>OZ037941.1:18350929-19035545 GCA_964035585.1 Polytrichum formosum | reverse complement strand
ACTTCCTTCTCCAATTTTTCATCCTGTGGTTGCACTTGCGCCTGTGGATACAACTGTGGTGCCTCCTCCTCTTCTTTCATCAGAGAGGTTCCCCGAAACTCCTGCCTCGCCAACTATTGCTGAAGTCCAAGCGGTTGACGGGGCGATACTTGTTGCTCAATCGGCAACGACAAAAACTCCAACCGATGTGGGCATCGATTATTTGAGTGTAGAGCCCGTTGCATTAGTCACACACAGTGCTCCTTCACTCGGCATAGACACCTCTACAGGTTGTTCTATTTGATATGTCGATCTCATTGCATAGAGTTTTAGGCCAGCTCGATTTAATTTGTATCATAGCTTGTGCATAATTGTAATTTCCGGTAGGCAAGATACATTTTTGTTGAAACAAAACCTCAAGTGGATCAAACTATGGAGTTCTCAATTTTTAGAATCAATTTTGTATTTAAATACTCAATACTTGATGGCCAAATGTATGAAGTTCTTACAAATATCTTCATGAATTTGTTTAATTTGCAGGCCCAATCAATGATTTGAATGATCCTAGTGTATTTTTCCTATTTCCGGCTCCCGAACTTCTTGCACCACCATCCGCTAGTATAGAAGTACCGATTATACCCTCTGTTGTTAATGGTGACACATCAATTCGAGATGCCGGTCTTCCCCAGGGGGTTATACTTCCATGTGTAGCATCGGATGATTCCTTCTTGGAGTATGGCCAGAATGCAATTTTCAGTGTCAGGGGCTTTCTTTGCTCCGCAACAACTGCCAATTCTACAATGGATTTTTCCAGCAAACCCGTGGGAGATGGTGTGGTGGATAGTCCACCAAAAGGGACTACTCGTTTGCGTAAATCTTGTTCTCCTTCGCCTCTCCGGTCTAGGGATCCCATTACCTCACGTATGTCGCTTTCTGCCTCTGAGGGAGTACCGTAGAGAAAGTTGTACGATGATTTTGGCAAGTCGATTTCTTTGGCAGGGATGAGATCTACCGTGCCCGAAGGGCCAAATGAAGAGATGATCCAAGTCCCTTGTCATGCACCGGCACTTCCACGTCCGCGTGTTCAATCCTTAGGTGTACGGAAGACAAAGACTCACGAAGGTGGACCACCAAGCCGATGTGCTCCTCTATGTCTTGATGCATGGGACCAAAAGTTCATACAACTGCAGAAGCTACAACAACTGCGTGAGTATAGGAAAAATAATAATGGCTACAGTAGAGGGCCAGAGATTCTGAAGGCAATGGAAATGCTTAAGAGTAAATCACATATGTAGTGTTTGTTCACATTGTAGAATCTAAGTATATTCTACGTAGATAAGAGCATTTTATAGATATTATATAGGGTACAATGTTGTTGTGAATCGCACACATGGCAACTACAACACACCCATCATGGTATTATGTAAGCTTTTGAACGAGTCGATGTCGATTATAAATAAAAATTTGGTCATTGTGATCTTTCTTGATCAAAATTTTTTTTTACTTGAATTCTACAACTCTTCAGTGGTTTTCACTTCATTCTTGGATTGATAGTTTGCTTTATGTACTCTCAATTCAATGGAAAACTCTCAAAATTTTGAATATTGTGTTTATGGTGTATTTGTTATACTCTACATGCTACGTTAGCCTTGCCATGTGACATGGAGGTCATCGGGCTATTGGGTAAGAAGTGTTGTGGGCTATCGAGCTCGTGTGCATGGGTGTGCCTCTGCTGACCCACTCACTAAGGTATGTGGATGTCATTTGGTTCGTTAGATATACACAATGAGGCTTGTGTTGTTTTATCAAACCTATGATGGAGTATTGACAAAATTTGGATTGAAATTGGACCACTATGATTTAGTTATGGTTATCGGAAGTAATATGATTGTTGATTTCTTAGTTGAATACACAAATTTTCCTAATTATTCTTTATTATTGAGTGTGGAGTAATCAATGAAATTTGAAGACGTAATTATCCAATCTCTTTTAAACATGTGTCTTTATGATTTTGTTTGAAATATAGCTGTCTGATTCAAAAAACACTGAATAACACCCGCATACTTGGGTCAGACCATGGCAAGGTCATCAGTTACATGTGATAGTGTGCCCTCGTATCCAATCGAAAATAGACACATCACCAAAATTACTTGGCCTGAATAATCTTTGAGTTGGACACTGACCCTTTAGAGTGCCAAGCTGGCAGAGAAGAGAAGGAATCTGGCGAGGACCTGAGCACCGTCGGATGAAGATCCAACGGCCTAGAACTTGCCACAAGTAGACAAAGGGGATTCGGATGAGGTTCTGTTCGGTGGACCAGAGCGAAGTTGAAGATCCCGATTGCAGAAACTTTCAGGCTCCAAGTTAGATTTCTTACCAGCATCACCTACCAAAATTCCAGTCTCTTCATGTCCGTGAAGGCTCAATGTAACTTGGCAATGGGAGTTGGAACTTCAGAGTTTGGGTAATTAGACGGTTCCATGTTGTCATCCTGAGTTCTGCTGCAGCAGCTGCTCCCACTTCAAAGCTTAGAGCAGGTTTAGGTTACCCGGGTTCACTCTGGATTGAACTCGGTGCTAATTCTTCTGCACATTTTTGTGTAGATTGTGAGAAGCATTCTTTGGAAATGATGATCATCATCGCTACCTGAAATTTTCATCTCAATCTTCCGGAGATTTGAGAGCTTTTGTATCAGCCAGTTCCTAGGAGACTTTTTGTAAAAACAATTCGATTCAGGAATTGGGTTCGGAGCTCATTGTAGTTCGTGTGTTTGAAGTTCCAGCTCCCTGTGATTTGAGATTCCAACTGAAGGATTTTGACTGGCTAGTTCAACTGATAACTGAGGGTAAAGATGCAAGCTTTGGGCAGGATTTCAATAAACATGAATTCACTCGCATTCAATCCCTTATGTTCGTCGCAAAAATCCACCAATTCTGCACAGTTGACTTCATTTTTCCACCTACAACATGAAAAACCCAACACCTCTAATAGTAGTAGTACCCGTACCCGTGCCTCGAATTCGAGAGGGTTGTCTTTGCAGATTCACAAGCTTAACCTCAATTCTCAGCATTTGGGTTGCAACAAGCACATAGTCTGGGATCATCGAAGTGAAAGGGATTTCAAATCTCTTTTGAAATGCCGAGCGGGGCACGACCCAATTGTGGATGAGAACGATGAATTGACGGAGATGGTGAGAGCAGAGTTGGACATGGAATATGTCATGGATGGGTGGCAGTGGACCAAGACAAACCAAGAGCTGGTATGTGTCTTCTCAATAATCCTTCTTCATGAAGAACTATGTAGCTGCATTGGGCCACATGACATAATTACCTGAATCTGGCGCTCATACATTCTTGGCAATTTATTTGCAATGCAATGCAATGCCAGCTTTTCAGTAGATTTCCTTTCCAATTTTGGGCATTGAATGGGTACCCATAACGATTTTTAACGCAGTTAGCGTATACGCTGTTGCTGGCAGCGGTGCCTATAGTGCCAATGTTGCCTCGTCTCCAGTGGTCGGGTGCCTTCTACTTCCTCTTCCTCGCGTTGTGGTCTGTCTACGTCGGAAGCCACCGCAGGTACCATCAAATTCTTAAAATCTCATCCTGGTCTTTTTCAATCTAATTACAACCCAATTCTCGAGGAATCGAAGAGAACCCTCTTTATTTATACACTTGAGTCAGTTCAGATGCATCCAAGTGTTAATTTGAGAGGACGTAATGTGAGTGCAGTTTAGGGATCCAAACAAGGACTGGCAGCTACGCTGTTCTGTTTCAATCTACTTGGTCCTCAATCCAATCCCAAATCAATTATCGAGGAGTTGAAAAGAGTCCTATAAGTATATACATACTGGAGTCAGGTCATCAGATGCATGTGAGCGTTAATTTGGGAGAATGTGTACATATGAGCGCAGTTTAGGGAGGAAGCCACCACAGAGTGTCATTTAGACAAGGGCAGCTCCGCTGTTCTATTAAATTCCCTCTGTTTGAAGTTTTTCCCTTTAAAAAAAATTTCAATCCAATTACAACCCAATTATCGAGGAGTTGAAGAGAACCCTATTGGTATATGCATACTGGAGTCAGGTCATGAGATGCATCCAACTTGGGTTAATTTGAGAGAATGTGTGCATGATGAATGCAGTTTAGGGAGGAAGCCACCACAGAGTGTGTCATTCAAACAAGGGCTGGCAGCTCCGCTGTTCTGTTCGATCTCATTGTTTGGATTCTACGCATTGCTGCGATTCTTCCCAAACCTCGACATTCGGACTTTCATCTCCGGCTATTTGGGTGTGGCGGGAGCAGTAGCGGTGGCCAGCAATCTGGCTCCCCCACTGCGCGCCCTGCTCCCTAAATCTGACGACCTGTCTTGGCGAATTGGTATGGCTCGTCACACCATCTTTGCATAACTCTTGCTTTGATTGAGCAATTTTTATATATTATGTGACCTTAACCAGAAGGAAGTGATCTTCTGCGAATCCATAGCTGCAACGGTTTTGATTTTGTCACATGTATGGTGTCAAATTGCAGACCTCCCCAAGTGGCTGGTTGTGGATGAAGGTGATCCTGTTCATGTGACTCTTACTCCAGCTGAAATTCTGGCAACATTTGGTATGCCTTCGCCACCTTACACCTTTGACAGAAGCAATTCTTGCTTGTGACATGCGTATCAGGATCATATTTTTTTATGTTGCACAAAGTATAAAGACTAATTGTCAGCTATTTGACTGTGATAAATCATACACGAAGTTTGTGATATTAGAAGAATAATTCTGGATGTATGAAGATCAATCTGGTTAGTGGACAGTAATGTTTGATTTTTCTAATCTGCTTCCTCCACACAAACAGTTGGTGTTGGGATGGCTATCGCAAGCAAACAGTCTGGAGCTCCATTCACTTTGAACAACTTCATAGCCGTTTGCATTGTCACTGAGCTTCTCCAGCTGCTGTCTCTCGGGAGGTACTGACTCCAGGTTCTTAATCAATCAGGTCTTGTATCTGAAGTAAAGATTCGAAAATCCTGGTTATTAAGGGGTCACTTGTTTTCATGTTGTCTTTTCTCTGATCAATTTTGTTGTGCTGATTTCTTATTTGTAGCACTACTCACATGACCCATCACTTAAAGGACTCGGTTGTGTGATGCAGTTTTGCAACAGCAGCTACAATGTTGTGTGGGCTCCTATTGTATGATGTATTTTGGGTCTTTGGCTCATCGCATGTATTTGGAGACAATGTCATGGTAACCGTAAGTATCATTCAGATCTCCTGTATCCAGGTTTGAGGATTAAGTGAACACTCAATAAATTTTGCAGATTTTCATCCTGTGTATGGTTTTCGTCTTCTAGATTTATGAGCTCATTCAAATAGGCACATTCTGATTGGTATGCCAACTATGCTGCAGGTTGCCACGTCGTCAGCTTTTGATGGACCCATGAAATTGATATTTCCACAATTCAATGTAAGATTTTAAGACCTGTTGAACCCTTATGGAGCTACTAGTTCACTTGGACTGTTCAAGGCATCATCAATAGAATTTTGAGATACTTGATTCATATGTATGGAGAGTGGACTGCTCAGCAACTTGTTCCACAGGTTTTATCTTTCAGCCACACAATTGGAGGTGATTGAATATTTTACAATCTGTTTAGGAAAATGTAGAGCTGCTGAGTTGTCATGTAGTAAAATTGCTCTACTTGGTGAAAGGAGGATTTGTGCTATCCTTAATGTGAGTGCCATCGTGGTTTGGTGTGTTCTTGTTGGCAGCCAAATGCAGCAAACCCTTATTCAATTCTAGGCTTGGGGGACATTGCTGCACCTGGGCTTCTCATTGCGCTTATGTTGCGGTTTGACCGATCCCGGTCCAAGAGGTTTGGTGGAGCAGACGGTGATGCACTGGACGTGACCGAGCAAGGACCTGACAAGACTTATTTTATAACCTGCATTGCTTCTTACGTCTTCGGTCTTACTGTCACAATTGGTAAGAAAGCACTACACCATGAGGGGAAGGATTTTGTTGTAAATGAAATACACTACAATCTGATCTACACTATATCTTAACTAGTTTGGGCCAGTGTCATCCCAGCCTGTTGCACCCATGCATATGAAATAATGTCCCAAGCCATCCCCGCACCATGTCCTGAACATGTTGCTGTCGACGGCTGTCTATTTTGGAATTATGGAACATCAACTGCATCGACATTCATACACCCTTGCCATTCCAAAGCTCCAAAATGCATAGGAGACTAGTTTGGGTTCATGCCGTTCTTAGCATGTTGCACCCGTATATACAAATTAACGACCCAGTTCACCCCACCCCATCCATTCAATATGCCTTTTAAATGGCTGGTTGTTTCAGAACTGTGGAACAGCGACTGCATCAGGACCCATGCACCCTCGCCATTCACCCTTTCCAAAATGCATATTATATATTGAAAGCTTTTTTCTGGCCTGCAAAAGAAGAAAATCAGCACTGAAGGCTCTCAAGATTTTTGAATTTTTTAGTTTGCTAACTTTGCTCAATGCTTGTGGTTATGCAGTGGCAAACACAGTGTCTGGTACTGCACAGCCGGCTTTGCTCTATCTTGTCCCTTCTCTTCTGTTCGGTGTGTTCATTGTAGCTGCCTCAAGGTCGGAAGCATCCCTTCTGCTAGATTACAAGGAGGAACTGACACCAGTTGCTGTCAAAAATGATGATAACTTAGAATGATCAATGGGAGGACTGGCATCACCGTATCTTATCCCTCTTAAAGATGCAAACACAACTCTTTGTGGAATTTGTTTTGCCTCCTATGCACAGTTATCTAAGCAAGTGGAGGACATTGATTCTTACAACGACGCCCATTGTCCACATAATCGCTTTAAAGGATATGGGGTATCTTTGTCTCATATTGCAGATTGTGGGGCATTAAAAAAGAATTTCAAGAGACTCAGCACCTGCAAACCTTTCAACATTTTGTCGATCTGTATTTTCTCTCTGGGTGCCTACGGCTGTCACTGGCAAGGGGTTGGCTTGGGATCTGAACGGTTGAAAATTGAAATCAACTGATAATAGATGTTAATGTTTTGATAACAGAGTTGGTCTCACAATGTATGACTAAAGTAAACAAGGGCGCTCGTGGTTGATTAGTAAACAGCTCATTCCCAAAAAAATTACTAAAATTGTTATCTGCACGTTGGATTCCGTTTTGTATTTTGGAAAGTCCTAGCCGTCAATGTCGATTGCAAGGTGGATATAAACGAGCTCTCTTGCTACAATTCATTGACAGGACCTACAATCTGGAGGACAAATTTAAGAAAACTTGAGGGTACGTCACCTTGGTGGTTAATCTGGATGTATAAACTCAAGGGCAAATTGCAACAACTTCTACATCTATAGACTCTGGAGGATGCTTGATACCTTGATTGGTACTAAAAGGAGCCAATACTTGCATGGCAGGCATTGTGTAGTAGGTATTCCTTCATGTTTGAGATAGGTAGCATACACTGTTGGTCATACTTACTCTCAAACTCCTCTTTGCAATTTGAAAATCTGAATAGTTTCATACACCTAAATCTACTCATTTCAGGGAATTTAGGAATTGGAAATTCCCTCGCTTGTTTGAATAGGCAAAAACATCATCCAGCCCTCAAGTGGGCAATAAGCCTGTACCCAGAAACCTAAAGTGACTTAGCATATGATGGAGCTAGTTTAACTGGAACTTAGTTCTTAGAGAAAGGAGGAAATACTGCAGCCCACACTTGGTTTAGCTGACCCACCCAGTTTCTACGGGCAATGGCATGCAGTGGGACTTTGGTTCTAAGAAAATTTCAGTGGGATATGACAACATGCACATACATTTTGATTTTACAAAATGATGGTTGCTGCGGACATGACAGGATTGCTGTGAATTATTGTCATTGATAAACTAAAAGGAAACTTTCCAAACTGTCCATTGCCTTCTTCATTCCAACCAAGTTCCCAGAAGGGTTAATAGGTGCAGGAGTCTCTTGAATGTAGCTGGATCATTACAGAAGATGTTCTACTAAACGGAAATTGGTAAAGAATACACAATGATGTCATACAGTCATAGATACTACAGTAATTTATCACATTTACAAAAATGAAGGATTATGTTTAACTTTTATAGCATTATGGAAGGTTGCCTGTTATCGCCATGTTGATATCTTTCTGTGGCATGTTTCTCCTTGCTTAAGGACAACTTTATGTTTGTGTGCCATTTGTTGCCAGAGTCGGTTTTTGTTTATGTATCTTTGTACCTCTTTACTATGTTGATGCTCAATTGTAAGTTCTTTAATTTCTACAAATTGAAGACCTTGTTCTTGCTGCAGAACCAATAGCTTTCCAAATTACATTCGTTGCTTGAGATTACTGCTCTACTACATTATATTCTCCAAATTAAAGCTGCAATATAACTGCTGATATAAGTGTTGGACCTTTATACCTTCAGATATTCTCACCCATTGAATGTGAAATTCATCTGTGCAATGCTTGAAATTTTAAGGAGTTACATATTACAAGTGACTGAAAAACCTTTGAAGCTTCTATGGTTTGAGAGATCCACAAAGCGTGAAAGTATTAAATATTCTTGCATTTATAACTTATGCGCTTCTGTTTCCTGAAAGATCAGACATGAGTCTCACATGCATTTCAATTACACTTTTTATTGTGGTCTTAGACTACCTACTAACGTAACCTAGTTAGGGAACATTAATTCACACATCGCATGAAGTCATGAGCAGGTGATGTGTGCCAGAGATTTGGCCAGAGATTCTTCCGCTTAACTCTGTTTAAGAATCATTAATTAAGTGAATAGAATAAACCTGGAGCACATTCATGAGAGTCAACAGAGTAATTCCCATCCTCACATCACACAATGGCAGACCCTCCTTGACAGCTCCGAAATTGCATTAGTTAGGCATTAGTTTAATACAAATGCAAATACTTAAGTACCAGGTCCTCCTGCAAACTTCAGTAAGTACTGCTCATATGCCACACTTGAGCTTTGCTGGAGATTCAATCATTCTTTCCAGTGCACAAAAGCTTGGGCCTGCACAGCCAGGGTCGGCTTTGCAGAGGTTGGAAACAGGTATGGAGTGTGTCGCAATCATGCCTCTGTCTTTCGACGTTTGTGTGTTCCTGGTGTCCAAAGTTGCAGTAGTACTGCAGGTAGAATTCAAGACTTATGATTGGGTTAGGAAGACATTGGAAGTGAATTGCTATTGCGGCAGTCTAAGCTTACTAGGTGAAAGTTGTGCATGATGCTCTGGACTGCAGTTGGCTTGCATTCAAGTCATACTGAAGATCACCAAATGAAAATGATGTGAGATGTGAAAATGCCAACAGTCATGTCTGCAAGTTATGTTGTTGCAAACTCTGTGCATCATCTGTTCCAGATGGAGATCGGTTTCCGAAGAGAAGCAGTTGTGTGCCTAGGTATAATTTTTCTTCAAATTTGGGTTTTGGAAATGGGAACTGTCCAAGTTAGATAGTTTGAGGATATATCGAGCATAGAGAGTCTTGGGAGGCTGTTGAGGAGCTCAGGAGTCGCCCTGCCTTCCAAATAATTTCCATGTAAATTCCTGTTGCACGCAGGCAGACGAGAATCCCTGTGAATTCAACCCCAATACTGCAATATCTCAACAATATGGTCGCACCTGTTTTGCATAGCTGAACTTTGCGTTACATATCTTCGGCACAGATGGACCTCATGATCATCACACTCAGCAAGAGACGGCGAATGTGAAGAACTTGAGGACCAATTATGCCCACAATGCATGGGAGAGTGCTGAAGTCACTAGTCCTTTGGATGATCACCTACCTTGTTCATCTCCAGCGATTCATGATCTTGGCAACTGTCCCAGAAGGTAATTAAATTCATCACTCTTCTGAATCTCTAGCTCCTGCGTCATACACCACAACAACAAAATTCCAAAGTAGGATTTGACAAGCTATTCGCTTCAAGAATTGACCTTAGTTTTTGGCCACGTTCACATTGATTTGAACTGCAACACTCTCAAAATGAAAGGTGGTCCATACCTGTAAAGATTGGAAGATGCGGAAATCGTGCACCATAGGACCTCGCAAGAATGAATCATCTTAACGAGAGTTTATTTTTATTTTACCTGTGCAGCTGCCATTTTAGCCCTACTCAAGGAGATCTGGAGTCCAGCACTGCACATATGGGTGGATAGTTTGGATGCTTGTCATGCGCCATGGCCAGGGGTTGGCTGTGCACTAATTGACAACCCAACGGTGAAATCTTCTTGCTTCATAGCAGATTCGAATTGCAGCGTTATCAGCCTGTACGATCTCTACAAGTTCATCCTGGATAGGATGAAATGCTTCAGGACACATCAACTGTCGTACAAATTGTTGTTTACTGTAAAGATATATGCATATATAAATGATCATTCACGCTTTGTTTTGAATACTTGGACTGATAAGAGTTAGCTTTTGTTATTGTGAAATCAGAACGATTCCAAACTGGAACTTGACGGGCGAAATTCCTCTAATTCTTGCGGGTCTCTATGGACTTCAATCCCTGTAAGATCCAGTTCATCAACGCTGCTTGTGTATTCATGTCTCTATATGAATGAACTTGTGAATTCTTTCTCTACATTTGCCATATGATCAGTTGAGTTATAATTACCAAATTTTGAGCACGTCATGAGCTCAGACAACAAACTTGGCAAAATCCGCGCCATCTGCTTAGTTACAATGTTCACAAGAAGATTAGGGTTGAATTCACAGGGATTCTCTTCTGCGTGCTGTAACAGAGATTTACATGGAAATTATTTGGAAGGCAGGGCGACTCCTGAGCTCCTCAACAGCTTCCCAAGGCTCTCTTCGCTCGACATATCCTCAAACTATCTAACTGGGACGATTCCCATTTCCAAAATCCCAAATCTGAAGAACAATTATACCTGGGTATACAACTGCTTCTCTTCAGAAACAGATTGCCATCTGGAGCCGATGATGCGTTCCATCTCGGACTGCCAACAGCACACCTCATTCCAGCTCCAACCTTGCACAACCTGGACACAAAACCACCTTCTGATGCTCATGGTCATTCTTCTGGTCTGTCCTTTTGTAAGCATTGCATTCCTATCCGGCATAGCTTTCTACCACTGGAGGAAACGATCAGTGCAGACTATGGACTTCTGGCAGCTGAAATCTTCGATGAGAACCACAGAACTGCAGGAAGAGCATCCATTCCGTAACACATGTTGCAAGCAGTTCACTTACCAAGAGCTAGAGGCAGCTACAAACTGCTTCCATCCGAATTGCCTAATTAGGGCTGGGAATTCCGGGCTTGTGTATCAAGGGAAGTTGGAGGATAATTATTGCAATGTGGCCATCAAGCAACTGGATACACAAAAATCGGGCGTGCTCATTAACGAGGAGTTTTGGAACGAGGTTACACATCGAGGCTCAGTGCAGCATCCCAACGTAGTGACCCTCAGAGGATTCTTCAAGGGAGTTGCAGGCAATGGCCCCATGTTGGTGTGCGATTACATGCCTAATGGTTCGGTTTTGGACGCTCTTCTCAACGACGCTACTCCCCTTCGATGGCCTCGAAGGTTTAGCATTATCTACGGAGCTGCGGCTGGTTTGGAGTTCCTTCATGAACATTGCCTGCCTCCAATCATCCATGGTAACCTCAAGCCGAGTAACATCCTCCTGGATAGGTATGTAAAACATCATCATGGGGCACTTTAGAAGTTTCAATCCCCTGTTTGTTCACAATGCCCTGCTTGCCTCCAAACATCCATGGTAACCTCAAAGCGAGTAACATTCTCATAGAAATGCACATGATCATCATCATGGGTTACTTTGGAAGTTCCAATCTCCTGTTTTGTCACAATATCCTGCTTGCCTCCAATCATCCATGGTAACCTTAAACCGAGTAGCATCCTCCTGAATAGGTATGCACATGATCGTCATCATGGGTCACTTTAGAAGTTTCAATCCCCTGTTTTGTCACAATGCCCTGCTTTTTGGGGATTTAGAATGCCGACGTTTAAATGTTCTTCCGGACTAAAAGAAATGCCTGTTTGAGGGAGTAACAGGGATTACACGGCGTGTGTGGGGCATTTCGGATCTGTGCGGGTGGCCAAGGTATCCCACTGCACCCTGGTGAAAACACTTGGATTTGTGGATCCTGAGTACGGGGTGACAGGAAAACTGACCGAGAAAAGCGATGTTTTCAGCTATGGAATGCTCTTGTTAGTTCTTGTCAGCGGCCGACGAATGCTGGAGTCGCAGCCATCAGGTAACCCACAACAGACAAACTAACAAATTTCCTGCTACAAATCTGGGATGCAGTAGCAATGAACGGGGAGAACCAACCGCTAGTTACAGATGAACCGGTTGAGTTTGAGACATAACCGGTTGAAGTTCAAGACTTCAGGAAAATTACCCGTCATTTTAGAGGAATCTATGGAATATACCTCAAATTAGTAAAGGAATACCCAAAGATCACAACGTGTAACCGGTTGGAATTGGAACACTAGGGTTTTGACCGATTATGCCCAACATCTCCCCGGACACTGTGCAGTAGGAACAGATCACATGGTTTTGACCAGTGTTTGGTGTAGTATCGTTTTTTTATACCATTCACGTTTGTGATGAGGATGCTGCAGTTTTTGATACCAGTAGGGTATGGGTATTTCATGATTTTTTGTTCTCGATTACATTAGAACCTTCATACTTAGGCAAAATCGTCAAAATCGTCCTAATATCATTATGGTTTAGAATGACATTGACCCAAATAATGCACTAGGGTATTCAAAGAATTCTCTTACTTTGGCATACCCACCATGGGTAAGTCCTTTGATACCATTATTGATGTTGATTATTGATACCATGCATTCGCCTATACACCAGACTTCCCAACAATGGTTTTGACGTTGCTATACATATACTACGTATACAGGAACAGCGCAGCTGCTGACATGGATGCAACTTCTGGCAAAAGCCGAACTCTCCGAGCTTGTGGATCCATGTCTAAGTGGAAACTTCGACAAACATGAAGTCAGCTTGTGTGCACAGATTGTGTTGCTGTGCACTCGAATACAGCCTGAACTCCGTCCCTCCATGTCTGACGTGCGCCGGATACTTGAAGGAAGCATGCAAGTGCCCATCTCGGGAAGCCTGGACTCTACTCCACTGACATCCTCCCGCACCAGTTTTGTTTCCACAAGCCACCTCTCCGGCAGCTTCTATGGCACCAGCCAAGAATTGTCGTGCAATTTGGAGACTTTTCGGGCTTGAACGAGGACTTTCCAGACATGGCTGGCAATTCATTCCACATAAAACAGGGGGATGTAAACATCACTCAAACCAACTTGAACGCGGAGGAAGGCTAAGTGGTGTTCATCCTTGAGCTCCTCCGAAAGTGTTGAGCAAGGAAAGTTGGAACATTCACTTGGTTTTAGTAGGGTAAACATAGCCCACTTGTCAGTGGCAACATTGAGAAGGGACAGATAAGGTATACGAATAATGTGCAAACTCTCGAAATGATGGGACAGCTTTCTGTCGGCTCATCAACCATGAACATGACCAATTGTCAAGTTCTATCAAAGCATTACACCGTAAATTGCTATAAGATTTGTAAATCCGAGTTCTGGAGATTTTTACAGCTTCTTGAAGTGCCATGCATCTTAAGTATGTAGGTACATTGGTGGCAATTGCGACCAAAGAATTCTTACATCCATGTGAATACATGGAAACTTCTTGGGCTTGAAAACGAGGACATTCGAGACATCCTTGAGCCCCATTTAGGCTTCAAGATAAAGAAGAGGATGTAAATACAGTGACTGCCAAAACTGAGTACGAAAAAGCCTAGTCTACCTTTAGCCATTCATATTTTATAATTTATTGCATTTAATGCCAAATCAGTTGACGGCTCAAGTATACATGCATGTAAATGATGTGGCTACCAAATTACAAGTCCAGCAATGCAAGATAATTTGAGAAAGATCTAGATCAAAGTAAATTAGCTAGACGTCATTGCCATTGGATTGATGATGATTGGGATCGTGTAGTATTCTCCGATGAAACAAAAATCAACCGATTTTGCTCTGATGGTCGCAGTTGGTGTTGGTTTCGTGATGGACAAAGTAGAAGTGCTGGAATGGTGCAACAAACTGTCAAGTTGGAAGGTAGGGGAGTGATGATGTGGGGTTGCATGACTCCGAGTGGCCCTGGTATGATGTGTAGGATTGAGGGAAGAATGGATCAGTACATGTATAGAGAAATTTTAGAGCGAGAGTTGATTCATACGTTGCATGCATACAATTTGGATCTTGCCAATTTGATTTTTCAACATGATAATGACCCGAAACATACATCCAAGAGTGTGCGCCGCTGGCTGAATTCGCAAGAATTTACTGTTTTGAAGTGGCCATCTCCAGACTTGAATCCGATCAAACATTTGTAGGCAACTTTAAAACGTCGACTAAACCAATATGAGAGACCTCCCAAAGGAATGTTAGAATTGTGGGAGCGTGTTGAGGATTGTTGGGCTTCAATTACTCCCAATGAGTGTAAGAACTTGTATAGGAGCATGCCTAAGCGCATTGCAGCTGTTATAGCTGCTAAGGGCAGGTGGGCAAATTTTTAACTTTGTTCTAGCTTGTGTGAGCAAATCTGAGTTTTGGATTGAACTTCACTTCACTTTTTGTTTGTACATGCATACTTGTGTGTAATAGGCCTCAATTCCCATGGAAGTATGACTGATTGCAATGGTAATCCTATGCAATTTATGGTTTCATTTTTGGTGCATCCAATTTCCTTACATTGTTTGTTGAATTTCAATATGTTGTGTTTGTACTCAGTTTTGGCAGTCACTATATCCTCGGGGAGGTCACTTCCCCTTATATTTTGTAACCACGTGCGTTAACCGGGTATTCGTTTGGGGGGTATTTACCTAGTAATTATGATTTTAAGAGACCCTTTTAGTAGAAAAAAAAGCTACTTGGTCCTAATTTCCAGCACCCTATAGGTAATTTCTAAGTCCAAATGTAGCTTAATTCTTGGCACGCTATAGTACTTATAAAACTTAGGCATTTGCTCAAATGGACATTAAAGGTTTTAGGGTAAGTGTTTGGCATGGACATATGCAATGTACATGAGCATATTTGAACCAAACTAGAAAGCAACATAAAACAAACGAGCATAGCTATTGAGTAACCATTCAATTCACAAAAATAAAATAAAATCACAGCAAAACAAAAAACTAGTGCCTCAAAATGCATTACAACTATGGTGAGTGTTCAAAACTTGCATAGCGAGAAAGTGAAAAATGGAGCAAGCGGCACCTTCACTCATAGGCTCAAAACCGAAACCCTAAACCGATTTGAAAATGGACCAATAATTCCAGCCCACGGGCAAAATTTTCCCTCCTGCGCCCATGATATGTTTTTAATGATAATTTCATCACTATATTGTACTAAAAATGTACTATTTTTTATTTGTCTACTAGAAGGACTAGGGATTATACTCATCCTAATATTAAAAAAAATTCTCCCATGATTTATTCATACTAATTTATATCTATTACTGAAAAAAAATGAGGTTTTCCCAATACCCTATTTTACATATAATGATGTTTCAAGCATTAATTGAAGGCTATGGTAGATCCAAGTCTTATATAAACTTTTCCTCCAATGAATAAAATGAACCCTAAAGTTTAACTCACGTGGTTTACTACTTTTCGCAAGGTGACCTCCCCGAGACTGTATCGCTCAAACCAGTAACGCGGAGGAAGGCTAAGTGTTCATCCTTTTAGCTCCTCCAAAAGTGCTCAGTAAGGAAAGTTGGGACATTTATATGCTTTTAGTAAGGTAAAGATAGCGCACTAGTCATTCTGTCTATCGAAATGTTGGACAAGCTTTCATTCAGTTCATTGAACCATGAACAATGACCAATTGTCACATAATATAATTCAATTGCTATCAACAATTCCATTCTAATAATATCAATACATTGCTTCACTTGAGTTTCTCAACCTAAATCTACATGTGTAGTGCTCTGCTGACATAATAAACATAATATAATTCCGAATAGAATCTCAGTTATTCTCAACCCCACCCAGTGCACAAAGTTAGCCAAATAATGTTATGAGTTTTATTAGCGCATTACATCATATAGTGCTTTAAGATATGTACATCTAGATTCTGGAGATTTTTCCCAGTGGGTGCACTACAATATCCCGTATGGAACCACATGAGTGAACAAAAGGGGTACTAATTGTGGGGTAGGCTTACAAAATATACATGAGCTTAGGGTATTACTTTGGTCAATTCCATAAATATACATAGCCCATTTTTAATGTGAGAAGAATTGTAAATTTACACACAGGGCCATTCCCAGGTTATAACATGTAGGTAGGAAGTAACTCTTAGGCCTCTTCATTGGAAAAAAATTAATTTAAGAAAATATATAAATAAAAAACCATAATTACCAACCTCATATGGAGATTGGATTGTGTTGGTACCAAAAAGATCATGGATCACTATGGACTTATGACGTGACAGATCATATCATGGTAGACTTAGAAACTATTATTGCACTAGCTACAGTAACTTTTGTAGTAGAAAAAAAATTGTATGAGTTACATCCTACAGATGAAAAAGTGTTTAATGATTTTATCAATGATAAAGAAGTACTTTTAAAGTGAAAAAACTTCAAGCCTATTTTTTAAACCATGTTTTTCATTGTATATGTATGTTAGGCTTTTGTTTTTTTAATTTACTTTGAGCATGCATACATGCTTTTTTTTGTTATATATATGTATGTATATCATTTTTTTAATGAAAGAAAAATTATATATAGGGGTCTTGATTTGGAGGTGATGCACGTACGTTATACCTGACTTTTAACACTAAGTGCACTCCCTAGGGATTTTTGAAGCTTCTTGAAAGTGGAAAGAAGAGTCCTACCTAGCTACATTGGTAGCAATTGCGCCCGACAGATTCTTGATTCCACTATGTGAATTCATGTACTCTGCAAAAAAAGTGGTTGGGAGGTCAACTTTGTTCACACAACAAATGAAAGGTGAAAGTGGCTTTCCGAGGTTACTTTTTGCTTTTCACCAAAACGCTTTGAAATAATATGTTTTATTTCCCCTATGCTATGTTAAACATAATTGAAAAAGAAAAAGAAAAAGAACAAAAAACACACACACACACACACCATATATCGACAATGACATATTATACTCAGTTGCACATGCTCAACGGGGATATAGTATATAAAATCAATAGAGAGATTAGCAAATGAAGACGGTATACCTTCTATTGACATTTTGTTCTAAACAATGACAAAAAAAAAGAGTAATAAATATTTTTATTTATCTTTTTTGTTATTTGAAATTTTTTGCTATGCTTTTTATTTTTCAGCTTTATGCATTTACTTTTAGGTCATCCACTTTCCTTTAATCAAGAGGCCAGAGGAAGCACTTTAGCAGTAAAAGAGAAATCAGAAATGCGGGTGTGATGGAGTTACTGAATTTTCTGTGTCATTTGCCTGTCAAAACTTGGATGTATACGTCAGTCCAACAACCTTTAACCTGCAAAGGTTTGTTCAAGACTGTGCATCAGGAAGAAGCATTGTAAACAAATTTAAGATACTCTGCCCCTGATAAGATGTATATTAAATAAAATAAGATTAATATAACATCAATGTTCTTATGCACTAACGTGAATGGGAGCTCATTCTTTCTGACCTTGATCATGTTTTACCAAGCTTCAAAGGTGGGGTTAATTTTTTCCTATCGGAAGGTGGGCTTTCTTGGGTGGTATAAGGTAGAAATACCATAACCCATGAAAATAAGGTGATTCGCATTGACGATATGGTCTTACAATCATGAGATAATTTTCCAAGATAGACGAGAACGATTCATGAAGAATGCAAGTTGTTTCATATTTTTTGCCCTGTACAAAAAATTCTATAATTTTTCAAAGTGGAAAGTTGTCAAACCCCCTACTCGTTCACTAGATTCTCCCTACACCGAACACAGTAATCCGCATTTTCATACAGAACATCACCTAAACCGGTTAACTCATGAGTACATTAAACATGACTAAATTTGGCTAAACTAAGTGTACACGCATTGAAGTTGCCAGCCTCGCCATGATCGGTTTCAGAAATGGCACTTCACTATTCTGACGGCGGTCTACTGCACGGGTAGAGGGTGGTTAACCGGTTTGGGTATTTCTACCTTAGTCGGTTGTCGTCTCTCAAGGGCGGGGCCACGGGGGCTTGTTTGTTGTCCAATTTTCTTTTATGTAGGACTAGGTAGGTGAGGTATTTTATGGTTATTTTGGTGTATGCGTCTCATGAGCTTTTTGATCTCTTGTGGGGGTAATGTTGAGGTTTTTAAGTGCTTGCATGGATAGTTCGTGAATAGCACCTCTTACGCTAATGGTGATAAGGGGATTGACTTTCTAGCCTTTTGTTCTGAGGATTCAGATGAGTGGGTTATATTTGTTGTCTTTTTCTTGAGGCGCGGCAATGGGGAATCTATCATAGCAATAAGTGAATTTGATGAACTAGATGATGTGTGGTAGGGAGGGGTTCAGTGGGGGGTGGTTATCATTAGGTGTTATGCATAGAATGTCTAGTTGGAGGTGGGCTAGGCATGTGCATGAGGTGGAGGGGCATGCACATTGTAGCAACCATTCTAGTACTATTGTGTTATCATGTGGTCTTCATTTGTAGTTCCCTGCATTAATTAGTGTGTAGTACCTAGTATGCTTGTTGGATTGAAGTGTGTGGACTATTTGGTGGATTGCTTTGTTGTGGCGGCGATTCAGAGTCCTTTTATGTGTTGGTGTGTACATGTGGATAGTAGGTGTGGCCATGTGTCAATTTCATTGTTTGGGCAAAGGGTGCATTTTGGATTTGGGTGGGTGATTGGCCAAAGAACGTGTTTATGGTGGTTGCCCATATATTGTGCATATCAAAATTTTAGTGTTGGTGTGATTGTGCATTTGATATATCATGGGCTTTCCAAAACTGATTGAATAGTTTATGGTTAATTAAATCGGATATGGCTAGTAGTATGACGTTTAGTTCAGCTCGGAGTAAGTTTTGTAGGCATGGTAGGCTTTATGCTATTCGTGAGTTTGTGTATGAACTATAGATGCTAGAGTCGGCAATGTTTTCTACGTTGTGGTCGTCTGGGGGGATAAATGACATGTCGGTGTAGACGCACATTTGTGGGTTACATCTAAGGGGATGGATTGCGTGTAAGGTGTTAGGTAAAGGAGGGGTGAAATGACTTGTTATGATCCTAGTGGTTAGGGGGTTGTTTTCCATTTTTTTGTGCATTTCAATTTATATTCAGGGGGTGTGCTTTGAATGTGAATGGTTTTAACATGGATATTGTATGGTTCTAGTATGATGGTTGTGAATGTATTTAGGATTTGTTGGTTGCCTTGGCGAATTCGTTGGTTGTGGATGTGTGGTTGGGTTCATGTGTATGTAGGTCTTTTGGCCATTCAAGTGTGGGTTGTAAAAGATTTGTTCAAGACCATGCATTGGGAAGGAGAATTGTAAACAAATTTAAGAGACTCCACCCCTTGGGAGCTGAGGGTCTCAATTGATTCAAGGATCAAGTGTTGATGATTAATTGATCAGAATAGTTCGGTGAGAGGGCGGTTCCGAATCCTTTTAAAAGAGCATTGTACATTGGATACCATCCATTGTGGCCACATTACTAGACTCAATCCTTAGTGCTAACTTTGATGCCATCTAGGATTCCAATTCCCAAGCCCTTGGTGAATAAAATAAAATAAAATGGACTTCGGCAATTATATTGCCGACGTGATTAAGGGCTCGTTCTTTCTAGAGTTGGTCGAATGGGTTTACCCCATACAAGTCTACACCCATAAATATTGCCTACTTGTAGATATGAGGGCTCTATAACTAAAATAGAATTTTCACATAAGGGATCGTTTGGTGGGATGTAAATTTGAGGGTCGTGATAATTAGTGGCGTTGATGCTCTCAGGGGTGTAGCACTAAGGGTTAGGGGTGTTGGGTCTTTCGTATAAATTTCACCCCAATGAACTCCCATCAAACACTCCAACAACAACAAACAAACGACAGTTGCTTAGCATTCCATCACTCTCCACGTCAAAAACATTATTAGATTGCATGCGACTTTGTTACACTTTGTTAGGATGCACACCAACTGTATGTATCAAATCACTAAAGCCTCGATAAAACCCAATCTGATACAAACCAATATAGGTTAATGTTGGACCCTATATACTAACTTTGTGGATTGAGATACTGTAGTAGGAGGTTTTTAACATATATACTATTCAGGTTATGACGACCTTATCTGGGTGGTTATATTGGGAGGATGGGTTTCTTATGTTGTTGACGAGAAGATACATGATGTCCAGGCTATATGTGAATATAAATGTATCTATTGGGAGTGGTTTGGTGTGTTCTGTGGCCATCAAGAGTGTGTACAGTGTTGGGGTATCCGAGTAGGCAAGCAACGATATTGACTTGTAGTGGTCCATTAAAAGCTTTGGCTCTTGCAATATTGCCTGCGATATGATGTGAATAAGCCATCCATATAGTAAGATTGGGTGGGTGGGGGGGGAGGTTGGGCTATGTGCTATGCTTTAGAGATTTTGATGTATGTTCTATTTGTATGGGGGTGGGAGTGGTGGGTAGGTGGTGCAAGTGGGGAGTGTTGTAGGGAGTTGTTGGAGGAAGGTGGTGAATGTGTGGGAGAGTATTAAAATGAAGGTGAGTAGGGGTTCT
This sequence comes from Polytrichum formosum, assembly GCA_964035585.1. NCBI lineage: Eukaryota > Viridiplantae > Streptophyta > Polytrichopsida > Polytrichales > Polytrichaceae > Polytrichum > Polytrichum formosum. The sequence goes on along the minus strand of OZ037941.1, from coordinate 19,014,783 downwards.
TTGTTGTTGCAGTATGTAGGGAAGGGCAATGTTTCGGTATATTGTAAAGTGAGGGGTGGGATGGTAAGTATAGGAGTTACATGTGGTTGTTGAAGCGGGCTGGTTGGATTGTTTGTCCAATCATCATGTGTGATGGTAATAAATATAGGGGAGTTGTGATTGGTGTATGTGGCTAATCTTGCCCATTTGATATTTTTGGAAGTAGGTCTAGAGTTGTTATATGGGCGTACCCACATCCATTCCATTGAGTGGAGAAGGTTGGGCCTAGTGAGCCAAAAATTACATCTCTTTCCTATCGGGAGTGGTAATGTGATAATTGCATGGAACATGCAATTGGACTAGAGAAATATGAGTGTGTAATTTGGAAGGTTTGTATGAGTTTGTCTAGAATTGATGATGAAAATTTGTGGTGGTTATGGATGAGGTGGGTGGTGGGTGGTTTGTTATTTTGAAGTGGTTTGATGTATCGGTTAATGAGGAGGAGAATTTCCGTGGCAAAGTTCTGTATAGATGGGGAGAGGGTGTGGTTCTAGATGGGTTTATAGAGTGAGTATTTTTTTCATAGCCATGTTAATATTTTAGGTGGTATAGCAGTTTGGTAGGTTTTCATGTTGTCGTATATTTGGGCCATGGGGGTTGTATTTGGATTGTGGGTGATGTGGCAATGATGTATTTGTTTGGGTTACATTCTTGAGTATGGAGGGTAGGGTGTGGGATGTCGAGGTTGGGGCAAACATTTCGTATATCGTGTGATTGTTGGGGTTTAGGTTGTTGGATAATTTAATTTTATGTCTTGTTGTTTTATTTTTGTGTGAGTTTTGTGAGAAGTAGTAGGTTGTATTCAAAGAGGATGGTGTCGGGGTTTAAGACTTGTGTTTGTGTCATCCATTTGGAGTGGTTGGTGTGTGGGGTTTGTTAATGGCAGTGAATTTACGTGTATGTTGTTTGGCTCCCCATTTGTTTTTTTTGGGGTGTGTGAATTTAAAACTAGAGATGTATGAGATGGGGTGCCTAGGGGTTACATGTTGTGTTATATCTTGGGTACGGGATAGAGTTTGGGTTTGTGGGAGGTGGTGGTGGTGGTGTGTGTTGTGTTGTGTGTGTGTGTGGGGGGGGGGGGTGATATGTGTTTGGTGGGAAGACAATAGTGGCTTGCAAAAATGCATTTTTTAATATTCTAGATTTGGTAGGATATTTATCTTGGAATTATTTAATGGTGAGTATGCGTGTGTTGGTGCAATCTTGGATTTGGGGTAGGGCAGTAATGTTGAAAGAGGAGAGGTTTTTAAGGAATTTCTCTGTATTGGATCTTTGTTGTGGGGTGAGAGCGGGGTAAAATGGGTTTTTGTACCATTCTTCCGATAGCGGGGAGTTATTGAGAGGAAAGGTGGTGTGTATGGAGTCTAGATGGATGTTTGAGCGTTTTTTTAAGTATGTATAGGAATCTAGTGGTTGGTGATCTAGAGCATGCTTGGTATTTTAATTTTGGGAGGTGTTCAACTCCACCATATTTGTTGGCTATAAATTTCACTATTCCTTGGTATATTTGGCCTAATGGGCTTGGGTCATTGAGTGTTTGTGTGAGAAATTTGCTAATTGTAGTGACATATCTTGGGAGTAAGGAGATTGCTTCAATGCCGATCGTTTCATGGGGTAGTTGGGTAAGGATGTTAGGGGAGTCTTTGGGGATGTTACATATGGATTTTGTGAGTTTTGATGAGGAATTTCTCCAGTTTCTTGATATCTAGGACAAAAAAAAATGGAAGCATAAAAGGCATATCCGATGCCCAAGCGAATGATTGTGTTGAGGATCTTTATTTTTTGTTATAGTGATGTAGGTGATAATAGTAAGGCCACTCAGGGGAATCACACCCCCTTACGTTTTGTAACCACATGCGATAATGGGGTATTTAATGGGGTATTTAATGGGGGGATATTTATGCACCTCTCAATATTTTTTCCCTCCCTATTTGTAGATATAAGGCTACTTGGACGTATTTTTTAGCACCCTATATTTATTTGTAATTGTTTAGAGAGGCTAATTTTTGGCACCATATTTTTTTTATAAATCGTACAAGTACCAAATAGTGGACGGAATACTATAGCATTGCAAAATCGACTATGTGAGCAACAAACATTCCATACCATCCATCTTGTCATTAAATTGGTTTCAATTAGTTATACCAATCCTAAACCATTCAAAGTGCCATTCAAAACACAACCAACAACACTTGGATACTAGTTAAAGGGTTACCAATAAACATGGAGATAACAAAATGTATAAGCTAACATAGACAAGTTGTAAACACGGATAAAACAAAACAAGAAATACAATCGGTTGTGACAAGACATGAAATTTTGCACATCTATCTACTCCAAAAACAAAAGATTGCATTCAAATACAAGAAAGCTAAATACAAGTATTAAAAACATTTATTTTAATTGTGTTCACAAACACATTCAACTTTGTATCAAATATTTACAATGTGAAGGGTTAGGATATAACTATGCAGCCTCCAATACTATCAAGGTACATGTTCAATATCCTCTACAATGTCATGATAAGACTAAAAAATTATGAGAGGTTTAACACCAATGACGATGAATAACTAAAACTAATTGTTGGCATGAGGCATGCAACCTTCGAAGTCTCCAACCACTCCACCGCGTCTTCCTCCAAGGCAAAGCACAATCCTCCCTTGCCAAGTTGTATCCCTAAATTCAAACCTTGCAAAACCATACCCAAAACCCCAAATAACCCGTAAACATTCACACAATTTACATAAGCAATGGATGCAAGACCATAAAACAAACCGACAAGAATATGATCAAAGCATTCACATGGGTATTCACACGGCTAGTTCCATCCTCCTCCATATATGTTGGACCATCAGTCTCTGCAAAAGCACCCGCAAAATTTCCTTCAAAAACGCTCATGTACTTCAATCAACTTCATTCAATTGTTGTGACAATGCACCACTTGGTAATAGAAATGAAAGAATTACAACAGTAGCCAAAAGTGCACACCGCAATCAAAAGTTTGAAGATGTCCAAAATTGCTCTGTATTTTCAGCAACACTAAGTAACAAAGAGAGGATAGACATTGTACATACCAGCAAAATAGCTCCAATTTTGAAAGAGCCCAAAGACAACATCTCAATACCTTGTAGTAGGAGGGAAGTTATTTCATGAGCAATAAGCAGTGAGCGGTGAGCGGTGAGCAAAAACCTATGAGCAGTGAGCGGTAACACATAAGAAATGAGTCTAAATTTAGTAAAGATGCACGGAATTAGGGCACACAATTGCAATTTTCCACACAAAAATTGCATATTTTAAATCGTAAATTGCCAACCTTTAAAATGAAGCAAGAATGAAAGGGGCCTATTACCATGGATCATATAAATATTTTCAGTCCATTGCTGATTTTTATTATAAAAATCCAAACCACCACATGTCATTTATGTCATTTATTGACAATCTTATACATGTGGTTAAAGACAACACTTGCACCACTACTCACATTCTACAACACCAGCAAGTTTAAGTAGGTACATGACCTCATTGTAGGTATATGTAGGTGCATGAATGAACTTATCACTCTCATAATTTACCTTGCACAAAAACCTAAATACATAATATAGATGTTTGCAATACACCCATTTCCCTTTCTTTCCCAATGCATGAAAGGACATTTTCATGAACTCTGGGCATGTGCAATGTGGGATGTCGCCAATTGTAACACGGTATGTATATCTTCATTGGAAACAATGTTGATTATCACTCCAAAGCCTGGATATGGAATGGCAGTGACTGCAACCATAAAGTAACCGTTCATGAGACCAGCGCTCTCTCATGTGTCGACTGTCGGACACATGACAAGCCATTGTTGTCCAATCCTTCAAACGTTTGACATAGTTAAACATAATCCATGAGTTCTCCATGTTCCCACTGACTTGCATCATTTTTACAAGCTCAACACCATTGCCTGGAAGGTCTACGGACATGGTTCCTATCTGGAGGTTGAACCTTAGACCAAACAAATCTTTGAAAACATCCACATGACCATCGTCTTGAAATGGTAACGTGAAGGGAACAAAAGATCCATGAGCTCTAATAGTGGCCATGAAAAAAAAGTAATCGATGCACATGATAATAATATTGGATCTGAAGAGGTTTATGTATTGAATGTTGTGTAGTATAAAATAGAATGAAGATTGAAATGTGGGACATCGCAACATCTAATTACATACAAATGGACAGCTGACAATAATATTTAAAGAAAATATTTGTGGACCAGATAAAGAATCCGAAACCAAACCCTAGAAAATATCTCATTTGGAAACACAAGCATATAGAATGCAACAGAGGAGTAAGATGTGGATTAAAAGTCCATCAAAACATTTTTTAGAAACAAGACCAAATATGTAGAAATAAAAACCTAGAAATATGACCAAATTCGTTACATTGAGACTTTTCATAGTCTCAATTTAATGCTTTATTTTATTTTTTTCATTAATTTCTTGATTGAATCTATATTTGTAAGTGATTTTTTGACTACATATGGGAATATTATCCTCGAGTCGAGAATAGTCTATAATTAGAAAGTTAAAAATATGAAAATTGTCCCTAAACAATTGTTGAAATTGTAGGCAAAAAGTCTCAAAATTATGATATTGTCTCAAAATAACGAATTTGGTCATAAATGCAAGAGGAAGGATACAATACACCGGCAAAAAATAAAAAGAAGAGGGGATTGAAGTTCTCGAGTACGAAGCAACTTAATAGGGCTAGAATAGAACGAGAAATGGCCATGATTACTAAGTGTGACATCAAAGATACCGCACGAATACTAGTGTTTTCTGTGATTGAAGAAAAGAAAAATCTAGAAATTGGAACGCAAGAGAAAGAACAACCCCTCATTTTTAGAAGCGACAATGACAAAAGAGCGAGAAACACAGTCAATGAGATGTCTGATGCAGAAGAAGATGAGTGTAATTTCAACTACAAAGGACCTATAAATTTTTCAAAGTTATTATGTATTAATATGAAGGTTTTTACATTGACAATACTACATAAACTTCGAACATTCGTACTCATGCATATGATTAGCAAATAGTGATAGCAATGTTTACTAATAAATCTAGGAATGTAGATTGTTCAATATGCAAACCCAAACTGTATCTTTCGGAGGGGAATTTTTTGCACCCTGTCCAGGGTGCTTGAAGTTTCTGATAGCGAAGACGAAGAAACACATCTCGTGGACCTAAACTCTGCAACGCCTTCTTCAAATCCTTCTCCGGAAAATGTAAGTTCATTCCTTACTTGCTTTTGAGATTTTAGCACCCACAATTTTTAAAAGATATAAAGTTTTCAAAAAAGTTTTGGAATAGGGGTTTCGGTACCGAAACCCCAATTTCAGGCATTTTTTCCAAAGTTTTTATTTTCGTTCACCACTCATTTCACGATGCGATTGCTACTGTGCCATTTTTTTCCACATCATTAGTTCTTCATGTAAAGGGTTGGAATAGGGGTTTCGGTATCGAAACCCCTATTCCAGCTTTCTTCCAAAGTTTTTATTTTCATTCACCATTCATTTCACGATGCGATTGCTACTGCGCCATTTTTTCCTACATCATAAGTTCTTCATGTAAAGTTCTGGAATAGGGGTTTCTGTACCGAAATCCCTATTCCAACCCTTTCTATCACAAACATTTTTTCCCTTCATTATTCATTTATCTCGACCTTCGCTACTATTCTCATCTTTCCCCTTGTCTCCATTTTCATTCAAGGGTCTGGAATAAAGGTTTCGGTACCGAAACGTTTATTCCAGACATTTCATTTATTATTTTATTATTTTATTATTATTATGATTTTCTAGAATAAGAATTTCGGTACTGAAATCCTTATTCCAGCCCTTTTCTATGAAGATCAACACATGTGGGAAAATGTGTACAACAGCAATGACATCATCGAATGACTGTTGAGTGGAAACAAAACCTTTGAAAGAAAGGGTTGGAATAGGGGTTTCGGTACCGAAACCCCTATTCCGAAAATTCCAGCCCCAGAAAGAAAGAAAGAAAGAAAAAGAAAAAATTAAATTAAATTTTTTCTGGAATAGGGGTTTCGGTACCGAAACCCTATTCCAGGGAAAAAAAACTTTTTTAAATTTTTTTTCGGAATAGGGGTTTCGGTACCAAAACCTCTATTCCAACCCTTTCCATGAAGATCAACACATGTGAGAAAATGTGTACAACAGCAACGATATCATCGAATGACTATTGATTGGAAACAAAACCTTTGAAAGAAAGGGCTGGAATAGGGGTTTCGGTACCGAAACCCTTATTCCAGACCCTTCAATAAGAAAGAAAACAAACGGAAAGATTAGAATAGTAACGAATGCCGAGATAAATGAATGATGAAGGGAATAAATATTTTTGATAGAAAGGTTTGGAATAGGGGTTTCGGTGCCGAAACCCCTATTCTACATTTTTTAAAAAATTGAATATGTATTAATATGAAAACAATACTATTGGTGTCGGCAAATAAATGATGAAGTAACATAAAAGAATTGAAAAAAATGGTGTTGACTTCGTGAAAATGGTAAGTCTTTACACCATTTGTTTCATTTGTTTAATATATTTTTGTTACATTATTTGTGATCTAAATTCAATATTGAATTTTTTGTCTCAGATAAATACGCATTGGACCTTTAATCATAACAAAAAATGACATTAGAAAATTTACAAAAAATTGCAACAACTCCGGTGGATGGCTACTAATTTTTTTAACCCAACCGCGAGCGGTTTGGTTAATTCACGAGGGTAAATCATAAAATATTTTCAAAAAATAATATAATTGAGAAGATTTTACGCACACGCGCGTAGTAACATCTTCTCTGTATCCGCCTATAGATTATTCATGCTTTAACACTAGTTCAACTTGGAATAACACCAGTCAATATAACCAACTGGATTCGAACCCAGGTTGGTCCAGACCTAATGCTAGTCTCTTAGACAACTCGCATCCATAGGCGGATGTCTCAAAATGTAGTAACAACCTATATATTGACTATTCTTATTAATAAATTTCTTTGTTTTTGTAGGCAGTAAGCCTTATTCAAACCGTGAGCGGTTTGAGTGGCTCACAGGCAATAAACGAATTGCCATTGTGTTTGGCAACGGATACAAAATTTACGGTACATTCTTATCTTTAATTTTAAAGTAAAATTTTCAAATTTATATGCATTTTATTTGTTATTTGATGGCATGATAAGTAACTATTTCTTAACGAGGACATAATATTGTATGTAGACTCGACGGTTTCGAATCATGATGTTCTTTCATTTGGAGTCCCGTCCATAATTTATTTTCAACAAAACAGGTGATTTATTTCCAGTGGAAGTGGGAGCCCTAAATGTCTTTTTCAATCGTACATCGTCCAAATCATAATTGATGTACAGAAACATCCCATAGAGAGGAGCACGTGAGAAAGATCATGAGTCTTTATAATTTCTTATTGAAGCACTGACTAAACCGGGAGATGTTGTCCTGGATGTTTATGCATCTACAAGTAAGAAACAATTTTTGGTTTTCTAAGTTTTGAAATTGAATTTTTTGTGCATGAAAAATATGTTATGATATGCATGGTTGTATTTGTTGCAGGTGTATCTATTCATGCTTATCGTCGTAGTGGTCAACACCTTGTTACATTCGAGAAAGACTCTGCAATTTTCAATGCAATATTGGCCCCTTTATGCGATTCATTGCCATCTCCTAATGTTGATGGCTTGCAATCACTTAACATAAGATGCGAAGATGATGATGAGCCCATTCAAAAAGTTCCAAGGAAATCTCGCTTGAGTGTGTAAGTTTGTTCGTTTGAATGATTTTAAATTTTTTTTTTCTTGTGAACTATTTAATGTTCCATCAATTATTTCTAACATTTTTTTATATTGTGTATAGAAAAATGAAAGAAGTGATGTCCCCCCCTCACCAATTGATTCTCCCTGTGTATGCCAAGTCTGAGGCGATACAATTAGCATCTAGTATTACACCTCCAAGGCGAAGTAAATCTAAATGTTATGATCTTTGTGTCTTGACATTCATGGATATAGAGGTAGAGGAATGTAATGTTCGTGTTTGTAATAATGAGAAAAATAGATAAATTATGGGATATGATGTGGGTATATGAAGAGGTCTTGCACATGCTATTATTTGTGCACATACTTTTTATTTTGTGTGACAATTATCTAGTTTTTATAAAATAACCACTTGGTTCCACTACCATTGCGAAGAAGAGGGAGGTAGAGTGGGTCAAGATGAAGATGAAGAAAACTAGAGGACCAAAGTATAATGACCTTGCTACAAAAGATAAACACATTTTGTCTATGGATTAAGTAGAGGATGACATAAATAAAGAGAAGGTAACTAAACATGTTAAACCAACCCCCACAACCACAATACACAAGCACCTACAATACCAACACACACATCATCACATGGAATACATGACATGTTAGCTCTAGCCTTCCAGGCATCATAGAGCTCACAAACACCCTACACAACAAACCCAATATTATTCTCCTACAAGAAACTAAACTAAACAAAAACAAATCTACCACATACATAGACAACAAATTCCCAGACTATAAGATAATATACAACAACTCGAATACTATAGTTCTAGGTAGAAACCGCCAATACACTACATCTGAGCCTCCACGCGGAGGAGTACTAGCCATGATTCACAAAAAAATATATACCTCTGACAACATAACCAAAATCCCCACCCCAACCAACATCTCACTCTACTTACAAGTCTTCAAAATAGCTAACAAGCCACTAACACCAATCCTTATTATGAACCTATATATGCCATCACACCCGCACGATCTAAACCTCATACCCAAAATCATAACCCAAATTAACATTCTTACAAAACACCACCACACATACAAAACCATACTAGCAGGCGACTTCAATAGAGATATCCTTTTGCAGGGACACACTCACGAGGGCAAACCCCAAGCCCCCACTAATGAAGACAAAGAATGGGCAAGATGTATGGACACCCTCAACTTACATCCAATTCAAAACACTGAAACCCTATCCCGACAAGGTGGGCACAACTATTCATCCACCAGCCTCATAGACGGATTCTATACCAACACCCAACCAGGGATGTGCAAATAGACGTGACGCGGCCTTTTTGCGTCACGTCGCGTCACGTCGGGGCGTGACGTGCACTGACGTGGTAAAAAAAAATTACTGTACCAATTTTTTGTAACTTTTTTGGACGACTGCTCTAGTCGACTGCTACGAGCAGTCGACCAGCTAGCCGACTGCTAATTACAATCGACTGGTCTTGGTCGACTGCAAAAGTAATTTTTTGCAGTCGACCTAGCAATCGACTGCAAAAAAAATAAAAATAAAAAACAATTAAAAAAATTATGGACCGTCAGATCTTCTTGGCAAGAAGATCTGACGGTCCAGAATTTTTTTAATTGTTTTTTAATTTTTTGCAGTCGACTGCAAATAGTAGTCGAATTAGCAATCGACTGCCAAAAAAAATTCAAAAATTCAAAAAAAATTCTGGACCGTCAGATCTTCTTGCCAAGAAGATCTGATGGTCCAGAATTTTTTTTTGAATTTTCGAATTTTTTTTATTTTTGCAGTCAACTGCTAGGTCGACTGCTATTTGCAGTCGACTTAGCAGTCGACCAGGGGGTTAACCGCGTCAGTTTACCCCTGGGGTAATTGCCGGATTTACCCCCCCTCGGACGTGCCGTTTTTTGGTCAGTCATCACATCGCTGTCACAAAATGTGAAGTGACGTGATGTGACGTGCAATCCCTGCACCCAACAACACATAGGTATAACATGCACGACCCTACTCCACCAAAATCAAAACTCAAATCATTATCATGTTAGCCTAGACCTTGGCCCCAACACACTAATCCAAAAAATTGACAATCCCATAAATCATGCCCCAAAAATGACATATCCCATCCTACCAGAAAAAATCCAAATAATACTCACTCAGTTCCAAGAAGCCACCAATCTAGACATACAAGAACTCACCCAAAAACTACACACACTATACCTCCAGCACACGGAGTGGGAAGAAGTTCAAAATAAATTTCAAAACATAATCAACACACTTAGTACATGTGTTGAAGAAGCATGCCTCAGCACACAAACCACTCACATACTACCACATAGAGCCCGTCAACAAGGAGGCTTCCTCCCACGTAAACAACACAAATTATGGAAACACCATCTTAAGATCTACCATAGCATCCGAAAAGCAATCCGAACCACACACTCTCTACCATGGACAAACTGGCCCAACCACCCAGATATCCAACAAATCTACAGACTCAAAAACACAAACATCCCCCCCACCCCAGATAATAACACACTGGTCAAAAAGTGGATCGAAGAACTCGCAACCATCAGACGTGCGGCCAAAATGGACGCCCACAAAATCACCACCAAACAAACGGCCATTAATTGTAAAAAAACCTTCACAAAATACAGGCTCCTATTAAATACCAAACCTAAAAGTATACATAAAAAATATTCAAACCAACCACACGCACATCCCTAGACTGCCTCAAAGATACAAGAGACAATATACTCACAAACCCAATAGATGTTAACCATGAAATCTCACAAACACAGCAAAACTCCTTTAACAGAAAAACCCCTTTATGCGAAGAGCCTGCCGACCACCCCACAATATATCACTGCGCAGTCCGTAAATACCCTTGGCTTGACCATGACGGATTCATCATTGAAAAACGAGGCCCCCATTATGCCAAGATATCGGAAAACTTCACCCGAGAAGTGTTCGATAACAGTCTTAAACGGTTAGCCAGGGGAAAAACTCCGGGACCTGACAACATCCCAAACGAAATTCTCAAAGCACTACACCCAACCTTCCATGACATGTTGTTTCTTTTCTTCCGACAATGTTACCACCAAAAGAATATACCCCAATATTGGAAGCACAGTAAAACCATACTACTCCATAAAAAAGGCGACCCACTATTGCTCACCAATTATAGGCCTATCGCCTTGGCTAATACCATATACAAACTCTACACTAGTACACTCACTGCCCTACTCACAAGCTATGGTGAAAAATACAAAATCATCCACTTTAGCCAAGAAGGCTTCCGGCCACAAAGAAACACAACTAGACAAATTCAAATGATAATAGCAGCACTAGAAGATGCACGCCTAACTAACAACGACATATTCCTCACCTACATAGACTTTAGAAACGCTTTTGGATCCATAGACCACGCACGACTCCTTGCACTAATGGAGGACCTTGGATACCCACAAGATGCCGTTGAATTAATAGGAAATATCTACACAAACTCAACCACCTCCTTCCATGGTAATCACTTTGGAGCAACTCCACCCATACAAATTAATAGAGGCACCATCCAAGGCGACACCCTAAGCCCCTATCTCTTCATCATCTTCCTAGACCCACTCCTCCGATGGCTAGAAAAAGACAACATAGGCTACCACTTCAAGACATCACCAACTACTTGTAATACCATAGCATATGCTGACGACCTCGTCATCCTTACTGACAACATCTCACACATCCAACCACAAATATGCAAACTCCAAAAATATTCAGAATGGGCACACCTAGATCTCAACCTCTCCAAGTGCGCAATTACAGGTTGCCCAAACAAATCCAACCTAAAACCCGCTACCTTCAAAGCATACATACAAGCCCAACGCATTCATTTCAAAAATACGGCCTTCCCTACCCTCACACAAAATGAACCATACACATATCTTGGTCTAAATCTAGTCCCCTCATTAAAATGGAACATCCAAAAAAACATCACCACATAAAAAGCCAAAAAACAAAGTAAGCTATTAATGACATCCCCTGCCACAATTAAGCAAAAAATACACATTCTAAATACAGTAATAAAACCAGGAATAGCATACGCTTACTATGCAGTTCCATTCTCAAAACTAGACATAAAGAAACTAGATAAAATTCTTAGCAAACTAACTAAAGAAATATGTAACCTACCCAATAGCACAACAAACATACTGACCCACCTTTTCAACGAGGACTTTGGCATTAATACCACCTCCATCCTCCCCGATTATATCAACTGTATTGGTAAACAACTACTACACGCCCTAAACGATCAAGGCCAGCTTGGACAAGTTTATCAAGGCCTTACCAAATACATAACAACAAAATATGGAGGATCCCACCATCTCCCACGCCTAAAATACCAAGCATGTGCAAGATCACCCATATCCCGCACACTTTACCTACTTGAGAGAGAATATGAGATCCATGTACACACTACCATCAAAAGCTTCCCCATAAAACAATCAGAAATAGAACTTGCATGGACACAAACCACAAAATACATCCTCTTACCACCAAGCCAGAAACAAACCGCTAAAAAACACCTCAACAAACTTCACACATACAACATTACTACCCTTAACCAAATCCGAAACCCCGACACACACCAAATATTAACCCCTACAAAATTCAAGCTTAAATTTAAAGCTGCACCAAAGCTAATCAAGGAAACCTTAGCACAAGCCCAACAACTATTCCCACATGTAATTCACACATAACCCACAACCCTCAACCACAACAAATACCACCCACAACACACAACCCACCCACAAATACCAACAACCAAATAGACCCCACGAGCGGAAAACCAATACAAGCCATAATAAATACCAAAACCACGACATATAAAGACAAATGGGGTGCAAGAGCCATACGACAACATTACCTATGTCAATGGGATACACACCCAAAAAGCACAACAAAGTGGGTAGAAGCATCACTACTCCTCCACCATGATAACATCACCCTAGACCACAACATATTTATACTCCATAAATTTTTACAAAACCAACATAAAACCAACACCCTCACCACATATAGCTCATGCATAAACTTTTCACAATCTAAAGATCAAAGATTTATTCGCCCACCCATCATTGCCCCAAACCTCACACTAAACACAAGAGAATGCAACCCAGATAAAGATATCATTACCACCAAACCCACCATACAGATACAAGACATAGAAGCCAATATATATGACCAAAATGGGGCATACATCTTAACCATGCCAACCACAAGGTTACAATGGTTGTGGGAACAATATAACCAAAACCAAACCCACCCTATGATACACTTCTTCAACCCCCCGCCCCAAGACTTTGCCACTAAAGTCCTATGGCTAATACAAAGATATATCACAATCCTCCCAAAAAGAAAACTAAAAAAATATAACCCAAATAACAACCACCAAACTCTACATCCCTCCACCCTACAAACCCTAATAGCAAACTACAACATTACACACTCCTATTACTCCTCACCCCTAACATGCCCAATAACACTTACACATTATAACTCCCCACACAATAGAGACATAATATTTGGATCAACCAGCCTCGCCCACTCATCAAAGTGGGGAGGCAATGGCTTAGCCCACCCCCCCCCCCAACCTCAAAATTGCGATGACATCAATCCATTGGGCCCGTATGGTAGCCCAAGCAAACCATAACACCACAACCATCATCATAATTAACCACAAAGAAAACACCCTCCCTGTCATCCATACAGAGATGCACATAATAGTAACCATCCCTCCCAACACCATACAATACAACCCTACGCATGAGTGGCCAAAATACCTCCATCGATTGGAAAACCAATACACCACCATAATAAGAATCCACAAACGTGCCCCCCCCTCAAATAACCCTCAAATACCCAGTGCAATCACATCCAACATAAGTGGACTATATCATATTAAAACCAACAATAACCCAACCCAAACTACCCCTCACATGCGAAAAATAAAGTACACTAGTGCATGGCATCAAGCCCCACAATATAGCTACTCCGAATTCAACCACCCAACACACCCCTTACCAATGGAATTCTACAATATCCACCCCCTTAAATTCAATCCCCAACAATGCATATACACAGACGGATCATTCATACCCCCCGATGAACACGGCATAGGCAACACAGTCGGATCTGGGGTCTACGCCCCTGCTAACAACACTAGGATTGCGGAAAGACTCCCAAGTCTACAAAACATCCTCAGAGCTGAACTAAACGCCATCCTAATAGCAATCCAAGGTACACAACACCACACACGAGATCTCCACATCTTTACTGACAGCCTCAATAGTATATACCTAATAAATAATCATATACGCCACCCATCATCACAACACAACCACCCAGACAAACTACTCATAGCCGCTATAGTCAACCATATAACATGGTCCACGCACAAAATCACAATTCACAAAGTTAGAGCACACACATGCATAATAGGCAATGAAATAGCAGATCAACTAGCAAATGATGGAGCTCTCTTAAATAAACCCGCCAACACACCCAGAATACACACGGCCCATGCCACACCGTATTGGCTCAATGGGGTTCGAACAGGTACCCACACCCCGGGGAAGTCACTCCATTGTAAAGTTGAAAACCATGTGCATACAAAGTTTGCTACCCCTACATTATATGCCATAGATAACTTTAAAAATTATGATGTTTTTTCTACATATACATAACCATTGATAATATCTTTTGTGTATTTTTTTGAAATTTTTAGTCATCTTCATTTTTGTAGTAATTGTTTTTGTTCAATTCTGCATCATTCTAGTTAGAAACGGTATGTTTTATTGAAAAAGAAGATCATCAAATTTGGTTATCATTTTTTACTATGTAATAGATACCATGTATATCTACTCATGAAAAAAAATTGATAAAATTTTGACCCATTTTGGTGATGCAACTTAGAAAAAGTAGAGTTTTTTTGTATGCACGTGGTTTCAACTTTACAATGGAGTGATCTCCCCGAGACCCACACATGTGCCATATGAAATCTACAAACATACATCAACAAAGAACATAGGAACCAAGAACTGAGGCTAGCACAATCCAAATTCACATACATAGACAAATGGACATCCAATGACCAAATAAACCACAAACTCTCAAACCAATTCTGGAAAAATCATGGGACCACAGACGCCCAAATCACACAAACTTTGAAATTCCGATATGCCCAATATATGGGTAACCACCGTAAACATTTATTTTGGCCCAACTTATACCCAAACCCAAACTGTACACTATGCCCCAACAATACCATAGATACATGGCCGCACCTACTATCTACATGTTCACACCCATACATAAAGGGACTGCGAATAACACGCCATAACAAAGCAGTCCACCAAATTGTACACACACTCCAATCAAACAAACACACAAGATACTATACACTCGTTAATGCAAGCCACCAAAACTCCAGACCACAAGACAACACAGTCCCACAATGGCTATTCCAATGCACATGCCCCACTACACCATGCACATGCCTAGCTAGGCTACGACCAGACATACTATGCGTACTAGGCGCTCCCACAGACAACCAACCCCCCTTAAGGCCTTCTCCATCGCATACCATACAATTTATTGAATTCATCTATTGCCATGACAGATTCCTTGATAATGCACGCGGCGAAAAAACTGCTAAATACAATCCACTCATACAAACACTCAAAAGAGCCGGTTGGCAAGTCAACCCTCTCCTCACCATCATAGCAGGTGTTAGAGGGGCTATTCACAAACAACCCATTAGAGAATTAGAAAAACTAAAAATACCCAAGACCAAAATAAAAACACTTATGAGACACCTACACCAAATTGCCATCAAATACCTGACATACTTAATACTAAACAAAAGAAAATTAGACAACAAACAACCACCAATTGACCCCCCCTAGGCCCCCCCCCAATCACCTCCCCCCATACCCCCACACACCCTACTAGAGGTCGGATACTACACCCTGACGAAAACTTTTGGAGCCCACCTCTCGAGAGGGAGGAAGTACTCCTACGGAGAAGCTTGGTCAAACATGAACATGGTAGAGAGGAACGGGCTCCCATTCACGTCGGAGTAAAAACTAAACTTCGATGTTACTTATATTTTATTTTATTTTATTGTTAAAACTACTCCAATTATGTACTTGATGACAAGGATGTGCCTCAAATGATTAGCACAAAATCTCTGGTTCAAACTCCTACGCTTCTTATTTTGAAGGGCAGTGGACATTCTACTACGAAGCTAGTTCCAACTGGGGGTAGCCCTATAAAGTAGATGGATGTCGAGGTGTAGAACGCAGTATCTAGGAATATGTTGGGGCTACATCATCCAAGACTGCTTTAGTTTTTCTTTCATCCCCACAAACAACATCAAAGAAGGATACTTCTATGTTGCTCGAGAAATTTGGATCAATGGTCGTTGATGTGCCATTTCACATTTTCCAAACATCCACATCTTCTACGAAATCGGGTAGTGTTTTGTGCATTAATGAAAGCTTCATGGATATGATGGCCTCAATGACAAAGCCCAAGGAGAAGGGGAAGAGAAGAAAATCAAGTAAGATATCTAGGTCGGCCCTTATGGTTCTTTCAAGCTCATGGGATGAATTAGAGAATTTTCTTGTAAAAATATGGGATTTTTCTTCTTCCATTGTCTTTCATTATTTCAATCTTTGATAACTCTACAAAATGATATATATACTGAAATATTATTTTCTATGTTAAAAATAAATCAACATGAATTGGGGAAAAGCTGTCTAAGTACGGAGCTGACTTGGTTGTTTATGAATTCCCAGAGGGTTTGCCTGTGTCGCATTCAGAATTTGGAGAGTGTATTCCACCTTGAATTGAATACAATATCTATTGTTGGAAGTGGAGTTCTCTATTTTGCACCCAATTCCTTGCTGACAATGGTATATTCTTGATGTTTTGCGTTTCCCATTCCAAGATTAAGGCCCACAGGGAGGAGTGGATGAATAAAATATGCTTTGAGATCATGGAACATTGGACTGATGTAAACAATCTTCCCTTGGTGAAAGGTGATTTTTCATGAAATGAGGTAAGTATTTTGTGGACTCTTTGACAAACCTATTGAATGCCTTTAAAATAGTGTCTTTAGTGCCACTAAGTGCGAATCCTCAAAGTCCTCAAGTGTCTAACCCTTTGGTGTCAAATTTCTCGTGTGGCAGACATACTCGTTTGAGTGCTTTGCATTTGTAAGGAAACACAATGCAACCAATCCTGATCCAAAATACACCCATCCCACGCTTCACATTGGAGGTTTGTCTTAGAAAACCAATGTGGACGTTGTTTTCAACAACGCCACCTTGGAGGACTTGGCATTGGATTCCACTAAACGTGCATACAGAGGCTCCCGTATAAAAAACCCCACATTCATGATGGGATTCTTGGAGTGTTGCTCACCTTCAAGGGGTATGGTTGTAGATCTGAACATTTTCACGGGTATCGCACCCACCTCATGTCATGTATTTATTGCCCTTGCAAGTTATCATTTTGTTTGTACGCTTTATAAATTCCTCCTCCCGTATAATTTTTGTTTTTTTAACTATGATATTAGGTGCATCACTTGTAGCTTGCGAAGCTCTAGGCCGTGACTTAGTTTTTCTTCCCCCGGATGCTAACCTACACATCGATGTCATTAAAAAATTGTTGGAGGTCTTGTCACATTCTGACGATAGTGAAGAATCTTCAGATGGGAGCAGTGACTCTGGGCATGTGGTGGAGGTCTCTCAGGAAAAAGTGTGAGGACATTCTCCATCATTTGTTATTTGCCTTCATATTTCAACCAAGGATTTTAATTTTTGGTGTTTATTATCATAAGCTCTATGTAATAACCTCCAATGTTTTGTGTTCTTCTCGTTTAGGATGACTTTGGTGTCTCCTCCATGTGATTTCACTCTTCCATATTGGGTGGAGGCTATTGCATAACAATGTGTCAAAGTAGGCTCTCCCCCAAGTAGACGCAAACGTCGCAAATTCAGTGAAGGCGTGGAAGAGTTTATGGACATAGAAGATGTTTGCAAGCCTTAGTTTTGTAGGTGTTGAGTATTTGAGTTGTTTAACCCTTAAAGGTCAAGGGGGGGGGGTGAGAGGGCCTCTCCCATCAGCCTATGTTTACCCTATTTCAAACCTCCATGTAATTCTTTTAGTGCGATCGGCATATATATTTAGATATGGAATTTTGAGATACACATTTTGGGGGAATTTTTTTTGCAATTCCAACAGGTTTTGACGCTATCTTATGGTCAAATAGTTTAGGGTCAACGAGGCCTTGAGAGGGCCTCTCCGACCTTTAAGGGTTAATAAACGCCTTTGCATTTATGCTCTTCATAGTATGAGCTTTTTTTTAGAATATTTCACATACTAAAATGAGGAGTGAAGCTAGGACATGAGCATGAGCAAGCCCTATAACCAATTTTTTCGGACCTACCCATGATTTTGAACACCGAAATTTGCATGTATAAATATTTTTTGTTCACGGTTGCTAAATTGTTTTTGGTGGGCACCTTTGCCCGTGGATCCTTGGACCCTATAATCGAGGGTCAAAACCCTATAACCCCTATAACCGAGGGGTCTTGCTCATGTCAGAGTGCTCATGAAATAGCAACCCCATATTGTTGTGGAATATAGAGTTTTCTACTTGCTTTTCACTCTGAGTATAAGCATTGATGCCTCTTGTTGACGATCAATTTGTAATTTGAAGGGAATGATCGGTTGGAGTTGATCTGAGGCTCCGGAGGCTTGCTAACGTAAGGAAGCGGTTGGTTAATTAGTTGGTTGAGTGGGCAGAAAGTGGAGATCGGTGATTTGAAATTGGAAGGCGCTGTGGTAGAGGCTCTTGATTCTTCATTTAAATTATTTGTTGTTGCGGTTTTGTGGAGTCAATTTGGAATGGGAGGAGGAATGTTTGAGAATCTATTCCTGTTCGAGTTTTACGAAGCTCCGCACGGGCAGTTGAACGATGGATATCCGTGGCGTCGACCTGTTGGCCACAGATCTGGCGCATTTTGAGAACCAGGATATAGTACTCGTTATGTAAAGCTCAAGAGACAACAATACAAAGTGCGGGCGGAAGAAATTCATGACGACTTGTGTTTAAAGAACTTTGTCTCATTGCCTTCAAACTCCCTAGAGCATTCTAAAATCGCAGACGAAGGTCTGGTTGTTTCTATTGGTGATGTTGGTGATATTGATAATGATCCCGAAGCCACTAAGAATGTAAGCATTCCTTAGGATCAATCGAGGGAGTTAAAATCTCCTGACGAATAGCTTGAAGCAACTGCGTCCCTGAGCACTTCACCTCACCTCATTGCAAACAATTCAATATCTCCTAAATCATCGAAACTTGACTCGGAATACATCTATAAACTAGATCATTTGCCGGTGGAAGTCGAAGACAAGGATCTCTCGCAATTTCCACTAATTTCTCTAGAGTCTGAAGAGGAGCGAGCAGAAGTGATTACAGAGGAAGGAAAGTTTGAGCTTCTTGAGCCAAACGAGCGAAACAAACATCGCCCGTAGTATAATAATCTTGATGGCGAAGTGTTTACATGTTCAGGGCAAGATGGCGCTGCTCATAAGTTGGAGGATGAAAGTTTGTTTGCTACGATTTTAAGCAGTTTAGAAGGTGCAATGGGAGGAATTGAGGAGGATCGTGTGAGGATGACAGACCTAGTCATCGAAGGAGGTCAAATTCCATGCATGGAAAATATGATGGAGCAAGTTGTGGTAGAGGGAGAACTCGAGAAGTTTAGCAGACAACCCAAAGAGGTTGAAGATAGTGCGATGTCTTTAATGGAGCGTAACACGTCCACAACAACATTGCTAGACCATTCGCATGAATTACAAGAACAAGAACAACCTGATGTTTTTACAACACCATTTCGAGACGATAAGGAAGAAGGCAAAATGACTGCCAACACGACAATAGTTGGAGGAGCATCATCTGCTCTTTTTTAGTTTTGTACTCTCGATCAACTAGGTAGAAATTTGTATCAAGTTACAAGCCAAGCGGAACCGTCAGGATCTGTAAATGATGGTCTGCCGATGACGGACCAACAGACAATGCAACAGATTATTGAGGAGAATCGGAAACTCAGGGCTATTATAGCCGAGGTTCTACAATGGGGGAAGCAACAAAATGATATTATTCACAACTTGGCCACTAGGATTGAGTATTTAGAGGCGAGTGCAACTTTGATGAAGGTCACACTTGACAGCAAAAGTAGGATCAAAAGTGGCTTTGATAGAAATGGGAGGTGGGATGATACCGAACGGATATGTTGCCTCGACAATCAGCAATGGCCTTCTTCAGCTGCTGCTACAGAGAGCTAAGGGAAGACAGTTCCTCCCTTCTGACATGTTAATTTATGCATATGGGTATTCAATTATGAATACCTCATTTTTCCAAAATTTTCTCTACTATCCAACACTATACAGACTTGCTTTTCTCTCAGCACAAACATCACCTATGTATGTCGAGGTTTTCCTTTTGTGATGTAAGCTTGAAGATATTGAGGTCATTTGCATTTGCTTGAGCATATTCTTGCATTTGGCAACTAAACCTGCATTTTGACTCTTCAAACATGCTGCATATCTATCACACAAAAAATTCAGGAGGATGTAGAGACATTCTTGGGACAAATAATGAGGGATATGTATGCATTTGTAAATTTCTGAAAGCCAACGCTGTCTTTTCGGGGGATGTCCTTCAGAAGTCTTAATTTCTTACCTCATTCATCCAACATAGAAACGTGTTGGGAGCATCCCGGGCCCACCCCCTTAGCCCGGGGTAGAGCTGCTGGGAGCCCGTGTCCGCCCCTGCCCGCCCGGCTGCCCGCCTCCTCCCTCCACCATCGATTTCCCTGGGGCGCTTCCATGGCCCAGATCGCAGCTGCGCTTGGGCTCATGAAGCGTCCCAGTGACACGGGCATCCCGTGAGTGGCCTTGCCCTCAGCAGCGTGGACTGATCAGTACCAAATATGAACAACTTTACGTTAGTACTGCGCACTCATCACGCATCATCTCTGTCCGATGTCGTCCCACATCCAAGTTTCCTTTGTTCAGTGCAGCTGGAGATGCACTACTTAACTTGAATGATGGGTCCAGAGGCATTTGTTGGTGCGGAGACACGTCAAGTTTGGGTGGAGTTGGTTTAAGTGGTGGAGGATTGAGATTGATATTACATTAATGGGAGTCAGATTGATTTTTCTCTGCAGAAGAGAATTAGTACTGCGTTACGTCGAGCCGGAGGAAGAGAAGGAGGAATTATAATTGTAACTTGGACCTGAATTGGAGTTAATCTAGTTTCAAAGTCGTGACGGAGGTCTGATTTCTAGAGATTGAGGTTTTGGAATTAAACATTTGTATGTATTGCTGCAGAAAGAAGGTTTTATATTCCGCGAAGCAATCAAAATCAGTGTGGAGTGGGCTACGTTACGCAGTATTAAGATCAATCAGCCGGAGAAAAGAGATTGATTAAGAAAACTGGGTAGGTGTCATTAATTGAGTGGAAAGCCCAGTTTAAACCAAGTACTGGAGATTGAGTGATAGTGTAGAGGAATCTGGGA
Source organism: Polytrichum formosum (assembly GCA_964035585.1). Taxonomy (NCBI): domain Eukaryota; kingdom Viridiplantae; phylum Streptophyta; class Polytrichopsida; order Polytrichales; family Polytrichaceae; genus Polytrichum; species Polytrichum formosum. The sequence goes on along the minus strand of OZ037941.1, from coordinate 18,993,251 downwards.
GATTGGGGGGTGAGGAATGGTTGGGTGTGGACAGGAGTAACTACGTTCAGGAATTTGAGGTGGGTTAAGGGGTGGAGGAGTGAGACTCGATTGAGGTTTGTGCAAGATTGGGGTAGTGAGGGAGTTGAGGAGCTATGGCGAAGGTGCCGCAGCTGGTGGTCGCCCTTGTCGTTGTTGCGATGGTTTTGGGTGGCAATGACGCTGCAGTGTTGCAGCTGGGCACACGAGGAGGAATTCACCGGAGCCACTTTCCTGACGATATGGTGTTTGGAGTGACAGCTTCTGCCTACCAGGTCACCAATTTCATTCTCTCTCCCTCTCACTCCAATATTTTTGCAGCTGGAAAAGTTGCAAGCTGGCTCTCACATTCTCACACGCTCTCACACAATGTCAGAATGCGTGAGAGAAGAGATTGGGTTGCTAGTATGACATTTGAGGATTTGGTTGTGCAGCTGGGTCTCACATTCTTACACATTCTCACACATTCTCACATATATAATGTGACCATCCATCACCATTCATCCGTCTTGGAAGTTACAAGAAATTGGAAGTGCAACTGCCTGCTGCTTCATTGGCAGGGTTTAAGTTTCACCGGAAGTGTTGTCGGGATGTTCCATGTCCTGGGTCAAATTCCTCTGAACCCCCACGAGTTTGGGTGGCCATCACCATCCATCCGTCTTGGATTGTTGTGAGAAAATTGTTTGCAGTGACTTAAGATGGTTCAACCGGCTGCCTGAATCCGGAGACTCTCTTCTTCAGTATAAGATTGTCATAATTTCCAACCATCCAGTTTCTTGATTTCACTGGGATACATTCTCTCCCCTTTTCGTTCAATCCTCAAAACCCTCCCAAACTCTTCTCCTATTTAGTCCAAATTTTCACCTGAAGGGTTCGTAGATGCTCCATATCTTGCAAAACGAGTTTGGGTAGCCATTGTTGTGAGAAAGTGGACTACTACTCGCACATTCTCACATAATGTGAGGAATTTAAGAGAGAAGAAATCAGGTTGCGAGTGTGACATTTGAGGTTTGGGTTGTGCAGTATGAAGGTGGCGCGAGCGAGGGAGGCCGTGGCCCCTGCGTTTGGGACACTGTTGCACACATTCCAGGTATAAATCTCCTCGCAGCTCTTGTGCATTCAAGGCATCCCTATTTACTGCTTTTCTTCATTCACTGTGAAACTAGTTGATGTCAATCAAGATACTAATGCCTTAGTCGTGGTCACAAACAATGTCATTAAGTTAAAGACTACATTTCAATCTGCAATAAGTTCCAGCAGACGGTATCAACTTCGAGGTGATGAGTCGTAGACGGCAATAAAATTGATGGAATGGAGACGGTAGAGCAATTTTCAAGGCACTTGTAAATTTGGTTTGTATTGAATCATACAAGACCTCAAGATGAGTGAATAAACTCCTGGCTTTGTGGGGTTTAGTACTTACATCTAGCGAGCTTTCGTGCCACATTAAACTAGTTAAAGCTCTGACAAGTTGTTACAAGTGAGATAGCCTTACAGAAAGTGGTGGAGTAGCAAACAAGGTGAAAAGTGGTGTGAAGTTGGACTTTCCGAGAATCTCCCATTCAGAGCTGCTGTGTAAAGTGGAATGAAGCGAATAAACACAATATTTAAGATTCTCGCCACCAGTGTGGAGTTTCATAGCTCAAACTCCAATTGCCTTAACCTCGTCTGCTTCGCTAGGCTTGAACTCTCAGTTGTGAACCTTGTTATATACGTCCTGGAATTATTCATTGACCAATGCTCGACCATTTTCGGATTTTGCCAACAGGGCGTACACCAGATAAGAGCACTGGCGACATGGGTGTTGATCAGTACCACCGCTACAAGGTCAGCACATTCTCTCCCTTCTTGAAACCTCCTCGAAAGTGTGCAAAAGTGACAAGTTGTTTTGCCTATTCATTAGTGTCACCTACATGCATCGGCACGTTTATACAGTGGGTTGTAATTAATGTTGGTCTGGTATATAAGTGAATGCATGTTATCAATAATCAACATCAATAATGGTATCCAAGGATCTACCCGAGGGTATCAAAATTGTAACACCAGTCAAATATTGATATTTGGTGGGTATTTCAAGGTGAGAATCTTTGTATACCCGAGTTTTTGTTTAGGTCAATACCATTCTAAACCATATTGATATTAGGACGACTTTTCCTAGGTAGGAAGGTTCTTGCACGGTCTATAGACCCGAACCGAATGATATCGACAACAAAAATACCGTCAAATACCAATACTTCACTGGTATCAAAAAATGTGAAATCCTCATTATTGATACCCGAATGGTATGAAAAAACGATACCAGTCCAATACTGGTTGTAATTCATACAATTGAAACTTAGCATCATTGAATAAAATACCTTGCTTCCTGTATCATTCTTTACGGTTAAGAAAGTGGAACAGATCACATTCAGAGGAACAGAAGAGCAACAGATAACATGACCACAATCATGTCAAAAAAAACCTTAGGTCAGGATGATGAGATCGAATGACAATGAGGGAGGCTTGGCTAGAAGGCAATGCTTTAGTTTGTTTTCTTAAGTAGGGGCCGATGCTCAAAGGTGTGTATTGAATGGAGGAGGGGGGAAATCAGATAAGATTTTTTTTGTTCAAATTCAATAACACTCAGCAGTTCATGGATTGGGCAATGTTGCACCCCTACCTTGGCACGGACCTAGGACAAGGAGAGGTCCAAGTATGTTGCACTGGTTGTTCTTCTCAAGGGGCCCTCCATGAATTACATGTGATTATCTTTTTATGTGACTAAAATGGTAAATAGCTATCCAAAGTTTTGAACCAGGTCGTTAGGCATTCCGATTTTCTATCTCACCTGATCTATTGATTGACCGTTTTGCTGATGACCTGCACTTATTTATTCTCGTGTCTGTTCCAAGTGAAATTGGTTGTCAAATACAGTGTTGAAGCTAACATTCAAATGTGGAGTAAGCAGGAGGATGTTGTGTTGCTGGACGATCTGCACGTAGATGCATACCGATTTTCCATCTCCTGGTCTCGTATATTTCCAGGTACAGGAGCAGGCTAATGTCAGCGAATTATTCTATTTTATGAAGCGATTTATATCGAATTTGGAGCTTCGTTGTAGGAACTTTTTTGACAAGTCTACTCCTGTACCTCTTCAAGTCTTTGTTCAGCTCGTCATGCGAAGTAGCAATTAGAATTGTGGGATTGTTGAAAATTTTCCGAAGCTCCAGGGACTTAATGAGCGATACAAAAAGGAAGGAAGTCCCTTACTTGAACTTTTTAATGATCTGTATGTTCATAGCAGATGGACAAGGACGGGAGGTAAACCAGGAAGGTGTTGACTACTACAACAACCTCATCAACGAACTTCTGTCAAAAGGTTCACATGTACACTAGTTAGTTGTGAATAAACTCTATTCTGCAAGTAGTTAGTTAATTTGAAAATTTCGTTGTGGGGAATCTTAAAATTCCCTGGGATTACTTGCTCTATTTCTTTGAGTTCTGTGGATTTCAATAAAGTTCGGCCCAATACTGTCAGGTATACAACCATATGCAACACTGTGGCACTGGGACATGCCCCAAGGTCTTCAAGATGCTTTTGGTGGCTGGCAAGGTCGAGAAATTATGTAAGCTTTGTCGTATTAACTGATTTTCACCCCCTTTCGCAACTTAGTGAGGTTTAGGTTCAGGGTTGATGATTTGCCTAGAACTTCATGAAATCCCAGTATGTTAACTGAATGCATTATTGCCCCTCCAGTCAAGCATTTGCAGGATATGCAGAAGCTTGTTTTCAATTATTTGGAGACCGTGTGAAGCACTGGATCACTATGAATGAACCCCACGAATATACGCTCGACCACACCCATCTTGGATGCAAGGATCGAACAGGTTCCTGTGGGTACAAAAATATTAAAGATGCTCCCTACATAATGGCACATCATGTCATCCTTTCTCATGCCACAGCAGCTCAGATATACCGCCAAAAATATAAGGTTATTAGAATCAACTCCATCCTCTAATTTGTTCGTGGGTCATATTCAACACATCTGTGCAACAGGTCATCTTGAGTTTCAGAACTTCTGCTAGCTTTATCTTGCGAAACCTCAAATTCGTTTGGTTAAATTTCCATCAAAACAACTACTAGGTTAGGTTGTTTATCACATTTGACAAGTTTTCTTTCTTCATATTGCTATTGCAGGAAGACCAAAGGGGCTCTATAGGCATCACACTAGATGCTCAATGGCATGAGCCTCTAACTAACTCACCTGAAGACGCCAATGCAGCTGAACGAATGCAGCTGTTTGCAGCTGGATGGTGAGGTGACAGGTCCATCTCATGCCATACAGTATTCGTTAAAAATGTGGGTGAAAGTGTGAAATTGTGCACTAAAATGAAATTGTGGACAAAATTTAATTTTGGGTGCAGCACACTGAAGTACACTTAATATTTATTTTCAGGTTTTTAGACCCTATCTTTTTTGGAGACTATCCGGAGGTCATGCGAACCTGGCTAGGTGATCGGTTACCCAAATTCACAAAGGAGGAATCTGTACTTGTAAAGGGCTCAGTAGACTTTGTGGGAATCAACCATTACACCACTTTATTTGTCACTGATCAACCTGTTGGAGATACTGCATTTTATGGAGCATACTTTGTGGACCCAAAAATTCTGCCAGTTTGTAAGAGATCACTGAGCACTGTTATTGACATTCTGTAGAAACGATGTAGAGAACACTTCACACGTATTAATCTTCTTTTTCTACTTTGCCAAAGTTTCCTGAGATTGTTTCAAACCGACTTTTCATTGGTGTAAGAGTTGGAATGTTGTTATTGTGCAGATGCACGTGATGGCATCCCCATTGGAGCATCAGTAAGCCTCTTCTCTTGGCGTACTTAGCTTGGTCACCTCATTTTTGTATGTCCATGGTTCAAGTCTTATCTTAAAACTTGCATGTGTGCCAGAACAAATGAGTTGTTTGCAATTGCTATTTTGAACTTGCAGACAGCAATCCCGTGGCTACACGTTGTACCTTGGGGCATTGAGAAGGTTTTGGTCTGGATCAAGTTACGCTACAATAATCCTCCTGTGTTCATCACTGAAAATGGTAAGTTCAGCCTACCAGGGGTTGAGTCCAGTGTTGGTCTGGTATTTCCTTTTTTTTACACCATTCGGGTATTTATAGTGAGTATTTCATAGTTTTTAACATAAGTAGGGTATGAGTATTTGACAGTATTTTTGTTTCCGATATCATGCAGAGTCTAGATACCATGCAAAAACCGTCATACCTAGGCAAAATCGCCCTATTATCAATATTATTTAGAATGGTATTGACCCAAATGATAACTCGGGTATACAAAGATTCTCCATCTTGGTATGCCCACTAAATATCAATATGTGACTGGTATTACAATCCTGATACTCATGAATAGGTTCTTTGATACCATGATTGGTGTTGATTGTTGATACCCATGCATTCAACTATATACCAGACCGACACTAGTTTAGTCCTCTATGTTAAGCACCTTCAAACAATCTGATTTATTTTACTAAGTAATTTTGGACATGGTTAATAAGCAATAAAAGAGCTCTGGTTTCTACAATTTTAAATGCAAATTACCCATCTCCTATTTTGTATCTAAGCTTATGGAGTTGTCATCCATAGGTATGGTGGAGCACAACAATGCCTCTAGTACACTTGAGGAAGCTTTAAATGACGAATCGCGGATCAATTACCACTGCAACTACCTCCCCTACGTGTTAAATGCAATAAGGTATACTGTTGAACTTCCATCTTTGTGTCCATGTAATAGTGGGAGTTAGACTTTGCATCTGTTGATGATGAGCCCTTTCATTGGCAAACTGTTGCCTTCTGGTGTAATTCCCAATTTTGCCTTCATTGTGAAATGCAGGGCCGGTTCAAATCTCAAGGGCTACTTCATATGGTCTATGTTGGACAATTTTGAGTGGGATGCCGGCTACACTCTCCGCTTCGGCTTGGTCTATGTTGACTATACAAACAATTTTAAACGCACCCCCAAAAAGTCAGCTGCTTGGTATACAGATTTTCTGCTAGTAAACTCAGTTGGAGTTCAATAACAGACAATGGGGACTGGTGTTGACTCTGTGGTGGAAGTTAGTTACGAAAATGTTTTTTAGTTATCTATAATTCATGCTCTAGTTTTTCCATGTAATGGGTTTAGTGCTGCGGGTTCTCTGATCATCACGTAGCGATTACAGAATGGGAGTTAACATCGAAACAAATTTATCGTCTCAGCGTTTTTAAATAATGATCTGCAAGGTATAGGTGGTTAAGGTCCCTACTCATAAGGAGATCTATTGCAGCTCACGAGCTCTTGTAGCTGACCAATTTTTATGAGTACAAAATACATCCACTCATTGTACAATCCTATTCAGAGTACAACCTCACGAATTCTTCATATCTCTCCGAAGATTATTTTGTTCCAAGCGGTTTGATCATTGTATCTACATTCCCTGTAGCAATTTCTCCATACTAGCTACAATTCTGCAGATGCCGATTATTTTCTTATTTTCTTCATATCTTTTTCCCTACATCTCCACTTCACTCTATCTCATGAATACTTCCATGCAAGTTTTCAAGGTTTTGTCTAGTTTTTCTCGTTAAAAATCAAGGGTATTCTTGGCACCAAATTACAGCAGTCGCTAACAGTTTGTATACGATCATACTTTTTCTGTTACAAAGTGGAGAGAATAAGCCACTAGTAAGTGTATTTATATGATCACAGTGTGACGCCTGTCATATACCAGTTACGATTGCCACCCACAAGTTTGCACAAGATATTGTTAAGTATGTGACCTCCTTGCAAACATTTCTAACTATTGACAATTGTGTAGACCTTGGATAGCTAGCTAAGTGGGCAGCTATTTAGTTAGCTAAAAACTCCAACTAGCTAAAGCTATGCAAGAATTTGGTGCCTCAAAAGAATAGCTAGCTAAAACTAAGTGCCATAATCCAGGCAAAGAAAGTTAGTTAGCTAAAGCTAGCTAATAGCTAGCTAGAATTTGAAATATACACTGATTTTTTTTAATATTAGGGCGGATCCCATATTGCAAAAACCTTGTTGTCCAACTTGACACCCACTTAGTTAGTTGTCCAAGGGCTGCAGTTTAGGTTTCAATTATGATATCTGCAATCAATTTTTTGTAGACCATTTGTAGATAGGTTTTTGGATTGGGTTCCAATCAAGAAAACCACACAAGGAAGACTAAATAAGTGTCAGACTTTATATCTAAGTGTCACTATTAGGTTAATGGATAGTTCACAATGACTTTGGAATGAAATTAGGATGATAATCCTAGGGAAAACCACTTTGTATGTGACTTTTGGGATGTTATTGAATTTAAGGTTTGGGGTATTAGGGTCACTCAATGTGGTACATGCAATTGCTCAGTCTCTCCTTCACACCTTCACTCGTCAGTAACATCTTTCCCTATTAAAATTTGGCAATATAGGGAGTCACGGCTCATCAATGGTCTTTCGAGCATTCTATAGTCTCATAAACCCAAGGCCAGGGCACCTTGAGTTGTTCCATAGTCTCTCCTTAATTAAAGGATAATTTAATGGATCAAGCAATTCAATAGTTGATCAATTTATCTTAGTTTTTAATGAGGTAGTGGGACCATGGTCCTTACCTTGTTTAAGCAAATGATCATTTTTATAAGCAATCCAAGGAACATAGGCCAAACCACAGGTCAGCATAGTCACCCACAACATCTTTCAATTCACTTACTCATAATCTCAAACTGATTAATCAAAATTAATAACTTCATATTCAATCTCTTTTCATTTCCTAAATTAACAAACCAACCTTTTACTTAACACATTTGAATTAATTGTTGTAATTTGCAAAAATCTAGTTACAAGTGACGAAAACTAGTCTACCGGCAGCTAATCGAATAGTAACCTAAGCGAAAGAGCGTACATACTAGTCACCCGAGCCTAAATATCCAGTGCGATAGTTTGAGTAACCAGTAACCAGTTCCAAGTCACCAATCACAAGTAGCGAGTCTCATGGTGTAGTGCAAGCCATAGTCTTTAGTAACAAGTAAGCATCAAGTTCTCAAAGACTAACATGACCTCTCCTTTTATGCTGGCTCTTGGGCTTCCTACCAAGCATTATGGGATATCTCCGCGCTTCCTCCCTAGCTCGGTTCGCCTACCCGTCTCCAATGCTTCGTCTTCCTCATAGTATCGTAATTGCCACAGACTATGGTCCTCCCCTTGAAGATCGCCATTGGTAGCGTAATTCCAAGGTTGGCACTTGGACAATGGTCTTTGCATGGGCCGATTAAGAACACTTTAGTATAGTGGTTCATTTGGGTGTTTGACTACAACAAGATTCCATCTCCTGGAGTGTCCACTAGACAATGGTCTTACAAGAATAACAATAATTCAAGTCATCATCACATGATGATAGACCTTTCACGGGGACATACCCTTCTTTACGGGATTAGAGAAATAAGTTTATTGGATCAAAGTTCTACACGAATCTTTGATTAACGTCCTAGGCTTCACACCTCTATTCACTCACAGACCATTGTCTTAGCAAATTGCAATCCATTTGTACAAACTGTTACTTCCAGAGAGCTTTTCACTATCATACAATGGATTCATGGGGATTATCCATCAACCCACAATTAACATTTCTCTTCACGGGGTCAGGGGAAATTAAAGTTCACTAATTGTTGAGACGAACGTTTGTGACTTACACAAAGTGAAGGTATCAATTTATCACCCTCCAGATGTCGCATCCTCAATCACTTTAACTCAAAGGAACATGCACCTTGACACATTTGAAAAGATAATCCTTTCCCTCCCTTGGAAGGAAAATTCGGGTTTTATCTTATTCCCTATTATGTGTTTTCCTATTGCTCCTTTGACTATGGTCTTGGTAGTTCCACCCTAAACTTCTTTCACAGAAGCATATTGTTCACTCTCAAATGACTGTAGTTAATTACATCAGACCTTATTTTGATTTACTTCATTCATCATGAGCACTTACACCAAGACAATAGTCTACACGACCAAATCAATAAATGGTCCTCACCATTTAATATTATGGAAAAAAACACTTGTACATCACATAGGGCTTCACACCCAGTAATATGATCAGACGATGGCCTTACTTATTGATAATGGAAAATCTACTCTCTTTGCGAGAGGTAGTTGTTAAGGATCTTCTCTCTAGCGATCTTCTTCAGAAAGTCGACCTCACAATTACATCCCAAACTGCCCTTCACCCTTTTCCCAGGGATCAAGGATTGCTATCTTAAACACTGATTCTTAAACCTACCTACTCAACATATAATTCAAATGAGAAACAAGTACACTTAATTTCCCTATATCTTGAGTCTTCCCGAATTCTTCCTAGTACACAACCAAGTCTATCTGGGATTTATTTCCTTCACTGAAAGCATTAATTCCAAGACAATGGTCCTTGCAATCAGATCAATGAAATACGCATTACAATCTTATATTATATAAAGACCTTTTTACATCAACAAGGGCTTCACACCTAGTGACTACATCATACTATAGTCTTACTGATTAACCAGGGAAGAGCTACTCTCTTCACGACAGGTAGTTGTCAATGGCACTCTCCTTCTCCCTGCCTATGGTCATTGCAGTGACAAAAGCCCATCCTCCCAACTGATGTGCATGTCCATAGCCTGATTCCTAAGTCCTAATTACTTGATCACATGTCTATTGTCTCTCACAAGTGATTCTCACGCTCTGGACTATGGTTAGTGAATTGAAAAGAACCACTTCCACTTTACTTCCACTAAATAGTCACTAAGTACTTATTTTTTCATTGTTTCAATGTCCTAACTCCAATTTTGAACCTAAACATCATCAAAATTCAAAAATTAATCTATTCTGCCCAAAAAATCGTATCACACCATTTCCAAGCTAACTCTCTTGGAAACTCTCAATTTTTACATTGAGATGTTTGTTTAGAAATCTCAATATACATGGCATAGTCTTCACTATTTCTAACAGTCAATAGTCACATATCAGAATCTAGTAAGATCATTAGTGTTAGCCGCTCACGCTAAGTGGGCATTTAATTAGGAACAATATTCTAGATTAGTTAGTCAAGCTCATAATTAGGAACAACCCTCTAGGTGGGTTAGTCAAGCTCGTGGGCAGACTCACTTGTATATAATGAACCATTGTTCATTTGGAATATATCTGCACAGTTCCTATCGTAGGCTTGTGTTTCTTCAGTTTGGTGCACTTGAGGCAGATGCAACAATTCAACCCCTGGTTGGCAAGCCAGATGGCCTGGGTAGTATCAATTTGCTCATTGTGTCAACCTACTAATGCCTCTCAAGGTGGAAGGATGTAGGGTTTAGGGTTTAGGGTACTTGGATGTGTGACTTTATTTTTGTGTGTGATTCTTTGTAGCTGGTTGCAAATGGAGATGTGGTCGACGGTAAGCATGAGAGGTAAGAGGGCGTTGTTGTTGAGGTGGACCAGGGACTGTAAGACACTTGACATATCTTGGTTGTTGCTTGAGGGCTCTACTGTGTTAGCTGTCCATTGCATTTTTTTTCTTTTGCAACATTTGTGGAGACATGAAATATTTCCAATTGCTTCAACTGCTTTCTATTACACAATGATTTGAAGTTGCTGTAGGAATTAATTTATTTAAAAATCCACATCACAGTTGATGATGATTATGTTAGTAGGGTTTTTGATACACAATTTGGGGATCCACTAGATTGGTGTATGTGGGTAGAAGATGAACTGACATTTAATATTGTGTTTCTCTTACTGTTGTAGGCACATAACCACAAAACATGATTCTTAGACTCGAAATTCTCCTTGCATTTCAGTAAAAAATGGAGAGCTTTACCTGTTGTGCTTGAAGACAACCAATTTCAACATACTGCTAAATAGAGTCTCAGATCCTTGCAGCTAGGTACTCGTCTGCTTCACATGCATATGATTTCGAAGCACTCGAGCATTGTGAATGGACTCGGCGCGATTGTGCCACTTGGATGCTCAGGCGTATATATAACTCTGTTGAAAAAATGTAAAGTTATTGAAATGTACACTTTGCAGGGGGAAATTTGCGGTGTCCTTGAATTTGTAGGAATTTGTGTGAAGTAAGGAAGTCGGTTAAGCTTATGTGAGGTATGAATAGGAGATGAGTTACCTTGACGAAAATGGTCGGGTCTGGCTATGCATTTTTGATGTGATGGTATTTAAACTACGCAATGCCGCACAGTGTTCCAAATAATTGAGCTATTCAATGCCAAGTCTCATGAACAATTGAACTTGTTCTAGAGCGCATTTGTAATGTTTGACCAGCTCCCAAAATCGCATCAAACAATTCTGCAAGTCACCATGTTGTACCGCCACTACAGGCAAACGCCCTCATGAAGCCATTTAGGTCAGCGCGAAACCCAAGAACGCATCTTCGCTAATATATGATCATGGTGTGAAAGTAGTCGATTCGAAAGGCGACGTCTGGTTCATTTGCATGCGCGATGCCTGCTGCAAAAATGGGAAACAGGTGTGGATCAAGATGTCTCAAATGTCAACATCCAATGTCATTGTCCACCTCAATCACGTCCGTCAAGTCGTTGCGAAGAAGATGGCCACAACCAACGCAAATGTCGCCGCTCTAAAAAACCAGTTGGATTTGTCTTCCAAATTGTTCTTGGACAACTTGCGTCGATGGTTCCAATACCAGATATCAACATGGGCTATCCAACAATCAATCGCGTTCAATGTACTTGAGTCTTACTATTTTAGGGTTTGGGCTACAAAATTGCCAGTTGGGCCAAGCGGATTGACATCAATCAATGTTCCCAAATCGATGCTAGAGTAGTACATTCATGTCAAGATTGTTACGGTTGACGAAATCAAGGATGCTCGTGCCGTATATGCCAATGATTTGCCGTTCGTATCGATTAATCTCGATCTATACCAAAACAAATTCTCTAATCAGAAATACCTTGCCATCCGAATCACCTACAACTACAAAGGTGTACAAAAGAGCTGGAACATCGTCATCCAATAATATCCACCAACAACAGCAAAAAGAAATATCACCCAGACATCAGAAATCCTAATGCAATGGATGAAAGGAATACTATTGAAATTCGAGATTGTGTTAAAAGACATCATCTCGAGCCCAATAGATTTTGGATCAGATGTGAAACGAGCTTTGGAAGTTGTGTTCAAAACGCTTCGAGAATGGTGCCTTTCACATTTGAACCATTTGGCCCTATCGGATGTGTTCGGTACGAGTCAAGATCCATAGAAAAGCAAGAACAAGGAAGCCAAAAAGATTGTCAGGAAAGTTCAACATGTCTCTAAAACCATCAAGAAAAAGTGAGATTATGACCGCTGAGTTTGATGAAAATACGAAGAAAGTGTTCGGTGAGTTTATCAAGATGCTCAAGATGAAAAACTCTTCTGCTCACCGATGGAGTGTTGTCGTTAATGTTTTCACGCAAATCATCATTGGGCGGTAGGCAACTAAAATGGCCTTTCGCAACTACAAAAAACCATTCCCAATCGCCAAGGACAAAGTTGTCATTATCGAATTCCGTTTGATCATTGTTTCTATTCATAATGTTCAAACTATGGCCCAAAAGATGAAATCCTTCGTTGTCCTCGATGTGTACTTGCAGATGTGCTCACTTTATTTCACTGTTCTCAATGCGACTGCGCCGCTTTTGATTCATGATCCAACACCAATTCCAGGCGAAGCAATCCTCCTTAAACAAGCTAATATTAATGTTCAAGATCCAGTTATGCAACCTGCAGCTGTTCTCGGTCCTCGAACCACGAACATGTGGCGATTGCCGCGCAAGGCACTTCAAATCCGCTACTATAACATGTACCATCCAATTCGTGCACTTCATGTTCCAGGTTCGTTCTATGGGTTCAATAGAGGTCGTTGCATCTTGCTAATGAGCAACATTGGCCGCAACTACAAGCTTAGTTTTTTAAGATGATTATGGAGTATTGTTGGTCGAATATTCGTCAGCTTGCTGAATTGGTCACTAGGGATATCATCAACAAACAAGCAGAAAGACTCAGTGATGCTCATGAACAATCACCTACTGCAAAACAAGTTCAGTTTGATACACAATCACAATCCAACGCCATCTTTGCTTATTTGAATATCGCCAATGCATGTAGCAATTTGTTCGCTGACGACCAAGCCATGGTGATCAATCCAATGTCAATGGTTGATGCAGAGGTTGCTCACCTAAAGTCACTCAAATAGGTTGAATGTGGACCCGAGAAGTTTGAAGATCTCATCAACTGGTGGTACATCAGACAACCTGAAATGCCATGTCTTTCTCAAGCTTCGGGGGCTCTACATTCAAACAAAATTTCATCGGGTGGTCTTGAATGTGATCTTAGTGGAATGAATGATGTTATTGCACCCACACAGACATCTCTTAGACCCAAACTCGTTGAAGCAACAATGTTTTTGAAATTGAACATGAGCATGGTTCCTAATAATCCAACAAATGTCGTTGAATCTATGATTTGGAACACCTTGATTCCATCTCGTCATGAATTGCCAGATGACATTGACGATTCCGATGATAATGAAAATGAAGAAGATGATGAAGAAGAAAAAGAAGATGATAATGATAATGACGATGATGATGATGAAGATGATGTAGCACCAGTGTCAGTTGAAGGTGAGGAAGCCGACTATACGTGCAATTTCCTTGTGCAACAATATGAAAATACATAGAAAACCGAGAGCAATACAACCAAATATATATTGTTTGGTTTCGTTTGAATGGATTTCTCTCTGATTTAGAATGGATATGCATGTCACACAACTTTTTAGCTAGTCGGAGCTGAGTGAAAATGAGAGTTCCGCAAAAGTTAGCTAGCTAAAGCTAAGTAAGAATCCTAGGTTTGGTGAACCTAGCTAGCTAAAGCTAAGTGACAAATAAGGGCCCAAAAAATTTATCTAGGTGATGCTAGTTGGCCAGCTGTCCAAGGTTTGCAATTGTGGTTTTTCACACACACTGTGAAGGCAAAACAATATGTATGAACTATTCATATGCGAGAAGGTAACAAAGCCCATTAGACATCTCAAGTTGTAAAGTAATATTGACACTTATAAACTTCACAGACCACTTGAATATCCTCACAAACTGGCCAACTGACCAGTTGTTGCACTACAGTAGCAACAAAAACAATGAAATCTGTCAAACGTTGGACAACTGCCAAAATAACTATAGTTAACTAGATTTTTTTTTAAACATTTTAGAGAACAACTATAGTTAACTAGAAAAATTTCAAACCAATTTGAAGAACAGCTATAGTTAACTAGAAAAATTCCAAGCATTATTATATATTCAAAGAAGTTCGCCTCTTGATTTGCTTCAGTTGAGGGTCTTTAATATGCTTGGGGCCATTGAGGATCATCAAGAAACGCCTTTATATGATCACTCACGGTGTTGGGCTCCGGAACGACCTCCATGTACACCACCAACACAAATAACACACTACACTAAATAGGATATTTAGTGTTTGATTATATTTAATGTTGTTACCACCCTACCCTGCTCAACACTAATTTTCAATTTTTTGACAATTAGTGTTAGAGATATTTGAAGATATGTTGGAATTTTTTTTTTAATTAATTTTTTTTTTTTTTTCATATCCCTACTAACACTAAAATCAAACATGTAACTTCCACGTATTACCATAGTTGATATTTAGTGTTTGAGTTTACATTTAATGTTACTTGCTTTCATGGGGTTATTGGTATTTAGTGTATGCGTTCGTATTTAGTGTAGTGACACTACAACACTACAACATAATTTTGTGGACAGGCTACGCTCAACTTTAGTTAACTAGATATAACTATAATTAACTAGATTTTTTGGCGGATCAAATTTAAAACAACTATAGTTAACCACATTTTTTGGTAGGTCAAATTGCAAACAACTGTAGTTACGGAAGGCAACTATTTAACTAATAGTTGAATTAGTTGGTTAGTTGTCCAAGGTCTGAAATCTGTGCAGCAGAAATTTGATTCAAAACAACATTTGCCACTAATGTATAAAGAGGCAAGAAAGAGAGAAGTATGACCCTGATGTTGCCTCAGCGTGAATTATGGTGTTGCTTTATTTTTTGACTTTATCTAAGTCTATATGTAATTCCGAATCGGGCATTACGAGAATTAGAGGGCGCTGAAGACTACCCCCTTTCAAAGGTGAATACCTTAATTGGGTGCGGACAAGCCAACCGACACCTATCTCCCCCAAGGGCAAGCTCCTAAGTTCCCACATGGTTAATTGAAAATACCCATATACCCCACTATGATTGGGTATCTAGGTGGACCAAAGTGATAAGGTGCACCAAAAATCAAAAGCTAGGAAGGTCACCCATCTGAGTACTTCTTCGGCTTTAAGGCCCTGGCACATGACACCAAGGCAGCCGGGGGCGAGCTTCTTTGTCGCCATGGTGGGACCTAGGATTGTAGCAAAGAGTGGAGGAGCATGAACAAAGATCATGTATTCTATGGTGGGGATTCAACTCAAGGCCATCCTCTGCGGCGACTGAACCCCATGTTGTAGTTGCTACCATAGCTAACTGCCTCCGGGGTTCTAAAGCGGCCATTTTGGCATGTGTGAGGACCTTTAGGCCTTTAGACAGCTTAACCTCGGAGTTCCCATGGGATCCAAGTTAAGGACTTGGGTTTAAGCCACCCCCTGTGTAGAGAGGCACACAATGATCTGTCTAAGCTCTCTCTTGGGATGTATATCAATCTCTACGATTTGCAGCATCTTCAACTATTGAGAGCTCTAAAGACTACTACTGAAGCTGTATACTGGTATATATTTGGATGGACTTTGTAGAAGAACCTTGTTTTCACATGAGATGACAATCATAGTATATATGTCAAGCGCATCCATCTTTATTTTCTGATTCTACATCATAAATTAACAGCTGTTAAGTTGCCACTCCCAGAAAAGTGGTAAGGCTTTGTGCATGGGTAAATAGCGTGTCGGTGACGTATAAGTGGAAGACTTTCTCCCAACCGGCCTCCGTGGGGTGATTCTCGTCCCAGAAGAATGGTTTGGAGGTCACGCTACATAAAGTGTAGCGTGGTCTATCGTTGCTGTCCAGATCACCGCACAAGGTCCCCGACTGGGCAACGCAACATGGCTTGAGTGGAAAAAGATCAAATCCTGCAAATCATTGAACAGGCGCTGAGTTGATATCACCACTATATAATCACCACACGATCCACGTGACTGACAGATTCTTGGTTCAAATTGATCATAGGTAAGTATACAGCAATGTTGGTCTGCCTTATAGGGTGATTGCATGGATATCAATAATCAACACCAATATTGGCATAAAGAACCTACTTGAGAGTATCAAAATTGTAGTACCAGTCAAATATAGATATTTGGTGGATATATCAAGGTGAGAGAAGCTTTGTATACCGGAAGTATTATTTGGGTCAATACCATTTTAAAGCATATTGATACTAGGGCGATTATGTGTAGGTATGAAGATTCTTGCATGGTGCATAGATCCGAATGGTATCGGAAACAAAAACACGGTCAAGTATCCATACCTACTGGTATCAGAAACTGTGAAAGCCTCACTATACATACCCAAATGGTATTAAAAAAAGACGATACTGGACCAACACCGGTATACAGCACCGAATCTTGACAAATTTAATGATGTTCTAGTTTAGTGCAATATCATTTAAGGTTGAAGCAGCAGCTGTTATGATATTCCAGTCTTATTGAAATTATCTCTTACCATTCAACACGGGGTTGTTGAGGATGTAATAGAAAGCTGCCTCGTTGTCGAGAAAGAGGAACTTGGCCCCCCAGGAAGAGGGGAAAGTCTCGGCGATGGCGGCGGTCAGATACAGGTTGTGACCTGTAGAGATGGCGGCTAGAGGCGTGACACAGGCGGTGTAATTTGTGGTAGCCGTAGCAGATGGCAGGCAGTCCAATGGTCCAATCTCAGAAAGTACGAAGTCTCGGAACCCCAAATCATATAAGCTTTTGATGTCTTGGACCATCTGGTTGACCACTGCAGTGATGATGAGAGTCACATTCTGCACCATCAACAGATAGCATCAGCAAAATTTTAATCGGAGGTTTTATATGGATAACTCAGCCCTCATGTAGATTTAGTACATCTTTATCTTTGATCAAACTTGCAATTCAAATCCAAAAGATGTTTGGAGGACAACCTACCGTGGTTTGCGAGCTCCTTCCATAAGCAGCATAATCATTTCCAGATATGGCAAACAAAACGGCCGACGTAGCGAAGTCCACACTATGACCGCCATACACATTTGCATCCAGCAGTTTTTTGAATTGGGCGATTTGGTCTCCGGCCTTTGTGAAGCCAAGGTTATCAAATACTCCGGAGCCTCCCACTGCGAAGTTGATACCATCACAGATGGGTGTGGACGAATTAGACTCGTACTTCCGGTAGGTCGCTGGATTCAATCCCATGTAATTTCCTGGACATGAGCATCACGATTAGGGCAGACAATAATTTGTGGTCATCAGAACATGGTAACAACATGATGAAACTCGCCGACTATGTCTATCCGAATAGGATTGTATTTTGCTATAGCCAGATACCACCTGCAATTGTATGCAAACCGCAATTAACCCTACGGAGAGAGACCGAGAGGAACTGTACATGTGAATCATAAACTATTGTTGATCGAGATAATTCACATACCTAGAAATTCAGCAAGCAGATGACCATCCGAGAAGTGTCCGGCAGGATAGCCCGGCCACTTGCGCCCATAAGGAGGCCGCCAGGCTTGATTGACTGGCCCGATGGGTGTGTAAGTGCTGTTGAAGGGGTCTCGATTGCCGGTGTCAACGTATGAATCCCCGAAGACGAACAGCTTCTTGAATGTGCCAGTTGCCCCATTCACCGTGCCTGCAGAGGTGAATATATATTTATATACATATACACACGTCATAATTGTGAGAAAAGGCTCTCCACCCAACCATAGAGAAGGAAGTCACATAAGCTGATGATCTTCCTCTCACCCCGAGCCTCTTTTATTCATATGTAGATTACACTTGTAGTCTCTTGACACGAACTCCGTGTGAAAATATTAGAACGCCTTGAATCCACTTAGTTGTGAATACGCATCTAGAATGCTTCAGGTAAACCTTTTGGTTTGAGCTATAACCTTAGACTCTTCGAGTTCCAACAACAATTAGCAGTGTAAACACTAATCAATCTCCTATGCATCATTCTGTTCTAAAGTCACAAGAAGAATAAAACCATACAACTCAAACCGGATTAGGTATAAGAACCCCGACCTGCGGCACATGAGCATACCAGCAGCCCTAAAGCAGCTGCAAGGAGGCTTGAACGTGTGCAGCACCTGATGTTCGACATCATTCTGGACTCCATCACGGTTCGAGAATGTTAATGAAGAAGTGGAAGTCTCCAATGTGAAGTAGACATTTTATGATGAGTACTGATCACCAAAAACCGCCGTTGTGACGCTGGGAATCACCTGTCCCCAACAAGGTACAAAGCTCTGTCTCTCTTGTCTTTCACACCAGCTACAGCGATGTCAAGTGCACATGATCTCACAAGAGTCCAACTCACACGAATTCCTTGTGGAGCCAGCCCTTGTGGACAATTCTCTCCCCTTGTGTTTCGGTAAATCCAAGAACGTCACTTTTGGAAGTCAACCTGGTCCAACTTTCTGTTTAGAAATTATAAGTTAGCCGTAGCGCCACCAGGATGCCCACTAGATTATTATAACTAGATTCGGTTAGATTGCTAGATCTAGTAACAATACAACATTACTTTAGATTGTTCCTAGATTCGTTCATGACCAGGAATATAGTTGGTTACCATGTAAGTAGCATTGTAGTCACTGGTCACGACTCACGAGGGAAGAGGCGATTCAACCTAGCTTGATCCTGACTAAAAGACACTTATCATGTTACATAGTACATATTGCTGCAATGGAGCATTGGACGCCGATGGATAGGGATTCCGAAAAGTTACCTTTTGTTTTTGCGGATAAAACTTGCACTCTCGCCAGGCCGCAGGTTCCAGAACGATTACCAGCCCTAACTTATAGTGTTTCAATCATCTGGAGGGCGTCACAGCGAGATGCATGCTTGTAAGTTGTAACCCACGGAAGAAGGGATAAGTTAACCCAGCTTGTGCCCTGTGACCATACAATCTTTCGAGTCATCGCCATCAGGTTTCCACTACAGTCCAACCAATTGGCAGAGGTCACTTCACTTTAGCAATCGTCTGGAAGACGTCGCAAAGCGATTGCACACAGATTGAGTTTTATATATGACTTGTAGTAGTTTCAGTCGTGACCACTGACCACTCTGCCCACATATTCCTCGCTAAAACTCTTCTTGCAAGACTGATTATTTAATGCAACGCAATTGCGTTTCCCGGACGTCATGTGTACTGTGTACTCAGACTTCGTGTAATCATGTTGGAATCGCGAATCTGCTAGTTGTGAAGCAGCGTTACAATATCTGTGGCTACTGAGAAATACTGTTTCAATCTTCCTCCTCGCATCTTTCCTTGCACAGGTTGATGACGCAACAACACATGAGATAGACCGCAACATCACAAAAAGCTATGCTTGCTGCAACAGGCACTACAAGGAACTCAAACAGCTCACCTATAAGCTTATCTAGAGGAGAATCATTTATCGATCATTCAAATGGCACTTCCTTCACTCATTTTCGAGTACGCTACACGCATATAAAATCTATTGAGATGAGTAATTTAGCTATTAGTAGCATTAACCTTGCGACTTTGAGAGCTCTTTCGGAGTGGAATGAGAAGAGCTTTTGAATTTGTAGAATGTAATGAGCCCTCTAATTGCTGCACCGCATCTGACTCGCATTCAACTTCTCCAACCGGTTAAGAGCTCGATGGTTGCTTTTTCTTTTCCGAATCTTCATCCCCGTGCGTCTATTTGAATTTTGACAACCGAGACTGAGTGAGTTTCGAAGGTTGTTATGGTCTCTGATGACGTAGAATGCAGAAAACGAGCAAGAATTGAGCAACTACTATTTTGCACAACAGGTGTATTGTAATGCAGAGATCCCTTCAATGAACCACCTTGCACCCTGTAGCTTACATGCTTGCTCTGAGCCACTGCTGGGCTAGTCTTCTAGCAGCGCTTATCGTACTTGAAAATGCGGGGAAGATGCAAACCCTACGTAGATGTTTAAAGATGCAGGAGATTCAACATGAAAAGCAAAGTCTAGGTTTGTGACCAACAATATATAATACGAATCGACGATCAGTACATGCTGGCAGCCGATGGCACACATAATTAATATATTTCTTACTCATATTTTTCTCAGACTTACTCCGAAATGAGTCATCAGTGCAAATTTGCGAGGTGGCCCTCCTTTGAGCACTTCACCTGGCTTATACCGATCAATGTTTCCTGACTTACATTCCCAAGAACTTGGCAGGCTTCGTCCACCAGTATACGCGATACTGGTGAGAAAGACGTTGAAGACTTGGCGCCATCCGGCATCAGTGGGATGGACCTCGTCCCAATAGAAAACCTCCGGAGTACTAGGGCTGCACAGGGTGTAGAGAGGATTGTTTTGGCTATCCAAATCTCCGCAGAGGGCACCTGTCTTAGCGACGCAGGATGGCTTGAGCCGAGTGGGGACGATTCCTGCGCGTCACATCACATTACATGACATAATGAGATTTTTGACATTTACAAATTTCATGCTGATGAGATTTAAAGTTATACCCTTTGGCACCCCTGGTCTTGCTCATCGTCGTGCAAGAAATGATCCAAGAGTGAAAGAAATTAGACGCAAGAGGAATGGGAAGCTTGTCGATCGCAACCCAAATGTTGTAATTCACAGGAACAGTGACCGGAACATTGACCGCAACAGTTGTACAGGAACAGTGACTGTACTGGCCCCATTCACCATGCCTGCCAAATAAAGCAGCAGTAGTGGAGGTGAATATATATATATATGAAGTAGCACTTCATCATTTGGTAGTACGCCTAGCTAGACTTTTACTTGACCATGCTAGAATTGATTGGGAAAAAGCCCTTAAAGATGCAGATAAGGGTGCCGTTTACGATGACGCACTTGCCAACTTTGAGAAGAGACAGGGAGGCAACGACCTTCTTATCTATTTAGAGCCTGCACAAGGAAAATGTGGCACAATAAGGCCCCCATTGTTGGCTTGATTAATCATCATGTTTAGGTTTGTAACTTTAGTCTTTGTGGGGTGGGGTGGTGTGGTTCCACCGTATGCACCCAAGAGAGTTACCAACCTCTCTTTAGCAAGTCCCGGTAGCCTTGTATGGTTTTTGACAATGGAATAAAATCTTGTTTCATTTGTCCTAAAAAAAAACTCAAAAATTCCACCAAAAAAATAAGGTTACATATATATAATTTCATCCAACACACTGTAGATCATATGAATACGTAATTATGGTCTCAAATTGCCAAAAGGAGAATGGAATCATGAATCAAATTGATCAAGGTGTTGATTGGAAACTCTGACCTGTAGCATAGCACAGTTGCACTATGATTGCAGCACATGAAAAATAGCTCAGACCGTGCAACATTTTAGACTCCATAATCGGAATTGCTTTGCTGGGAACCTTGCCAATGTCAACCAAAACTTCGTGGATCACAAGCAGCACTACCTGCTTGCTTGCCAACCAGCGAGAGAATTACTGCTACCCATCACTAGACACGAATGGATGAAGTGCATAGGGAATCTCAATCGAATAATTCCAAAATATTCAATTCCAAGTTCACTTGTAGTTAGGGCAGGGCCCATGTCACTGAGGCATTGTGAATGGAGGGTGTGTGGTTGTGGGCAGACCACATCCAAGCCATCCATTCATAGCGCCCCATCCTATGGTCTATGAAACTTCTCGGGCAACCCCAAAAAAATTCCGACGGATGAAATTTTAGCGGATGAAAAATCAATGTTTGCAAGATGAAGGGGTTGATTGTTCATCCCATCATATGAGAGCATTTGTGTGGGATTTTTGAAGGTTCCCGAAGGGTTCCCTACATTCCCAATGGAGTTCCCCGGAGAAGGAACTCCATTGGGAACATAGGGAACCCTCTAGGAGCCTTCAAATCCCACACAAATGCTCTCATAGAACTGGTTAAATTTTATTTCATTTCGAGGTTGGTCATCAAAAGGGGCTTGCAGATGATAACTAGTGCCCTTGGTTCTACCTTTCGGAGGGAAGAGGTAGAAGTTCAATTCTCCCCCCATTCGCATCATCTCCTCCACAAGTCCTTTTAATGAAGGACTTAGTTTGAAAATTTTCATCCAAGATTTGTGAGTGGATGGAGGCCGAGATTTCATCCAGCGTGAAGTTTTTCAAGCTCTACCCGAGGGAAAGAGAAGCCATAAGTTGGGGCAACATAAGAGCATTTAGATATGGCAGATCGCAATCGACAGTTCCTAGCCCACGACCACACGGGAGGCGTTCACAACGCCTCAGTGACGCGAGGCCCAGGGGACCACTAGACCTAAATTGGCAGCCGGAGAGATGTATGAAACGTTTGTAATGCATGGAATGAAGAAGTCGTGCCAGGGTGGATTCATAGCCCACATTGAGGCTTGTGGCCAGTGTTCAAGATTGAAGCCCTCATATGAGTTTCATTTTGAAGGGCTCTCAAATTTCAACCCTTCAGTTGAAACGCTGGTTCAAATTCAAGACGTCAATCTAAGAATATAGAAATGAAATACAAAACTCACATTAAACTTGTGCATGAATTTCATGGTACACGTTTCTAGTACAATGTGAAGAATTAAGAATCAACCATCTAACTCTACTTCTTGTAGTGACAATGCCCTACGTTTGTTGGTTCTTGTGATGGGCAGATTATATCGAGGACTTCAAGTGACATCTTCCTTTTCAATTTGGGGTTGCGTTTTGAAGGGTTGTTTTGAGAGAGGTATATTTTGAAGGGCCAAATCAAATTTGAAGGGCATTGAAGACTTCAATCTTGAACATTGCTTGTGGCCTTAAAAAATTCCATCAGCAGGTATGGAAGGAGACATAACATTATTCAGATCCATATCAGCATTTTGTGGGGTTGACAGTATTCTGCAGAATATTCCCTTATATTTCCCACATTCAGTCTGAATGTGGGAAATATCAGGGAATATTCTATAGAATACTGTCAACCCCACAAAACGCTAATATGGATCTGAATAATGTTATGCATACGCATATGTGCAACTATGTGTAGTATATAGCTCTACATATGAACTTGTCCTTGAATACCCAGTTGTAATATGAGTTCTCCTTAATTGAAATTTGCTTCGGTTTGCAAGTATTTCCAATTTTGAGTCAGTTGTGACATTACAGACTAAATTTTTTTTCCAGTAGTGAATGGATGCAGGAAGAAGGAACAGTCTGTTTCAAATAGCACATAACCAAGTTTATAAGTTTGTTTTAACACTACCGTACTCGGCCGTCAGGGTCGGCAAAAATTAAATAAAAAAATAGAAGTTGAAAAAAATCGGAAATTATTGGAGAAGAGAGTTGAAAAGAAAAGTTATTCATTGAAGAGCATGCCCAATATTACAAAATTGAGCCAACTTCATGTAGTAAAATCCCAAAATATTGCATACCGTAGCATCATAACTAGTTTGTGCAATTTTTTTATAAAAAAAACGGGACATTATGAGCCTGAATTTTCTATTGTTTGCAGAGCAAATTGAATTAACCCTTAAAGAGCTTGTGGCCAAAATCATGGCAAACCCAGAGGTTGCAGTGGTATTTTAGGATCCAAAAGTAACACATACAAAGGACCACTAATTGAGATTAGGGCATTCAATTAGGTTAAACACACCAAGGCCGCCACAAAAGGGTGAAAAAAGAAATCTTTCATTGTTGTGAACTAGCCTTGTATTAAAGCGTTGAATCTTTTACAAATATTTTTTGAAATTGTTGAAATTTTTATTTATTTATTTTTACCATGCCTAACCCACTTTCTCCACTTTAATTAATTATTCGGCATGAGATGTTGATCCTGACGGCCAAGTGCGGTATGTTGGCTCTTTTGACAACACTATGAGTTAGTTCTTAGGACTATGGTTCTTAATACAACACCCTTTTGACATGTGTACCTTGTTCTATCCCCTCAAAAAGCCTACAAGAGACTTTGCAAAAATGAATGAGACAGTTTAAGTAGAACCTGCACTTGGGACATTGTCCTTCACACTATGGCACCCCAAGTCTTAAGCGTTTTTGGGGTCGATTCCCACGTTTTTGGGTTCGACATTGGGAAAGGGGTCGCTCGTACTTAGGTGCATCTACCTTATAGGTAATGCATTTTTCTTATTTTTATTCACTTCGTAGGGGGGGGGGAGTTGGGATGACTTTCACCCCTAAGTGGCCCGACTTTGCAATTTAGTGGGACATATTACAAAGAAGTTGTAAATGACCCTCATTTTAACCAATGCAATTTACGTTCTCAAGTATATCATGGTGTGATCATGTGGTCGCCAATCACATGAAGAGTCCACATTGACTCTCCATCTGACTTTTGTCAAATGAAGATGCATAGAGTGCATGAAAGATGGAAGAAATTGGATGAAAATCTCAACCCCAAACTCTAGAATCGGTATATAGGTGATTCTGGACTTTGGATGAATTCAAAAATATTAAGCGAGCGGATTTAGAAATGTGAATACTCGTGCTTCAAATGTTGTTATTTGTACTTGCCATGTCATCATCATGTTGGTGGCTGTAAATTAAAATCATGCACATAATGTGCATAGACATTTGGCACTGTTGTGGAGATATTAAAGTGGGAAACTAGTATTTAAGCAATACTTGTCATTTTGACCCATTCTAGACAAATCTAGTGGTTGACATCATTCTCTGAATCCCTTTTATATTGTGACTTCTTCCCACAACTTTGTAGTTGTGCATCATTGTGGCATTCATTGGGTTGTAGTCATGCATCTATGACCAAACAATTGTGTTTGCAATATGTTTGTGTTTGTTATCACACATTGGGTGCATAATTTTGGACCATCCAAAAGTATGGATTTATTTAAATACAAGTTGGGAGTGCAGCGACATTAAGTCTGGAATTATCTATATCCTAGTTCTAGTACAAGCCAACTTCCCATAGAGTAGATAGACTCATTTCCAACACCTTAAGCAATTTTGTATAAGTATAGTATAAGTATAATATTGGAATGATTTTTCACAAGTTTGGAAATTGATATCATAAGGTTTAACAAACAAATCATAATTTCTTTTCAAATTTTGAAATATGGTAAATTTTTAAAGGCAAGATTCTCTACCAACCCATACTCATTGCATAGGTCGACCTATTTCCAACAATTGGGAGACAAAAACTTGAGTACAATCAGTGCCCTTTTCAAGGAATCTAAATCCATGGCCTTTTAACTTACTTTTTCCATCATGCCAGATGTGATAGCGACATGTGTGTGTTAAAGGATTTCCTCTCTACTTTCCATCGGTACCACCCTACTTCCGGTAGTACCTTACCGGTACGCGAACAGGCTTAGTCCAGTATTCCTTACCGGCATCCTAAGGTCCCGCCTGCTACCGTTTTATGTTGGAAGTCTCATTCCATACATCCTTCTTCTCTCCCTGCCTCTCTGGGGTATACCACTCTCCTACTGGTCTTACGGGTGGTACACCCCCTATGCCAGTCGAGTCGACTAGTACCCCTACCGGGTTCTCCTACCGAATTCTCGGGAGATCTACCAAGATTCCCTACCGGGTTCTCAACCGGGTTTCCTAGGGATCTACCGGTTTCTCTACCGGGTTCGTAACCAGGTTCCTTGGGGATCTACCGGTTTCTCTACCGGGTTTCCTGGGATTCTACCGGTTTCTCTACCGGGTTTCCTGGGATCTACCGGGTTGACCGTACTACCCCCAATAATGTGGTTACATGAGTTCTAACGGCCTACCATGAGTTATCCCCTTTACCTCCTTCACGTATTGGGTTAACCAGTTTTTATACTCGTATTACTGTTGGAGTATTGCTTGCCCTATTACTAGGGTGGTTTATACATCCTACCGAACTTCTTATTAGTAATCCTAAACTGTTTCTCACTTATACTACCACTCTCAGTGTCAGTGTACAATCCATTCTTCTACCAGGACTCAACGTCGTAGTATCAGAACTCGGCTAAGAGGATACCATTTCCCTCATTCAGTGTAAACATTTTGGTACTACCGTCCCACAAGGACTCTCTGAAGATACCCCAACCCATGCCTTAGCTACTTGTAAACGACTCTTTTGCCAACATAAGTAGTCCATTGCCGACTTATCTTTCATACAACCAACAATAACCAGAGGTAAGGCAACTACTAATATCAGAAAATTCCAAGTTCCTTACAACAGATTCAACAGTGTCTTACTCAAGCAATCCAACACTCTATATATATAAATCCTAATACACATTCCTTAAGAATGAGAGAGAGAGAGAGAGAGAGAGACAACTCTCCCCTTAAGTACTTTCTCCTCATCTCTTTAAATCCATACTAACCACTCACTGGGACTACCCTATCCACTACTCTTCTACTCCTTATCTGCAACTACGGCACAATCTTATCCCTAATTGCTATTTCTGATACTACTACCAAAAGTAACTTAAAAGCCACTTCAACCTGATATTGCTAAAAATTACTGTCTACTAACCTCCTTTAACAGTGTGGAACTTCACCGTTTTTTTCATCATGTTAGAAAATGACGGCTACATGTGTGGAACTTCATGGCTTTAGGGGACTCTATGCATCAAGATTGGGGAGGGTATCAGAAATGGGTTTGTTTACTCTATCATGTGTGTGGTACAGATTTTTGGTCCAGGAGTAGACATTTTTTGAATTTTGGTGAGATGTGAATTTAAAGTGTAAGTTAGAATGTAGCATGAACACTAAAAGAGGTGATTAGTGATTCATTAGTGGAAATGAGCAAGAGGTAACTTACTTTGCTCATCCCAAATCAAATCTTAGGAAAGGAAGAGTCGGTTGGGCAGGACTATAGTCATGTGAATATTGAAGAGACTCTTGAGATCAAGCTACGGAGAGATGTGGCAGTTGGGGAAGTTAAGTTCATGGGATATAGGCAAGGGGGAAGGAGAAGAGAGTTCAGTTCTTCTCGAGAAGAGAGACTCTCATGCCTTCCTAGTTTTTGAACGTCCATAGCGTGACAAATTCTCGGGTGTGAAGCCCTTTCATATGTACCAGATTTTCTCTTCATATATAAAGAGTATTACAGTTCATCAATTGCCAGTGTCCTTGGTGTGTGAGTAAATTTCTTGTAAGTCTTGAGTGTGGATGTTTCATTCAATGTGTTTATGAGTGTATGTGTGAATTATGGAGTGGAATACAATTTTTCTGAGAAAGAGAGATGGATGCCTTAGTGATTGTTGTAGAGTAATTTCAAAGTGTGGTTTTATCAGTTTCAAGTATTAAGACTTTCAGTGTGTATAAGTTTAGAATCATCTCTTGATAAGAAAGGGGATTCTTGATTCCTTTGAAGTATGTTTCAGGATATTAAGTGATAATATGTAAGGAGTGCGAAGCTCTTGATTTTTATAAGATAGTAACACTATATTCGTTAATCGGAGACTTTGGGAAGTCTCAAAATAAATTTGACCCATAGTTTCGGATGCGAATATTGTGAACGTAGGGAACATCGGGAACATAGGGAACAATGACAACATAATGTTTTGGAAATCCATATGCAATGAATATGTATGTTTCTAAATATAGTAGTTATATAATGATAATCAAAACTACATCAAACATGATATTTCAATGACAAAAATTCAAAAATATTTTGTCTTATCAGTTTTGCATCGAACAAAATTATTGAATCCATAAATAACCATTTTTTTTTCACTAAAGACTTTTGGATGCGCATCCCAAACATAAAGGTCTTATTGAATTGGACGGCACATCCCAAACCTACCAATACTTAAAATAATTTGACATTGTTCATGAGAATTTGCAAATTAGCATCTGGAATATATAAGTTGGATTCCACATCCGTAACAAAATATATAAAAAATATTTGATAGCGCATGGGAAGTTGGTTTCCACATCTGTAAACTAATACAATCATGCAATATAATTGTAATCTATAAAATTTCTATAAAGTGTGTCTAATATAGTATTCGACCCCAATGTCATATATTTCATGAAAAGATGAATACATATTTCAAACAACTTTGGTCCTAACTTGCGTCACTATCATTCCCCATCTTCATCTTCAGCTTCGTTTCCATTCTGGACATTGTTTTCTGCGACAGCAATACGGGCCAAGTTGTCTTTAGCAAATTCTATATGTTTTTGTGGGATGGTCATTGTCTCCGATTTGGAACCTTTGCGTGGCTTCCAAGCACAAAATATGGTATCCGTGTTTATCCAAACTGGTTCGTACGCCGAGTCCATTGTCCACTTGAAACCCTTTTTGGTGTCCCAACCTAAATATGTGCGCAACACATTTTGATCTTTGGTGCTTGGACGGCAATATTCCACCTCAATTTGACGAAAATTGGGGCTAGTTGGGACAAAATTCGGTGACGACAATGTTTTCACCAACCAAACCGGTTTAGGGTGCTCCTCATCTCCTGCTCGTACGAGGACCATGTAACCTTCGTAGCAATCAACAGCCACACGAAATGATGGAGCCGGACGATTTCGAGCAGGGCCAACGTAATGGTTGTCCGCATCGAACTCTTCACGTACGTCTCCATTGCTGAAGAACATGGCCTCAGACTCCACGATTGTCACTCGGCTTTGTGGCCAAAATCCTTGTGTCAAATATGGACGTGTATCGACATCAGGTGCCAGCAATGCCGAGCGAATGCGATCCCAATACGCAATCAATGGTTCGTGGGTATCCCGAATGCGTCTTGTGATGTCTTCCTCACACAATTCTTTCCAGTACTCAATGAATCCAGATATACCTTTGATGATTTCCGGTCCATTCTTCATGGGGTTAGGTGTGCAAGGCTTTGGCTCCCCATCGGGTAGCATACATTTGCCATCTTCGTCTTGGCGCCATACGAGTATCCCTTCCTCTGGACCCCAATTCGGTGAAGTGCACAAAGCCTTGAACTGCATGGCCGGCAGACCGTCATCACGCATATAGAATCGGAATTGTTGAGCCTTGGTATGGCCTACCAATCGGTCACCTCCTTTAAGAATGAATGGTTTGATAAACGTTTTGAAATCGGGCACTTCTTCAATCAAATGCGGAATGACTGGCACATTATCCAAATCCATGTACGATTTCATTAGAAGAGGAATTGTTGGAAAATCCTCCTCGTGCAACTTCATACTCCAACGTCCAAATGAAGCATCAATGTCATCGTGCGTATGGCCAACCATCAAAAAAGACACGAAAACTTCCTTGAATATGCCTTTGGCTACGAGCAAAGACCAAAAACAAAACACGTATCGACATTTGTTGTCCTTGGCACAATTGTCAAGTTGCACGTGTAGAGTTGGAGGCAAAGGTTTGGCAAGAACAGGTTGTTCAGGCGGTTCTTGCAATGAAGATAGACAAACTTCCTTCCCCTCTAGCACTGCCTCATAAATCGGTGTTGTTCCACATCCCACGAAAAGAGCACAAGAGGATGATGTTGGTGGCCTCTCAAGATCCCGTAGAAGTTTTGCAAAAGACCCTACTGTATGGTTGGCATCGCCAGGGTAGAAGTCCAAGCCATAATGTGCATACTTGACGTCCACATGGCCATGTGCAATCATACCTGAGTTTAGATAAACACGTTCAAACATACAAATGAGACATACATTCCGAAATCATCCATGCGAAACAAATTGGATTTTCCCACAAACAATTGACAAAAATGAACACACATTTGCGGACGTGCATCCGTAACCCGTACAAATGTGTATGTGGGTGCGTAAAAAATAATGTGAAAGACTAACGAACCTGTGACAGCTATTGGGAGTTTAAAATATCCATCTGTAGCCTTTATTTTCCGTGCATAACATGGGCACGCAGTCTTCGCATGGTCCATTTTGTCATGAATGATCGTCAAAACCTCGTTCGGCCTCATTATCGATAGTGCGCGGTTCTTATAGTAGTCTTGACGGTGTGCCTCCTGGTTGTTGACATGCTCAATGTATTTCCGTTGATGTCTATTGTGCGACTCAGTCCCTATTGGATGTGCGTCTCGAAGGCCTTTGTATTTCTCACAAGCAGTACACCTAGCAAACTTGTCCCCAGGTCTCTTCGTAATGTATTCCGCGAATTGTTGATTCTTGATCACACTCAGTTTTGACAACGAAATTGGCCCACATCCCACTTTTTCGCCAACTTCATTAACGTCCATTAGTATGTTCTTCCATTTCGTCCCTGTTGGCAAAACCATCTGAACAACCTTTTCCCCCGACGCCAGAGTCCTGGTCTTGTGTGGCATCGCATCCGCTAATGGCATAATGATGGTTGATAGTGTTGCAACCGCTTGGAATGTTGCCTCCCTAGGCTTCTTCGTGCCAAAATTGCCATGGAACCGAGAACGCCGTCCTTGGGATGAGTAGTTCCGGAACCTATAAAAATCAGCCTTTGAAACTGCATGAATAATATACCACGCCGTGCAACACACTTCTATATTTTCCAAGGTCACCACCTTACGACCTTCGGCATCAAAGTGCGTGTTGCGATGAACCTCAAGTTTCTTTGCGGATCGCATTCGAAAGTCCGCAAGCCACATCTCTTGCCTCAAAGATTTTATTTTGTCACGTGGAAATAGTTGGCAACACTTCTTCGCACAACAATCTTTTGTTGCTACGGACCTAATAGATGTTTCTTCCAATGTTTGATCTCGACGACGTTGCGTGGGTTCCCGAGGCACACGACAAGAATCATATTTCCGTACACCTTTTCTAGGACGCATTGTGGCCAACAAAGCTGCTTGTAGTTCCCCATAACGGCGGGAATGATTCCACAAGCTGACACCATCATGAAGAACACTTCGCAACGGCCATCGACGAAGAGAGAATCTCCAACCTGGAGGCACTTCCAATGGGTGGAAAGAATTTAAAATGCACACCCCAACATCTTCCTCCCCAAGGGGATATGCATCAATACAATCCTTAGGATCCGAGTTCCTACAAACACCATCAGCCACGGGAACGCCACAGCCATTGACTAGGCCAACATCAAGATCAACCCACTGTTCTCGTGAATAACCCTCACATGGTGGAAGGAAATCATCCTCTGCGCTATCAACAAACCCAACAGCAACGTCCGGACGAGAACTTCCAGTTACTATGTCGTCGACTACATTGGCAACACCACTTGTGGCTCCATGTTCCACGACAGATTCAAAATCGCTAGCAGAGGTTGATGGATCCGAAGACAACTCGAACGCACTATCACCGACGTCGGAATCCATGGCCACTACAAGAAAACCAAATTAGGAGTATGTCAAAATATCCAATTAAGCATAGGTCCAAGTGTATGTCATAGATAGCGTAAACACATATTATCAAGAAAAACACAATACGGGCAATAGTGGCTTTCATGGTGTGGAAACAAAAACACAATGGTATACGAACGCGCGTCCGATTAACTCCATGTGGCAACACTGTCATTGCAGACATAGACATGGGGTTTGCGGCCGTGCGTCCGTAAACCTATGCATGTCCAGGGAGGTCACTGCCAGGCGTAAATGCTCTGGTAACCTATAGACCATAGGGTTAAGGACGCGCGTCCATAAACCTATGCCTGTCCAGAGAGGTCACTTCCAGGCGTAAAGGCTTTGGTTACATATAGACCATAGGGTTAGGTTTGCGCTTACGTACACCTCTTCCTGTCCAGAGAGGTCACTGGGAACCGTAAAGACCTTGGTAACCTATAGACCATAGGTTTACGGACGCGCGTCCTTAACCCTATGGTCTATAGGTTACCAAGGTCTTTACGGTTCGCAGTGACCTCTCTGGACAGGAAGATGGTCTATAGGATACCAAGGCCTTTACGGTTCGCAGTGACCTCTCTGGACAGGAAGATGGTCTATAGGTTACCAAGGCCTTTACGGTTCGCAGTGACCTCTCTGGACAGGCAGATGGTCTATAGGTTACCAAGGCCTTTACGGTTCGCAGTGACCTCTCTGGACAGGCAGATGGTCTATAGGTTACCAAGGCCTTTACGGTTCGCAGTGACCTCTCTGGACAGGCAGATGGTCTATAGGTTACCAAGGCCTTTACGGTTCGCAGTGACCTCTCTGGACAGGCAGAGGTTTACGGACGCGCGTCCGTAATCCTCTTCCTGTGTAGAGAGGTCACTGCCAGGCGTAAAGGATTTGGTAACCTATAGCCCATAGGTTTACGGACGCGCGTCCGTAAACATCTGTATGTAGAAACTCAGTGTTGACCAAGAAGCCTACAGGTTCAGGGCATCAAGAGGTGTAGGTGACACCTACATGTATACCCAGGGCTCATGACAACACGAATTTGGACAGGTTAATATACCTACTGGTTTTTTCACAATGTCAAAATATTCTACTATGGTGCATAGGGTGAGGTAGGTTTACGGACGTGCGTCCATAAACCTCTCTGACGGAAACCTCATTACTAGTTCAAACACAATGTTTAGGGCTAATATAGAGGTTATGCTCGCCAAGAGGGTTAAGGTTTACGGACGCGCGTCCGTAAACCTCCGGTATTTGCGGCGGCATAACCGGACCATTGCATCGGGGTCCGTACCTGGACGAGAAAAGCATCCGGCATACTAGAAGGGTCCAGGGAGCGCAACCCACATCTGAGATGCAAAAAGAGTCCCTTGGTGAGGGGATGTCCCCTTAAGTAGTGATCGTTCTTCCTCGGATCCGTTTTTCGACATAGGATACTAGCCGCCAACCAAAGCCTAAAAATAAAAACCTAAGGTTGCTATATTCCATGGGCCATGCTCACAATGGAACATGTATTCATGGCGGAGAGCATCCATAGAGCATGAGTCCACATAGAGACAAACCAAAGGCATCTATTGGCCAATAATATATGAGCATTATACATTTTTTAGGGGTGGTTTATAATATTGGAATGCCTAGTATTAAGAATTTATTGTAGAATGAGTAGACAAAAATTATAGAATCATGGGACAAATGGACCACAACAACAACAATAGTACGTGGAATATAAGAATATATGTAATTCAAAATTGAAATAGCAAATATTTGATTGGTTTGCATACAATGTAGTGGTATTCACCACAATATCATGTTATCTCATGTCATCTTGCATTTAGTATTGCAATTACATTGACCACCATCCTACCATTAAACCCGTTTAATCTACCCACCTATACACACGTATACATAATTGTATTAATAGATACACAAACTAGCAACGCCTAGACGCCATGAGAGCAACACATCTATTGTCCTAGGTCTGGGTTGAATTAAAATCAATATTGCCATTTTCCTCTCGAATCCTTAGTGCCCCCTTGAGTACATCAACATTTACTTCAAAAAAACTAAGAGCCTTCTTTATGTACTATACGTGAGAAAAAACATTTTTGAGTACCTTATGTATATTATGTACGGCAATGACTCAACAATACCAACTCTTACACTCACACTAGTTCGTATTTGGTATCAAACAAAACATTTGTATGCAATGGTACAAAACATTGTATCATTATTGGGTGTTGGGCTAATTTCGATTTAAGACCAAGGTGTTGGGGTTTATTTTTATTTCACATATACGTGTTAAATGACTTAAGACCATGGTATAGCCGCCTATACCCTAAACAAACATGAGGACATAGGGGTGCAAACATGGTAAAGGCCAAATAATTCAAACCTTTATTAATATAGTAACTTTAAATTTTGTAAAAAACATCATAAACATTCGAAAAGTCGAGCAAATATATGTTCACAAAGTATAATTCTAGAATACGGTGTAAGTGGTGAAAATTTGAAAAAGTAGGTGGCATTGAACAAAGAATTGTCACGCAAACTTGTTTAAAATACGAAAACATTAAATCTCATTGATCGAGTTGTGTCAATAAATTATGTTGACCTCAAGTTCATAATGAATTCAAGGAGTATTATAAAAACAATGACAACTTGAAAATATTTAAGATTCAAGAAATTTATGTTCTAAACCATATAATTCAATCATTTGCTTTAAACCATTAGTTTTGATGAAAGGTTTTGAGGATCTCATATTGATATTCTATAATAAAGTACTTAACACAACAATACATGCCAACATGGAAACAATACTCCAATTTAACCAACATTTTGCGTCTACTTATAGGCTATAATACAAGATCAGACCTACATGTGCAAAGATTGAATTAATCTTGAAGGTTGTTTAATGTACAAGAGGGATTGGTGGTAGTGGGTTTGCATGTATTCGCAAACAATGTGACTCGCGCATAGTCTAGGATTGCTTTTATTTTAGGGAATTAAGATGTCGGAGGGGAAATGTATGTCACTTTGCGTATTTTTAGGGGTACGCTAGGATACAATAATGGTTAACAACTTCACCGTTAGTATCACCCTTCACACTTGGCATTCAACTGTGCAAAATGGGTTTATGGTTTATGGGTTTAGGGTTTAGGGTTTAGGGTTTGGGGTTCCTCATGTTGCACCATATTAACTTAAATATTGCGTTCCAATCCATATTCTCCAACTCTATGTTGCATAATGATACTCGCATCAAAGCATCCAAAATGTCCTACTTTAGTACGACATGTTTGGGAAACACAAAAGATGTCGTATTATTGAGGGAATACGAAAACTTAAGTAATATGATCTTAAACATATACACCACGAGGTTAAGCAATTTAGATGGTATGAAATAATAACCTATAACTCCAAACAAATATAAATATTCTCAAGATCTCTTGATATAGGAGTCCAAATATCTCTCGTGTTGCCTAGTACCCAAGTTAGCAACTATCATCTTTTCTAAATTCCCTACTAACTTTGGAAAACTAATAATTTCACTATCACCAAAATATAAAGAGTTCTTTAATAAGAAACTAGACAACAATGATGCATGACGTATAGCATCAGTAAAAGATATCACCATGAGTGCAAGGCAACATACTAGGCAGGAGGCCACTCTAACCCTAACCATGTCCATTCTACACTAGAAACCCTAATAATCATTAAGTTCCCAATGATAAGTGAAGTTCCCAAGCAGTTCCCAAGTGAAAATGGATGTATGTTAGATGTACATAATACAGATGAAAGGCATTTTAGCATGACCTACCTCTTTAATATGACAAAACGGGGATTCTAAATGTCGCATTATCAAGTGTCGTAGTCATATAAAAGAGGCAGTTTGAACTAAAAAGTTTGGTCACAAAAAAATGTGTCGTAATATCGAGGGTGTCGTGTAAACGAGTGTTGTATTAATGAGTGTCGCCCTAACCCATTGCCCCCTAGCCCCCCATTCCATCCCAACCCAGCCCCAATCCCATCCCATCCCCCCCAGCCCACCATCCCATCCCATCCACCCCCAGCCCCCCATCCCACCCCATCCCCTCATCCCATCCCAGCCCTCCATCCCATCCCCCCTTCCCATCCCAACCCTCCATCCCAGCCTCCTATCCCATCCCCATCCCCCTATGGCCCCATCCCCCTATCCCATGCACCCCATCCCAAGAGGTGCCACGTGCCCGCGCCCTCTCTCCCCCTCTCCCCAACCCTAAGCGACGCCGCCCGCTCACACCAGCGTCATTTCCAACGTTTTGCGCTTGGTGTTGGGCAGTGCTGGCGAATTTTTTCGTGTGCATAGTAGCATTCTTGCGCTAGGGTTTTTGTTGAGAGAGTGTGTGTTGGTTGAGGGTGTGAGCGAGTGTGTGTGAGTGAGTATTGTGAGGATTTTGTTTGGAGTTGTGCTTTCTTTTCTGAAGCAACTTGAGATGCTTGGGAGGTTTGAGAGCTAGAGAGCTTGAGAGCTTGGGAACTTGAGAGGTTTGAGAGCTTCAGAGGCTTCAGAGATTTGAGAGCTTGAGAGGTTTGAGAGTTTGAGAGTTTGAGAGCTTGAGAGCTTGAGAGCTTGAGAGGTTTGAGAGTTTGAGAGTTTGAGAGCTTGAGAGCTTGAGAGCTTGAGAGGTTTGAGAGTTTGAGAGTTTGAGAGTTTGAGAGCTTGAGAGGGTTCAGAAGAGGAGTTGTAGTATGGGAGCTAGCATTCTACAAGAGGTAAGTATTGCTGTAACATTGCTCTTGTTTTTCGTATGATTGCACTTCTGGGTTGTTGGGGTTTAGAGTTTGTTTTGTTAGCTTGAAAGCATGTGTGCTTCATACAGATTGAGAGCATGTGAGGTTTCAGTTTGAAGCAATTTAGGGTTTGTTTGGTAGTTTGATAAAAGGCCATATTCCAGAAATCATTTAGTTTTAGGCATTTCATTATTCTAAAGGGCAATTGACATCTGAGATTTGAGAGTTGAAGGCTTTAAGACCTGCAAGAGCTTTGAGAGCATTGAGTTGGTCCACAACTTTCTGAGATTTCAAAGATATGCGTTTGGCAATAGAGGGCTTGAAAGGTTTTGAAGAATTTGTGATTGGGGTTTCAACAGTCGAGCGTTGGAAGATTGAGGAATGAGATTGAGGTATAAGAGTGCAGATTGAAGAAGTAGACTGAGTTGTTAAGATCGAGGCTCCAAAACAGCAAGAATGTGCATTGTAGAAATCATTGTCTCATAATTTCCGTACAGATGTCTCTATGATTCATTGTTTCTAACATATGTTGCTGGTGTTAATTTGTCACTATGCAGTGCAGAGTCAGCTATTGCTTTCAACTCGCAAGAGAGCCAAATCGTATTTCATGGTAAGAAACATTGTAGATTATTGTATAGTGCCCTAAACCCAACAATGCCCGAAAAATGCGGAGCAACGAAATAGTGTGATGTTTACGGACGCGCGTCCGTAAACTCGGGATGTTTGCTCAAGACAGGCAATTCTAATGCACAAAATATGTGCAGAGTTTACGGACGCGCGTCCGCAAACTCGGTATATTTGCTCAAGAAAGACAATTCCAATGCACAATATATGTGCAGAGTTTACGGACGCGCGTTCGTAAACTCGGGATGTTTGCTTAAGACATGCAATTCTAATGCACAATATATGTGCAGAGTTTACGGACGCACGTCCGTAAATATATACATTGAATAATAGCCGATTTATCTAATGGCCATTGAACAATATGCCGACACAGATTCCGGACTCACGTCTGTAAATATATTCATCATATAATAGCCTGTCCATTTGTTGGCCTCATACCGCCGAATATCTTACGGACGCGCGTCCGTAAAAAGCCGTCCAAACAATATAATTAGAGATAAAAAAACACTACGCCATGAACATATGAGGCGATTAAATGTCATAATAAAACCCAGTCATGCTACCCTCTCAAAGTCTTCATAAAAGAGGCACAAGTTCACTGGGAATTGTACGCACTGTGCAATGCAATGCATAAATTAATTACCGCACGACTAAATTCATGAAAGAATATTTTAATCTTATCCATGCTTACGGCCGCGCGTCCGTAAATAGACAATGTATGTGCTTTGTGTTCTGATCAGTATTGATTAAATTGAATAATATAAAGTAGACTCCTGTAATTACATCAATGCAAGATATATATACCTTAAAATATAGTGCTAAATGATATTTGCTAAATACCCAACAATGTATGTAAAAGAAATTCTCTCCTCTAATGTTCAACCTATATTTACGAACGCGCGTTCGTAAATTAGGCACGCTATCCTTGAATATATTACACTAACTTACTGTTTGTCCTATTCTTCAGATGGCATCCACGAAGAGACCCGCTATTGACATGTTCGCGGAGTTTCTCTCTCCTCCACTTCCAGACGCAATCAAAGATCTAAGCAACAACGACCACTACAAGCCGAAGGAAGATACTGTAGACAATTGGACAGTCATTGTAGAAAAAGATGAAAAAAATATATTTGTGCTCAGATTTTCGTATCAATTAAGGACACCATTAGAAGAAAAAGGAAAATGGGTCAGGCTAAAATTCTGGACAATAGAGTGCGCAGTAGCCCAGGGGGACTACGTCGTGATTGACCTCGAGAAGAAGGAGGATAGAATAACGTTCATTTTGCACGAGTCGTACCATCCCTTCAACAAAAACGAGTGTGAAAATAACAGTCCAGATGCGGATTGCTTGAATCTCGCGAAGGAATTCCAAGACTACGCGTGCAATGCGCCTTGGACGGGTAAGCGGCTAGGACGCCTCTTGAACAATGTCACAAGAGTGAATGGCGCATTGCTAGAGGCCAAAAAAAGGAAAGAAAAGAAGAAACCTTCCACAACTGCGCAAACAAAACGTGTGCCTAAGCCCGTCCCAAGCAATTCAAGACCGTCCCAGAGTGGTGCGTCATCTGGGAGCAGACAACGAAGCAAACGGTCGCACTCGTTGATGGAGTCATCTGGGCTCACAAAGGGGCCAGACATCAGCTCGTCTCTTGCTGTCGCCCCTCTCCTTAAAAAGGGCCAACGACCTGACGCCGAACTCTCGACAAAGATATTCCAAGAGTTCGACAAGAAGACAAAGGGATGCTGGCCACTGGGCATGTATTTCACGTTCGATGTGGACGTTTACAAGTGCCACCCCGGGACCGAGAGTATGAACACGAGGGCTAAAGAAGAACAGGGGGTGTGGTGGCAAATGAATAACCTTATGAACAACCCCAAGTTCGACAGGCAAACGATTTGTGTGACGCCCAAGGACCCGGCGGTTGAAGTGAACGAGAGGAATTGGCCAATCCTCAAGGAAGGAGAGTTCTACATAGTCGACGGCCAGCACAGCGTGATGGCTGCAAAAGCTCTCCTCGAGAACGATGAGTGGAAAAACCCATGGAAGGAGGCGATTCGATACTGGAAGGCATTTCTCGTGCATTCCAAGGACTCGAACCAACTGATCGCTATCTCTGCCTTCATGAACCAAGGCAACAAAGTGAGGCAGTTTGAGGCTTCATGGGCAGCCAACATCGTGGCTGGGAGGACCTTATGGGTGGAGCACGACTGCCCACCAAAGGAAAGGGAGAACGCAACTGTGAAAAATCCTAAATGGCAGGTAGGCCACTATAATAGCTTTACGGACGCGCGTCCGTAACCCTGGCCCTTCTACCTTGAATGTTTTCATTGTCTGAATGTTCTCTTTGCTGATTCCTTGATGTTCATCCCTCTTGCAGACATTCAGCAATGCCATATTGACAAAGTTCTCCAGCATTGACATGAAAACCAGCGGCACGAAGACGGTGCAGGAATTAAAAGGTGAGATCAAGCTCATCACTGCATCAGAGGAGATATGGGCAATCTGGTTGAGACTCTTCGATGCTCACAACCACAGGGACCTGGTCAATCCAGACACAGAGAACACCTACAAGACTGACTCCAGGTTGAAAATACCACCCATCCTGAGAGAGTTCTTCCGTCCGCTCCAAGGGTTGCTCGACTCGGAGATGTACCGAGCGGCAGCGCACGTCCTTCTCGAAACTCTAAGAAGGACTCTGCCCTACCCAAAGATCTTCCTCAAGAGGCCCAAGCACATGAAGCCTTCCACGTACCACATGAAGGAGTGGTGCGAATACAGGAAGAAGAAGACCATGGCCATAAGGGAGATCAGCAAATTGCTGCCCGCCTACAACCTCACCAATGCCGACGGGGAGATCGTGTGGGAGAATTGGAGGAGGCTGAAGGACGAGTACCACATCAATAGCCTCTCCATGCGAGCTCTGACAAGAGAGGCTTCCACCTTCCTTGCCCAACGATCCAGGAAGAATGAGAAGAAGGGCTCCATTGACGAGAGGGAGACGATGATGTACTCGAACTTCTTCAATAGAAAGAAGAATGCCAAGTTTGGGGGGTGTGAGCCCAAATTGATGTCCACATGTGTTGTTAACACTTGTAAAACATTACAAGTAGTGTTTTGTTGATTTATGATTATTCACAAAAATATAAAAAGAGTGAAGCTTGAAGAAAGCTAAGTTTGAAGCATTAGGCTTGTGTGGAGTGGATTTAAGTAGTATGAGGACATACCTTGATAAAGTGTGGTAGGTAGAAAGCCAAGGTTAGTTAAATGTTTGAATTAGGATCTTTGTTGATCATTTGAGGGAGGAAGGCTTAGAAGATTAGATGAGAGCCTACAAAGTAGGAGGAGATTTCGAAGGCTTATCGAGAGCCTTGTGGATGGGATGAGTCCCTACTTAGAAGGAGAAGGTTAAGGGGTTTTGATTGGAGGCTCTAATCCTCTCATCCTATCCTTACCTCATGCCCTCTCTCCCTCTCAACTCACTATATAATCCCTCATTCTTCCTTCACTCATCCTCTCTTTCCTTCGTGCTCATTGGCACCCCACGTGTTATAAGTGTGGGTGTATGGAAGCAAGATAGGAGTACATGTGTGTGCATGATTTTGAAGTTAGGAGCCAAGGCTAGTTGGCCTTGAAGAGGGCTTGACCTCTTGTTAGCATTAGTTTGGGTGTGAAGGATTTTAATATAATTTATGGCTTCAAGTTGTAGTACTTGAGTTCATATTTCTTGGGTATATGAGTTTGCTAAATGTCATCAATACTATTCCACTCGGGCTAGGACGAAATCGAAGGGTGGAGTACTTTTGGTGACATAAATGGTGCGTCTGCCGGGAGGCTAGAAGTGCTTTTGGTTTAGTATAATAGTTTAGTTTATAGATGTCTATAGACGACGGAGATGTATCTATTATAAAAGAAGTAATAGAAATAGAAGTTCATTGTAGTTACATAAAGAAAGAAATAGTCGATTGGGTGAACTATGTAGAACGAGTGTACGGCCAATCTTTTGTATGTCCAATCCCGAATGCGAGGCGATTTAAACCTCAAGACCTTCGAAGGGCGAAGCACTATCGGTACGACATATGGGGGTACCGCTATCTAGTAGCGGCCGCATTTCGAGCTCATCCCGCCGTTCAACGACTTTTGGCCTACGGGAACTCGGACGATACAACATATTGGACTAGAGAGGACGGAGAAACTTATGCGGCGTTGATGCGGCACGTCGTCGTTCACGGAGGTAAGGTTTGTGAAACTCCCATTTGTTCTTTGAATCGTGGTAGTTGATTGAATTTCATTTTTTATTTAGGGGAAGAATTATGGTGAAAATGAAATGCGTAATTCATATTCGCCGGGAGACAGGCGACGGAGGAGAAAGACTTGGAAGGCGGTAGGAGAACTAGGAGTGGGAGACAAGTATGGAAGAAGCGCTCGTGAAAGGTTAGTTTTTTATTTTAAATTATTTCAAAGTTATGCAATTTCAATTAAGGAGGGAGCGCGGCGAAGGTGACTACTCAACCTTCCTTGGGATGGCATAATTTAAGATCACATTAATAGGGCACGCATTAGTTCACTAAGAGGAAGAGGCATAATTAAAAATTAGGAATCTCAACTTTAAACATTCACTCCGGTGTGAGCATTTAAAGTTCTCAACTAGGGGGTTATTGCTTTTCAATTGCAATTGTTGAAGTGTCGTTGTGTTTAAGCAATCACGGTCGAGAAAAGAGACTAACAAGCAGGAGGTAGCAAATTGCTTCAGGTACGCAACCTTCTTCCAATTGAAAATTTAAATAATTAAAAAAGGATTTGTGTATACGTCTTTGTCGTTGACTAACGGAGAGGGTAATTCCGGACTTATAGTATAATGTGAGGAATCGAAGGGTGAAGCCTCGATTCCAAACATGGTACATAAGAATGGTCAGTCCCTCACGCGAGGTCTTGTTGCAAATGTTACGCGGAAAGGGGATATGACGAGGTGATTCTCTCATTAAACTTGATGCTAACACGAGCTTGTCATCCCCTGTTTGGGATCGTTCATTGAAATTGCATGTCTCTCTTCCTCACTTCCAAAACCCTTTATCACACAAGCTAAGTGGTAACATTAAAGAGTGAGAGTTGTGAGAATTTTGATTGGTCAAAGTAAGGGTTGATCGCTACATTATGGATGCAAAGAAATACTAGATCTCAAAAGCCTAAGTTAGCATTAGGGTTAAAAAAGAATGTTATTAAGCGTAGGTTGTCTAATATTGAGGAAGTAGTAGAGGGAGTAGATGATAGTATAGAAGTTAGTTCAAATGTTGAACCATTAATTAGTCCATTAGTTAAAGTATTACCAATATGTACTCAAAGTGAGGAAGGTAATCTTCCTTCCGAATTGAGTAAGAAAATAATTAACAAGTCTAATAGAATCAGACAAGAAAACTTTGTGAGTACTAGTGGATCTAGCGAGAGAGGGTCACCTAGCACCATGGATCCTCTAGGGGGAGGTGGAATTCCACCTCCCATACCTCCCTTGCCTCCATTTCCTCCCATCGATCCATTGGTAAGGCCGAGAGGCCTACCAATAATCGTACCCCAAGGATTGGTTTCGGTAGAT
The DNA here is from genome assembly GCA_964035585.1 of Polytrichum formosum. Classification (NCBI taxonomy): domain Eukaryota; kingdom Viridiplantae; phylum Streptophyta; class Polytrichopsida; order Polytrichales; family Polytrichaceae; genus Polytrichum; species Polytrichum formosum. The sequence goes on along the minus strand of OZ037941.1, from coordinate 18,950,786 downwards.
ATACCGTCTAACCTCCCAAAATTCTATGGGACCAAGGATGAGGATCCCTCTAGGCACATGGAGAGATTCGTTGAGAGGGTAATTAGTTCATTAATTACCAACCAACAATATTGGTTAGTGTGGTTTCCTACGACCTTAGACGGGGAAGCTTACGAGTGGTATAGAGATCACGACGAGGGACACTTTCAAACTTGGGATCAATTACAACGAGAGTTTCTAAATGAATTTCGACCCGAAGTCGGTCAAAGTATGGCTTTTAGAGCCTTAATGACTATGAGGCAAGGAAGGGATGAAGAGATTTCCGCCTATATTAGGAGATTTGACTTAGTGTGCGCAAGATACGTAGGTACTTTGCTCAACGATGATACCCTAATGCAATTCTTTATGAGAGGGTTTGTCAAAGCAAATACTATTAGGGGTGTGTTAGAAAAAAACCCCCGCACCCTAGCCGAGGCTAAGGTAGCCGCTAGAGACATGGAACATATCGAGAGAGATTATGAGCGGTTATGGAGGAAAGAGGATGAGTTAATCCCTCAATTCATCCCTCTCCTACCTAAATCGGGAGTGGATCCAACTAGGCCATTTAACCGTCCTCCATATGTCTCCATTGAAGCGGTCTCGCTTCCCTTAGCGGTGAAGGCTCCCCCACCCATGTTAGCATTGCCGGCCCCTAGAACAGACCCTCAAATTGAAGAAGTAGAGCAACGGTTAGGTGCTACTCAACTAGGGTTTCCAGAGGCGATGTTGAAACAATTCCAAAATCTCACGGACCAAATGGCCTTGTTAATTAAAAATCAACAACCCGGTCCTCCACCTCAAATCGAGTCGGGTAATCACTCATTGGGATTTTGGTGTACTCAATGTCAACAACACGGTCATACGCCTCAGTTTTGTAGAAATGGGCCAAATCGCAATCAAAGAATGAACAATAACGGTCCGCAACAAAACCAAAGAGGTTCAAATCAAAATCAAAACCAAGGAAACAACCGGGGTCCGCCTCCTCGAGGTCAAAATAACCAAAATACCGAGAAGAAAGAATTTCACCATCTTTGCGGGAGGTATCATGTTGTAGGACAATGTTGGTCGGAAAACCAAGGTCAAGGGTGTAGTAATTGTGGAGGTCCACATCCGTCTAACCAATGTCGTCATCCGGATAAGGTAGGTGGAGCACCAAACCCTCCAACCAACACACAACAATCGGGTCAAGATGTCATGAGAGGTTTCCATCCACAAAGTGAAGGTACTAATAACCTTAAACCTTCCAACCTCTACTATGATGGAAATACAAACCTTCCGGGGCAAGGAGGTCAAGTCACACAATCACCTAGACAAATGGGACCATCTACGTCTCAAGATGTCCGATTTATGAATGCCTCCACCATTCCGGTAAATTTAAAGGTGCCTACTAATGGCCAGGGTCCATGTCCTCCACATGCTAACTCTATATCATATGAGTTGAGGGGTCTTAAAGAGGAAGTTGTGCATAAGGCCCCGGCATTAGCCGTTACCACTAGAGCAATGAGAGGTAATGCACCATTAGAAGTAGAGGAGGAGGAAAAAGAGGAAAATCCCTTAGGAGAAATTCTTTATTTTTCGGATTTGGAGAATGTAACTAGAGAAGCTAGGAAGGCCACTAAGGCATTAGAGAGAGAAAATGAAATTGTCCATGAGAGGGAAAGATCTAATGTCATCCATGATTTAGATGGTAGTGATGTAGGAGAGTGGGAAGGTCCGGGCATTCCCGTAGAGGAGTTTGATAGTGTTAGAAGGCCTAAGGCCGATAGACTAGATGGATACGACCTTTGGGCCGACTTAAGCTCACTAAAGGCCGATATCACATTTGGTCAATTATTAGAAATTTCACCGGTAGCTAGGAAGACTTTGAAGGACGGAATGTCTGTGAATAGGAGGGCTAAGAGGCCAAAGACTAGAGTGTCGGCGAGGGTCCAAATGCAAGGGAGAACTCGGGAAGTCAAGGCGGTGGAGATTGAAGTAACGATAGTGGACAAGGTGGTTCCTCATGTATTGGTGGATGGTGGAAGTAGTCTCAATATTCTACCCGAGCACACTATGAGGAAATTGGGATTAAGTTTGACCGGTCCGTCGCCATTCGTCATCAATATGGCTAACCAAAGTCCGGTGGTTCCGGTGGGGATTATTAAGGATTGTCGACTTAGCACGGGAGGTGAAGAATACATTGTGACCTTTCAAGTGATTAAGATGCACGACAATAAGGATGCATTTCCCATCTTGTTAGGACGACCTTGGTTAAGGATGTCTAACGCCGTAGTAGATTGGGGAGGACAAAAACCTTCTATCACTTATGGTCCCGTAGATAATAGGGTCAAGGTCTCAATAGCACCTTTAAGTGGTTGGGTTAGGGAGGAGATTGATCCAATGTCGGATGAAGAGGAGAATGGCGGAAGTAATGAGAAATTTGAGGATACGTTGGTGGGGGTTGTTCAAAACAAGGAGAAGGCTAAAATGTATTCCTCTAACGGGTTCTTAGGTCCTAGCTTTTACAATCAAGATGTTGATGGAGATTTTACACATTGGCTAAGACAATACCCGGAGTCCATTAGCGATGTCAAGATGATGACTCATAGTTGTATCCTCCAAGATGATGTGTCTAGAGAAGATTATTTGTCCTTAGAGCCATGTGAGGTTCTCACGGAGGAGGAATGGGTGAAGGGAGGACTCACTCCATGGTTAGATGATATTGAGTTGAGTGATGTGAGTTTGGTACATGTAGATGGGACTCAAGATGAGGAGGCCATGTTAGAACTCTCAAAATTAGAGCCCGCTTTGCATTTTAAAACTACTTCTACGGGCATTATAGCGGGTCATGATATCAAGGATTATTCTAATGTCCCCAACGATTGGTATAGAGATACCGAGGAGCAAACACGAGTGGTCGAAGAAGATTGGAAGTTTGTGGATGTCAAAATGAAGAATGACAAGGTTAGACCAATGAAGATGGGTTCTAAACTCGATGACGAGGAGATCAAAGAGTATAGCGATTTGATAGATGAGTTTAGTGATACCTTTGCATGGTCATATGATGAACTCAAGGGGATTCCTAGAGAGATGGTTGAGCATCGTATTCCGTTAGTTCCGGGCTCTAAACCGGTGAGACAAAAAGAGGGAAGGATGAATCCTAGATTGCAATTATTAGTCAAAGCAGAATTAGAGAGGTTGTTGCAGGCTGGGTTTATAAAGCCGGTAGAGATTACGGATTGGGTTTCTCCCATGGTGTTAGTGAAAAAGAAAAATGGGAAGCTTAGAGTTTGTGTAGACTATAGGAAGCTCAATGATTGTACGCAAAAGGATCACTTTCCTTTGCCATTCATTACCTTGTTGTTAGAGGAGGTAGGGGGTCATGAGCGGTATACATTCATGGATGGATACGCCGGCTACAACCAAGTAGCCATAGCATTAGCGGATTTACACAAGACGGCATTTACAACACCTTGGGGGACTTTCATATGGGTGGTGATGCCATTTGGTTTATGCAACGCACCGGCTACATTTCAACGATTAGTCATGTATATCTTCAGCGACTTGCTCTTCAAATCCATGACAGTTTATATTGATGATTTTAGTACCCAATCTAGCACTAAGGAGCATGTGCATTATGTGAGAGAGGCCTTAGTTAGGTGTAGGCAAATGCGGTTGGCATTAAATCCGGACAAGACATTCCTAGGGGTACAAAGGGGAGTTTTGTTGGGTTATGTTGTGAGCCAAAAGGGAAGAGAACCGGATCCCGACAAGATAGCGGTCATTGACGGGTTAGAAACTCCGAAAAATGCCAAGGGAATCTCTAAGTTGTTAGGACATGTGGAGTGGTATAGAGAGTTGATTCCGGATTTTGCAAAGATAGCGGTCCCTATCACTCAATTGCTCAAGAAGGATGTCAGATTTGTTTGGACGGATGAGTACCAAAAAGCCTTTGTAGAGTTGAGATCAAAATTGAGCACTTATCCCGTCTTAAGGCCACCGGATTGGGAAAAGCCTTTTCATGTGTATTGTGATGCTAGCAACGTAGCGGTGGGTAGTGCCTTGTGTCAATCCACGGGAGAGAAGGGGAAGGATCTACCCGTAGCTTATGCTAGTAAGCAATTGACTTCGGCGGAGAGGAATTATTCCACTACGGAGAGAGAGTGTCTAGCCATGGTATTTTCGGTCAAGAAGTTTAGACACTATCTTATTTGTAATCCGGTAGTGTTTTTTGTGGATCACATGGCCATTAAATATTTGGTCAACAAGCCGGAGTTGAGTGGAAGGTTGGCTAGGTGGGTCTTGTTACTCGAAGAGTTTGATTACACGGTGGAATATAAACCGGGCCGCATGCATTTACAAGCCGACCACTTGTCTAGATTGTCGGAGGAGATGGGCACTATGCCAATAGATGATAGCCTCATGGATGATAGATTGTTTGTAGTCACGTCCACACCGGATTGGTATGCCGGAATTGTAGAGTTCTTGACCACTCAACAATTACCAACCGAATGGACGAAAGAGGAGAAAAGAAAGGTTAGAGTCAATAGTAGGCACTTTGCAGTGATAGGCAATAGATTGTTCAAGAGAGGAGCGGACACCATCTTGAGAAGATGTGTATCGCAAGTAGAGGTTCCGGATATTCTAGAGGCTTGTCATGATAGTGCTTGTGGAGGGCATTTTTCTGGTCAACTTACCGGCCAGAAAATCCTTAGAGCAGGTTACTTTTGGCCTACATTGTTTCAGGATTCACACGACTATGTTAGAAGGTGTGATGCTTGCCAAAGGTACGCTCGAAATGACCTTAGGATGGAGATGCCATTGCACATTTCATTACCACTAGTTCCCTTTGAGAAATGGGGAATAGATTATGTAGGGGAGGTCCATCCCCACTCTTCGAGAGGGATGGCATACATTGTTGTAGCTACCGAATACTTGACTAAATGGGCGGAAGCCAAGGCGGTAAAAACCGACATGGCCGCACATGCCGCCACATTTATGTATGAAAATATCATTACTAGGTTTGGAGTCCCAAAGATTCTAGTTAGTGATAGAGGTACACATTTTCTTAATGACCTCATTTCAGAGATGACTCAGAGGTTTAAGATCGACCATAGGAAGACTACTCCCTATCACCCTCAAACTAATGGTCAAACGGAGCGGGTGAACGGGATTCTAGTGGGCATTTTACGCAAGACGGTCATCGACTCAAAGAGATATTGAGACATCAAATTAAACGCGGCTTTGTGGGCTTATCGGATGACTTACAAAGTGACAACACAAGCTACTCCGTTTTCTTTGGTTTACGGTATTGAGGCTACACTCCCTATTGAATTTGAGGTGGAGTCATTGAGGGTTGCAATAGGGACACGCCTCAACGACAATGAGTCTTTGAGAAATAGGCTCGGGGATCTAGAGGAGTTGGATGAGAAGAGGCGGAGGGCCGCTTGTGAGCCCAAAAGGGTGCCCACATTTAGTCTTAGACCCTTGAAACGTTAGTTGATGCACTTTGAAGTAGCATGTTACTTCACAAAAATATAAAAAGAGTGAAATGTTAGTCTTAGAAGTACCATGTTGTAAGAGGCTAGGATGTGAGTTGTTATTGTGTTTTTACCTTCGGAAGGATTTGAGTGAATGAGGATAGGTAAGGAGAACTTGGATTGAGTAGTTAGTGAGTAGGCTAGTACAAATGGATGGAGACAACCAAAGTGACTCAAGAGGCAAGTGCATTCGAATTGGGATGAATGGAGGATCACATGGAGCGCACAAGTGGACCACCTCATCATGGCCACTTAATGGGGAAGGTCCAAGGAAGAATGCAAGGTGGAGGATAAGCAAATTCTCAAAGCACCAATCAAATCACGAGTTAAGCATCGTGGTTTGAATTAAGTGGTGAGCAACGATTTGGGAAAGTAAGGGGAGAAAGTTATGGCGGCGGAAAGCGAAGGAGGCTAAGTTTGGGTTGAAGCATCCCAAGTTTGGTAAAGTGTGGTAGGTAGAAAGCCAAGGCTAGTTAAATGTTCGAATTAGGATCCTTGTTGATCATTTGAGGGAGGAAGGCTTAGAAGATAGGATTGGCGCCTACTAAGTAGGAGGAAATCTCAAGGGCTTATCGTGAGCCTTGAGGGTGCTCACCCCCTCAAGCTTACTATATAATCCCTCATTCTTCCCTCACTCATCCTCTCTTTCCTTTGTGCTCCAAGGCACCCCACGAGTTATAAGTGTGGGTGTGGGAAGCCACATTGGAGCACATGTGTGTGCTTAGTTTTTAGTTTGAGAGCCAAGGCTTGTTAGCCTTGAAGAGGGCTTGACCTCTTGGTAGAATTAGTGTTGACGTGAAGGATTTTAAAGTTAATTCATGATTCCAATTTGTGGTACTTAAAGTTCATGTTTTGAATACACGTGGTTGCAAGTTCCATGTTTAAGAGTTGAGCACTTGAGGTTGTGATGAGTGCAAAAATATACTTGTGTGGATTAGTTAGTCTTAGTGAAGTTAGGAAATTCTCTCTCCCCCTCTCCTCTCTAGGATTTTAGGATTAGAGAAGAATTGTGTGATTAGAAAGGGGTTGTTAGTAGAATTAGGAAAATTAGGTAGGAAGATTAGTTAAGGGCTTGAATAATTAGTGAGGTAGTTGGGGATTACAACTACAAAGTTGTGGGTTCATGAAGGAGCTGGGTTTATGAAGGAGCTGGGTTTGTTTAGTTAGAAAGTAAAGAGCTGGGTTTACGAAGGAGCTGGGTTTATTTAGTTAGAAGCTAAGGAGTTGGGTTCATGAAGGAGTTGGGTTTATGAAGGAGCTAGGTTTATGTAATTAGAAAGTAAAGAGATGGGTTCATGAAGGAGCTTAGTAGATAGCCTACTTAATTAGCTCATAGACAAGTAGTTAGTTACATTATGCTAGTTAGTGTTATGTGTGGCTTTCACAAGTAAATGTATTTGAGATTGACTATAGAGAATAGTGTTTTTTAACACTTGCATCCTCTCTTTAAAAATAAACCACGTGCACAAATTAATGGAGAATGTGGAGCACTCTCGCGATGGCAAGACAAAGGAAGCAAAGACCAAAGTTAAATCCAAGACCACTTGAAGGGTGAACCTTGCACTATGGACTCATCCAAGTCCAAATCCAATACCGCGGAGGAATGTGAGCCCAAACCCACTACTCGGACTACGGACGCTTAAGGGTGGGGGGTTTGGCCTCACATAATTGGTGCGTCCGCCGGGAGCGAAGCGGAAGGTAGTTACAAGACTTGGAGGCGACTAGGAGACTTGGAGGCAACTAGGAAAAATTGGAGACACAAACTTGAGAGAAGGGAAGGAGCACCCGAAACTCGGTAAGTATTCTCTCTTTGGGTTACATTTGAATTCATTGTATTTCAACTATTCCTTGGAATGAATTGCATTGTCAATTACGCAAATTCATTTTTGAGGAAGGAGCGCGGCGAAGGTACGTCCTCAACCTTTTTGGGGATTTGCTAAGAACTTAAAAGGAACCTATAACCGAGTAGCTCATTAAAACATTAGAGGGTAAATTCACCTTAGGACATTGAACTTTGACACTCACCTCGGGGTGAGTCTCAAAGTTTTGGGAGTTGTCATTTCATGCTCTAGATTAAATTAATATTTCACAAAGTTTATGGTGTTGTTACATTGAGTCACGATTGAGGGGAGTGCTAACTCACAGGGGGATGCGATTGCTCAAGGTATGTTTATTTCTTCAAAGTGAACTCATTAACTAATTAAGGAATGCCTTTTGTACTCGTGATTGTTGTTATCCGTTGTAGAGGGTAATTCCCGAATTGTGGATGGTGTGAGAAGTTGAAGGGTGAAGCCTCGACTTTTAACAGAATCTACTCGGAAGGTCACCCCCTCACAATCGGTATTGTGGTGAGTGTTAATTTGCGGGAAGGTGCGGAGGTGATGCTCCGACTTAACCAAAAAATTAACATGAACATGCCTATCCCCTATTGGGATTCTTTCACCTAAGTGGGCTTGCAGGTTCTTTTCCTCACCTCCTAAAAAAATTATAACCACACCAAGACAAGTGAAAATATTAAGAGGGGAATTGCTAGGATTATGTGTGGTCAAGTGAGGGTCGATCGATTCTTATGGAATGCAAGGTAGGACTCGCTCACAAAAACCAAGTTTGATAGTAGGACTAGAGAAATCTACTCGAAAGAGGCGGTCCTCTAAAATCAGTGATAGATTAGAACAAGATAATGTTAGAATAGAGAGTTGTTTGAACGTCGAACCTAGGACTAGGTCAATTCTAGACACCTTAGAACTTGGAGCTCAACTTGAAGAGGAGATCACTCCCTCCAAATTGAGTGGTGAAACTTCTTCGGAAAATTACACACTTAGAGAAGAATTCCCGGTAGAAGTTGATAGGGGATTGTTGAATAGTTCACCGGTCACCATGGCCGAGGAACGGGGGATGGATCCACCACCCATACCCCCAATTCCGCCCATACCTCCTATACCTCCAATAGACCCATTGGTTAGGCCAAGAGGCCTACCAATTGTGGTTCCACAAAATTTAGCGGCGATGGATATGCCATCTCATCTCCCTAAATTTTATGGGACCAAGGATGAGGACCCCTCCCGGCACATGGAACGGTATATCGAACGGTTGGCTAGCTTCCTCATAACCGACCCGGGTTATTGGTTAGTGTGGTTTCCTACCACTCTAGAGGGGGAAGCCTATGAATGGTATCGGGATCATGCCGAGGGACATTTTAGGGGATGGGAACAATTACAAAGGGAGTTTCTTAACGAATTTAGGCCGGAAGTGGGTCAAAGTACCGCATTAAGGGCATTGTCGTCATTGAAGCAAGGAAGGGAGGAAGAAATTTCGGCTTACATTAGGAGGTTTGATTTAGTGTGCACTAGATTTGTGGGTACCATGCTCAACGACGACACGCTAAAGCAATTTTTCATTCAAGGGTTTTTTAAGTCCGGAACTATTAGGGGTGTTCTAGAAAGGAATCCCTTGACCTTGGCGGATGCCAAGCGTGCGGCTAGAGATATTGAAAACTTGGATAAAGATCACGAAAGGCTATGGAGAAGGGAGGATGAATTGATCCCACAATTCATCCCCATACGCCCTAGGGTGGTAGCGGTAGAACCCGCTAAGTATGAGAACCAAATTCCATATGCCATTGTGGACACCGGCCCCCGACCTTTAGCGGTTAGGGAACCGGCACCTCTTTTGGCACTACCGGCCCCTAGAACGGATCCACACTTGGAGGAGGTTGAGAGAAGACTAGGTGCTAGCCAACTAGGATTCCAAGAGGCTATGATAAAACAAATGCAAAGCCTCACGGATCAAATGTCATTAATGATCCGGAGTCAACAACCGGGGCCTCCACCCCCGGTTGAGTCGGGTAGGCATTCTTCCGGATTATGGTGTGTCCAATGTGGCCAACCGGGCCACACGCGTCAATTTTGTAGAAGTGGACAAAACCGTGACCAAAGAGGAAACGGTAACCCACCTCAACAAAATCAACGAGGTCAAGCGCCACCTCACTATGGAAATGGAAGCAATAGAGGACCACAACCTAGAGGGCAAGGTGGCCAAAATTTAGAGAAGAAGGAATTTCATCCCTTTTGTGGAAGGTGGCACGCTCAAGGACAATGTTGGTCCGAAGGTCAAGAGTTTAATTGTAGCAATTGTGGAGGAAGTCATCCCTCGGATACGTGTCGCCAACCGGACAAAATAATTAATGTCCCTTACCCGGTGGCTAATCCACAACAACAAGCAAGGGATAATATGCGAGGTGCTAGGCCACAAGGAGTACCGGCCAATGAACTTAGGCCACCTAACTTATACTATGACCATAGTAATGCTAGGCAAACTTTTCATCCACCGGCGGGCTTGCAAACTACAACCGGTTACATTCCAATACAAAATAGACAAGGAGTTCCACCTAATGGTAGTAACGGGAGACAAGCGCCTCCAACGGATCCGGGACCATCTAACTCCCAAGATGTTAGGTTCATGGATGGAGTGTTGGAGGCCACATGTGATGACATGCTTCCTCTCCCAACGAGAATTGGAGAGGAGCAAAGTCAATGGCCTCCTCACACCAATGCTATTACATATGAGTTAGTGAAGGGTAAGGGTGTGGTTGAAGAAGCACCTGCACTAGCGGTAACTACTAGGGCTAGGAGAGGGGATGCCCCGTTGGAGGTAGGAATAGGAGAGCAAGGAAATTACTCTTCGGATGAAGAGATTAATCTCTCCGAGTTGGATAGGGTAGCTAGAAGAGCTACTAAGGATGTGGAGAGGGAAAATATAATTTTACAAGATAGGGAGAGGACTAATGCGGTACATGACTTGGATAATAGCGATGTGGGTGAATGGGAAGGACCGGGGGTTCCCGTAGACGAATTCGACGTAGTGGGTAATTCTAAGGTGGAAAGATCTACCGGGTACGACTTGTGGGCGGACCTTAGTACACTCAAGGCGGATATTACTTTCGGCCAACTATTGGAAATTTCACCCACGGCAAGGAAAACATTAAAGGAGGGAATGCCGGTACACAAGAGGATGAGGAAGGTGAAAGCTAAAATAGCCGCTAGGATCCAATCACAAGGTGGAAGAGACGTGAAAGCTATAGAAATAGAAGTTGTTATAGTAGATAAGGTGGTTCCTAATGTGCTAGTCGACGGAGGGAGTAGTCTAAATATACTACCGGAGGATACTATGAAAAAATTGGGACTTGGACTCACGGGGCCTTCACCTTTGGTCATAAATATGGCAAATCAAAGTTCGACTACGCCTTTGGGGATAATCAAGGATTGTAGAATGACTACGGGAGGCGAGGAGTACTTGGTCACCTTCCATGTCATTAAAATGCACTCCAACAAGGACACCTTCCCCATTTTGCTAGGTAGGCCTTGGTTGCGGATGGCGAATGCTATGGTCAATTGGGGTGGACCTAAACCATCCATCACTTATGGTCCGGAGGGTAATAGGGTCATAGTGTCCATTGGTTCATTAGAAGGATGGATGAAGAAGGAGATGTATTTGCCATTGGAGAAGGAAATTGATGACTTAAACGAGAATGAGATTGGCAAGGCATTGGTGGGAGTCGTCCATCCCGAAGGTCAAAGGGTTGTTATAGATTCGGGCTCGGGAAGTCTAGGTCCTAATTTTTACAATTATGGGGATAATGGGGATTATGCCCAATGGCTAAGGGAGTACCCCGAGTCCGAGGTTGATGTAATGGTTACATTTCACCAAGTAGGCTTAGGGAGTGAATTTCCTAGTGTTAGTTTAGGAGAGGGCTCATTGTTGGAGCCATGTGAGGTGCTCACCGAGGAAGAGTGGGTTAGCGGTGGGTTAACACCTTGGGTAGATGACGTGGAAGAGGGTGAGGTTAGTTTAATTCATGTAGATGGGACTCAAGAGGAGGATGTGATTATTGAGTCATCGAAATTGGAGGAGCCTTTACATTTCAAGACCACGTCTACGGGGATAGTTGTAGGTCAAGATGTGAAAGATTACCCCAATGTGCCTTCCGATTGGTATCGGAACAAAGAGGAACAAGCACATGTGTCGGAAGCGGATTGGCGGTATGTGGATGTGAAATTAAAGAATGGAAAAACCCGACAAATGAAGATGGGTTCCAAATTGGGGGAGAAAGAGGTTAGGGAGTATAGCAATTTGGTGGATGAGTTTAGTGATACTTTTGCATGGTCCTACGATGAGCTTAAGGGAATTCCTAGGGAAATGGTAGAGCACCGGATTCCTTTAATTCCGGGGGCGAGGCCAATTAGACAAAAGGAGAGGAGGATGAATCCTCAATTGCAATTGTTGGTGAAAGCGGAATTGGAAAGGTTATTGAAGGCCGGGTTTATCAAGCCGGTGGAAATCACGGATTGGGTTTCTCCTATGGTCTTAGTAAAGAAAAAAAATGGGAAATTAAGGGTTTGTGTCGACTATAGGAAATTGAATTCGTGCACACAAAAGGATCACTTCCCCTTACCTTTTATCACCTTGTTGCTTGAGGAGGTTGGAGGTCATTCGCGATATACCTTTATGGATGGGTATGCGGGTTATAATCAAATTTCCATAGCCCTCCAAGATATCCATAAAACGGCTTTTACTACACCTTGGGGTACTTTTGTGTGGGTAGTGATGCCATTTGGGTTATGTAATGCCCCGGCTACTTTCCAACGATTAGTAATGTATATCTTCACCGACTTGTTGTTCAAATCCATGACCGTCTTTGTGGACGATTTTAGCACACAAAGTAATGTGGACGATCACCTACATTGTGTTAGGGAGGCATTGGTTAGGTGTAGGAAGATGAGGTTAGCATTGAACCCGGATAAGACATTTTTGGGAGTGAATAAGGGAGTGTTGTTGGGTTATGTTGTTAGTGAGAAAGGTAGAGAACCCGATCCGGATAAGATTGCGGCCATAAGCGACTTGGCAACTCCAACCAATTCCAAGGGGATCTCTAAGTTGTTAGGACATGTGGGATGGTACCGGGAACTTATTCCTAATTTTTCAAAGATAGCGGTGCCCATTACCCATTTGCTCAAAAAGGATGTCAAATTCAAGTGGACGGATGCTTGTCAAAAAGCCTTTGAGGAATTGCGGGATAGGTTGAGCACCTATCCGGTGTTGATACCACCCAATTGGGGTAAACCTTTTCACGTCTATTGTGATGCTAGTAATGTGGCAATAGGGAGTGCGCTTTGTCAAGCAACGGGAGAAAAAGAGAAGGATCAACCTATAGCTTATGCGAGTAAGCAATTGACCCCCGCCGAAAGAAACTACTCTACAACGGAGAGGGAGTGCCTAGCCATGGTGTTTTCCGTTAAAAAGTTTAGGCATTACCTCATGTGCAACCCGGTTGTATTTTTTGTTGACCACATGGCTATCAAGAATCTAGTTAACAAGGCGGAGTTAAGTGGTAGGTTAGCTAGGTGGGTTTTGTTATTAGAAGAATTCGACTACACGGTAGAATATAAACCGGGTCGTATGCATTTACAAGCGGACCACTTGTCTAGGTTGTCGGAGGAGATAGGAAAAAATCCGGTAAATGATATGTTAGTAGATGATAGCCTCTTTGTGGTCACTTCTACACCGGAGTGGTATGCGGGCATAGTGGAATTTCTAACAACCCACAAGTTGCCCAAAGAGTGGACAAAAGAAGAGAGAAGGAAGGTGAGGGTAAATAGTAGGCAATTTGTTGTAGTGGGCCATAGGTTGTTTAGAAGGGGGTCCGATGGTATTTTACGACGATGCGTGTCAAAAACGGAGGTTGAAGCGATTTTAATCGCTTGCCACGATAGCGCTTGCGGCGGTCACTTCTCGGGTCAACTCACCGGGCAAAAAATACTTAGAGCGGGCTACTTTTGGCCTACACTATTTAAGGACGCCCATGACTATGTAAGGAAATGCGACGCTTGCCAACGGTATGCCCGAAACGACCTTAGAATGGAGATGCCTTTACATGTATCATTACCCTTAATTCCTTTCGAAAAATGGGGCATCGACTATGTGGGTGAGGTCCATCCCCAATCTTCAAAAGGAATGAAATATATTGTGGTGGCAACCGAGTACCTCACCAAGTGGGCGGAAGCCAAAGCGGTGAAGACCGACACGGCGGAACACGCGGCAACATTTATGTACGAAAACATAATTTCGCGGTTCGGGGTGCCGAAGATCCTAGTAAGCGATAGGGGTACTCACTTTTTGAATGACTTGATTCGAGAGATGACAGAGAAATTTAAAATTGATCACCGGAAGACTACTCCCTACCACCCACAAACCAATGGACAAACGGAAAGGGTTAACGGAATTTTGGTGAGTATACTACGCAAGACGGTTATAGACTCGAAGCGGGATTGGGATACGAAACTAACGGCGGCACTTTGGGCATACCGTACAACCTATAAGGTAACTACGCGTGCTACACCATTTTCCTTAGTCTATGGTCTTGAAGCGACACTACCAATCGAATATGAAGTCGAGTCACTTAGGGTGGCCGTGAGTACGAGACTTACCGAAAGTCAATCCTTACGAAATCGACTAACCGATTTGGAAGCACTTGACGAAGGGAGGAGAATGGCGGCTCAACATATTGAGGCAATCCAAAGAAGGAGAAAGATTACTTTCGACAAACGACATAAGAGAAGGGCCCTAACACCGGGAATGATGGTCATGATTCAAGACGCACGAAAGCTTGAATTTCCGGCGAAATTCGATGCAATATGGTTAGGACCTTACCTTGTCTATGAGGTCTTTCCTAATAATTCAATTCAATTGGAAACGTTGAATGGTGAGCTCTTTCCTACCCGTACATCGGGAAGTAGATGTAAGGAGTACCGAGCTTGACTAGGCAACTTACCCTTGGAGCAAGAGATGTTTGGATTCATCCCCCGATGGTCGCCAATTATGTGAGCCCAAAAGGGTGCCCACATTTAGTCTTAGACCCTTGAAACGTTAGTTGATGCACTTTGAAGTAGCATGTTACTTCACAAAAATATAAAAAGAGTGAAATATTAGTCTTAGAAGTACCATGTTGTAAGAGGCTAGGATGTGAGTTGTTATTGTGTTTTTACCTTCGGAAGGATTTGAGTGAATGAGGATAGGTAAGGAGAACTTGGATTGAGTAGTTAGTGAGTAGGCTAGTACAAATGGATGGAGACAACCAAAGTGACTCAAGAGGCAAGTGCATTCGAATTGGGATGAATGGAGGATCACATGGAGCGCACAAGTGGACCACCTCATCATGGCCACTTAATGGGGAAGGTCCAAGGAAGAATGCAAGGTGGAGGATAAGCAAATTCTCAAAGCACCAATCAAATCACGAGTTAAGCATCGTGGTTTGAATTAAGTGGTGAGCAACGATTTGGGAAAGTAAGGGGAGAAAGTTATGGCGGCGGAAAGCGAAGGAGGCTAAGTTTGGGTTGAAGCATCCCAAGTTTGGTAAAGTGTGGTAGGTAGAAAGCCAAGGCTAGTTAAATGTTCGAATTAGGATCCTTGTTGATCATTTGAGGGAGGAAGGCTTAGAAGATAGGATTGGCGCCTACTAAGTAGGAGGAAATCTCAAGGGCTTATCGTGAGCCTTGAGGGTGCTCACCCCCTCAAGCTTACTATATAATCCCTCATTCTTCCCTCACTCATCCTCTCTTTCCTTTGTGCTCCAAGGCACCCCACGAGTTATAAGTGTGGGTGTGGGAAGCCACATTGGAGCACATGTGTGTGCTTAGTTTTTAGTTTGAGAGCCAAGGCTTGTTAGCCTTGAAGAGGGCTTGACCTCTTGGTAGAATTAGTGTTGACGTGAAGGATTTTAAAGTTAATTCATGATTCCAATTTGTGGTACTTAAAGTTCATGTTTTGAATACACGTGGTTGCAAGTTCCATGTTTAAGAGTTGAGCACTTGAGGTTGTGATGAGTGCAAAAATATACTTGTGTGGATTAGTTAGTCTTAGTGAAGTTAGGAAATTCTCTCTCCCCCTCTCCTCTCTAGGATTTTAGGATTTTAGGATTAGAGAAGAATTGTGTGATTAGAAAGGGGTTGTTAGTAGAATTAGGAAAATTAGGTAGGAAGATTAGTTAAGGGCTTGAATAATTAGTGAGGTAGTTGGGGATTACAACTACAAAGTTGTGGGTTCATGAAGGAGCTGGGTTTATGAAGGAGCTGGGTTTGTTTAGTTAGAAAGTAAAGAGCTGGGTTTACGAAGGAGCTGGGTTTATTTAGTTAGAAGCTAAGGAGTTGGGTTCATGAAGGAGTTGGGTTTATGAAGGAGCTAGGTTTATGTAATTAGAAAGTAAAGAGATGGGTTCATGAAGGAGCTTAGTAGATAGCCTACTTAATTAGCTCATAGACAAGTAGTTAGTTACATTATGCTAGTTAGTGTTATGTGTGGCTTTCACAAGTAAATGTATTTGAGATTGACTATAGAGAATAGTGTTTTTTAACACTTGCATCCTCTCTTTAAAAATAAACCACGTGCACAAATTAATGGAGAATGTGGAGCACTCTCGCGATGGCAAGACAAAGGAAGCAAAGACCAAAGTTAAATCCAAGACCACTTGAAGGGTGAACCTTGCACTATGGACTCATCCAAGTCCAAATCCAATACCGCGGAGGAATGTGAGCCCAAACCCACTACTCGGACTACGGACGCTTAAGGGTGGGGGGTTTGGCCTCATACCGCTCAACACATGGAAGCAATTCAAAGGCGAAGGAAGGTTATCTTTGACAAGCGTCACAAAAAGAGGGCATTAGAACGAGGAATGTTGGTTATGCTCCAAGATGGGAAGAAAAAGGATTTTCCGGGCAAATTTGATGCGGTTTGGTTAGGTCCTTACATTGTGGCGAATACCTTTCCTAACAACTCGGTACAATTGGAGACACTCAATGGACAAAGCTTCCCGACACGAACGGCCGGAAGTAGGTGCAAGCAATTCCACACATGAAGACACTTGACTTCAATCAAGACATTCTAGGAGCCGGTTCCAGATGGTCGCCAATAATGTGAGCCCAAATTGATGCCCACATGTGTTGTTAACACTTGTAAAACATTACAAGTAGTGTTTTGTTGATTTATGATTATTCACAAAAATATAAAAAGAGTGAAGCTTGAAGAAAGCTAAGTTTGAAGCATTAGGCTTGTGTGGAGTGGATTTAAGTAGTATGAGGACATACCTTGATAAAGTGTGGTAGGTAGAAAGCCAAGGTTAGTTAAATGTTTGAATTAGGATCTTTGTTGATCATTTGAGGGAGGAAGGCTTAGAAGATTAGATGAGAGCCTACAAAGTAGGAGGAGATTTCGAAGGCTTATCGAGAGCCTTGTGGATGGGATGAGTCCCTACTTAGAAGGAGAAGGTTAAGGGGTTTTGATTGGAGGCTCTAATCCTCTCATCCTATCCTTACCTCATGCCCTCTCTCCCTCTCAACTCACTATATAATCCCTCATTCTTCCTTCACTCATCCTCTCTTTCCTTCGTGCTCATTGGCACCCCACGTGTTATAAGTGTGGGTGTATGGAAGCAAGATAGGAGCATATGTGTGTGCATGGTTTTGAAGTTAGGAGCCAAGGCTAGTTGGCCTTGAAGAGGGCTTGACCTCTTGTTAGCATTAGTTTGGGTGTGAAGGATTTTAATATAATTTATGGCTTCAAGTTGTAGTACTTGAGTTCATATTTCTTGGGTATATGAGTTTGCTAAGTGTCATCAATATTATTCCACTCGGGCTAGGACGAAATCGAAGGGTGGAGTACTTTTGGTGACAGGGGGGTTGCAAGATTTTGCACAGTTGCTACGCCCTTGAAGTTCGGCAAATGGGACACCTACGCCTCAAAAGCCTCGGTGAGAGACGACCCCCGGGGGTGTCCATTTGCAATCTTCGACTTCCGTGCAATCCCCGGAGCTTGGAAACAGGGGGCTGCCGGAACCCCTTTCTACGAGCCGTTCTTTGGAGCCTTCAAGGCATTTCGGTCGCCGGCCCTCCGCGAGCCAAATGTGTGGCTTTGGATTGTAGAGCAAGAGAAGTCCGCAGCAGTCGTGGAGCTCTACAACTCGAAGATGGACGTCGACTACGACCTCTACCACAGCACGTACATCCCGGCCAAGACAGAAGGGGTCACAGCTGTGCAAGAGGCCAGGGGAGTCAAGCAAGTGGGAGACGTGCAACTGTATTTCTTGACGCACAAGTCTTCGCCGACTGGGCGGCCGCCTGTGAAGGCTACTGTTGTGTTCAAGAAAATGTACTCGTTACCCACACCACACCCCAAGGAGCTCGTGGAGGAGACGATGTACACAATCTACCCGGCGTACGAGCTTCGCATGGAATTCTACATCGGGATCCTCAAGGCTTTGACCGTTATAAGCGAGACTGTGTACAACGTCTTCGGCGGCACCAAATTTGTGTATGCAGCATTGGTGAGTTGCCTGCCCCCAATGGAAATTCACAGACGCGCGTCCGTAAATTTAAGATTTATATTCATATGCATTGTTCCCCAACACCTCTTGGCTGTGTAATTTTACGGACGCGCGTCCGTAAAAGTACACTATTTCATTTTGTTACATTTTGTCATATCTGGCCTCATTTGTATGTCCCCTGATACATTTGCCCCTAACTCGTTGTTATGTTCCAGATGCTTGGGCTGCAGGTCAATTCGTTTGTGGATGTCGGCGACTACGACGATGCAAAGGCCCACAGGGTCAATGCCTCCAAAATGGACATCCTCGACATCGTGGACGTGCTACCTCCCCAGCCTGTGTTGCCGCTCGCATCGCGAATTGAGGCGATGCCTGAAATGGAGACGGACACTGACGCAGAGCAGGATCCCATCCACCCACCTGAACGGCCCAGGGCGCACCAGGATTTACCGAGCCTTGTTCGTGATCCCACAACATGTCATTTCCTCCTGGGCGCGGATCCAATGGAAACGGAGGAGCCGCATCCTACCGTCACTCCGTTGAGGGTCCCTCATGGTCCCAGTGCCTCGCCATTTGGGACTCCCACTTCGCGTGTTGGGTTTCCTTCCACTGCGGGTCCGTCTCGTGCTGCGGGGGTTAGAGCAGATGTGGATGTGGAGCTCGCGACAGAAGCCGGCTGCACAGCTTTTTCCGGGGGGGAGTCTCAGCAGGCAGAGCTCCCAGCTATGGAGGGCAGGGATGTGTTGGAGCTGATCTTGAGGCCCGACCTCTCTCTCTACCGTGAGACCCGACGGAAGAGAAACAAGACCCCTTACAACGAATACCCTGAAGGGGCGATCTTGGACCTTTCCGATGAAGACGAGGACGAGGTCCAGATGTACAATGCCATCTCCGCCTTGCCTAGCGAGCCCGGCAAGGTGAAGAAAGAGCCGATGTCCGTCTCCGAATTGGACGAGAAGATGGAGAAGAGAATGAGGGAGGAGCTTGACCAACGGCTCCGGGAGGCAAACGAGCTGCACGCCAAGAAGATGGCGGCCATCCAAGCTGAGATGGAACAATCCAGGTTGGAATTCGCTCGCAGGCACGCCGATCTCATGGCTCAGAATCAACAGTTCCTGGCCCAGAGCCAGCAATTCATGTCCATGATGCAGAGCCTGCAGGCGAGGCCTCCGTTGCTGTATGCACCTCCCCAGGCCGGCATGCCGATGCCCGCCGAGCTCATGCCGCCTCCATCTCATAGCCATGCCGTGTACATACCAGAGCATGCCTATCCAACCCCCGCGTTGGACGTCCCACCCCTTGCCCAGGTTGCGCCCACAGCAGATCCCTCCCCCCGACCTACCTCGTCGAACGTCCAAGACTTACGGACGCGCGTCCGAAACATTGCTGAGCTGCCCTCCATTCTCAGTGGAGGGGGCGCACCCCCTCAGAGGGCCACAGAGGCGGGCGCCTCCGATTTCGCGATTTCGGGGGCGGATGTAAATAGGGCGGGCAATGACACTGCGCGACACACCGACAATGTGGAGGAGTCGCAGGAGAGCCCGACACGCGATAGAACAAGCCACGAGGACATAGAGGCCCCCCTCGAGGATGAAGATGTACATATGCGGGGCAGCCAGGACTCCGCGGAGGAAGCTTACGCAGGCACCCAAGCCTCTCAAGCAGCTGGAGACACATTGCTGGTCGACACAGATGGACTCTACGATTTTACGGACGCGCGTCCGGGAGCTGCGCCCATGGTGACGAGTCCTGCTGAGGGAGGCACTGCTCGCGCGGATCTCGCCGATGACGAGGTAACCAACCTTTGAGCATGCCTCCCTCGTTGCGGACGCGCGTCCGTATGTTCCCTGTGTGTCACCTTCGTGGCGGTGTATTTTTACGAGTTCAACTCCGGCCTCCCCCCCGCGAGTGGACGCAAATTTTGTAGCGTAGGATCCATTCGCATTCAGCAAAGAAAGCGCTAGATTCTTGGGCTCATCGATAGATGTCCTTTGAAAATTGTATATCACCATTTACCTTAATAAATCTTTTCGAACTACATAGTTCGCACAATTTTGGCATTCTGTTTCTTTGTTGAATTCATGAAATGTTTGTCAATTGGTTTTCGTTAGTAGCAACATTCACCTAGGTAAAATGTTTCATCACAGGGTCCGTCGGAGATAGCTCGCAACCCCTTTGGAAGACCAAATCGGCCCATGAGGAAACCGTTCATAATATTTGACCTCAATGGGGTGCTTTGCCATTCCAAACACATCCCGCATGGCGCGTCCAGGGGGCCCCTCCGTATCTACAAGACATGGATTACGGCGGGCGCTTCGATACCTTCATTAACAACAAGGCCGTCCGGGCCCGACCCGGCTTGAGGCGCTTCCTCCGTGACGTCCTTGGCTTGGCTCATGTCATCGTCTGGAGCTCTATGCTCATGGACAACACGGAGGCCATCGCCGGTTTCCTTTTCCGAGAACTCGCAATGCCTTGCTTGCTTCTCGGTCAAGAACACTGCGATGAGCTCCATGACCGTAGTGGCAGGATTGTACCGAAGGTCGCAGGAGGCGGCGGGCCGCAATTCCTGAAGGTCCTCAGGAAGAACCTCTGGGTCGGCGTCCCCATGTTGGAGGGGGTGCCCCACGGTTCTTGGCCAACGCCGGACAACACTCTCCTCGTCGACGACAGCCCCGCGAAGAGCATCCTCAACCCCCCGGGCAACGCCATCTTCCCGGATCCTTGGAAAGGCGATAGAAACGACACCTTCCTAGAGAATGAGCTAGGTCCATACATTAGGAGGCTTGCATGTCACCCCGGAAGTGTCCCGGATTTTGTGCTCTCCAACCCCATTGGCAATAGGCCTCTCGGTCCACGAGATGAAGTATTTAGGATGTATCACTATATTCGTTAATTTTGGACTTTTTCGGCATTTTGAGACAATTCCAAATATAAGAACATGGATAAAATCACACAAATATTGGAGAATGTTGTAAGATGCAAATACTTTGAAGCGGGTGTTCATATCAAGAACCCAATCAAGAACTCATATCAAGATGGTTTAGGTAGGACGACCCAAACATTAGACCATGTTGTTGTGGTCCATATATTAATTTGAGACAAGAGAAAGTCTCAAATTAACGAATATAGTGATATGTTGTACGGGTAAGCCAAACTCAATAAATTAATTTGAGAACTTTGAACATTTTTGGACTTGTACTTGGATTCTCCTTGTTTATATCTAACCGTTCCCCCCTTTTTTTGTAATGTATTTTTGTGTCCTAGTTGCCTCACCAAGCGTCCCAAAGTGTCGTCAATGGCCCGTCCGCATCTCCGTCGGTCCCCGGCTCCCCTTCCCTTGGTGTGAGCTACGTTGCAATGCCTTCACTATTCCAATTCTCGGCCGTCGATGCCGCCTCTGCTGTTGATTACTCCAAAGACTCTGGGTTTGAAGATGGAGTCGTGGATAGCCCTCCTGCAAAGGTAGCAAAACACAACCGCGCTCCGTCTCCGTCTCCATCTCCCCTCCGCAACGAGAAGCACGTTCGTATTATTGACTTCGATGCGTCACCATCCAAATATTCCGTCCCGAAGGCCCCACGATCGGCCAGACGCCTTTGCATGCATGAACCCCGGATTGATGTCCCGACGTTTACGAACGTCCCTGTCGTGCTTGTATCTGCCCCCCTCGATGTCCCCGAAGCTCAATCCAACACCCCCAATGCCAAGGTGCCCAACTTTTGGCCTTCTCCAGTTTTTCCTTGTTGGTTTCCGTGTATTAGTGCATTTGTGTTTCTTGGGGTTTTCAGACTTGCATCCGTAACTTGTGCTCACTCATACCAACCCGCTTCATTGTATGACTTTGTGGTCGTTGTTTCAGACCCCACCGTACTCGAATGTGGGCCGTCCATGCTCGACTTCTTCATTGGATAGGGGAACCCTCAAGACCGCTTCTTGCGAGTCCGATCGTTGTTTGGCCCTTCGGAAGAGTGCAAGACATTCCGTTTCGCAAACGCCTTCGTATTCCACTTACAACACCACGTCCTACAATTCGGTAGCGCGTCGCCAAATATGGACGAACGGCACATATTCCGGACCAACAAACAAACAAGGTTACAGCCGCGGGCCCGAGATCTTCAGAGCCATGGAGGCCATTAAAGCAAAAGAAAAAGAGACGGCCGCAAAGGCTATCGCAAAAATAAAAGGAGTGCATCGTATTGACGATCCAAACGTATAAATCATATTAATATGTATTTAATTGTCGAATGCACTGGTTGGTGATCGATTATATTTGAAGGATTTTGGCCTAATATTGGATATTCCACTTGTATTTTGTATTTCAATCCTATTCAATAAATATGATACCATTTTTGTATACGCAATTGTTTTCATATATCCCATTTTCTTATTTCGGCGTGTGTGTCTCATGCATTTGTGTCTCATACTTGTGTTCAAAATTGGGAACATAGTATATTTGTAGTGTTTTCCTTCCTACAAATGTGAAAGCCACGTCCTTAAAAAGTCTCAAAGTCATCAAAAAGTCTCAAAGTCATCAAAAAGTCTCCGATTACCGAATATAGTGTTTAGTGTGGTATGGTCTTTCTATGATAAGGACCTTCTGCTGGAAATTATAGGATGGAGCCATTGCTCTATCGATATGTTGTTATGTGTGCTTTGGGTATGAAACCCTGTGAGAGGGAAGATGGACCCTTCTCAAGAATGTCCTTATGTTTTAATTCCTAAAGATTTCAGAAGTGAATTCTGTTGCATGTTGTTGTTGTTGATGTTGCAACATATTCGTAGGTTTCAAAAGCATGCTCTGCTAATCTAGTCAAGAAGGACCTTTCAGGTTAGAAGAACAAGAGCACCTAATGTGGGATAGTAGTGGTGATTTAGCCGGGCCTATGTCCTTCCCTGATCCCATTGAATTCGCCCAATTTATGTGACGAACCATCTTACAGGCCTCACTTGATTGCCTCTAATCCATCAGGGAAATAAACTAGTGGATGTTGTGAATGTCAATTTGCTCGGACAATAATCTTTTGCAATATCAGGGCGTGAAGCCGTTTTCTTTTGTCAACTTCATTCTCGGGAAGAGGGTGAGAGATTTTCTTGGAATTCAATCTTGTGCTGGTCATGAGTAGGAAGCGTGCTTCCCTTGGCCAATGAATCTCCCTGAACTTTCATTTTAAAAAGAGTCATGTGACATACTGTCCTCTTATCAGTAAGAGTACACCTGTATGGTGCCCATTCCGGGAGGGGCAAAAATCACCTTCTCGGCTCTTGTGTGTAAGAATGAGGAAGTGAAGCAGTGATTGGAGTGGAAGGTGGAGCATGATTAGTTGAGATCCTGGTGCTTCCTAATTCGCCCTGTTGCATGCTGACATTTTTAGTTCTCTTATGCTGAATGAAAATATGTTCAATAGATTGCTCTAAACATATCAGCAAGTTTTATAGTCTCTTGAACTTCAACCAGTTATCTCTCCAACACTGCCGATTCATCGGTTGCGACCCACTGGTCCTCCTAATCTTAATAGGAGCACCATCGCAGAAATCAATTATTTATGCAGACGTTCTGGTTGTGTAGTTCACCCTAAAACATTAGGGGGATCGAACTTAAATCTCCCAATAGATTTCCTGTGGACCCTAGACACCAGTGTCCTTTACGCTCTCGTCAGGAAAGTCGAAGCTGACAGGGAGTGGCTAATTTTTCCTTATAAGAATTCTCGATCTCGGAAGTGCAGGCAGGCTGAATGTTACTACTGATTTTGCATATTTTAAGTCACCGTTTGATCCCAGCAAATTGAAGTATAAAGACTGGAGTGAAGACCAGGAGCTGCAACACAATGAAGGTCCAAGGAGGTAGAGCGTTCGAGGAGTATGACCATGCGCAGCGAACCCTGCAGCGGAAGGGCCGTGTGTGAAGGAGAAGGAGACAGCGTCCCTTTATCCCATATCGTTTGGGAGAGGCCTTAAGGGTAGGTATATAAGGAGAAGCAGCCAGCTCCGAGTTCGAGAACAAGACGCTGACTTGGAACTGGTGACTGGTTACTTGTGACTAAGACTATGGCCCTCTCTGTGAGACTCGTTACTTGGAACTTGGAACTGGTTACTGTTACTTGAGACTGGTTACTGGTTACTTAGACTATGGCCGACCCTGATGGACTATGGACACCCCGTTAGACTATGGTCTCGTGAATTAGACTCGCTCGCTTAGTTCCGGTCCGGTTCGCTTCGCTTAGGTTACCCGGTTCGTGTCACTTGTAACTAGACTTTTGCAAGTTAGAATAATTAATTTTAATGTATTAACTTCAAAATAATTTTGTTAAGTCCCAAGGGAGAAGAAATAATTGTTTGTCCCAATATTAATTTGAATGGGGTAATCTAAGAGCTTGAGAGACTTGAGTGTAATCTGTGGTGGATATGTACTAACCTGTGGTATGGCCTCTGGTCACTGGATACTTAGACGAAGAGATTATGGTCCAGATCAAGGTGTCTTGGCCTTGGGTTTCTGAGACTATGGCCACTCATAAGACTATTGTTGAGCTGTGACTCTTTACATTAGATTATTATAATAAAAGGAACCAAGATTGAAGGGGGTAGCTGTGAGGGAGAGACTGAGCAATTGCATGTACCGCATTGAGCGATCCTTGTTCCTAAATTTAGCTTTTAATAGATCCCATTACCACCTTAAAATGGGTTTTGTATGTGTTTATTATCCTAAACTCATTCCCGATCTATTGTGATCTATCAATTCACCTAATAGTGACATCTAAAGTTACATCTGACACTCTTTTAGTCTTCCCTGGGTGGTTTCCTTAATCGAAACCCGAACCAAAAAACTATCTACAATGTGGGAGTCCCATAGTCCCTTTTCGTGCACCATCCCACGTGCGACAGTACATAGCCCTTTTCAACATGATCCATTACAACCATCCGTTGTGACTTGGCCTTAGCAACACATGATGAGAAAATGCATAATAAATCATTATGTTTGTCAAACCAAAGGTTTCTGATAACATTGAGGTCTTTATATAATTGGCAACCAAAACCTCCAGTTGACAATCAAAATGATTTATCTATGCATTAGGGCACAAGCATGGTCAAGTACACAACTCCATTACCATGCGTAGGTTTAAGTGAAAGTGATTCAAAACTATATACTAACTTTGAATCTTGTGAAGGAAAAAATCATAAACATTTGAAAAAATCATACACTTTGAAAAATACATTGATCTACAAGGCCAAGCAATTTATAATGACAAAACAAATTTCAAGAAAAGTCTACACATTTTAGAAGACATAGTGCACAAGTAGTGTGCAAGTACATGTATTGAATACGTAATTGTTTTAAAAAGATTAAACATGATAAAATCACATTAAATTGATTTTTTTCTACAAATTTTTGTAATGGTGCCCTCAAGTTTATAATGAATTCAAGGAATATGAAGAAAAAAATCCAACTTCAAAATACTTAAGGTCATGAAATCTACCTCCAAAAGCATATTTAGCCATTACGTTTTGAGCAGTTTTTTTAATGATAAGTTTTGAAGACATCATTTAGATACTCTATATTTGAGTACCTAACGCAACAATAGAGGGCACCATGAATAAAAATTCAATTTAAACAACACTTGCTACTACTTCTAGGCGTTTGACCAAAAAATTATGGTTTTAGCATACCGGAGCACTTTTTTCATATATTTAACCATGCTTGCTCCCATTATCTTGCCACATGTCACAATGGCCAAGTCAAAATAGATGGTTGTAATAGACAAGTTTTCTTCTAGTGAGACCTCCAAGGAATCCTCAAACTTGTAATCCTTCTTTTAGGGTAGAGGCCTTTATGAAGGCAATTGGTGAACACCATTTTGATTACAATAACACACAATATTTGTGTTCCACTAAACACTTTTTATCGTTTGAATGTGATTTCAATATAATTATGAATGTATTTTGTGGCAATGAACATGAATTATCCAATTGTGCACATAATTTTGTTGTCCAACTGTAGTGTTACACGTGTGTAACTAGTATTTAGGCAGTTCCAGACATGTTGGCCAATCCCAAACAAATTTGGTGGTTGACTTCATCCTTTGAATCCTCTCAATATTGTGATTTAATCCCACATGTGTTGTTGTGCATCATTGTGGTTTTCATTGGGTTTTTATCATGCATTTGTGACCAAACAATTGTGTGTTTACACTATGTTTGTGTTTGTTATCACACATTGGGTGCATAATTTTGGACCATCCGAAAACCTAGATTTACTTAAATACCAATTGTGATGTTTTCCTCCAAAATAACATTTTAGTGAGGTTGCAGTGTTGATCTCATGATTAAAAAAACAAAACTCAAAAAGTCATGGCCAATGAGATTTCAAGCATTCTTCGACTTGTCATGAAATTTGCTTTTTTGTTTAGTATTAATCATTCTCCTATTGATATTATCTTGCTTTCAAGATGGCCACTTTACACTTGCTCAAACTATATTATTGAGAGCTTGAGGAAAGTTGGTCATTGAGCTCAATAATGTAAGGTTTGAATGAGAGTTCGTCAACTCCAAAAACTTCCAGATTTAATTCCTCTCAACCCAAGCTCTGGAGTTATAGGGGCCTTAGTTCAGTAACAATATATTTTCCAATATGATTTTGGATTTCTCTTTATCAAGGCTCTGGACCAACTCTCCGCGGTCATGACAATGAGAAATCTAGAAATATTTTTTCTCACAGTCCCTAGTTGAGTGTCTGTGACAAACCCTTAAATATTCACACTACATCATTCATGGCATGTTGTGTCACTATTCTTCAAAACTACGCAATAATACAACTTCTTACTCTAGAAGTCAATTTTCTAATAGCAAAGGTTGTCAACTAGATTGTTCAGACATTATAAAACATAAATGATTTTATTTGGTAAAATATTACAATATTAAATTTAGCACTACATAACTTCAAATAGCAAGTGATAATACCACAGACAGTACAACACTGTTGGCAAACAAAAAGATCACTATATTCGTTAATTTGAGACTTTCTCTTGTCTCAAATTAATATATGGACCACAACAACATGGTCTAATGTTTGGGTCGTCCTACCTAAACCATCTTGATATGAGTTCTTGATTGGGTTCTTGATATGAACACCCGCTTCAAAGTATTTGCATCTTACAACATTCTCCAATATTTGTGTGATTTTATCCATGTTCTTATATTTGGAATTGTCTCAAAATGCCGAAAAAGTCCAAAATTAACGAATATAGTGATAAAGTAAAAGAGCTCATACTAGTCACTGTAATATTGTTTTATAGTCCCGGCTTATGAGACCACCCCATCTAGATGAGAATTCAAAAGTTGTTGCAACAAAAGTAATGGAAGTCCAATTTCACAGGCATTCAGGTTGAAGCGACCTTACTTGGGTGTCTATTTACCCTAAATATGTTAGTTTGCCTAGGTTGCCCAAATACACAAGAGGGTTAACTTAGCTTAAGGTAAGAACACCTAAAATCGACATAGGACTTAAAATCAATACCTTTGAATTTTTGTGTAATAAGTACATATTGATTATAAAGATGTATACAATCTGAAAATTTGATGTATGTGTTGGTTTTAGGTTGCCAAGTACGACTGAAACTTTGAATTCTTACAAGTTTTTCATATTATAGTGTCCCAACAACAATATGTTATTTAGAACAATAGAATCATCTTAATCCTCTGACAAGTAAAATGTATGCTTTAAACAATTATAATAGTAGAACTCTTCTCAACACTTTTAATATTCTATCGATTCTAGGTATACTTAAGGTAGATGGATCTTAAATGGTTGTTTTTTTCCAACTAGCCCACTTCTCCTAGGACATAAAACATGCGATTAATACAAGATAGTTAGCAAATCCAAACCGAGACCTCAGCCACTTTCCTCTTGATTTTTGGAGCTCATATGAATATCTTCTATTCATTTTCAAAGTGAAGATTCCTAATCATGCTCATTAGATGATCGTATATTGTATATTGTATATTTATGTACATCTGGACAACAAGGGTCTCTAGAAATTGTTGTGGCCAATTTTGTGTTATGTATGAATGTGTGTTGTATGCATGCATCTATGTCCGGGGAGAACCGGCGGTTAGTTACAGATGAACCGGTTGAGTTTGAGAAATAACCGGTTGAAGTTGGAGACTTCATGAGAATTACTGATCATTTTAGAGGAATCTATGGAATATACCTCAAATGAATTAAAGCAAAACTAGAAGATGTCAACATGTAACCGGCTGGATTTAGAATCACTAGGATCTTGACTGACTATGCCCAAAAACTTCCCGGGCACTGCTACACACTATCATGGGTTTCCCCCTTCATCATCCTACTAGACTGTTGAAAACCAAGACACCCAGATTTGCATCCATGGTAACCTAAATGACGTGTGTGTGACACTATGAAATTAAACCCCCTATATACGGAAAGTTTATAGAGAAGAACAAATGTATACATACTAACAACTAGAAAATGGATTCATGTATTTATACTAAATTTTGTGGTCAATTTTGTGTTCTATATGAATGTGTGTTGTATGTATGCATGTTGTTGTTCATGTGTGGAATGCATGTTCGGGGTTGAAATTCGAGCCCACCTGGTTAGTGTTCAAGATTGAGGCCCTCATATGAGTTTCATTTTGAAGGGCTCTCAAATTTCAGCCTTTCAACTGAAGGGCTGGTTCAAATCCAAGATGTCAATCCAAGAATATAGAAATGAAATACAAAGCTCATATTAAACTTGTGCATGAATTATATGGTACATGTTTCCAGTACAATGTGAAGAATCAAGAATCAACCATCTAACTCCACTTCGTGTAGTGACAATGCCCTGTGCTTGTTGGTTCTTGTGGCGGGCAGATTATA
Source organism: Polytrichum formosum (assembly GCA_964035585.1). Classification (NCBI taxonomy): domain Eukaryota; kingdom Viridiplantae; phylum Streptophyta; class Polytrichopsida; order Polytrichales; family Polytrichaceae; genus Polytrichum; species Polytrichum formosum. The sequence continues at coordinate 18,922,001 of OZ037941.1, read as the reverse complement.
TTGAGGTCTTCAAGTGACGTCTTCATTTTCAATTTGGGGTTGCGTTATGAAGGGATGTTTTGAGAAAGGTATATTTTGAAGGGCCAAATCGCGTTTGAAGGGCATTGAAGACTTCAATCTTGAACACACACATGATGCCTCCATATCATGGGGCCCGTCAACTGTCACCAAGTTCCGAGAGTGTGCCCAGACTATTGGATTTCAGTATCCAACGTAGTTGCACGATGCTTTTTTTTTTTTTTTGAGTAGATAGTCTTTGGTCTCGCAGACGTATTACAGTTGGTTGGGTTGGGGAGAAATATATTCCTCAAAACAATACACTAGATATTGTATTTAGTGTCATCAATACTATTTGTATTGGTCAATAGTATTATTGTAAACTGCCTGTGTAGTGTCACCGACACTAAATATAAACCTAGCATTGCTTGTCATTCCTTGTAAAAAAAACTATGGGCATTGTGATTACAATTGTGCAACTAGTGTCACTTACTAAGTGATTTTTCTTCGCAATTTCAGTCATTCATGACAATGTTTCATTATAAAAATGTGAGGATGCAGAATTTACCAAACCTTGTTTCAACAATTTGCACAGATTTCCTCCATATTTCAATCATCCATGACAATCCTTGTACACATATTCACAACAAGTGTCATTTGAAAAGTTACCAGTATGACATAAAATACTGTATGGCACTAATTATAACATGTAGTGTAAAATTGTGTACCGTATCTATTGATATCTTTGGCAAACACTGCAGGTGACAACTACCGAAATCCAACATGAAGCAGCAGTTCCAACTTGTTAGGTCTCTTTCCTAGTTATGCATCTTTCTAGGAACTGAGAACAACAAAATTGCAGACCTTTTATAGACGCCCGCCTAGTCAAACTAGGCACTTATTTCTCATATAGCAACTACAGACAGTCTGCCTAGTCACTTTATTTCTAAGATGGAAATTGTAGACAGTCTGCCTAGTCATTTATTTCTCACAAGGTCAACTCCCGACAGTCGACTAGGCAGGCGTTTTGCCTAGTCAAACTACCAAGTTGTGTGTTTTATTGACTAACTAGTCTACTCACAATAGATATCTTCATCTGAAGATAGTGATTTGTTATTTTTCATCGGAATCGGGGTCAAGAATTGAAAATTAGTGTTGAGCATGATAAGGTGGTAACAACACTAAATATAATCAAACACTAAATATCATATTTAGTGTACTGGTATAGGTACAAATCAATATTCATATTCTAAACATGTGTTGTCTACTAGCCTAGATAGGCACTTTGCCTAGGCGTTGACTAGGCAAACTAGGCACTTATTTCTCAGATGGCAACTGCAGACAGTCTGCCTAGTCACTTATTTCTCACAAGGTCAATTGCCGACAGTCGACTAGGTAGGCGTTTTGCCTAGTCAAAAACTACAAGTTGTTAGTGCCTATAAAAGGTCTGCAAATTTGTCAAACACATGCTATGGCCAAGTTGTGAACAATAGCCTCCAACAAGTTGACACTGTTTTCCCCCAACATGGCATGCCATTTATGGTGGACGGTCTTTGCAAGTGGGCATGCTTGCATCCTCTTCGAGCATCATGTCATGCTTACAAATAACAACAATATCAAAGGAGACAGAATAAAATATTACAAAGCCAATAATATTATCCGTAACAATGTTGGAGACAAAAGGTTTTGGGGCTTAAGGATCAAATGGTGGCACCCCACTCGACAAATAAAAAATTCCAAAAATTCAGCCCATGCATCATGGCTTCCTCTCCATCAGAGCTACAAGCTCTAGATGACTCCAACCATTCTTCAAGCTTCTAGTTATTTGCAATTCCTTTTGTGCAATGTCTTGGAATGCTTCCACTCATAGACAAGTGCATTAAAGTCATTAAGAAAGCATTCATCGATGTGCATTATGTGTTGTTCCAGTGACTACTCCTAGTGGAAATCCCATGTCCTCTCCATGCCTTCCATAGATTCTTTAGGATTTCCGCTTCCAAAAACCATGCACACTTCAGCAGAATTTGCCATAAGCGCCACCTAGTTACGCACATTAAAAGAGGTTATTGTTCAAAACCTAAACCTGAAATCAACATGACATTTGTCGTCCAACTTCTGGGCAATTTGGCCCTCGAGTTCTAAAATCTTGCTAGACATCCATATTTTCTCCACAGCAAAAGCAATGGTGGATGCCTTTGCCTTGGGAGGACTATGGACCTCCTCCTAAACCAACTTCTTCATGGTGTCCACTATCTCCCTACATTCTCCTTGAGCCACAAGGTGTTTGTGTTCACCTAGATGAAAACAAACCCTATTCAATTATTGCATGTAGTGGACATTGTAGAATATTTTGGCAAAATAAGGATTGACACACTCAAGCTTGGTCAAACAATGTTTACAAGAAAATGTTGATTTCTTCACCGAATCTTCAGATCCACTATGAGGCTAGTTTTTTGTGGCACCCACCCATGGAGTCGTGTTTGGTGAGTTGTATACTTAAGGTAGGTGCATGAGCTATTGGGGCAGACTAAGTGACCAACACAAGTCGAATATCAAAAGATGAGGTTGTGGTCATTTTTTATATTGCTCGTCTTGGTGACGATCCATACATGCCCACCAAAATACATGCCCATACTAGATAGTAGATTCATGAAAATAATAGGTGAGTGGTACTCGAGGGTGCAACTCGAACATGGTATCCCCATCGAATTCATGCAACAAAAACTTGATAGATTGTTGAGGTAGGCCACAATGTATGAAAGCCCACATCCTTGATGAAGTTTGGTTTGCTATGGGCTTGAGTTTCCTTCAACATCTCCACTAGTGACAAGATTCTCATTGCCACATCGTCATCATCATGATTGGGCACAATTGGCGATGACAACGCATGGAACTAAGAGGGCGACTTAGAGCTGGTAGTGCTAAACAGAGTGGTGGAGAATAGCAAATCCTTGTCAAAAGTTTTCACATTGGACGGAGATAGGAATCTTGGATGCACTGGAAATAGTAGGATTGAAAACCACAAGGCGACACAATCCAGCCACGTAGTATGTACCCGCCAACAAAATCCAAAAGTTATGACCACATGCATTTGCATGCAAGGGTAGGACAAACATCATCCCAAAAACTTTTCCAATGAGACCCATGACCTCAGCCGCATACCCACCAGGTGGGACAAAAACTCAAAGACAATCACTATATTCCAATGCCATTGATATAACACATGGATCGGATGAAGTTCTTTTGGGGTCCTTTCAATGACATGTAGTGAAAGATATCCCCCACTTGAGTTGTTGAGAAGTTCACAAGATTTTAAAAAGGCATCAAAGATAACTATGCAAAGACATCCCCTACTGATGTTGGGCCATTTTAATGACCCACCCCACAACCCGTTGCTTTACCCTAATCAACGCCGGTAACATTAAAGACCTGATATATTATGCATCTTAGGAGCCCCACCTACAAATAAATCACCCTTCACACCTAGTCCAAACCTCAAAGTACAAATATTTTAATTCACTTACTACAACTATAGATTCTCCGTAGAAGCCATCAACCAAAACTTGATAAATGTGCCATTCTCCACCCACTCCTATCCCAACTAGGGTGGATAGTACTACCACCCATTATAATCATGGCAAGAATAAGGGGCATTATACATACAATAATTGTTAAACTCCTCCAAGACCTACAAATTCCCAACTCCAAAATCCAAAGACTAATGGAATCCTTCTCCCAAATTGCTATAAGGTACCTATCACACATAATCCTAAACAATAGGAAATTAGAAAAAAAAACAAGCCCCGGTCCCACTCGACGAAATACACTTACTAATAGTAAAACCCAAAACTAACATAGAACACATAGCCCTAACACTAACCACACGGTCCACCTACAAAAATAGGCACTAAGTTGCCCCACTCTCATGCTCATTGGACATAAGAGGGAGACAGTGAACGAACTTTGCATGTCACAGTAAAAGACATTGACATACTTTTTTTCTTTCTTTTAGGTGTATTTAACATGCGATTCATTTGTTGGGCACATTTTTTGGGCAACCAAGAATTTTTTTCTTGGGCACCTAGGAAGATTTCCACCCTACCCATCATGCTTGAGAAAAAATCCGTACATGAAAATTGTTTCGGGCAATGTTATGAACATTTTCCATGTGGTCATATGATACGCTACAACCATAGACATATGACCCATGTTTCATAAGCCTGGTTTTCAAAGCAGTGATCAAGTAATGGGAAAAGGGTGACAAATTCTCAAGCAAAGTCATAACAATATCTTCATTTTTTATAGGTACCTCCATGCAAACAAACTGATCTGCAAGTACTTTGACCTTGTTGATGTAGTCCAACAAGATATCACATTCTTACATCTTGTATGTGAAAAACTTAAGATGAACAAAGAGAATGTTGGAGAAGATCATCATCTCATAGATGTTGCAAAGGGTTTTTCATGCTTCTATTGGTCCTTTACAACTTCTTATATATGCAAGTTGGCTATCCGCCAAATTAAGTGTAATGATGGACATTTCCTTCTTGGCACACCTTTCATAATTTTTCTTCACTTTGGGATTATTGTTAAAAGGTAGAGCTTCCTTGGATTCATCCATAGTGCCCTAAAGGTCCACAGAAGGCAATCCCATCTCCAATTTGAACTTCCAAAGATTGAAGTTCTCTCCATTGAACTTGGCAATAACTCTAGCGCCTTCACCCTCGAGTGATGCCAATTTACGCCTAAAGATTGGGATATACTATTTAATAACTCAAATCAATTTTGTCTAAGCAATTATATGCATTCATTGGCTTCACAAACCTCAACAAACTCAAATCAAGCCCTTTTGGTCTCAAATATACTTTTGAACTTCAATTCACTCAAAACATGTCCTCCATCCACTCAAATCAAGTCCTCTTGAATTCAAATGACCTTTAATACCCTTTAAATATGTACAAATACACTCAACCAACTCAAATCAAATCATCCTAAACCCAAATGACCTTGAATACCCTCAAATATGCACAATTGGACTTAACCAACTCAAATCAACACTCAATAGCATCAAATGTGCATTCAAACATTATAAATACTTCAAATCAACACTTATAACTTCCAAATGTGCACTTGTACACCTATAATATTCTAATGTATAAACTTCCAATTATCAACCGATGCTCCAAATGTGCACGAATGCACCTCCAACATGAAGCACCCTAAAGGCTCTTCCAAGCACTAAAAACACCCAAGATCCACTCCCTAACCAACTAGCAAGATAGATAGATAGAAACTCCGGACCTTTTGTAAGGCCAGCGTGAATAAAGTGTTTGTTTGTAATGTTAATGGCCCAATGTCCACCGGGCAAAGGGCCATTAGAACAATACTACTCTCCTCTGTTGAGAATAAACACTTTAGTGACCAATAATCAGTAAAAGTAATCGATAAAATTACTATTGGTGAATAAATAAGTATTTAATTAGCATTAGTATTAGTATTATTTTATTTTTATTTTTATTAATTTTCTAATTTGCTTGTTACTAGGGGGTCTGTTTGTATCTAGGCTATATATATATATATGTATGTATATGTTAATTAGTTGGAATTGATTGATTGTTTTCTATTCTTCTTTTATGTAGAAGGATTGATCTGGCATAGTGAATGGTGGAGGTGTTAATTGTTGTGAATGTGTGTTTAATGGTTGTTTCGGATAGTTGAAATTTTGTTTCAAATTGTTTCATTGAGGGGGCATGCATAGTTCCTCGGGCTCCCACCATGATGACTAAGGGCCGCTTTACACCTAGAGGCCGGGCCAATTCCCCTTGAGGCCGATTGCATGAAATTTTAGCCCCTTTTGGGTTGGAGGCCGGCCTCAACTACACATTACAATAAGATTATAACGAGGGCCAATTTTCCCATATGTAAAGGCCTTAGGGCCAAGAAGCTAGGCCAAGAAGCAAGAAGAGAGGAGAGGATGAAATCACGATGAACCATAAGAGCCGTTCAGATTTCCACATAATCCAACGGATCTGGTTCCCTGAAAAAAATCATTTTTTATTTTTTATTTTTAATTGAAATATGACATTGGCCCCGAGGCCAAGAATTGGCCCTCCATTTTGGGTGCACCCAATTCAATGAGTTCGGACCATGTCAAATCATGCATTTTTTGATTAAAAAATTCATACCACCAAATTGGCCCAGCCTCTAGGTGTAAAGGGGTTGGGGCCAATTTTAGCCTTTTGGCCAATCACAAGTGAGGATTTCAAGCCTCTTACACAACGAATTGGCCCGGGCTCTAGGTGTAAAGCGACCCTAAGAGCGGGTCTACTTTCCACCCATGGTGACTGAGGCTATCAATTAATGGTTGATATTTTTGGATTTTGTTATTTATTGCATCTTGTGAGAACCTGTCGTTAGTGTATGTGAATTTGATAAATTGTAATGTGAGGTTGTATGTTGGGTTTAGTGGTGGGATACTTTGTTGAGGGAGTCCTTTAATACATAGCAGGTCGGGTTTGAATCTAGTGTTACAGTGGCATCTTTGTTGGCCACATGTGCAGGGTAAGAGCCAAGGAGGGACTGTGGGTTGTTGTTGAAAGTCCCTGCGTTCATGAGGATGTAGCATCTTGATTTTTGTGATGATAGGATTAATTTTCTTCCGTTTTGTTGTGTCTTTTGGTTCTAAGGTGCCATGTATGTGGTGTTGGTTACATTTTAGGAGTACGTGGAGCCATGTGTCTGCATTGAGAGAGTTGCAAATTGGACATGTGCTTGATGGGAATCTTTGTTCGCCAAAAAATAGTTGTCTTCCAGCATTACCCATGTATTGGCCAATGCGGAATTTTAGAAGGCTTGTTTTTTGTGAGTATATTATTGCAAGGTTAGACCAAAAATTATTGGATAATTCATTATCTATAACTGGGTTCATTGTTCATTTACAAATGTTGGGAAATTGTTGTGCCATTATTTCTAAGTTTTTCTCATGGTCATGTTTTTTTATGTATGTTTCCAGATATCTTACAAGGCCTTTGTTAGGTCTTTTTCTTGAGCTGAACGATGTATTTTTTTGAAAGTAGTATGGTGTAGTATGTGCAAACTCGTATGATTTGGAAGCGATTTTTTTTTTGTACAATTTTTTGCAAGTATGTCTGCTTGTTCGTTTTTGTCAATGTTGGTGTGTGCTTTAACTTTGTATATTGTAGTGGGTTGTGTGCGGCTTTTTAACATTTCTACCATAGATGCTAGTATGGTTTTATCAACGTGGTTGTTGTGTTGGGTTGGGTGTTTTATTTGTGTGTTGATTACATATATTAGACAATTGAGGCAATCGGTGAATATGTGTGTGGGTTCATTTGGGTATTTGGTAGTAATTATTTTGAGTGTTTTGTGAATGACCATTAGTTCGGCTCTAAAGCTAGTTTGTAATCTTGGTAGTCTTTTTGATATTTGTATTTATGCTTTTGTTGGGTTGTATATCGCGTATCCCTCTTTTTCCTTCTTCTAGTGTCTGTCTCTGACCTGTTTAGGTGGGACAAAAGATCCATTGGTATAGTAGCTATATTGGGGTCGAAATTTAAGTGTAGTATTTGTTTCTAAATTTGGTAGGGGTGGTATATATGTGTTTGCTAGGTTGATATGTGGTGGGTAGGTTGCTTTGTTCCATTTGGTATTTTTGTTTACGGGTGTGTTAGGAAGCGTGGGTGTGGTTTCTTGTACGTAGTATTGTGGTATATGCAAGTTTTCAATTGTCATTTTAATTATGTTGATTTGGTTGGGTGTGCCGAACCTTTGGTTTTGGTGGTGAATACAGAGAATGTGTATTGCTAGTGGTTCTATTTTTGGTTTTTTCCGTTTTTGTGGGTTGTTTAACCGACTAGCAATCAAATCTCTAACTCTACAACTTGCATGAGTAGGCGGCCCATAACCTATTGAAGTATAATAGAACTAGAGATCAAATTGCACAAACAAATACACATACACAAAGACATATAAACAATGCTTGGAGTGAGATGGTCACCTCCACACCTTGCCTTGCTCTTTATTGCATTTTTCCTCCTTGGTTCATACAATGAATATGGGATATCTCAACTCCCACTTTCCACAAAGCATATGGGGTTATCAGACCTTATTCGTTTGTATACCTCTAGCCTGTACAACTATATGACTATGAGCAACCTAATAGTCTAACCTCAATAGGAGCACAACCTATGTATCATGAAACCCTTTTATACATTTCCACCATTTTACATATGTATGCCAATGTTTTGTACACATGTACCATACAAAATACATGAACACGAAAGTCTAAGCAAGAAAATTATGCATGGACACATGTGCAATGTCCACCTAATGAATCCATAAGTGCAGAATAATGGTAGTGTGAGTTGTAGTTGGAAAAAAGATGGAAGAGATGAACATAATTTTCAATCACATAGAGAACTTTGTGTTCAAATGCATAAATCCATTAGGGCGAAATTGGCTTCACATATCAATGAGAAGAAGTGGTATGATTGAATGAATCAGAAGCACACTGCATCACACCACACATCCGGGATTCACGTCGTCACATGTGCCTTGCGGCCGTCATCCACTCCACTAGTAGAATGCAGAAACAAAATGGTTTTCTACAAATTTCCCACAATTTAAGTCTAGATTTCACCCAACTAGTGCTAAATATGTGTTATATAAGTCCCCCCAATCATGTTGACTATTGAACCTAGAATGATCATCATTTTTTGAGCTCATAGTCCAATGTCTTTCAAACACACATCTTTTTGGTATCTTTTCTTGGAGCTACAACAAACCACATATCACTCAAATATAGGTTTCCTTATAAGAAAGAAAGCGAAATAAGGGTTGTCTACCTTGCCCATGTAAGCTTATTTTATAACAATGTTATAATGAGCTGAGATCCTCCCCGGATCCTTCTTTTGGATAGAGGCTTGTATGAACGTGACGGGTGGGGGCACTCTCATTCAATGCAAACATGAATGGAAAGCAGATACGAAGGCGATTGAATCGCTCCACAACCCAATTGTAGCTTACCTCCACTTGGTACTTCGAGATTAGTTAATGGTGACTTTGTGAACATGGAAATCATCGCAGTGATGACTCAGACAGAGTGAAATTTTGTCTCTTGTGGATGCTGGAGAAAGGTGATTTCAATGAGTGGAGGAACCGCAGATTTCTTCTACCGCGAGGCACGCCGCCTCAAATTTGTGGCTCGCTCTGCTTTCAAGGTAAATAATTTGAATCTCCCTGCACGGAGAAATTTGGTGGAGAGATGGGTTTTGGTTGTGAAAATATAAACAGTCTGAGGTTCTGGTTGTATAAATAGTCTGAGGTTTGGGGGTTTTGGGGCTGGCAGTTGGTGGAGATACAAAAAAAGCACCGGATCATCAGACCAGGCGGCTCTGTGCTCGATCTCGGGTGTGCCCCTGGAGCATTTCTACAGGTTTCGAGAAATTTTCTTACTCTGTTGGCACTTCTTGATTCAGAGCACATTTGGGTTCCAAGGAGCAACCCGATGGGTGCGTATAGAGTCATGGGTTTTGGCTCTGCAATGTGATTGATTTTATAGATGATGTTATAGTTGCATTGTTGCTTGTAGGTGGCTTGCCAAAATTTGGGGCCTGTGGAGAAGGGTGGCGTGGTCGTTGGAATTGACATTAAGGTGCTTGTTTTCTAACCCCTTGTTAAATCCTTAAACCCTAAACCCTAGCAGTGTTCTCATCCCAATCCTTGTAGGGAATTTTTTTGATTGAATTGTTTGCCTCAAATTTCTCGTGGGGTATGTTCATGTTTCCCATCATGCAATTGTACAGTTGAAGTGACGCACAACAGAGGAAAATTATGATCATGGTAAAAATTAGAGAATGGCAAAGGCACTGTATATTCAATTGTGTCCTTTTGGTGGTCCGTTTTAAGTGACCAGCAATAGATCTCCTTTGAAGAGCCGCTTGCATTTGTTGTGTGTGTGTGTGTGTGGGGTGTGTTTCTGTGTATCTAAATAGCATATTTAACACTCTACCCAGTGAATTGTGGTTTTGGACTTTGGTTGTGGACTGCGTAGGTTGTGCCATATTTCAGATAATAAAATCAAGTGCATGTAGTGTCTGTACAAGAAGGTATCAGAGGTAATCTCCTTTGCTGGTTGAATCCAGAGCAGAAGGTAAAGGTGCCAGCCGATCACTGTGACAGTCGGGTGCAGACAATCTGTGGTGATGTGCTACAGATGTCACCAGCCGCTCTAGCGTCTTTCTCACCTTCGGTACATACTTACTCTCATCTTGGTTTTAACATTTTCAGAGAGTGACAGTGGGGACACTTGTCTACTCTAATATTGCACTTTCACAACAAACACATATTAAGTACATACCTATTGCACCACGGCTTTCAGATATTCTTAAGTAATTAGCGAATGTGGCTGTGATGTAGTCACAGTGCAATCACAACAATGCTGAACACTGGATAAGGTATGCGGGTGTTATTCAGTTCGTTTTTCTTGTTCTCCATCTTCTATTGATCAGCTTTATGTCTTCAAATATGTGTTGCATTAGCAAATCTATGATCAAACATCAACAAAAACCAGATTGAAAATTGGACCTCCCATGATTTAATAATAGTTATAGCAAGTGCCTGTTTGTTGATTCCTTTAACTGAATACGTAGGTCCTCCCAATTGTGTTCACTATTGAATGTGGAGTATTTAATAAAATTTGAAGATGTTGTCCAATTTTTTTTAACATGTGTCTTTATGATGTTTGTTATTTGATCCTCACTTAATCACACACCAATCAAATATGGGTGTCTGATTAAGAAAGCAACTGCATAACACCCCCATACCTTAATTACAGCAGGGAGAGAAATAAGAAGTGGTTTGCCTCTTCGTAGTTTGGATCAATTTCCCAAGTGCAATATCTCATGTTGTTAGAATCATTTAAGATGAGGACACAGTCAATGAAGTCAATGCTACATTCCATTTCTTATGAACTTTTCCAGAGAAAGATTCTGAACTACATATTGTAAATCTGGACATGATGCAGGGAAGGGGGTACTCAGTGATATTATCAGATATGTGCCCATCTGTCTCAGGCTTGGCAGAGAAAGATGCAGCACTCTCTGGGGAACTAGGATTGTGTGCTTTGCACCTTGCACTCGGCCAGTCTGAGTCAAGCGATGCAATACCTGACAGTGGTGGGATTCTTCTGCCCGGAGGTAGCCTTATCATCAAACTTCTTGAGGGCGAGGAAAGTCAAGGTACTTCTCTTTTCCCTTGTACATCTGTGAAGCATTACACTGAAGGCATTGTCTGAAACTTTTATACAAATTTTATCACTTGGCTTGCCTGCTTATCTGTAACCATGTTCTTTATATTCAGCATTTACAAGTTTCTTTTAAATTTGAGACTCAGTTCTGTGTGTACATTTGAATAGTTTAGATTTTGACCGGTGTTGGTCTGGTATATAGGTGAATGGCTGGATTAATAATCAACATCAATAATGGAATCAAAGAATCCATCTGTGGGTATCAAAAATTGTAATACCATATGTTGATATTTGGTGGGTATGTCAAGGTGAGAGAATCTTTGTATACCTGAGTTATTATTTGGGTAATACTGTTCTAAACCACATCGACGCTAGGGCAACTTTGCCTAGGTATCAAGGTTCTTGCATGGTATTTATACCTGAATGGTATCGAAAACAAAATCACTGCCAAATGCCCATACCTTACTGGTATCAAAAAAATTGAAATATATAATATAGATACCTGAATGGTATCAAAAAAAGAGGATACCAGACGAACACTGGTTTTGACCTTGTATAATACAGTAGGTTTCTGTGGTGGGCTAATGTGATAATTTTTTGGTTTGTGACATGTTGCATCATCCCTGACTTGTGTTCATATTGCTGACTGTGATTTTGTGGCCCTTGTCTATTTCTAGCTTCAGGTTTATTTCATATGTCCTCTCGGCAGAGTGGGAGTTTCCAAGAATTTGATTGTGTAAGTTGACATTCTTGTTGGTGTTCTGGCAGGTTTCTTCAAAATTTGTAAAGGAAGATTCCGACAACTGTGCTGGTTGCGGCCCAAGGCAACACGTAGGACATCAAGAGAAATTTACTTCATTGGAAAGGGTCGAGTGCAACCATTTCCTCCAGCATAGCAGTTGAAAATGCAACATTTAGTTCTCTCAAAGCGAGATGTGTTATCAGAAGGGTTTTGTGGAAATTGCTCAAAATTTCAAGGGCGAAGCCTCTTGTAGACATCACCTCTATGAAAAACTTGGTACGAAGTGACATGATGAGCATTCCCTGAGTGTAAACTACATGTCCACCATCTGACAGACAGTTACAGTTAGCCAAAAGGTAGTCAAATTATTTCACAACTTTTCTATTGTTGACCAAGGACACCCTCGCACTGACGAGATCACTAATTCCAATTATTATTCTTATACATTCCAATCTAATCATGTCATTCCGTATGGAAATTTAGTTCTAATTTTGCAACTGTACAAAATGGAGATATGTTAATACGTGCTCTACATAACTTTCATGAAACTTATGTCAAGTTCTCTTTATAGACCAGTGTTCCGTTGAAGACAATCTTCAGATATGGCCTACAATTAGACTGCTTTTATTTCATAATTTATTTGTGTAGCCAATGCTGAAGGTGAGGTGAGGTGAGCTGAGGGATTCCCCGAAGAATGGCATTTGAAGCTTCTTCCAGGAACATCTGTTTGTGAAGTGACCTTTGTAAGATAGAGGTTAACATCAACTTGATGATCCAATTGACTACATTCTGAATGTACCTAGTACTACATTCAATGTAGACACTCCAAAGTCTTTCAAACAAAGTTTATTGCACTGGAGTGTAAGTTTTTTGCACCTGACGCTGCACGATCTATGTGGGTTTCTTTGTTGACGTCAGCATATTCTACAATTGATCCTATTCATTTTGAGCACACCCGTTTCAAGTCTTAAGAAAGCGTCTACATCAGGCGAATCTAGGAATCCCCCTCCCCCCCATACACAAGCAGTCATTTTATTTCAAGTTTTTGAGATAGGAGTATTGGCTACAATGGATTGACGAAGCCACTTATGGATGATTAATAAATTGATCCAAAGGTTGGCAACTTTTGGGAATTTTTTGGAATGTGTCTGGAGCTGTTTCATCCACGAAAAATCATGGGATTAATTTAGGATATTCTTCTTTCTATTCTTAAAATAGAAAATCAGCAGCGCATAAGCGGATAAAAAATCACTGCCTTCAAGCTCAAATTTGCCATGAAAGGAGGTTGTTCACATGTGCAGATGGCATCCAGGCAGTGGCAAGAATATAGATCATGATAAACCTATACAAATGTTTTGGGCCTTTCAAGGTATATTTGAGGAATTTCTGTTTACCACCCATCTCATACAGGGGCTGATTCATGAATCTCTCCATCAGCCCTACCTATCAAACGGCTAATCCTTCCAAATTCTACAAATGGTGGGCACGCATACAGCACCCCAGCCAAAATTAAAATGCTTACAAATTTATCACACGAATCAATGCCATTTGAGAGCTCCAAACTGTCTTCCAAAAAGCAAGAGTCACATGGTCCTTAATCGACTTATCTCCGGCAAACTTTATTATTGTCTTCATTCTCAACAATAAAAATGCTACTAAGGGAGTACCAAGGTGAAAACTTCCTGACATCTAAGTTTAGTCTCATTGCCCTCATGCGCAGTTCTCGTCCTGCTAGACATGTTTAGCAATATTGTGTACAATGTGGCAAGTCAGCTGCTAACACCCTTACGGCACATGGTTGATATGGTTCGGGAATCAGATCATAGTTATACACTCGCATGAATTGCAGGCTGCCTTTTTGAAGAACAGCTGAAGCAAATAAGTAGAGAAATCGTGGTAAAACAATCATTGATATTTACTGCTACAAAACACTTGGCACTTGATAGTTTGACGATTTACAATAAACCCTGGATTCACCATGATGCTGATCTTGGAGCGGATCGGCTCTTCCTCGAAGGTGGTGACTTGATCCATGTACCTGGGGTCAAAATCTGCAGCTGCTGCAACACGAAATAATGTGACCGGGGGGTCAAATGCAAATGTGAGGTGATGGACAAGCCAAACGGATCTGACAGCACTGAAAAAGGCAGCCATGAGAGTGTCTGAGGCATCCACTTCGGCCAGCTTTCCAAGCGCTGAGAGAATGAGCTCCATGCGCACAACGAAATAGCGGTGGAAATTGGCATTCACAACGACGGAGCCAGGTTTGTCGAGGGTTTTCTCGACGCTAGCCCAGTCCTGCTTCTTAAGCTCCTGATACGCCTTGCAGCTTTCCATCTTGAGAGTTTCGGGATCGAACGCGGAGGAGGCGCCGTTGGGCTCGAAGCTCACATTTTCGAAGCTCTCGTACAGGACCTGGTTGAGGAACGACTCGAAGTAAAGTATGATGACATTTCGCGGCATTCGGCTCACCCATCGGCCCACTTTGTGTTCCTCCAAGAGAGCTGTGATCACTTGCGTCGCCGACTCACCGGAGTCTCGGATATGGTGACAGATTGTTGACGCCAGTCTCTTGATGCACACCTTAGACTCTTCGACGGCCTTTTGAAACAGCTGGGGAGTCACTTCCATCAACGTGAATTTGCGACCTAATTTGTTCGGCGTCAACCCTGAACCACCACTCTCTCGTCTCCGAGTGAACGATTCCGACTCCACGTCTTCAAAATCGCACCGTCGGTTCCCAAGCTGGAATTCCAGTTCTCTACACCGCTGTTGCAGCTGCTTGCACTTCTCCTCTGAGGCTTCCATGGCCGACTGCATTACCCTAATCTCCTTTGTCGCGGCTTCCAGTTTCTTATTGGATTGCTCCAGCTTGCCCTGCAGCGTCTTGATGGTGTAGTCCATGACCTTAATCGTGTTGGAATCCGCTTTCGTGCTTGCTAAATCCGACTGGTAGGACTCACTCCTTCCTGGAACCGACTTCTTCTTACCCCAGCTCAGGAAGTTGAACATGCTATGGTTGCTCCCTGTTTTCAAATCTTTCGGGGCCGCCGGTGCTTTGACTCTCAACACCTTGGGTGGCTCTGCTGATAAATCGCTTGAGGATTCTGTACAAATCACATAGATTCACAACTTTCAGTCCAACCGCCACATTAACATCTCAATATGCAAGTGACCAGGGTTTCACGTTGAGTTAGTGTTAATAAATACCCTTTGGTGCTACAACATAGACCAAAGAAACGCAGAAGATTAAAACTGGAAGCCTGTGTTTAGTAGACATTGATTCACTGATGCGGTTTGATGTGATTAAATCAGTGTGGAATAAAAAGTGTTGGCGATAGATGAACTCAGAAGTTCGTGCATTAAGTTGGAGCACATCTCAAAAGTCCAAATTGCGGTACCTGAGGTGTTTCTTTCAAGGTCCATCGCAGCCGTGGACATTCCGCCCTTGCAGCCAGCCCATCCTACACTAGCAGTATTCGCAGAAGCTGCAGCCATCGCTCGCCTGCCGCTGCCTTGAAACGAATCATTAAGCTGGTCCTTGGCAAACCCTCGGATATGGGATTCATCCTTGGTGGACAGAGCTGGAGACATAGCATGAAGAGACTCCTTGAACACCTTCCACGGAGACCTCTCCCTCGAAACCGAACCTCGGGGGGACGCGTTGTTGTTGATGTTGCTCTGCTCAACCTTGCGCCTCGAGGCTTTTACAAGAGGTTTCGAAGATTTCACCGAGGCAGAAGGACTAAGCATTTCCATGTGAGGTGGTGAGCGTGTCATGGCAGGCGGAAGCATTCTGGCAGGTGACAAAGGACGGTCAAATAAATAGCCACCCCCTTTCGACAAATCAGGGCTAAGAGCCGCCTGCGACATGGTGGGTGTCAAAATCCCCATCTCCGACTGCGTTGGGCTCATAATGTTCACCTGGGTAAGCTTCGGTTGGCGTTCTCCGGATGGATTCGTGCGAGGACTCATGGTAGCATACGAGGGTGATGCTGGGGCATTGCTTCGCTTCATGTACTTTCCCACAAAGCTGTTGTCTGGGCTGGACACTGGAATGAGGTACTTGCTCCGAGGACTAGCTGAAAATTTTCCTGGAGGTATCAGGACGTCAGTGGAAGATTGTGCGTTCAGATCCACATCTGACACTGTGGAACCATTCGCACCACCAGGTGTGTGGTGCGCTCCAGGCGGCCGGAGGGTGTGCTGGGTTGGAGATGCTGAGGGGTTGGCTTTCGAGGTGTGGAGAAATTGACCAGGGCTGAAGGGCATGAATAGCTGTTGTTGTTGTTGTTGTTGTTGCTGCTGCTCTGCTGTGCTGTGTGTGTCGGTGTAGATCTCCTTCCACACCCCTTGCATGTTATCATCGGGAGATTGAGCATCCCCTGTAAAGCTCCGCCGTCTGGGGTCTTTCTTGGCCGCCTGTTGGCAAAGATCCGGCTCTTCGCCAATGCCCTGCACATTCAACCCACATCCAAGAGCTTTCATCAACTGAGTAATATACACAATTTGCCGAATGTAAATTGCAGCATGGGAATCGCAAGAAAACGGCCGACCGAATGTAAATTGGCAACGACCCCAGAGTCGGGTTCAAGGAGTCTCAGGATGTATTCGAAGGTTAGAAGGGGCGGTATAACTCAACACACAGCTGCTTACACGATCCGAGACATGGATTTCTTGGTGAACGACACCGATTCACCCCGGATGGCGGCTCGTTAGGTCAAAACAGAGTAAACCTAACACTCGGTGCAATGCGATGCAACACGCTAGTTATTTGGTAGACCAGATGAGTGGACTCGAAGCACAGGTATGAAGATTAGAAAAAAATTCTAGCAACGACATGCTTGCAGAGAGAAGAAGGACTCGGCATTTAATACAATGCTACCCACACGCAACAATGTCGCAACAACTTCTGAAATGGTAGTTACCGTTTATGGGACCGGAGATTTAGTAATACCTAGAATATGAATTGGCATTGTACATTCTCTTGAAATTCAAATCAAATGAAGAATTCCCTTCCTCTACGGTTCGGGATGGAGGAATTCGTGTCCCGAGCAGACAACCTTGGCACTCGAATCACACTACAGATTTGGACCGGGGGGGGGGGGGGAGCACGAAGCTTACGGGTGTGAAGATCGGGTACTCGTGTAGGGGCGCTCCGTTGCGTCTAGCTCGAGCCCGGTTCAGCGCGGTCGAGCCACCCATCGCCATGTCCCCACCGTCGTCATCCCCCAGCAGATTCGTTTTCTGCACTGTTCGGCCCATCCGTCCACCCAATCAATCAGTCTCGACTTGCAGCAGAAATTTAGGCAACGATCTCCCAAACCTCCTGGGTCAGTCCGGCCGAATGCCAATCTCCTGGCACACGTAAACCCCCCTCGCAGCTCCCCTAAACCCACAACTACCATCCGAGTTGCCAATCAATCCCCTCCGACCGTTCCTCTTCCAAATTTCGGTCTCAACCTCTCCAAAAATCAACTCATTCCCACGAATTACACTCCGTCCTTCCGCCACAACCAGATACTACCCCACACAACATACCTAACTTCACCATCTCCGCCTCTGCCTCTGCCGCAACAACCAGCAACACTCCGAGCAGGTTATGAGGGAGCACTTCTCCGTGGCGGGCTATGAGGGAGCACACCTCCTCGATCCATCCCCATCCTCGTCCCCATCACAACACCAACCCAGCTACCCAACCCAGTCGGCGCCGCAAGTCGAGGTTGTGATGATCTACATACCAATCCGAAGAATATGACAGCAGTAGAAACTGGGGGCCTAGGCAGCAGCTCAGACAGACACAATGGAGCTGCGACCTCCGTTTGGCTTGTATCTCGAGGAATCTGATATCACCCCTCCTACCAATGACAGTTCAGCGATCTACACAGACTTTCAGAGAGTCCACGTTGGGCTCACTTGGTTTTCAGAGCTTGAATGACCAGACGGCTTGTAACTTAACTTACTAATGAACCTGATACCAACGGTTGAGGGAAATATTTAGCTAAGCCGGTCGCCGGGCTACGGTGCGACAGAAGTGCGTGTCTCCCGAGGAATCTGAAATGACATCGGTGAGTCCAGTTCGGGGCTTGTAACTAGAGATATCCAATCAATCTGATACTGATAGTTGAGGGAGACATTTGAGCTAGCTTGCCAAGCTGTGCAGACAAAAGTAAGTGTCTCCGATGAATCTGAGATGGTACCGATGAGAGCTCGAGAACATATAGAAGAGTTGAGGGAGATACTGAGCGAGAAAGGGAAGATCAGCAGCTTGTGTGATGAGGAGCTTCAAGAATGACCAGGACGATTCACGGCTTGTGACTAGACACATCTAATGAATCTGATGCCAATAGTTGTGGGAGACATTGATTAGCTAGCTTCCCGGGCTGTGCAGACAGATTCAAGGAGCGTCTCTGGTGAAGAGTCGGGGCATGTTATTAGTAAGTACACACAGTTGAGGGAGATATTGCCAAGCGAGAAAGGGAACTAGGGGGGAAAGGAGAAGGGAAGGGTAAGTTCCTTAAGTGACTTACTATAGAGGATTGTGGTGCGAGGGAGGTCGGCCTCGCTTGTGGTTCGCATGGCTTGAGAGGATTCAGAAAAAAGCAACCCAGAGAGCGGAGGAGTGATGAATGAGGGCCCGGGGTGCACGCCTTCACCCACGCCCCTCCTTCAATCCCCAAACTGCCCTCTCCTGCTTTCCCGGGCCATTCCTTCCTTTTCTTAGTCGCCATTTATTATTACCTCCCCGCCATCGCTCAATCTTCGGAGCGGAACATCACTCCATCTCATCATCCGACGCCCCCAAACTATGTCGTCACGAGACATGTCATCAATCCATCCCTACGCCTGCCTGCCCACGACCAGTGTGGTGTGTCTGTAACTAATTGGCTGCAGTAGTACCTGGATTTAAGCTCTCCATCGACCATCACATTCAAGTCCCGGAACCCAACCAATGGAAGTTGCAACCGACAGTGAGCTCATCAGCATTTATGAATCAGCTGGGTGGCGGTCACTGCTTTGCTTGCCCAATGCCGATTTATAACTACAGTTTGTGCTCATCCAAACTCTACGGTAGGTGGGCCTTGAATGGTTACTTTGTCCGTCCACACCACGTCTCCTAGGATATGAAACACGCCACTAGCACAAGACGGCTGGCAAATCCAAATCAAGGCCATAGCCACTTTCCTCATACACTTTGGAGCTTGTATGAACTACCCTATTCGTTGTCAAAGCAAAGATTCTTGTCCTCATTAAGTGGTCATGTAGGTCTCCCCAATTACGATGACTACTGAGTCTAGAATGGTTATCACATTTTGAACATGTAGTCCAATATGTTTAAGATGCATGTCTGTCTGATAACCGTTCTTGGAGCCACATCAAACCACGCACCACTCAAATGCAGGTGTTTAATTAAGAGTAGTGAACCAAATTAGGCACATCTACCTCAATGTCAATGGCTTTTGCTTAATAGAATTATCTAGGATGATGATGATGTTAGTACAAGTGTTGAATCGGTATCATCTTTTTTCTAATATAAAATTTGGTATCTAAGATTAGGATTCTACATCTTTCTAATACAAGTATGGTACATTGAATATTTGAAGACATTATGGTTTCGATATTGTTCAAGTCTATATCCCATGTAATAGCCTTCGTATCCATGTAGTGAATTTGCCCCAGTGTCAATATGGTTTAGAATGGTATTGACCCAAGTTGGGTTAATAAATGAATCTAGATAATGCCTAGTATATTTGAGACTCGTGGTTTGGGACTAAACCCATGGTTTCATCCACTTTACTTCACGAATAACTCTGTTGAATCTATAATCACGGGCATGTAAATATAACAGTAAAATCAAAGAATGAAGCCTACACAAATTTGTCGGTGTTCAAACCACTGCCCGGGAAGTTTTTGGGCATAGTTGGTCGAGATCCTAGTGATTCTAAATCCAACCGGTTACATGTTGACATCTTCTGGTTTTGCTTTATTCATTTGAGGTATATTCCATAGATTCCTCTAAAATGATCAGTAATTCTTCTGAAGTCTCCAACTTCAACCGGTTATTTCTCAAACTCAACCGGTTCATCTGTAACTAATCGCCGGTTCTCCCCGAGCAGTAGTTCAAACACACTTAAGTTTCAAAAGTCAACCAATGAAAGTTGCAACAGTTATCTGAACAAAATGTTTCTAAAATGAATGGTGGTCAATGTTTTTCACCAATACTGAACTGTGGAATTTATCCAAATTAAATCAATGCATTTTTGTTTTACTCGGTAATCTAGGACGATTGGGTAGATTTGTACCAATACTAGTTGTATTATATATGCTACAAACAGTTAAACTAACTGTGATATACAGTGTCACTTACTATTTGGAGTTACCCGGTGCTTTATTTTTGTACTATTAATGCATTTTTTACCAAGTAAAAGATGCTAATGTACTATAATGACCAAACAACCAATGTGACTCTTGTTGGCAATAAATGAGGCATACAATAAATAGTTATAGCATCGTGTAATTTCAGATAGTAAGTGACACTAAACACAATATTTCATATAGTATTCTAGTTGTACCATGCTAAGATACTAGATACTACATTGTTTCATCTATTTAGTGTGGGTTACCATTTGGAGTTACACATTGCTATGATTTTTTTACTAAGCGTATCATTTTTTACTCAAATAACATAAGTAGTTAGTGTGCATACCAAAGAATATGATATAACTTAGTTGGTAAAAAAACAATAATATTGGTAAAAATTTATAGAAACACGTAACTCTACGTGGCAACCCACACTAATTAGACAAAACATTGTACTTATTGAATCTCCACATCCCAAATATGTGAGTAAGTTGTAACAATAAATCAATGAATGAAGTCTACATGAATCTATCGGATTTGGATGACATCCAAGTTTCAAAAACTAAACCATTCAAATTTGCACCAATTCACTAGACTAAGAGTTTCTAGAAAAGGTTGTGTTAATTGACAATATTGTAGGGTGTTGTCTAGTTCAACTAATAATAATAATAATAATAATAATTCACATGTCATGTTCCAATTGGTCAAGATCATGTTCATTCCAATGTGGAAATTGGCTTTCAACACTCAAAGTGTGAACCAAACTGCATCATGCTATATTACAAAGCAACCATGCTCATCCAATTTTTACCAATATCCTTAGTTTACTCAAATTATCATCTACATAGAAGTTTTACATATGACGATAATTAGTTGGTGCTAGGTTAGGTCCAAGATGACCCTAAACTACCGGGTGATAGTGGAGAGGTACCCATTTCCGAATGGAGTGGTTGGCGGTTCGATTCCCGCTGTGAAATCTTCTCTTTCCTTGACGGAGAAAAAACTAGCTAGATAGGTAGAAAGCCAAGAGCCCACCCACCGCAAGGTAAGCAGTAAACCCCACCCTGCACCAAGAAGATTCTTGAGCGAGGTAGGCCCAACGGGCTCAAATTCACGTCGGATTGCCCGACGTTGGTTAATTATTTATTCATTTATTGGTGCTAGGTTAGGTACTACTTGCACTGCCTATTCAATATCCAGATCTCAGACAAGCATGTATACCAGTAAACCAATGAATGAAGTTTACACAAATTTCTGCAATTAGGTAGATAGTCACTCCATGTGACTTTATTTCCTAACATGTTGTCTTGAATGGCACTTGCCACACACATGCTTTGAAGTGGATATTTGTTGATCACATTCAAAAAGCTCCATGCATGCACCAAGCTCTTGTAAACACAAGGTGTGATATCTAAGGTAGAAATACCTAAACCAGTTAACTACCCTCTACCCGTGCACTAGACCGCCGTCATAATAGTGAAGTGCCATTTCTGAAACCAATCATGGCGAGGCCCAAATTTCAACGCGTGTACACTTAGTGTAGCCAATGGGAGTCAAGTTTAATGTTAACCGGTTTAGGTGATGTTCTGTATGAAAATGCGGATTACCGTGTTCTGTGTAGGGAGAATCTAGTGAACAAGTAGGGGGTTTGACAACTTTCCACTTTGAAAAATTGTAGAATTTTTGTACAGGGCAGAAAAATATGAAACAACTTGCATTCTTCATGAATCCTTCTCGTCTATCTTGGAAAATTATCTCATGATTGTAAGACCATATCTTCAATGTGAATCACCTTGTTTTCACGGGTTATGGTATTTCTACCTTAAACATTGTGGTGAATGAAATTTATAAAGTGTAGATTGGGTTCAGAATTGTGAGGAATTACTACATAGCCTATCATATCCCTCGTTCATCTACACTTATATGCGCAATTAGGTCGCCTCTTTACCCATGCACATTAGCTTGGATCACAATTAGATCACAAAAAACATGTAAGCTTGTTCATTCATCTGTATATCAACCACATATTAAAACAAACAAATACCGTGTTTGTAACTTGGTAATTAATACTCAAAGCAATGTAAACTACCAAGAAATTAGTGTGAGGCAACCTAATTGCACATATCAATGTAGTGAAAATGTTATAAATTATTCACATGCCAATTTTTATAAGTTGAATTGAGATTAAACTACACTATCGTAAATAGTTTGAGAAGATGTATATTTAAGACTTATCCTTGACAATTTTGTATTGTAGCCCACAACATACACTAACATGCATGAAATACTACGCAACTATAGCTATACTTGTTATAGGCTCCATGCTATACCCACCTCCTTACTTTAGTTTCAAAATCTTTCAAATTCACACTATTTTCATCCCGATAGAATTCATGTAACCTACAATATGGACCTCTAATGATATATATCGTGGATTGGTAAATAGTGTGAAGCCACAACACTATCCTCAATATTTCATTGTGGGGGAAAAACTTATTTGTGTGGTCGACAATATTTATCATGATCCATGTCGTTTTAAAGCTCGTTAATCACTCTACATTGTTAATAATTTGTTGTATCATGGTTTGTCTAATAGTGTCACTTACCTTAATTTGAGGCCTATGTGTAGCTTGCATTAATGGTCAACAACTTGACCACTAGTATAACCACATGACACTTGGCATTGGTGTACTCACTAATAATTTTAACATTAATATTCAACACAAGGGTGCCAAATTGGCTATTCACCTATGTATGCTCACAAAATCTTCAACCATAACTGATGTAACCTCCATTCATAATCCATAGTTTGAAAATGTTACATGGAACAAATGGACTCAAATAGAAACTTGCTCAACTATACAGCTCGGGGAGATCACTCCATTGTAGAGTTGAACAACCACGTGCGATCATTTTAGATGTAAAAAATGTAAAAATCATCACCAAAATGGGTCACAATTTTATCAATTTTTTTTCATGAGTAGATATAAATGGTACATGTTACATAGTAAAAAATGGTGACTAAATTTGATGATTTGTTTTTTTAATAAAAAATACCGTTTCTAACTAGAATGACGCAGAATTGAACTAAAAAAATTGCTACAATTAATGAATATGACTAAAAATTTCAAAAAAATATACAAAAGATACCATCAATGGTTGTGTATATGTAGAAAAAATATCGTAAAATTTAAAATTATTTATGACATGTAATATAGGGGTAGCAAACTTTGTTCGCACGTGGTGTTCAACTCTACAATGGAGTGATCTCCCCGAGCTATACAGATACGATCTATGACTTTGTGTCAACAAGTTTATTGTATGAATGTTTCATGAATTAAGATTGCAACTTACACTTTAATATATATATATATATATATATTCTTACAAAAGTAGAAATTCCCTTGCATATTAATATGGTTCAAGCATAATGTCATGTTTCCTTCATTATGTTTAATAACAAAGATTGAGTTATTATAACTAATGCCAAGTTCACACTTACTTGTGGGCATAGCCAGTGGACGGTTTCCCACCAGTATGGGGCATTTTTTCGTTCACTAGCTAAAAGCAAACATTCAAAAATCTTCATTGCATTACATCCAATCATTGGCTAAAAGTGACAAAAAAAATGACCCATACTGGTGGGAGCCAATCGTTGGCTATGCCCACCAATAAGTGTGGGAAGGGCTTAACAGGATGTTGTTATAGGTACTAGTAGATTGCACATTGTGTTGTTGTAACACCGTACCATGTCTATCACTGGTCCATCAACTTACATGCAAGGTAATATAATTGTTTTCACTCATAATAGTAGTAACAAGGTACACATATCGTAGTCCCATAAGCCTTTTGGCTTCCAAGACTTTAAAATTAATTTCATTTGATTATGGTGAAAATAACATGGGGGATTTTACTAACTCTAACCATGCTATGTAGCCTTACTCACACACCAATGTTAGTCTAGTATATAGGTGAATGTATGAGATCAATAATCAACATCAACAATGGTATCAATGAACTTACCATGGATATTAAAATCAATATTACCAATCAAATATTTATATATGATGAGTATATCAAGGTGATTGAATTTTTGTATGCCCAAGTTATTAGTTAATAGCCCACCCACACTTACTGATGTGGGCCACCAACGAACGGTTCCTACTAGCATGGGCCACTTTTAGCTCCAATTTGGCTAGTGAGAGCCACTAGATGTAAGTAGTGTCGGTAGAAACCGTTCACTACACAAAATATGATATTTATTGTTTCATTATAATTAGTGTTGTTACCACCCTACCATGCTCAACACTAATTTTCAATTCTTTGACAATTAGTGTTAGACATAAATGTGCCGCTACCTTCCCTACTGCCACCTCCCTTATTATATCCTTTTTTTTCATATCCTTACTAACACTAAATTCAAACATGTAACTTCCACATATTACCATAGTTGATATTTAGTGTTTGAGTTTACATTTAATGTTACTTACTTTCATAGGGTTATTGATATTTAGTGCATGTGTTCGTATTTAGTGTATCAAACACTAAATATCATATTTTGTGTAGTGGCCCACACCAGTAAGTGTGGGTGGGCTATAAGTCACTATCATTCCAAACCATATTGATATTAGAATAATTTTGCCTAGGTATGAAGATTCTTGCACTGTATATAGACTTGGATGATATTGAAAATCAAAATATTGTCAAATATCCATACCTTATTGGTATCAAAATTACGCATCACATTACGCTTGAGGGACCAATGGAGTAAATGAATGCAAGGTGGCTGTAAAGTCTACATGTATTCCTACATAGGATCAAATGGACCTTGTTTCATGATCACTTGGACTATTCTCAAAACCCGCCTCTTGGAGGTAGGCCTAACACAAAACTGGGAGACCATGGCACTTTGAAATCTCACAACCCATTGCTTTATTATATCGTGTGAGGACCTCGCATGAATAGAAACTTATTGAAATAGCATTTGGTTGAGGGCCCGACCATTGCATATGACTTCACACTACACTTGAGGACCCATGACCACACTACTTGATTTTGGAAGTGTCAAGGAAGTGTCTTGAGAGGGCCTTTGGTCACTTCTTTGGGCTCTCACAATTTTATGGTCACGGCTATTGGCTTGTGTGTGAAGCAGCCCTAAGGGCCGCTTCACACTATGGCCGAAGGTCGAGAGGCCATCAATTTTAACCAATCAGATTGCAAGAAACCAAGAATCCGGCCTCGACCCTTCACACTACAGGCCAAAGTCCAAAGACCATTGCTCTCCAAAATGCATACATGGCACTATTTTTTGACCAAGGCGAAGGACTCTCGAAAGAAGTTCGGGTTGGATAGGAATGGAAACCCAAACTATGGCCGAGAGGCCGTTGATTTTTTTTTCATAAAAAAAACAAAAATTGACTAGATCTTGACCGTTAGATTGGAGGGGTTGTTTTGGATAGGGAATAAAGTGGGATGCTCCTTCTTCCATTGGACTTTGGGCTTGGCCTTTGGAAGCTTCACACTATGGCTGTCCAAGCCGAGAAGCCGTGGGAGTTCATGACCAAAGGTTTGGACTTTGGGCTTGGCTTTTGGAGGCTTCACACTATGCCCGGCCGAAGACTCCAATTCCTATATTTTATTGGCTATTTTCAGCCCATTTCTTTGGACTCTCAACAAAGTTTGGCCATTCAATCCCACGGCCTCTCGACTTATTAGACGGCCATAGTGTGAAGCGGCCCTAAGTAGTGTGTTTTCGCATTGATAAAAAGTTGGTCGTCTCTAATGTCTTCTCTTCCCAGCTGTGACTGCCCCATGAATTTGGCATGGGTCCATTAGATTCCAAATCAGCCACTCGGACTTACATGCCTACTTAGGGCAGGTGACTCCAAGGCCAACTTTTGATCGAGTCAGAAGCAGCGTCATCAGCAAAATAACTTAACTTTTAGGTGACGGAAATTGCACCGACTCACTAAAAAGTTGAGAAATCCCTATTCAAATGCCGAGGACACAGCAATTGAGCAGGGAGCGAGGCTTCTTGTCATCCATAAGAGGCTTGCTTGATCTAGAAAAAGAAAAAGCTGTGGTTTACGGAAACCCTAAAAGATCACAATAAGCTTGCATATATAGCAATTCAAGCTTGTTACCATCTCATGCGTGTTGTTCACTTCAAAACTATTTCAACTATTATAAGGTAAACAAGAATATTTTGGTTGTTTCCAAAAGGGTTGGTCTCTTTGATGCTCAAGAATTTCATGATTTTTTAAAGTTTTTGTCAATTATATTTTGAATGTCATAAGGATGAGGTTAAGGTGCCTAAACTTCAAACTGTGATGGATTTTCAAAGAACATATTTGCAATCTTCTTAAGTGGGTATATGGGTGTACACAAAATGGTTGATGTTAAGTAGGTTTTCAACATTGACTTTTTGACTATCCCAACCAATGAGCAGCCATAGTGATAATGCCAACATTCTTTACTCCAAGATAATATTGAAATATTTTCCACCCAAAGTAGGCATTTGACTAAGCCTTGGTGTTTGAATAAGCCTTAGTCTAGTGTTAACGGTAAGAATGTTTACCTTTACTATGACATAATAACAATGTAAAGTAATTAGGGAACGAATAGCATTAGAAGGAAAAAGGGCATTAGATAAGGATAACGCAGAAGATTCCATCGAAGAGGAGTCATTGTTTGAGGGAGTGCACATGATTTAAAGACTTTGGGGATTAGAGCTAAGATAGTATTTAAGAGAAGAGGAACAATGCTATGGTATGATTAAGTACTTGTGAAGGTTATCGACTTGTGTAGATTGTTTGGTAGTAAGAATCTATTAGAAATAGTTATTGTGGAGAGTTTGTGTGATTGAATAAGGTAATTCATGGGAATTGAGTGTATGTATCAAAGTCTAGTGAAACTAAAATATCAAAGATTGTATGAGTGTATGAAGTCATTTATAAGGAGAGTTGATATCACTTACTCTACCTAAATACTTGACCATTGAATAAAGGAATGAAGCATATAAATTGTTACCTCCGTTGAGGAGTAGCCGAAGATTGTTCTTATTACTAAGAGGAAGAATTGATTGCTAGTCTAGATTCTAAATTTTGGAACAATAAGCAAAAAGAGACAAGTCAATACCCGGTAGGAGAGAGGATTGTATTACAACCAAGGAGGAAACTGACAAGATTTAAGCAAATGAGATGAACACCGAAGACTCGACATTGCCAAAGATAAGTTGCAAATTGTCATATAACCTATTGAATCTCAGAAAATTGCAACC
The DNA here is from genome assembly GCA_964035585.1 of Polytrichum formosum. NCBI lineage: Eukaryota > Viridiplantae > Streptophyta > Polytrichopsida > Polytrichales > Polytrichaceae > Polytrichum > Polytrichum formosum. The sequence goes on along the minus strand of OZ037941.1, from coordinate 18,894,356 downwards.
TACAACCTGCAAAATAACAAGTGCATGTATGCAACCATGGCTATTGACATTTCTCCACACGATTCTCAAAGGTCAAATGCTTCAGCTTTAGAAGCGTCTAACCTCCAACTGCATGCACATTCAAGCACTTTATAAGGCTCCGATTGGCTCCACCAGACAAAATTTTGGGTTTTGCCATGCTCTCGGTGGAGAAAGAGTGAGTGAAAGGTGGAGAAAGAAGTCAATGACAAGATTTGCGCAACCAAGACAATGAGCATAGTCCAAGTGACACTGAAGAGTCCATGGCCTCACGCACATGCAGTCGCCGGCGGTAGCTGGCTCCGCCAGCTGGCGGGCAGCAGTTGGCTGGCCGACCCGCGGGGCAGAGGGTGGCGTGGCGGGGCCGCACATAGGCCTCACGCCAAGGCCCGCCACACTAACCACATATTTTTTTAAACTAAACTTTAGCACTCGAAAAAACTCCTTTCACACTCGAACAAAATGGAACCGGTTCACTTCATCTCTCTCGCGAAGGGCCCCCACCTTATCCTTGGCTAGGAAGGTGTTTTTTGGGTGTTTTTGACTACATTTTTTGTTGCAAAATTTTGAGAGCCATGGATAATCAAAGTTTGCTTATCTTTTTTGTATTTTTGGTGGTTCTTATCACTTTCTCTCCGCGTAGACCTCGATATGTACCACCCATTACTCCGATTAATATGTTAGATGTATTTTTTTCCACCATGCGTTTGTTGTCATTTCTTGTTGTGCTTGCTTGGAGACGACGTTTAGGTCGTCGAATGTGGTGGGTTGAGCCTCGACAATATATCCACCACGATGTTGTGGAGGGAGATGTATGGCATACTTCTCGTTAGATGCGTGATTTGCGATATTGGCAGACGTACCGCATGACGTTTTTAAGTTTTGAAATGTTAGTTCAAGAGTTGACGCCTTTCTTACGAAGTATTGCTATTACATTTGTGAGGCCCCCCATACCAGTTCGAAAGCAAATAAAGTTGGTGCTTTATAGATTAGCTCATGGTGTTTCATGTGCTAGGATGCACAATTTATACGGATGTGGTGAGTCTACAATTAGGAAATATACGATCATCATTTGTCGTGTGTTAGCTTCTCGAGAGGGCATTTTTCATCATTTTATTCACACACCTACTGGAGATAGACTTCAGGGTATTATAGAAAATTTAGAGACATTACTGGATTACCAAACATTGTTGGTGCAATTGATGGTACACATATCCCTTTGACTTGTAGACCTTCTCAACGGTTTACACCCATGCCTTCATACTCTTATAATAGGAAGAGATTCCACAGTATTGTCCTATAGGGTGTATGCGATGCAGATAGGATATTTTGGAATGTGTGTGCAGGTCAACCATGTGAAGTTCATGATGCAGGCCAATTTGTTGTTTCTTCATTGCACACATAGCTAAGTACAAGACGCATTTTGGCTGAACCCATTATACGGTTACGGAACATTAACATCTAGCCATACCTTATTGGAGACACAACATACCCAAGCAGGCCGTATATGCTTAAGAATTATAAACCTACAAATCCGGCTATGGTTGATAAGATGAGGTTTGATTCTGCAGTGAATGGTGGCAGGGTGGTCATTGAGCAGGCTTTTGGATCTTTGAAGAATCGATGGCGTATTCTCAAAGCTTTTAATATGTTAGTTGAAAAAGCTGTTGTGGTTACTTTAACTTGTTGTGTCTTGCACAATTACTGTGAGATCCAACATGAGCGTGTACATGTGCCCGCAGATTGTAGAATTCGAAACGACCCGTATGTTGGGTTTCATGTTGGTAGAATGCGATTGCCAAGAGAAGGAGAAGCTGCCAAGATAGCGGGAGAGGAAATGAGAGATGTTTTATTTGCATCTTGGCTAGAGAGAAATACAGAGTAGATTTATCGATTATGGATTGCACTTGTATGCGCATATTTGTAATGTGCATGTCGTACCATTGTCTTGCAATAAAAGTTTATTTATTGCAAATGATTACACTTGTACATGTCTAGTAATTTGTATTCATGACAAACAACACAATATAATCCTACTCAGCATCTGGAGACGGCTGGGTAGTTCGCCGCATAACTACATCTGCAAAAAGGACAATCAATTTTTCATTTCCTGCTTGCTGCATCTTAAACATTTCTAGCTCTATACGACGATTTTCTTGACGATCTAGCAAATTGTCCTTATGCATCGACAATGCCGCTTCAATACGCATCTTCTCAATCGTTGCAGTAGACTCGCTCATGCGGTTTAGAGTATCCATCAAATCCCTGTCAACTCTTGCACGTTTCGTAGTCGAAGAAGTACCTTGACCTCAACATCCAACAATATTTGCAGCACGTGTGCAAGGTGAAGTGCTAGCGGTACTACGAGTCTCTCCATTCCCAGAACCTGCAAATGCTGGTACAGTATGATCTGGTGATCTCGTCCAGGCTGGCTCACCATCTTCTTCACCCTCATTTTTAAGATTCACAAGAGCTGCAGCAATCCCTCGAACATACTCTCCTTGGTCCATCGCACCTGACATTTCATTCGCCTTCGCAGTGTGACTCAAAATCTCATCGATGGCGTCGTACCAAATGAACTTGGTAGCACCAGGCACCAGTGTTGTTGTTAGCCTTCTTGACCCTATAGTACTGCGACCGAAGCTTCTCCCACTTGTCTGAAACCGACTTCACCTTCCGAGTTGATTCTTGGGGAAATTGTGCAACAAGAAGCTTGTGAATCCTAGCCCATTGATACGAACGCATAGTGATCGTGTTATGAGCCTCTACATGCTCCTTGCATTGTTGCAAAATAAATCGAATCGCGCCAGTGCTCCAAGTACGCTCCGGCTGTGAAGGTTGTATAGGTAGTGGAGGAGGCCCTGATAGAGTTGTAGACAAAGGAAAACTACCTTGTGAACTTTGTGAATGCAGAAGAATAGGAGGGTTGTTGGCAATCATCATCCTTAGAAGGCTATTATCTTCCTTCATAATGAAGCAAAGCAAAGAGTGAAGGGAAAAAAAAGATTGAGAGCAAATGTGAGGAAGAGAGGTTTCAAGAACTAGCTTAAATGGTCTTTTAAGATGTTAGGAAATATCTCAGAAAACCCTAAAAAAAATGCCTTAACCAAGCATATAAGCCCCCAAAACCTTCTACCCCTCTTCATTTGCATTTTGGTACTCGAGAGGAAGCTTGTGAATTTGTTGTTTTAGTAGTGATTTACTAGTGTGATTTTTTTATTCCTGTTGGTTGCAGGGCGGAGGCGGAGCTTGGTGGAGGCGTGGCGGTGGCGTGGCGGTGTTGTACAGCGCCGAGACGGGTTCCGCCGGCAGAGCGACGGAGTTCATCCAACCCCGCCGGCACCCTTCGACACCCGCTGCCATCTGCGTGAGGCCCATGTTGCCAGGGATCAGTTGCTAGGTATCCAAACTTTACTTGGCTCTAGTGTGGTCATAGATTTGTGATTGTGCATGGGAGATATAGGTGATGGGTGTGTTTGCTATGATGTCTTTATCAAGGTTGCATTCTTTGGTGACGAGGGTGAGGTTGTGTGAGTAGGAGTTTGGGTCTAATGAAGTGGGAATCTTTCATTTGTGGGGTGAAGAAACATGAGTTGTATTTGTTGAGGATGTCTTAAACTACAGTAGTATGTAGATAATTCCGGACTAAACTGCCACCACATGCCTGCTTTAATATCTCCAATATGATGCTAAATGTTTGCACACATCATGTCCACGGCATTTCAATTTACAATCACCTACATTATGGTGAGATGGTGAGTATAAGCTAGTTGCAAAGGAATTCCAGGGCACTTTAAAACTTACCACCTTTGTTACGAACCTTGCATATATTACGTTGAAATAAATAAGGTGTTACTTATCAACTTAAGTATCATTATGATTTTTTTTAGACTTTTGTTATATTTTTGGGTGTTTCAAAATATTGATTATGAGCCATCTATTAAAAATATCATCATCCAATCTCATGCTCAACAACATTTCTCAAAAGCAACTAATTATGAAGGAATTTCAAGGTACTTTATGCTACACAATATGTTTTGCAGTTGAATTGGTGAAAGAGAGACGTGTAATATGAGGGTGGACTAATTTGGATTACCTTGACCTTTAGAATGGTAGGATTGAAAATTATAGCATATGAACATACCTCCTATTCATCTTATTAACATAAAAACCTTGAAATAGTATGCAACCCGAAGGTTACCTTGTTTGAGCTCATTTGATCCACCATAATTAGCATAAATGGCCCAAAATTAGTCTAGTCCAACTCACTTGAGATGATTGGCCATCAACCTATAGAGGGTCAAGTTTTTATAATATTGGATGGATGAGAAGTATGCTTGTTAGTGATAATTCCCTCCCTCCCAAAATGTCATCACATTTTTTGTCGATGTAACAGTCATACACCAGAAACACTTAATCAACTCTAAGTGGTTGTCACCAGTGAAGCATCATGTGGGCCATCCAAAAGCTAGGGAGGTGATCAAGCATGCCTCATAAAATTAGGCGTTCGCATGAATTTATATATTTGCTTAATTTATGCGTGCCGTGCATCTAAGGCGCATAAAATAAGCGTTTTGCAAGAAATGACTGGAAAATGCTAGGAATTGGACAACTGGAGTGTGTTTCGTATGGTGTTGTGTGTGGCATGTTTTATTGTGTTGACACGCTCCCATCTATATGGCGGGACAGAAGGTTGTGATCAACGTAGACGTCCAACCTAAACCCTAAATTGCACATTGGACTGCACAACCTTTGGGCATTTTTGAAATTTTTTTCCTTAATTTATGTGCACCGCTCAAATTAATCTATGCGTTTTAGGCATCTATTATAGAACGCCTAATTTAATGAGGCCTGTGATCAAGGCATTCTCCACAATCACCACTATCATGACAACTATAAAGTGGAGGTGGATCAATCAACTCAAATTAACTGTGTTCCTGCACTTGAGTCACAGAGTTGGATGGGCGAAAATTGGGAAAGACACATAAGATTGGGTTGGCACATCGTGGAAAGTTCCAACAAGGATTCTAGGCTGAACTAGTTGGGCTGTGGCTTCCAGAGTGGAACCTTTGACATTGTTCTTAGGAATCAGGTGAGCCTTCATCAAATGTAGAGGACACTCATCTGGGCTGCTGAGTCTTGGCTGCACTCATAATTTCAATTGCATTCTCCATCTTGTCTGGGTGGATACTTCTTCAAGAACTGAAACTGGCATACCCATCACACTTCCCCTTTGTACTTTGTGATTGGAAATCCCCCTTCCCTATTTAGGGTTTGGGGCCAGATATCAAATGGCAGTAAATTTATCGCAGTGTGTGTGGACATGTTTAAATGCTTTATAGATGGAGAGAGTTGACTCAACTTAACATGAACTCAGAATTTGAGCGTTGAGGAGATTGTGTACGTTTCAAATTATACGATTTTTCACAACATGAATTGATACCTGATTTGATGATTAAATATCACAAACGTGAAAGACAAAGTTTATATTGATCTTCAGCTAGGTAAATATATAGTCCCACTTTTCTCCGAAAAATAATGTCTATTTCACTCTAAATAATAAATAAATAAAGTCCAAAGGCCATGTTACATTTTCAAGCAAGCAGTTCACCAACACCAACCCATAGTGAATATAACCATAAAGGGAGCATATGATTGAGTTTATGCACAATGTTTCAAAGAACATATTAACCTTGTGCAACCATGTCTAACCACACTAAATAGCATACTTGGGAGTATTCAGAATGCCACTGAGAATATGCCTTCTCCTTCTGGACTTCAGATTCCTCACCATTGATGATCAACAGACGATACCTACATGAGTAAACTCAAGAAAAGAATATCGACACATCAATTAACATGATGTTGGAGTTCCCAGATTGACTCAACAAAAGCATAGTAGGCTGAGTGTTAGCCACACAATTCGAAATTGAAACAAGTCAGTATTCCTGAACCTGACAAATCAGTGGCGCTGCTACGAAACTGATTAACTGTGATTGCCCAAGAAAAGGGTATGTCCCCTACATTCACAACCCTTCAATCTCCTGCAAGAAAGATTCTAAGTAACAACTTAAAGGTGAAGTTGGGTTACATGCCCAAAATAAAGCACACTTCCTACAAATGCATCAAAATACAAACAAATATGCCACCAGCAAGTTCAGCGTACAATGGAGTACAGTACTGACATTGTGTGATGCAATATGGCACTCAAAACTGCAAGATTCATAAACACAGAATTTTAATCCACTCACTTCAAACCTCACAACCAACAACAGATATGTGGAAACAAAATGCAAACAACCTAGCATATAAAGGTCAAACCCAAGAATCTGACATCTAGAAAGGATCAGGTGGACGAAGCAATTCAGATGTCAAAATATTCATTCATAGTACCTGAGAACTAGATAGCCGCAATCCATCCAGATACCTGAGAGAAAGAGCTTCCACCTACTCAAAAGATGGCATGGAACATTTAAGCAATAGACTTTATTTTATTTGTCTAAAGGGCAGGACAAGAAGGAGCCTGCCATCACTGTTTTGCAATAATTCCACTCACCGAAATATACTGCACAGCATAGTTGTGTGATGGACTACTAGGTCTTTTTAAGCAAACAAATGGGGGGCTTACCTAGGCAATATAGGACTTCAACCTGAGGAACTAACTAGGTACCCATGAAGCTTCACTACAGCTCTATTCTCAAGACTCTCTGAATACCTAAAGTTCAATCTGAAGAACTTCACCAGTCTCGTTCATTATATACTTCCTTTAAAGAATACAAGCAAAACAGGAGAGCGTGCTGACATATAAAAACGTTGAAACCTATACTGTACTCTTCAAGAAAGATAAGGAGGAACCTGCTCGAACAACCTGAAAATGAACAGGACTTGAAAATATAGAACATCAGACATTGATGTCAATTCTTTCATAGTCCTGTAACACCAACGAAGACTACAACGGTGGCTTTGATCCTCTACTTGCTGAGGAGGCATGTCTTAACCATGTGAATTCCAAACATTATCAACAAAGTCATCACAAATCAGTATATGGGAGCCCATCCAAAAGTTTATCTGACGTCTCCCTTATCAATTCAGTCGCAGTTGTGCACATAGATATCAGAAGGCAAATCAGGCTAAACTTGCATATACTTGCTCATGTTTTTTTGACTCTGACGACAGTGCTCATTGATTGGGCAAACTTTGCAAACCATGCATCATGTCTATCAAGTAGTTTTTGAAATCCTCACCAGAGAAGGTCATATTCTGCAAAAGGGTAAAAAAATTACAATTGATGATAAAATTTATACATGTTGCGGCCAAAAAAGCATCCAGAACCACATATTGTTAGGTCATGACATGAGTGGAACTGATATGTGGACTTGATCTAGTTCAGATCCATCACAAGCTTGGCCACCTGTAAGATATCTGAGGTCAATGTTGAGCCTTATTGCATGCCGTCATCTCTCAATCTAAACATGTGAGACCTGTAAATTAGGCATTCTGAGAACTTATGTTTACTGGAAATTAGACAGTGTAAGAGTTGTCCTTCCAGATCCACTGTAAAGTTGACGAGCTTGCTTCCTTGACCTAATTGCTTTCCTCAACTGCTTGTGTGATGCCATGTTTCAATAGAAGTTTATTCAGATTATCTGGACTGCAAACCTGGTACTGGAATACACCCTCGGGACTGAGACTGATTTCCGCAAGCTCTAGCTTCTCCGCCGAAAGAGAAGTACTGTCCATGGTCTTGCTTAACACCTTCAATGCCAATTGCACAGCTTGTTCTCTGGTCATATCATCCTTGTAGTCCTGCTTCAACATGGACTGGGCAGCCTGGTTGTTGGCTCCAATAGCACCAGCCTTCCACCCCCCGTAGTTGCCACTGGGATCAGACATGTACAACTGAAATCCAAAATTCTTATCATACCCTGCAAACAGAAATGAAACCCCAAAGGGACGAAGACCTCCAAACTGCGTGTACCCCTGCTTGGTATCGCATAGAGAATGAACAAGCTGCTCCACGGGCATAGGCTCCTGATATGCAAGGGTGTATCTCTGAGCAGATAAACGAGCCGTGTTGATCAATATGTTTGCATCCGCCATGATGCCTGCCACTGCACATGCCACATGGTCATCAATTTTATACATCTTCTCTGTGGACTTGAGTGTTGCCAGAAGCTTGGATGTGACGCGCTTCTCCGCTGCCAGCACCACTCCATCCTTCGCCAACACCCCAATGGCTGCACCTGCGTTGCTAATTGCCTCCATGGCGTACTCTACTTGGTAGAGTCGACCTTCGGGGGAGAAGATCGTCGTCCTGCTGTCATATCGGCGAGACATTGTGATGGTATTAAACTTTCAATAGCAATGTTTCCTGTGATTGAATCAAAAGTTATCCCAACCAATGAACCGAAACGGCGTTGGAAAATCCTCCTGTATGCAAACAGACGAAGAATGCTTGAGCACTAAGTTACGCTGGCGAGAGAAGAGCTTCAAACCCTAATGGGAAGTGGTCGACGATCCGAGACGGACGTTGACGAACGAAGCCGTGTGCACAACGTGGACGAATCAAAGCAGGCCGGCCAATGTTGATATGTACACTGATTATCCCAATTAGTGAGGGAAGGCTAATAGTGTGTGTGGGAAATCAAGTGAAGGTGATACTAAATTTCTTTACACTATAAAATTAGTGCCACCAAAAGATCTAGGAAACAATGTTCATCTCGGCACTATCATTGAAAACATCATTTATACCAGCATCATTCACTAAAAGTACTAGCATTATTTATCCTAGCACTATTCATTGACAAGCATGTGTTTGCAAATAGTTTTTTTTATCACTTTACAAGCACCTTATAACACACACTACAGTAGTTTTCTTAAAAAGTATGGTAAATGAGCATGTATTCATGAATTTAGTATCACTCAATAAACATTTCAACCCTCGCTAATTTTCAGACTTGACAAAATAGTGTGCGTTCCAAGAATTAGTACCACACGCACTAATTAGGATAATGAATGTAGTAAGTTATATCCTATATCTTGGTGTGTATACTAAGTGGTATTCTCCATAGGAAGCTATCACTAAGTGTAAATCCAAATTATTATGCACACTTATAGGAGAAATCAATTTTATGCCCATTAAAAGTGGGTTCTTGTCTAAAAAGAATTTCCAAATTTATGTTATGTTTACCCAATTTTTTTGCAGTTTTTGTCGATGGTTGAATGCTATGTTTACCCAAAATGATTATTTTGTAAGGATTCAAAGTGGGTCACTTTAATTTTCTCCTTTTGAAATGAATGTGGATGATTTAGCCATATACAACGAAGTATAAGATCCAACATATGATTTGTGATGTTCCATGGCAACGGGATCTCGGTGAAGAGTGGACATCCACTTTAATTTTCATGGGGGGAAAACATTAATGTGCTCCACACTATTTCCTCCAAATTATCTCTCCATCACCAATAATTGCACATTTTAGTGTAGTTCAAGTTCCTGGTTGCAATCTTCCTAGTAACTCAGTTCTATTACAGAATACTCATAATTGTTTTATTTCAAGTTCATCATTCAACTCTAGATAGTGCATTGTTACAGTTCTCTGGATTCACGAAGTACTCCAAACCATTTTTCTCTTGTTCATCCCACTAACCCTATGATGTCATCCTGGCAAGATTTTCTCCACATGTTGTTTTGATAGTACACTAAATAGCCCTATTAGTGTGGGTGGAAAATTAGTTGTGGAGTAATTAATGTGGGCCACACTAATTTTCTAGTCAAGGTGGAATTAACATGGGTCCAAGATCTTGGCTCTTCCCCAAAGTCTTCACGAAGACTTCCAACCAATACCTTACATAAAGTAAAATTTTCACCCTGCATCAAAAGTATCACAAAACAACTAATCACCCACATTAATTTTCTAACAAAATAAGTGTTGTGGTCCACGCTTTGTCTCTACTAGAAATTTAGCATGGGTTGAACATTCATGTGGCCCACATTAATTCTCGTATTAGCGTGGGCTCTAAAAAACTCGGGGAGGTCACCCTTTGAAAAGTAGTAAACCACGTGAGTTAAACTATAGGGCTCATTTTATTCATTGGAGGAAAAAATTATATAAGACTTGGATCTACCATAGCCTTCAATTAATGCTTGAAACGTCATTATATGTAAAATAGGCTATTGGAAAAACCCTCATTTTTTTCAGTAGTAGATATAAATTAGTCTGAATAAAATCATGGGAGAATTTAAAAAAATATTAGGATGAGTATAATCCCTAATCCTTCTAGCAGACATGTGAAAAATAATACATTTTTAGTACAATGTAGTGATAAAATCATCACTAAAAGCATATCACGGGCATAGGAGGGAAAATTTTGCCCATGGGTTGAAATTATTGGTCCATTTTCAAATCGGTTTAGGCTTTAGGGTTATTGGTGGCATATGTGCAGGTGCCACCTACTCCAATTCCTTTTGAACACAAGTCAAACCATATTTTTCTCATGTTACTTCAGATGAGTTTTCTTTTCTGCACAAAGAAGTAAACGAAGGGTGGGCAATGATCATCTGATAGTATCTTTAGTGTTCTTGAACACTCACCACATTTGTAATTAATGTTTAGTGTTTTTGAACACTCACCATAGTTGTAATGCATTTTGAGGCACTAGTTTTTTGTTCTACTGTAATTTTTTATTTTATTTTTGTGATTTGAATGGTTACTCAATTGCTATGCTCATTTGTTTTATGTTGCTTTCTAGTTTGGTTCAAATATGCTCATGTACATTGCATATGTCCACACCAAACACTTACCCTAAAACCTTTAATGTCCATCAGAGCAAATGCCTAAGTTTTATAAGTACTATAGCGTGCCAAGAATTTGGCTACATTTGGACTTAGAATTACCTATAGGGCGCTAGAAATTAAGACCAAGTAGCTTTTTTTTCTACTAGAAGGGTCTCTTAAAATCAAAATTATTAGGTAAATATCCCCCAAACAAATACCCGGTTAACGCACGTGGTTACAAAATATAAGGGGAAGTGACCTCCCCGAGCTAAAAAATTATTGTGGCCCACAATAATAGGACTATTTGGTGTACCTAGCTAGCGACAACTAAAGTTGCTACTAGTGTAAGTTTGGTATCAATTTTTCTTCAAGATCATTCAAGTACTTGTAATGAGGATTTCATGTCATTGATGCCGGTAGGGTATGGGTGTTTGACATTATATATATATTTTATATCATTTGGATCTATATACCATGCAAGAACCTTCATACTTAGATAAACTTATCATAGTATCAATAAAGTTGTAATGATATTGACCTTATTAACAACTCATATATACAAAGATTTTGTGACCTTGACATGCCCACCAAATGTTAATATTTGAATGGTCTTACAATTTTGATGCCCACATGTAGGTTTTTATTAGTAATAAGCATGGTTGCCACTTCATGCACCTAGACCAAGACTTAATTTGATGATCGTGTTTATCAAACTTTGATACTATATTGATGATGATTATTGATACCATACAATCACCTATATACTAATCCAACACTACACTAAATTATAGTCTTATTGGTGTGGATGGAAATAAATAGTGTGGGCCACACTAATTTTAAAGTCAAGGTGGAATTAATGTAGGTCAAAGAATGAGGTCTTCCCCGAAGTCTCCATGAAGACTCCAACCAACACATTGATATTAGTTATAGGACATAAGTAGCATGGAATAAAAGAATCACCCACGTTAATTTTCTAGAAAAGAAATTAATATGATCCACGGTAATTTTCTTATAGAAACTTAGTGTGGGTTGAAAATTATTGTTGGCCCACATTAATTTTCATTACGAGAATTAGCATGGGCTCTAGAAAATTACTGTGGCCCACAGTGATAGGACTATTCAGTGTAGTTACTACCTATGTCTGGTAAATAATCTCCCTTTTGGAAAATGTGTGACCTTTTAAGTCTTAGGGTGATTCTGGTATGTCTCCATGACAAAGTGTGATCCCTATGAGAACATATCTTATTTGCAAGTCTCGTGGCCGTATCAAATCTCCCAAGAGTCCACTAGGTGCATCTCAAGATAACATTAGAAGCAAAATGATCATTAATGTCATGCTTGTAGAATCTGACCCTAGCACTTCAATCACACACTTTTACATAACAATCATCATGCGTATCGCATTATACATAATTTACAACAAATGCAACATTGCAATTTTCAACTGCACAAGTCAGATATTTCAAAACACATGACCACTCAAACTTTGTCTTCTTTTTGAGAGACTGTCAACTCCAACATGCGCACATCGTAGAGGCCAGGTTGATGATGATATTCCAAGTACATAATATTTGGGTCAAATGTAGGTGGTGTCCGCTTTGGAAAGCCTCAATCAAGTGATTGCCATTTCTTTAATGAATTTCTCAATGGCAAAAATGATATGAAGTTGCAAAAATTCCTTCATATTTGATCCGAATGCCGCAAAAGCACCAAAATGCATCCCTTATTTATAGGGCAGCCTTTAGCCTCAAATCTGGAAGATCTCAATGAACAAAAACAAAACAAGTCAAAACATGCCGAGGCCACCATTGGAGAAGGGGAAACAACAGACAACAGACAGATGTTGTTGAATAATTAAGTAACCTTAAATGAAGCTTCCACCCTTAAAATATGCTGATAACATGAGTTAACTGGGTGGAAGAATGACCAAGTTCTGCAATGACGGGCCAGAGAGAGACTTGATTTGCTGATGGCGGAAGACATCAATTTTTGGGATCCGACTCTCTGTAAGCCTACAGAGATCACCAGCCTTTCAGACATCAAGGTTGCAGCAGATGATGCTTTGTTAACTGCCCTGAAAGCAAAAATTGCTAGCCTTGAAAGGCGTATCCTCATTCTTGAGAAAACAGCATACCATGAAAAGGTGAAGCGCAACAAGGTTGTTCTGCGCGAGCTTGTGAAGGAGGCCCGGGCCAAACTATTTGACATTAATGGCCTACAACAACCGACAGCAAAACAGAGCTCAAAATACTTCCTGGCCAACCTGACACCACAACAGCTACAGCAAGCTAATGTCAACATAACACTGTGGCCAGCTATTAAAAAGATCCTGTGTCCATCATCCACAACTCTCAACTCTTGGGTTTATAGCTACAGTCCATGGCATACTGCAGCAGTCATCTTTGACATGGAACCCCACATACAATCAGCATGGTCAGCATTATTCATGCTAGTCCACAAAGGGCAATCCATAGAGAGATTCTGCACAGATGTTGAACTTCATGAGGAAAATACACTAAGGTAATTAGCAAGGTCGAATGAGGAGATTGGTGAATTCCTTATCCCTTCTGGAACACAACCCACAACCATTGGCATAATGTAGTAATCATAGCAGACTCTGCAATGTGTTCAATGCAATCATTTGTAAGAATCTTTGTTTTGTGATTTGAGCCCTTCATTTGATCAGTTGTTGGAAACTACTGTAGTCATTCTGTAGCAAAAGAAACACTTGGTGCACACTTTGAACTTTTCACATCAGCTACATTTGTGCACCTTTCAACCTACCCTCTCACATCCATTCCAAGCTCAACATCAACCACTGGCTCCACTTTCCTGTAATGCATGCTACAAACTTGTCCACACCACCGTCGTTATTCAACACCTGATACAATTGCGTTGGTTGTGGAGATGCAGGGAATTCGTTCTTGAAGATTTGGCTAAGTCATAGCACACCTCAAAGATTTCATGCATGGCAAGCATGAGTGCATGAGTCCATATTCCTTGACAGTGCAGTGTGTACTATTGCACAGGAGAAGAAAAGAACTAATTGCACAGTAGAGAAGGTGAAATCCACTGCTATGCAAAATCTTACCAATATGACCCTTTGAAAGACTGTTAAAAGAACATGACCCTTGTTATGCCAATACCCTCGAAAGGGAATGCTCATTTTGAAGACATTCAGATAGCACATGGAATTAGAAGTCCCAAATTGTTGAGCAAGGACAACATCTGGTTGTCAATTAACAGTCCAACACAGAAAGTTAGGAATATGTTTTATGGTCTGGCACTTCAGACAAAGCAGTAAGCAGTGATTCAAGAAGGCAGGATCACTAAGGGCAGGGAGGAAATTCCATCTGATTTTGTTCCGAGTTTTGGCTCAATGATTTTCTTAAAATCAGCATGAGCCTGATATGTGATAGAGCTGAGAGTGTTGTTGCTGTATGAATATTGTCTGATGGCTATGCCTTGTAAAATTCTAGACACCATGGCCATGGATGCAAGCAGAAAGGTACTACTGGCTACATCAGGAACACAATCTCCAGAGCCTTTCCAGAGCAATATAATTGAGTATCTGTAGAGGGCGACATCTCCAGACTCCTCAAAAACCCAGGAAACAGTGCACACTTCGACACACCAGCTGTTGAGCAAATTTCAGGCTCAGAGCAGTGGTTCGTTGCAATAACGCCCACCTACAGTAAGACAACTGCAGCAATCTAAGAGAAAAGGACCCGTGTTGCTGACCTGAAACAGGTCTAGTTAAACATTTCATCAGCAAATAGCCAAATATGGAGGGAGCTGTTTCTAAACAGAACTATCTGCATAGCCTTTCAAATACAGTTTCTCAACATGTTCCATTGCCATGCCAGTCACCACATATGTGCCTGTCCAATTTAAACTTCCTGTTACAAATGAAAATGGAGTCCAAGGGCCCTACTCATTACAGGGTCTATGTCACGAAACATGAAAGATACGTCTCTCAGAAGACAGAAGCGTGACTTCAGTCGTTTAGGGAGAAGAGCAACATAGGAATCATAACAACATGAAGATAGTAAAACACAAGGAGAGGATCCCCGTCAATTGAAGAAGTCTGAAGTACTTTGACAAGAACAAGTAGGAAAAAGCTCATGACATTGTACATATCATCGACATAAAATCATGTGCACGCCGTTACAAAGTGTTTAATCTACTTATTAATCATGTCCACCGTATAATAGTCTGACAAATCATCATCCCATCGGGGATCCTAGCTCAAAAAGCGGATAGTTGCCATTGACAACTGATTTAGAGGTGGTCAACCTAATACCTGACACCAAAGCTAACTTCCACATTACTTCAGCTCCTGACGGCATTTTTGTCATTCTTCTCAGTGAGGAAGTGAGCCAACATATCATCTTCGTCAATATCTTCATCATCATCAAAATCTTTCTCAAAGTCAAGATCTTCATCATATTCATCCTCAGACACCTCCTCCACAACCTTGCCGCCTTTCATCTCAAAGAATTGCCGCCCAGTTAACCTTTTCTCTTTGGAAGCAAGCAACGCAGATTCTGGCATCAACTTGGCTTTTTCAAGGGCGATTTCTGCCTCATACCTATCCCTCCACACAACGAAATTTTCCATGGTTACAACCTCCCCATGGGCTACATAAACCTCCTCTTTCTCTTCCTCGTCATCGTCCTCAGCTTCCTCCTCCTGTTGCCCATACTTCTCCCGCAACCACTCTTTCGCGGATGTTGCCAAGGTGTACATCATCGCCATGCCTAGGTTATCCTTCGCCTCCTCCTCCAGCTTCTGCTGAAGCTGCCTGATGTCTGCGTCATTGATTCCTTGTAAACTTCGCACTTTAAGATGCGGCGGCTCGTCAGGGTAAGTAGGAGTATGTGCAAAGATGACCGCCAAACGCACCGGTATGTCTGTCGGCTCGTCTTCATCGTCGTCCATGGGGGAGACAGTAATCTGGAAGCACCTTGCGCTCGTTCCTAATCCGCTCTCTTCACTTGGAATCTCTGCGATGTCGTTCATCAATATGGCCTGCAACGCCTCCACTTCCATCTCCTGTTCCCCTTCATAATCCGTCATCTTGCCCTAAACCCTAACGCAGCTTCTCCCTGTTCAATACCGCCTTCAATTCTCCTCAATTCAATTCTGCTTCAGAGATCATCAGCACACCAGTACATCAATCAATCTTCCGCCATCGTGAAAGCATCAAAACAACATCATCAAACTCTCGTGATCGGATCGAGCCCTAATTCCTCAACTTTTCTCTTCTCTTTCGCATTCCCAGGGTTTGTCACTCTCCCCTGCTCTCCTCAGGAAATCATCAGCACATCTACCGAACGATGGGAACGCTTTCTTGTGCTGGCTGTGAAATCTACAAATACGCTGCAAATCTCCGAATCCTAAGCCACTGGGAACACATCTGAAACATGTGTGAACGTATGGAGCACGTACAGGGAACTGTATAGCTCTCCTTCTTGTGTTGGACTGAAATGTACAAACGCAGTGTAAATCTTGGAGGAAGACGCATTGGGAACGTATGTGAACGCATGAGGACGTTTAGGGAACTGTGTCTCTCTCCTTGTGTCTCTCTCCTTGGGTCCCTCTAATTTTGTGCTTCTTTGTGCTCTTCACACCGTTGTAGGCCATCATCGGCTTTTAGGTTCAATTCAAAGTACTTTACGATTTCTTTATTCCTGTTGCATGTGCATGCCGAGGTAGTACTTATTACTGTGAAGTGTTTATAATTTCTTTTCTCTTTTGGAGGTCCACTTTGAGCCCTTTTGTTGTGTGCGAGGCGAGTTGTTATTCTCGGACGTCAGGTTTTCTTAAGAGATTTGTGGTCTTCCTGAGTTAAGGATTCTCTTTCCATCGAGCCTTTCCTCAATTGCGGAGAAGAACACACATGAATGAAGTGTTCCACCTACTACTTATAGAATGGTTGCAGAATTGGAGTACAGACAAGGTGGGACAATTTGAACATAGAATCCACGTGCACGTCAAGAAGGCACATGAACTCTGTTCATTTTCGCTATTGACTGTAAGCTGTGACTCTAAGATAGCTCATTTGACTACTTGCATAGCTGATGGAAAGACCTGATCAAGAGATGATTAATTTACTTGCATTAGGTTTAGGGTTTATAGGATATCAGTCCCCATTTCTCATGTCAGCTGCTATCTGAAAGAATCACGGTTGCTAGGGAAGTTTGGCATTTCCACATGGTTTGGGCCATACGTTTTGGATTTTCTGTTTAGGGGTTGTGATCAACGCAGCGACAAGAAAAGAAATGTCGGCCCTATTACCAGTCCGAGGGACACAGATTTCTTGTGCACCATGTTCAGTACAGAGAGCTGCGGGTCTGCTACGGCGGTTTTTATCAAGCGATGCAGCAACGGAGGCAGGCATCAGCAGAGGGTACATAGAAACCGTGGCTCAAACATTGGATGACATGGTGGCTAGGAGTGGTGTTAAGAATGTCTCTAGGTCAAGAACTGGTGGGTTAACCTTCGACTACCCTGGAGAAGCAGAGGTGGTAACCAAGCGACTGCAAAAGACAGAAGTGAAAAAGACAAAGCAGAAGGCAAAGGCACTCTCAGATTTTGAAGCTCTGTTAGGGAACGAGAATGAGAAGACGACCTATGGACTTGATGAAGAGCATGGGGAGTTCGGGCGGGAAGAGAAGTCTGGTGTTACCGAGATGCATGCAACAAGCACTCGGGGCTCATTGGATGGCCATGAGGACTATGAAGGAGAAGTCATCAAGAAGAGCAAAAAGAAGAAGGATTCACATAGAGATGTGACGATGAGTGGGTCACCTGCAAAGGTGCAAGAGACTCCAGGCTCAGACAGAAAGAAAAAGAAAAAACACAAAGTTAACTTTGAGGATGGAGACGTTCAAGCCGAATCAGGGTCCGGGGAGCTGGCTACTGAAGAATTGATTAGGGAGATAGGTGTTAGAGGGAGGGAAGAAAAGGTTAGTGGTTCGGAGGAGAGCAAACACAAGAAGAAGATAAAGAAAAGAACAAGTCAGGAGTATCCAGGGGACGCCAATGACCAGCCTCGCAAGTCGAAGAAATCGAGAGTGTCAAATTGAGGTGCAGCCTTCACGCTGTAGTTACGTTTCTCAATCTTATTTTTCCTATTCCTCCTATCTTTTGCAATCTCAAAAGAGTTGTTCTTGCCTTGATGGTTCTATTTGGGGTTGTGACTCACCTTGAACTTTATGCTTGATACTGAAGATGTCGTGTAAATACACACCGCTACATATAACACATTGTGTGAGAAACAAACCAACAAGAGAGAAAAACACATATGACAACATAAGTAATTTACTCCTAATGGTCCACCTTCCCAATGATGAAGTGAATGTTTTGCTGCTCCATGTTTATTTGGCTCATGAGGGTTGGAGTCTTTTGATTTGAGCAGCAACGTTGTGAAGTGGGATGAAGCAGTGTCTTGATATTTCGAAGCTCTTCACGTTTAGAAAAATGTGTGTCTGGGAAAAGGGACAGTGAGATTGACAATAAGTGAGCAATTTCAGTTGTCTGTTTGATCTCTTTTGTCTCTTAAGAGAGGCAGACATTTTATAACTGTGTCGCATTCTTCAACTGCAGTTGCTGAATTTCATCTTGAACAGATGCAAGGACCACAGTCTGCTTTATATAACTAGTGTGATGCTTATGATTCCAAAGCTGAACCCTAAACCCAAGACGAGTCCAGAGTGGTTATTGTGCCCATCCTTAGATTATGATTGTTCACCTCCATTGGTAGGTTTTATGGTTGGCATGGTCAAACTACACTATCCAACATGAAGAACGAAGGGAGACGCATTGAATTTTGAGAGATATGCATTCTTCTTTTTGAATTGCACTGGCAAACTCAAGTCAATGGTAGTATCATGAGGACATATTCCTGCTTCAGACATAGGAGAAAGGACTTGAACATCTATGGTTAGCCACCCTCTCAGGTCCTTCTCTTTTCTTTGCTTTTCTTTTGAAACAAATGACAATTTCTGTTGTAAGACCATGCATAACTAAAAAACAAGAGTCTGGACATGATCCAGGGAACGTTCATGGAGGGTTAGTTTTGGTTGTAAGGTGAGGGCACCTATTGTGGACCCTTTGAGCATTCCAGGATATGTAGGGGTTAGATAACAAGATAAAAAAACTACATGAGCACACTAGCAAATTCAGATTAGGAACAATATAGTTGAGCTTTCTATATTTGGAGCCCATGTGAATATCTTATGAATCCTTAAAGTGAAACCATTGATGACCTATACTGGTTTTCCCTCCAATATGCACATTTCAGGCTTGGACATGAACGTATACGTTAGAACCATAATAGGTCACTGTCCAGCCAGAGTCTAATGAGGCATCTCCACTGGGGCTATTTGTATGAATTGGGCTCTCCTATTTTGCTTGAATCTGCTTTGCATCACCATGCATCAACAATTGGGAACCTCTTGACCTTTAGGATCTTTGAGCCATTTTCTTGCTTGAAAATCTGTCAATGTGAAACTCAAGATGGCAATTCATTCGACCATGGTGGGGTTCCAGAATGGAAACATTTGAGTGCATGTGATTGCTGACATCGTAGATAGGAGTTGATGTTGATGACCCATCCAAAATTTCTTTACCCTTATTGTGTGTGTATGAACTCCATGGTTGCCTGCAGATTTTTCAGACACACCCTTTAACTTAGAGCAAGTAGAGTATGACCTGAACCCAGACAAAAATAGTGGAACCAAGCAAATTTGTATTGCCACTGTCTGAAACTGCCCTTCACAGACCTTGATGATATGAAAATGATTTGTCGATACCTAAAGGTGTACATTCTCAACTTCTTCATTTCTATTGAAAGTAATGCAGTGCCTTCTGATTAGTAAGAATTCAGCCTTGGCCTGGTAGGACTCCAGGTATTGAAAGGAGCCACTCCTTGGAAATTAGGTAGAAGATGAACAAAAAACCAACACAACTGACTTGACCCACAGCTGGTCTTGTGAATTTCCATAGCCCATAATAAGTAAAGGTTGTGTCAAATCAGGTACTCAGGGAGGAATTTGGTGAGACTAATCATTTTTTGATCTGTTTCTGGGAGTTTAAACTAGGTCATGCATAATTATATATGTATCGGCATGGATGAGGAAATATCTTTATGGCAAACCAAAAGTGATGGAAAATAACCTGTGAAACTTCATTCCTTGCCCTTGCTCTTGCCATTGCCTTGGCCTAGCTCTTGTTGATTTAGTAGTAGGTGGGCCTTGTCCTCGAAACCATTTTCAAGAGAAGGCAGCCTGCCATAAGACTTGAGTAACTTATTGTTAGTGGAGTCTTATCAAGCCATGACTTGGTCTTGGTTCAAGGACCAAAGACTGAAGTGGCTCTCTCTTGTGCAAACCACCTCTAAGGAAGACAGGTCTTAAATGGTTACTTTTTCCGGCTAGCCCAATTCTCCTAAGTATGAAACATGCAATTTGCCTGAGATGGTTAGCAAATCCAAATCAAGCCTGTAGCCACTTTCCTTATAATTTTTGGAGTTCATGAGTACATCTTATTTATTATCAAAGTGAAGATTCTTATATTCATTAAATATTTGTATAGGGCCCTCTAATTATCTTACCTATTGAGCACGTAGTCCAATCTCTTTTAAACACAAATCCATGAAGGGCAGGTTTCTAATGAACTCTGTCACTCCGTAGCAATGGCATCGCAAAATCCTGAGTCAATGAATACATGCATAGCAATCAATTGTCATAGCCATTACTTGGATGGTGAAGGCAACAAATTCCTCATGCATGGCATGCATTACACTGGTTTTTATGTCGATCAGATAAAATGGAACTTTAAAGACATTGTTTGTACCGGAAGAGAATAATTTGGTCCACTTTTATATTTTCATCATGGCACAGCTAACATGTACAAAAGTACAAACCCTTTGCCTTTTTTTATAAGTCAATGTCATTACACACACACTTCCATAACATTTGAGCATAATCCATTGTAAAGAAAATACAGTAAAATAAAAACCTAAAAAAAAGGGGAAAATAATTACAAACAACAAAATGGATCGATTCAAATACAAAGTTATATGAGTGCCTTATATGGTTTTTGATTAGAGAATGTTGTTGAGACTATTCATAAAGATCATTTTGTGCTAGCACGGTGGCATTAAACTTATGCCTTAAGGAAATTTTGCTATCTCAAGAGGCTTTTGTGATATTTATATTTTAAGACAATGCTACCTAGACTCTTGAACATATTAAGTCACCATTGCCTACCCCTTGTGGTGGTATAATAGATCAAATTTGTTCACAAACATGATCAATGTGACATGGAATAGATAAAATGGTGTACATGTTCAATCTAACACGTTACATTACATGATTTGTAAACCAACACAGATCACCATGGCTCCTACAATACACATACACAACCTGTCAATGCACATGCCTTGCTTGGCTACGTCCAGACATTACAATGTAGTTGGTATAGCTAAAAAAGTCATTGCCCTTTTTCCCGGCACCCACAACCACTATCCAATTCATTCAACTTATCTACGACTATGCCTAGTTCACATACAATTTTGTTCAAGAAAGACACGACAAATACAACCCCCTCATAGATGCTCTTTCACAAAACAACTAGACAGTCACACCCCTTGGCATATTAACACCCATGGGCTAGAGGAGCAAGCCACACCTCAAGTACGGAATACTTCAAAATACCCAAACGTCCCACCAAAAATTTAATTTTAAAAATACACCAAATATCATTCAAATGCCTAACATGCATCATCCTCAAAAAGAGAACTAGAAAAAAACCATATGACATCCAACCCCCAACACAATTTTTTTTAAAAGAAAACCACACAACATAACAACTTTGTTATATGGCTACACTTGTAAGTGAGCAAAACCCCTACTTACAAGTAGACATTACACCATCATGGAGACCATCCATGCAATGCATGGGTATTGTACTCGTTTTGTGACAAATGGGTTCTTATTCTTCATTTATGCAAGTGCCAAGAAGCATTTGCATTTGCATTTTTCTTTGATTTCTAAACCAAGAGAGCAGATGCATCTTGGTAGCCTCAAATCATGATGGATATGAATGTCTAAAAGTGCATCAACAATTTATACTTGTAACTTTTTGATCGATTCTACAACTTGAGATGCAAGGGAAAATATCGCGAGTGCAAAAAATATAGTACAAACAAAGTGACCTCAAGTGTAAAGTGTCCTTTAGGGTAGATTCGGGTCTAGGTCCAAGAAACTTGGGCTCCAAAAAGTAACCATCAATGAACTTTACTTTTGGACTCAAGATTGGACATTACATTATTTAGTTGCATGGTTGTTGTTCCATTCTATATTTAGCCTCTAAAATGGGCCTCCACTATCTTATCTTCATGGGAAGAAACTTAGATAATAGGAAGAAATTGATGCCGGTATGAATAATGAATAGTGCCAATATGAATATTATGAATAATGTCAGTATTGTCAATGAATATCATAGTACCTTTACCACTTTGGCACTAATAAAACTATTTTAGGAAAAAATGGAAATTTTAGTTTTTAAAATATAAAAATCAATGTGGAAAATTGATTTCTCCTTCAAAATTGGGATTTTTATTCAAAAATAAAAATTTAATGATTATGTTCCTATAAATAGCCAAAGTGGTAAAGGTACTATAGTAGTGCTGCTATTGAATAGTATTTTCAGTGAATCATGCTCAAATGAACAAAGCTTCTTGTGAATAATGCCAAGATGAATAATGATTCTTATGAGTAGGGCAAGAGTATAACTCCACCCAAAATTCCAAGTTATTAGCATGAATGTATGAATAATAAATGAATATCACTACTTTGTTTGGTAGGCCCATATAATATGATTGACATATTCCAGGGTCAATGGAACTAACCCACCTAGCTAAATAATGATATGGACCCAAGCTTGAATTATGGTTTCCCAAATTAGGAGGATTTAAAAATTCTTGACTCGGGATTGATAAGATATGAAAGAAATGTCACATCAACAACATTTAATTTTTTCATAATCAAGGCTCGATCTAGTTTATTTGTGTCACATTTCATCCAACACATTATGTTGTTAATATATTTTTTGTGCCAAATATCATTTTTGCCAAAAAAGAAATCATAATTTTAAAATGTTTGAGCATATTGCATTGCAGTGGGCTCCAATTGGGAGAGTTTTGCTTCCCTATTTCATAATGTAGCTCTAGGTCATCTCAAGTATTTTCTACCAGCTTGAGCATTACATTCATATGAGAAGTTATCTTACGAGGCCACTGCACTTTGTTACACTTTGGGTTGGCTTCATGAACTTTAAAATCAATTTCATTTCATATTATCCTTGTAGTTTGTGTGTTAATTTTCAACCTTGAGTGCAAAGAAGACTCAAGCATTAATGTACATAGCAGTTGATTCAGACACCATAACATAGCTAAGCTTCACACTTTCTCACCCTTTTTACATAAAAGAGATGCCATACTCCATGGGGACTTTGTCACAACACTAAGGCTAGAGAGAGGTTGAGGCCAACTTACCTTTTTTGTTTGATGAAATCTCAACATGTCTATTCATGGCCCTTGGCCAAATTATTCTCATCCCTAGGGTGAAGGAGCATGTCAAGGCTTAGCAATGTTATGCATGTGACGAAATAGTTTTTTTAGGTGCCACATAGGATTTTGTGGCAACCTCTTACTCAATGACAACTTGCCATGTGGCACAAGTGAATCTAGCATTCATAGTTGGAGTTGAGTATGTATGAACCTAATAGGCACATACCTAAAGTGGACGGGTCTTAAATGATTCTTTTTTCCAACTAGCCCATTTGTCTTAGGATAATTCAAAACATATAGTTAAGTTAGTACAAGAGGGTTAGTAAATCCAAAGCGAGGCTGTAGCCACTTTCCTCACAATTGTTGGAGCTAAATATGAATATCTTATTCATCATGAAAGCAAAGATCCTTCTCCTCATTAAACAATCTAATAAGTTTCCCAAATTATGTTGACTGTTAAACCTAAAATGATTATCATATTATGAGCATTCCGATCTCTTTTGAATGCATGTCTTTTTCATATCTGTTCTTGAGGCCATAGCAAACCAAATGCACTCTAAACTTCGTAATATCAATCTTGTGGCAACCAAAATGCACATGATATTAAGGAATTTTGTACTGTTAACATGAATGCGTGATAAAAGAGAATTAGTGTGGCATGTGACACTATGAAATTACACAAAGTCAACATTGCAATAATGACAATAACTACAACAATGTCAACGTGATGCATGCGAGTTGAATTCTTTGGTGGTTTATTTCAATGTCAGAACCCGTGACATATGGGAGGTAAATTTGACAAGGAGGAGGGAGATTCAAACTGAGAACATCCATTCCGTAGGTTTTGGGATATAAGAGAAGGAGTGACATTAAGGAGGTTGATATTATGACGAAGTTTTAGAGTGTACCACTCAAATATAGGTGTCCTAATACGAAAAGTAACCGAATAAGGGCTGTCTACCTTAGTAGGGTATAACACGGTGAGATAAGCTTACTTATTAGTTACTAACTAGGTACTTACTAATTACCTTGTGAGAAACACCGATGAGAGCCCGCTCCGCCTGGAACGGGATCGGTAGAGGTGGAGAATGTACCGAATACGTAGATGCATGCGGCATTCATCCTTTCCCTCTTCTCCGCCCACCCGTCGCCCATGGGAGCCGACACGTGGAAAGCTGATAGGTGACGCTACTGTGGGGTATATCACCATACCTGTCGCGCCATAGCCACATTCTTGTGCTCCACTCGCCATCCACTTTGCAGCTCGCTTCCCCTATCGCATCGCCCTCCCTTGTCCTTCGCCTTCCGCCACAATCCCGCCCGCTACCAGCCCAGGTTCGTTCACTTCCTTCCCCACTAGGTCAAAGCACAACAAATTTCTCGTCTTCTCGTCTGGGATCCACGCTTTCGCGCTAGGTTTTCACGGAGCCGCAAGGGTTTGCTGTTCGGTAAGCATGGTGGACTCTGTTTGGATAATGGGAGAGTCCATGACTCGTCAATTGAGGTTAATTTGAAGTTCAATTTGCGTGTGGCAGATCTCATCAAGATGCCGAGGGCTCATTTGAATGCCTCAGTGGAGACTCCCAACGTCGATGTGTTGGTTGACCTCGGCCACCCGTTGTTGAACCGTGTGTTTGATGGGTTTGTCAAGGTTGGAGGAGTTGGAGCTCTACATGCTGCCTCCCAAGACACCTACCGGTTCTTGCTCCAAGGTATTCTCGTCTCGTTATGTCTCGCTTGATGTTGTCTACATGATGCATGTCATTTAGCTTGTCGGTGAGCCTCAGAGGAGCTGGCCGGATTGGTATGCGGGGGTTGGAATGGAATTTCTTTGTAACACTTTTTTGGTCCGTCTTTTGGTCTACAGAGGAGACCAACAAGAAGTCCTTAGAGAAGACCGTTCAACGTATGGGAAAGGAGGCCGTACAGTGGGGTCTTGTTGCCGGAGTTTACACCGGCATGACATACGGCATGCAAGAGGCCCGTGGTGTCCATGACTGGGTATGTATTTTATTTCTTTCTCTGGGTTTCTTTTTCTTTTCATGTTGACTTGTGCTGTAGAGAGTATGGTGTCATGTTGTTGATGTTTTTAGAGAGCTGGATTCGGTGGAGTGAGGGGATGTGCCTTGTTGATATCGAGGGGTTTCATGTTATGTTATGTTATGTTACGATGCGTGAATGTGTTGTTAGGTTTGATTTGAGAATTGTTCTAAGGTGTGTAGATTTGAGGAATAAGTTGGTTATGTGTGCGGATTGCCTTCTTTAAAGACTTTGTAGCATATGTGACGGGTTCGTTGATATCGAGGGGGTTTTTGTGTCATGTTATGCTATGATGCCTAAATGCGTTGCTAGTCTTGTTGTGAGAACCCTTTCCAAGGTGGTTGAATTTGAGGACGATGTTGGTACATGTACGGATTTGCTTACCTGAAGATTCAGCAGCTAAAATGTGATGGGTTTGTTGCAGAAAAATGCACTTCTTGGAGGAGCCTTGACTGGAGCAGCTTTGTCCTTGACTGAGCCCAACCCCCGCAGTGACCGGATAGTGCGTGGAGCTATTACCGGAGGAGCTATTGCCACAGCCGCCGAGTTCTTGCGCAACCTTACCTGAATGTAGAGGAGATACATGTAAAGCACATCATTTTTAGGTAGTGTGATGAGATTGGAACTGACCATCGTCTCCTGAATGATCAAAGAACAGAAGAGCTGGCAATTAGCTGAATGTAGACCAGACCATGCCCGCCTGAATGCTCGGTCTTGTAAGAATGTTTTAACTCCGTTTTTTTTGTAATAAACCGTCGTGTTTATATGAAGGCTCCATTTTATTCGCAGGAGAATGGAGTGCTGTTAGTGGTCCTTTTATAATTCTCCTTGGATGGAGTTATACCATTGCAGAATTTAGTGCATTGCGTGTTAGCGGATTTTATGGGGAGATACTAGGATTGGTGCAACTTTTTATTGCAAAATTCTGAATGCCTCGGAGATGTAATCACGAGGGTTATATTACAGTACGATATTGGCTGCTAGCTCTTCCACCATGAAATAGGGTTTGATCAATTTGGCCTGCTCAACATTCTCCATCCCTTACTGAACGTTTCAGAAATACAGTAATACGGATGACAAGCCTTTACAGGCTTGTACATTTCGGCGCATCATCCCCCAGAGTTCATTTCAGGAGCAGGAATCTGCGTCCGGTTCAATTTGAACTATTGCTATGACAAATACCGGTGAACTACCAAACTTGGCAGAATGTAGCAATGCTGACTGTTCCCCTCCTTATCTCCAAATTCCTCATCCCACACTATTTTTCGTATGTGACTTATCACAAGGCAGTGCTTATCTTTTAGATTCATATCTGGAAGATTGAGTAATGATTTTTCATTCGAATATGCTTGGAAAGAACGATGGATCTATCATCCGTATAGGTCTGTCAAAAGCGTATCTCCTTCTGTAGAGACGACGATAAGGGTATTCACCGGGAGGGGGAATCTCATTGGTTACCCAGGATTTCCTTCCCCCTCATTGGTGGCTGTGGAGAGGAGCATCCCTACAACCAGGCTCCGTGAATGTATATGGGATTATTCCGAATCGTTCGCATTGCTCCAACAGGACCCTTTTGGGTAATTCAATCCTCAACAAGAGAACCTGTGGCTCCTTGTCAGACTTTTGGCTATATTTGGGGAAGCTGGCTCGTTGGAGGTGTTTAGCATCCGGTATCCATTTTGCACACCCAGTGTTCCTCACAAGGGATGTCTCAGTCTCTTTTCAACTTTGGCCAACAGAAAAACATGATGTAGACATGTTAAAGGTGACGCTGTGAATAATATACATACACAAATGCATCTGGCATGTCACTCCAGAGGTTGTCATTGTGTAACCTCTAATTTTAATGTAGATGAGTACAAACTTTGATCTTTCTAGTTTCAACGTCCTTTTTTGAAATCTCATTGCACAGTTCGAAAGAGGCTAAACTTAAAATTGTCGGCTTGCTAAATAGAGTCATGCATACACAAGGAACTTGACATTGGGTTTAATGGAATGCACACTTTGCTGTCAAAAACTATCTTCTCAAAGTGGACGTAGAAACATGGAAACGACTTTCTCTATTGGGGCTAACAAAGTTATACTACATATCAGATTTGAAAATGCTATTATTTTTGTGCACATTATGATGACGCATAGATTCGATAATGGGGAAAGAGATTCATTGTTCTTGAAATTTAAAAGAGTAACTTTCATGTTATATGAACATGTATCTCAGAGTAGCTAAATTATACAAGTTTCAATATAGAAGTGAAACATGAGTTTATGTGATTTACAGCTTCAATCTAGAAGTGATCTTTCAAAAATGGTTGAGAGGTCAATTTCAGTTCAAGGGTTTGCACAAGGATTGCATTTTATTCCCACTTCAAGGGTTCACTCGAAGATTGAGGATTGAGGATTGAAGTTCAATATGCGCTCCTTATAGGGGGAAAAAAGCTTAGACAATTTGAGACATCCCTTATGGATCACTGGGTATGCAAAATGGAGGAAGGTTAGAGGGTGAGAGAAGGGAGGTGGCGTCAACAAATGGAGAGAGTGACGCTTCACCT
This sequence comes from Polytrichum formosum, assembly GCA_964035585.1. Taxonomy (NCBI): domain Eukaryota; kingdom Viridiplantae; phylum Streptophyta; class Polytrichopsida; order Polytrichales; family Polytrichaceae; genus Polytrichum; species Polytrichum formosum. The sequence goes on along the minus strand of OZ037941.1, from coordinate 18,866,392 downwards.
TGATCATAACCTTGATCTTGTATGTGAATTTGAAATAGGTTCATTGAACATGGTTATGGGACAAATGCTACTGCCTCCTTTTAGAGGTGCTCCCTATGGTTAACCAAAGACAAGAAGGGTGGGGTGGGGGGGAACATAGTTTGTTGGTTTGTATTTTAATAAATGGATTTTTGTGTATCATTGTGTGTATCTCGAGAGTGGGCGTTGTGGGACAAAGTGTCTATATTTGTTGTAACCTATGTTGGGTTCAATTCCTAGCGATGACCTCAAGGGATTGTCTATCCCTTTATTTGGGTGGATTAAGTAGGCATCATGTTATGGAATTCATTCTTGAGGTTTTGGTGTCCATGTGGGATTTTTGGTGGTTGCTTACCTGAGAATTATTGATTGTTGGTGATTTTCTAGTTTTTGTGTGATGAGCATGCGTAAGGTGAGATATTTTATGACTATTAAGTGAATTTCTTGCATGCATGGATTTGCATTAAGGAAATGGTAAACGTGAGGATATAATTTGTGTCCGCATCTTTAAGTATTTGCGCTCATGTTGACCTCCTTTGAAACCGCATTTCAGGAGGTATTTCCTTGTAATTTGAGGCCGTGTTCAAGGATGCTTGTGGTGGAGGCGAAACTAGCCAAGGAGATTTGAGCAAATGAATTGAGGGAGGATTTGGATGTCCGAATGATTTTGTACTTCAATTGAAGACGATAACTTCCATACACCGCATTGCTCGTGACTTGTTTGGAGGTGAGTTTCTCAATGACTCCCAAACTATCAACGTGTACTGCAATCCTCTCCGTTTTGGTTGGGAGGTTAATGTTTTTTTCTACCTTGAGTGTAACCGGTGAGTCCAAGTCTATAGAGATAACAAAAGGTCTTCTTCTGTTGATGAGGTCTAGACAATCTTTAGGATCTTGTAAGGAGAGCTTCACAAGTACCAACCACTTATCATCCGGTGCAGACACAACCATGTTGGGGGTGACACTTTCTCCTAGTTGCATGTCCATAGTGTTTATTTCTCCACTATTTGATTTTCCACATATCCTCTAGTGAGATTAAAACCGGAGTCATTCCATAAGGTGATTTGGCACGAGTTCCACTCAAAGCCGAACTTGTCCGTAATTGTACCTTTGGGTAGTTGTGTGAGATGTAAGAAGTGACCACTTCGTCCATCATCGCGCTCGTTTGGGTAGAATTTTTGCTCCACTCGGGGAAATACATGTCGAGTATATAGAAGCTCCGCCGCATCTTCGTGTGTGATGCTAAAGTCCGTAGCTAGTGCGTCCACGGTGGGGTGTTTGAATTCATATATCTCTACTCCGTGTTCTGCTGCTCTAGCCTCCATTGTAGTAAACCCATGCCATAGCTTGTGGGCGTTGACGGGCTTGTAGTGCTCCAACTTGTTCTTCGTTTCTGTTGGTGGCGGGGAGACACAAGGAGCTTTTGGGACATTCCCGCATGGGGAAAGGGATGGTTTTCCCACTACGAACATTCCCACTTTGACATAATTCCCTCCTTTTGAAGGGAATTCTTACGTTTTTCCCACACACAAGAGGGAATTGTGCCAAGAGGGTTTACGTCCCCCTGTGAGAGTTTGGAGCGGTGTTTGGAGTTGCTCTCTGGGGTCCTCAATGTATGGGTCGTCGTGGGAGTGGGAGTAGCCTTCCGTGCTGAGAAGGTAACCATCTCGGCCCCAGTCATGGTGCGATGTACGGGGAAGGTGGATGGCTCCGAAACGTCGGAGTGGGAGTCAAAGTTTGTGGCATCGTCTGCTCTGCTTCGCTTGTTCTCCCCAAGAGGTTGCACAGCTATGGGTAGCACCGGAGAACCTGTCCCAACTTCCCAAGCAGACAATAAATTCTAACTTCTACAAGGTTAGAATTAAGTTCCTTCGACAATCAAACTCTTCTTAGTGTGATTCTTCCTGATGGTTAATAATCTTGTTTAGATAGATAGATAGAAGATAGAAGTTGTGAGGTTGGGATAGCTTCCCGGAGTGCCACGGTGTAGTTGAGGATGTAAGGAGAATTAATGATCGTGTTTGAGGAACTGTAGAGAGTATACATCAGATTGATGAAGAAAGACTGAAAGATGTCAAGTTTGTCAACATGCAGTCGATTGGACTTGGAATCCTTGGAATCTCGACTGATTATGCCCACAGATCTCCCGAACACTGATTACTCTAGTGGTAAAAAGGACTGAAAGAGACTTCTCAGATAATGAAGTAGACAGAGAAGATTTTAATTCTTCTCTGGACTATCAAGCAACAAACAGGAAGAGTTGACTGCTAGTGACAAATGAACCAGTTGAGTTTGATAAATAACCGGCTGAAGTTCAAGACAATTACCAATTATTTTATCCAATCTAAGAAATATATCTCACACTAATAAAGGAAAACCAAATGATCACAGCAGGACTTCTAGACACTAGGACCTCGACCAATTATGTCCAGAAATCTCCCCTAACACGGATCACTCTCGGGAGAGGATACAATGTGATAAATCCTCTAATGAATCAGTTGATTGGATAAATAACCGGTTGGAGTTGAAGACAATTACCGAATTTAATATTGTATGGAGAATTACTGATCGCTGTGGGAACTCGATTGACTATGCCCAGAGATCTCCCAAGCACTGATCACTGATTTAGTGGTAAGAGAGACCAGTGAAAGATGTCAACATGAAACCTGTTGGAGTTGAAAGCAGTGGGATCTCGACCTATTATGCCCGGAGAGCTTCCTACCACTGAGCCCACTAGTGGTGAGAAACCATGAACAATGGGAACCGACCGCTAGTTACCGATGACCTGGTTGAGTTTGAGAGAGAGCCGGTTGAGTTCAATGATTTTATTTATTTATTTACTTTTTTATCAGAAATTGGTGCTGAGTTTGCGACAATTGGTGCTGAAATGATCGGAGCTAAGTTCTGTGGTAGATTAGATTTGCTTTGTTTGTTTTCTTTGCTTGTTCTCCCGAGTACGAGGATTTTCTCGCTTTGCTCTTATCCAAAATGCCTCACGAGAACAAGCAAAAAAAATTCAGCAAACAACTCAGAGGTTTTTATGCTAGCATATTTCAATACTACTGTGTGCCCGATGAGATTGGGGGTTACTTCACTTCGATGCTATAAGAGTACAACTGATGCCGATGAGTGTTGTTGACAACACAATTTGACTGATCTTTAAACATTCACTCATTGATAGATCTACACATACACACACATGATGCTTTACGAATCACTCATTAACAGTCACACTTGGTACAATATGCATTTTATTTCTCGTAAGTAACTCAGGCAATCATCTTTTTCACAGTTCTTGATTACCTAGATCTATGAGCTACATACACTGTACACTTGCAGTCATCTTGCATCCTGTCACCACCTTCGAGCATAATAGCTTCGTCTTATTCTTCCTTCTCTTCACTGCCAGTGATGAGTGTGAGGAAACTTCTATCACTAATCAATCTAACTACCCTAACTAATCAAGTGACTAATCTTGAACAAAGTAACCAATGAGAAACACACTGACTCCAACACTCCCACTCATTGAGCATTGGAAGATGTATCCAATCTCCCACTCAATGCTCAACTAAACACATGCCAAGCTGATGACGCAGGCGTTGGAAAGTCTCTTTGGGAAGTGCCTTAGTGAAGATATTTGCCAGTTGATCTTGAGTTGAGACAAAAGAAGGGAGGATGAGATTGGCTGAAAATGCTCCGCGGATAACGTGGTACTGAACATCGATGTGTTTAGTCCGACGATGAAATTCAGGGTTTTTGATAAGGTGTAAAGCACTCTAATTGTCAGTGAATAAAAGAGTAGGAGAGGTGGGGGGTTTACCGAGGTTGGAAAGCAATCGTTTGTGCCAAATACTTTCTTTAGTAGTAGAGGAGGCAGCAAGGTATTCCGCTTTAGTAGTGCTACTAGCACAGTTGGCTTGTTTGTGGGAAGCCCAGAGAACAGGACCGTGATTGACCAAAAAAAAAAATCTGGAGCCAGACTGATGATCGTCCAGGTCCATGGCAAAGTCAGCATCGGTGTAAGCAGTGAGAGAAAGGGGGTGATCATTCCCTGAGAAGGAAATGCTGAAGGAAAGAGTCCTGGCAAGATATTTAAGAATGCGGCAAAGAGCATTACAGTGGGCAGGAGAAGGGTTAGCGCAATACTTGGCTACAACACTGACTGCATCGGAAATATCACGGCGAGTTCCAATGCAAGCAAACTGAAGGGATCCCACGATGGTGTGGTATGGAAATGAAGGATCAAGAGTGCAGTCATCAGAGGAGAGAAAACTCAAATGAGTATGGGAATCAACAGGGATAGACAACGGAACAGAGTCTTGAAAACCGAATTTTCGAACCAATCGAGTAAGATAGTGGGTCTGGTCCAAAAAAATCTCACGAGTGTCATGGTAACAGGTAATGTAGAGGCCAACATAACAACCTGCTGGTCTTTTGATGTTGGAAAATGCTTTGTCCATGAAGTCTAGGATATGATCAATATTGCTGCCACAGGAAAAACAAGTGAGCCCATCATCAACATAGATTAAAAGAATGACAGTTTGCCCACCTTGTGAGGAATAGTATGCACACAAGTCAACATTGCTCACTTTGAAACCGAACTAAAGAAGAAACTGATGGAATTTGTGATTCCAGATGATCTGGGTCGACGAATCCTTCAGGTTGCTCCATGTGAAGGGTTTTAGCAATGTCGCCATGCAGAAAGGCAATTTTGATGTCAAACTAAAGAATCTCAAGGTCATTTGCGGCACTAATAGCCATGACAAAGCGGATAATTTCACAGGTGACAAGGTTTCACTGTAATCAATCCTAGCCTTTTGAGTGCAACCCTTTGCAACTAGGTGGGCTTTGAACTTGTCCACAATGCCGTCTGGAAGGTACTTCGTTTTAAATACCCATTTGCACTTAATAGCCTTTCAACCATCAGGAAGACGGACGAGGTCCCAAGTCTTGTTTTCTTTGAGAGAATCAATTTCATCAATCATGGCATGAACCCATTGAGCAGCATCAGGGCTTTGGAGAGCTTCATGATAGGTGAAAGGATCATCCAAGGAAACATCTGCAGTGATAGGGTTTGAGAAATTTGAAGGAGGAGCTGCAGACTCAAGTGGAGGTGAGATGATGATTGGAGAAGAATCAAAGATGATGTGAATCAAGTGAGCATGAGTTAATGGGGGAGGAGTATCAAAAAATGACGAACGAGGAGCAACATTGTCAATTTCTTCGAGAGGACATAGCCGAACAGGTGTATGCATCTAGTAGTTGGGATGGAAAAGAAGAGCACTGGGTGTAAGAGGAGAGGGGAGGACAACATCTTCAGGAGGATTATTGGTAGGACCGATGTTAGTGGTCGGTGGAGAAGAAGGCACGATGACGGTGTCACTAATTAGGGTAGGTTCAGGAGGAGAAGATGAAGGAAAAGATGTAGAAGAGAATGGGGAAGAATCAGGGTGATCATTGGAATGATGAGGAGCACTTGTGAAAGAAGCAGTGTCATCCGGCAAAGTGACAAGAGAAGAAGAGGTGGCAGACTGCACAACCGCGTTGCCATAAAGAATCAGTTTATTGAAAATCACGTCACGACGAAGCAGAACCTTGGAGGTCACAGGATCCCAGAGCTAATAATCTTTAGTATTATCACAGTATCCCATAAAATAACAAAGATGACTCTTGGGGTCCAGCTTGCTGCGATGTTGCTTCTCAATGTATCCATAAGCTTGACACCCAAAAACTCTGAGATGCTCCAGGGATGGCTTAAAGCTATACAATAGAGTAAAAAGTGTATTGCCAGGGATTAATTGTGAACTAGTGCGATTCAGAGTGTATACGACGGTGTGATAGGCTTCAACCCAAAAACTTAGAGGGTACCCACTGGTGTGGAGGAGAGACCGAACGCTTTCCATAACTGTGCGATTATCCCGCTCACAGAAACCATTCTGTTCCGGTGAATAGGGTGCAGTGGTTTCATGGCGGATACCTTTTTGATAAAGGTATTCTTGAAACTTCTTGTTGTTGAATTCTCTACCTCCATCAATGCGAAAAATTTGCATATAGTTTCCAGTGTCACGAAATTTTTTGTTGTAGACATCTTGGAAACAACAAAAGGCTTCAGACTTTTCGGCAATATAGAAAATATAACGATACCCGGAATAATTGTCTTTGAAAAATAAGTAGTAAAGAGCTCCACTCAAGGAAACATGTGCCATGGGTCTGCAGATGTCTGCATGCACGAGATAACCAGGTGTTGATGAAGGAGTTTGTAATGGCTGAGAAACAAAACTGTGTCGATGACTCTTACCAAGAACACAGCCTTGACAAAATTCTGGGGTGTGTTTAATGTGAAGTATCATCCCAATGACTGCTTTAGTTCGATCCATTGAGAGGATTGTATGATAGTTGAGGTGACAGAGCCGCTAATGCCAGATTTCCAAGCTTTGAGTGCCATCTACCTTAGAACTGGTACCCATGGGTCGAATCAAATTGGCATGGGAAGGAGAAGGTAATGCTCTAATGTGAAGTTTATAGAGCATTCCTTCTAAAGAACCATGCATAAGTACAATCCCATCAGCAAACATTCGACAACCCGTCTTAGTGTAGAGGGTATCAACATTCTTGAATGCTGCTAAAGAAACAGAGGAAAGATTTCTTTGAAGAGTTGGTACATACAAGACATCAGTTAGCATGCCACACTCCCACTGATTCCGTATGAATATCTCAATGGCAATGTCACCGATCCCTTCAACAAAGGTCGTATGCCCAGCTACTGCTTGAATAGGCCAAGTGCTAGCATGCACTGCGGTGAAGTTGGTGAACCATGAACGCTGATATGACATGTGGTGCGAGGAACCATTATTAGCAAACCAATCTATGGTTTGTACATCTTGATCAAGAAATTGAACCATGTATGCTCTTGGCGTTGTCATGGTCATGTGAGGTGATCGTGTAGAGTACTGAGAAGGAGAAGAAGCTCCGGGCGCAGGTGAGCCGAGATGCTCTGTCGAACTATGATTCGATATGCTTCTAGCTGATACATGTTTTCTTGGAGGATGAGGACACTCCTTATGCCAATGGCCAATCTCCCCACAATTGCCACAACGCGAGGCTTGTCTTCGAGCTGCGATTTCTTGGGCTCGGTGGAAATGTGTACATCTTGTTGCTCATGAGGCAAGAAGGATCGTGGAGCATTTCCGCTCATGCTCCCACTAGCTTCAAAGTTGGGACGATACCTCCCTAGGTTGCTTGAAACTCAAGAACTTCTGGAGTAGAATGCCGAAGTATGGCTCTAGGCATTCTCAGTTTGACGTTTCCGAATTGCTCGTTCTTCATCAAGTAACCATGTCTGTAGGTTGATCAATGTTTGTTGCTTTGGAGCCACAGTTTCCACGTGGTCTAGAATGTATCATAAGTTGCAGGCAGGTTGCTTAACATCTTTGAGATGACCATGTCCTCGGAGAAGGGCCTTGTGCCAAGTTCTTCAATCTGACTGTTAAGCATCTCAATATTACCAATGAATGTTGCCATATCACCATTTTCTCCGAGTCTCATGTTGTAATAGTTGTCTTGTAGCTGATACAGGGATTGCACAATAGTTCTTTGGTGAATTAGGGCAAGTTTATCCCATATCTCCTTGGAGGTCTTGTAATTGATAATTTGATGAAGGATTTGCTTGTCCACCAATTGAATCAGTATGGGGAATGCTTGCTTATCTTGTTTCTTGAACTCAAGGATAGCATTCTGAATAGCATCGCTTTGTGTTGGTGACATCCCTTCATCTCGGGTTGGAGTAAATTCTGAAAATAAAGTTCGACCAAACTGTATCTTAGGTACCCCGGAGGAAGATTGTTGAGATGGCAGAACTGGCATAGATTCTGTCCCATCAACAATCTCCATGAGTCCTCTTCCATCGAGGAAGGCCTATGCTTGAAACTTCCAAAGATTGTATTCCTTGCCATTATACTTTTGCAAATTACTTAGCTCTTTAAGATCACTCATATTGGACACAACTTACAACACGAAAAACAGATGAAAAATTCAAGAACCCTTGTAGACGATGAGAACCCTTGCAGACTTCAAGAAAGAAAAGAAACTATCCACAGACATCAAGAAACCATCGACAAACTTCAGCTACTGAAACTATGATCCACGGCCACTAGAAGCGCAAGTTGTTGGCCCATAACCTGTTGTTGACAACACATTTTGACCGATCTTTAAACATTCACTCATTGATAGATCTACACATACATACACATGAATCATGCTTTACGAATCACTCATTAACAATCACATTTGGTACAATATGCATTTTATTTCTCGTAAGTAACTCAAGCAATCATCTTTTTCATAGTTCTTGATTACCTATCTATCAGCTACATACATTGCACACTTGCAGTCATCTTGTCACCACCTTCGAGCATAATAGCTTTGTCTTATTCTTCCTCCTCTTCGCTGCCGGTGATGAGTGTGAGGAAACTTCTATCACTAATCAATCTAACTACCCTAACTAATCAAGTGACTAATCTTGAACAAAGTAACCAATGCAAAACGCACTGACTCCAACAATGAGCAAGGGAGTTGTGATGGAAAATATTGTTAGCAACACAATTTTAACCAATCTTCAAACATTCACTCGGCGGTGAAACATTCTACATATTACAGGTTGACACTACTTTTACTCACGGTCTCTATCTATACTGCTTTTTGCACTCATTGATAACTCTACACACACATACACATGATGATGCACGAACCACTCATGCAAAGACACGCTTGGTACAATATGCTTTTATTTCTTGTGAGTAAGTGACTCAGGCACTCATCTACATTTCAAATCTTGATCAGCTTTCTATCAACTACATGCACTCACACTCACAGGTATCTTGCAGACAATATCAACTTTGAGCTTGTTGCTCGTCTTATTATTCCTCTTCACTGCCGGTGATGTGAACGAGGAAACTTCTATCACTAATCAATCTAACTACTCTAACTAATCAAGTGACTAATCTTGAACTAAGTAACCAATGCGAAACGCACTGACTCCAATAGAAAAGAGTAGCAATCTTAACTTTCTTCTGTGATGAACTATCTATGCAGGCAACAAATATCATGCAATCGGGAGAGGTGAGTAGAGGAGTGGTAGGGGGAAGGAGGTCTTGAAATCGCTTGGCCGCTTGTTTGTTGACTCTGACCTTGAGTTTGCAACCCGTTGCTTTGTCGATTGTGAAGGGTATGTGGCTCTTGTGATATTGATCACATGCAGGGATTGCACGTCACGTCACGTCACATTTTGTGACAGCAACGTGACGGCTGACCAAAAAACGTCACGTCCGCGGGGGGGTAAATCCGGCAGTTACCCCAGGGGTAAACTGACGCGGTCAACCCCCTGGTCAACCCCCTGGTCGACTGCAAATAACAGTCGACCTAGCAGTCGACTGCAAAAAAAAACATTAAAAAATTCCAAAAAAAATTATGGACCGTCAGATCTTCTTGGCAAGAAGATATGACGGTCCAGAATTTTTTTGGAATTTTTTAATTTTTTTTGGCAATCGATTGCTAATTCGACTGCTATTTGCAGTCGACTGCAAAAAAAATCAAAAAAAATCAAAAAAAAAATCTGAACCGTCAGATCTTCTTGCCAAGAAGATCTGACGGTCCAGAATTTTTTTGGAATTTAATTTTTTTTTTTGCAGTCGACTGCTAGGTCGACTGCTATTTGCAGTCGTTTGCTAAGTCGACTGCTATTAGCAGTCGACTTCAAGGAAAACCTAAAAAAAAATCATAAAATTCTAAAAAAAATCATGGACCGTTAGATCTTCAATCCAAGAAGATCTAACGGTTTAGATTTTTTAATAGATTTTTTTAATTTTTTTAATTTTTGTTTTCTGAAGTCGACTGCTCGTAGCAGTCGACTAGAGCAGTCGTCCAAAAAAGTTACAAAAAAGTTACAAAAAATTGGTACATTAACTTTTTTTTACCACGTCAGTGCGCGTCACGCCCCGACGTGACGTGACGTGATGGCGTCACGTCATTTGTGACGCGACGTGCCGCAAAAAGGCCGCGTCACGTCCATTTGCACATCCCTGATCACATGAAGCTTTTGGGACATTCCCGCATGGGGAAAGGGATGGTTTTCCCACTACGAACATTCCCACTTTGACATAATTCCCTCCTTTTGAAGGGAATTCTTACGTTTTTCCCACACACAAGAGGGAATTATGCCAAGAGGGAATTGTGCCAAGAGGGTTTACGTCTCCCTGTGGATGTACGCGCAGCTTCAGACTTGGCTCATGCTTGATGCTTGACAGAGGCTTTGGACTTGGCGTATCCAAGTTGCGTTCCCTGGGGGCGGCCGAGATGTTGGTGTCTGATCGAAGCTCCAGGGTCTTGAAGCCGCCAATCCCCGGTCCTTGAGGTTCTTGCTGATTAGGGGATCCGTCCTAGGAGAGATATGGGTTCTTATTGGCCCCTGGACAATGCCGCTCCTGTGAAGTGGCGCTGCTCTGTGGTGCGTTCTTGAAAGTTCGGGGAAGCAGGTGCTGATGGGATCTAGTCGTTCTGAGGTGGGAACCGCTTGTTCTGGAGCTTCGAGCTTGGCAAGTTGTTGGTGATGGTCGCTAAAGGCTCCTTCTTGAACCCTGGTGAGGATCCACGTTGTGCTCCTCAGCACATGAGCAACCACCAGCCGCTCCGCTTGGTGGAGGCGATGAATATCATCCAGCTCCGCCGGCAAGGGTGGTGAAGCGGACCGTCCGTCCCAGTCCAGAAGCCACGGGCTCACCCTCTACCCGATAATTTCCTTGCAAGTTTCTTACTGCGGAACAGGCTCAAACTCCCTCTCTCCTTTCTCTCTAACACTCACAAACACATATTAAGGAAAAAAAAGGTCGGGAAAGATGAATGCGGGAAGCGGGCGGTGGACGCTAAAGGGACCCCAACGAGCTCTGTCCGGTGTGATATACGTTGGTGGGGCCCACCATTGCCTCTACCCCCCAAAACTTTTCGTGTCCCTGTCCACGCGGTTCGGGCAACATTGCCCGACATCTCTTCCCAAACGCCTCTTTTCCTTGATGTCTGCCACTTTAACAGAATAACAATTGCCTTTTAGCATAATTTCTTCAATACCATGGTGTTGTCCTTCACTACGATTGTCCTTCAGGACTCAGTTTTGTCCTTCATACCTATTGTCCATATAACCCATATTGAGTGCACTTCATCTTCAAGGTCCAAAATCCAATATATATATGTTCACTTCCATTGAGTAAAAAACAATTGATTGGGATTTCCTTTTCGAAGTGAAACCGTCAATAAAGCATGTCATTAACTTGGAAGTCAAAAACATTACAAAAGCCTCATTAGCACTTAGGTTATATTTATTGTGACTTACCATTGAAAGGGGCTTTGTCATTCTAAAATGGAACTAAAATTAATGTTTTATTTTTAGTGTGTTTATTTTATAATATTTTAGTTAATGCCTTCTATTTCCACAAGTATTTATACACATTCAAACTAATAAAGTATGATTGAATGTTATTAAGTCTAATTAATCCTACTTAAGTCCAATTAAATCAGAAAGTATGCTTACCAAATTAATTAAGCCTAATTAATTATAAATGCACTTGCTGGAATTAATCATGCTTTAATTCAGATATGAGGAATTATGTGCTTGATTACACTTGTTTAGGATTTATTACGCTTAATTAGACTAAATGCACTTACTTGCACTTAATCAGGCTTAATTAGTTCGAATGTTCATGAATACTTGTAGAAACCTAGGCCTCACGCTCAATTACCTTCTAATACGGTTATTTACACTTAACTACATCTATTCACACTTAATTAGTTGGAATGTGTATGAATACTTTTGTGAAAGTAGAATGTATTAATTAAACTAAACACACTAAAAATAAAACATTAATTTTAGTTCCATTTTAGAATGACAAAACCCCTTTCAATGGTAAGTCACAATAATTATAATCTCAGTGCTAATGAGGCTTTTGTAATGTTTTTGACTTTCAAAATAATTACATACTTTGCCCGGGGAAGTCACTTAGTGTATTCTTTGGGGACACATGAGCGTACAAAGTTTGCTACCCCTATATTATATGCCATAGATAACTTTAAAAATTATGATATTTTTTCTACATATGCATAACCATTGATAATATCTTTTGTGTATTTTTTTGAAATTTTTAGTCATCTTCATTTTTTGTAGTAATTGTTTTTGTTTAATTCTGCGTCATTCTAGTTAGAAACGGTATGTTTTATAGAAAAAGAAGATCATCAAATTTGGTTATCATTTTTTACTATGTAATAGATACCATGTATATCTACTCGTGAAAAAAAATTGATAAAATTTTGACCCATTTTGGTGATGCAACTTAGAAAAAGTAGATTTTTTTTGTATGCACGTGGTTTCAACTTTACAATGGAGTGACTTCCCCGAGATACTTTGACATTTTCACTTCGCAAAAGGAAATCCCAATCAATTGCTTATTACTCAATGGAAGTGAACATATATATTGGATTTTGGACCTTGAAGATGAAGTGCACTCAATATGGGTTATATGGACAAGCGGCCTTCAATCCTAATGAAGGACAATAGGCATGAAGGACAAAATTGAGTCCTGTAGGACAACCGCAGTGAAGGACAACACCATGGTATTGAAGAAATTCTGCTAAAAGGCAACTATTATTTTGTTGAAGTGGTGGACATCAAGGAAGAGAGGCGTTTGGGAAGAGATGTCAGGCAACGTTGCCCGAACCGCGTGGGCAAGGACGCAAAAAATTTTGGGGGGTAGAGGGGGTGGTGGGCCCCACCGGCATATATCATGCCGGGTAGAGCTCGTTGGGGTACCTTTAGCGTCCGCCGAAGCGGGCGGAGGCAGAGGCTAGGGCAGCAAGGCGCTCTCCGCCCGTCTGGCATGTGAGCTTGCTTCAAAGATCTGCACGCACCCCTGGCCGGCCATCCGCTGGGGGCCATGTGGACCTCCGCCAGGCGGCTGGCGGGGCGGACCGGCGCCCATGTGCGCAACTCTAATATTAGTACCACTCATGAGCCACAAAAGTGTAGGAGCTACAAAGGTCTCCGCCCTCGCTATTATCAGTCATGTTGTGAACCCATGTGGGCGCGGAACTCGGGTAAGGGTCCACTGTGAGCTCCTACAACTTGTGCATATTGGTGATGATTAGTGTCGGTCTGGTATATAGGTGAATGCATGGTATCAATAATCAACATCAATTACAGCATCAAAGAACCTACTTATGGGTATCAAAATTGTAAGACCGCTCAACTATTGATATTTGGTGGATATGTCAAGATGAGAGAATCTCAGTATACTTGAGTTATTATTAGGGTCAATACCATCCTAAACTACACTGATATTAGGACAATTTTGCATAGATATGAAGGTTCTTGCATGGTATATAGACCCGAGTGGTATCGCAAACAAAAACATTGTCAAATACCCATACCCTATTGGTTCCAAAAAAAAATAACATCCTCATTTTAGATGTTGGAATGGTATAAAAAATACACAATGCCAATCCAACATTGGTGCTAACCATGGAGTCAAGTGCCTTGGGCAGGTCACCAACACTAAATGTTAACCCAACATGATTTGTCATTCCTTGTAAATTTTTTGGGGGATTATGATTTACAGTATTGCAATTACTGCCACATACCAAGTGATTTTAATCATCCAAATTTTAATCATTCATGACAATATTTCATCACAAGTGAAGGTAGGGTTTTGGCCCATGGATGAACTCATCCATCATCCATGAAAATATTTGTTCACTCATTCATAAGAAGTGTCATCCGAAAAGTTTACCATAGTGACATAACATACCATGTGACACTAAATATCATGTTTAGTGTAGCACGTTGTTATGGTCCAATGAACGGGGAGAACCAACCGCTGGTTACAGATGAACTGGTTCAGTTTGAGAAATAAACGGTTGAAGTTCAAGACTTCAGGAAAATTGCCAACTGTTTTAGAGGAAGCTATGGAAAATACCTCAAATTAATAAAGGAAAACCGAAAGATGTCAACATGTAACCAGTTGGACTTGGAAACACTAGGCTTTTGACCAATTATGCCCAAAAATCTCCCCATGCACTGTTATGGTCACCACCATTAATTGTCGTGGTAGCTGCAGTAGCTTGGCACAACACCGTTGGATTACGAGATGTCCAAGGCCATCAGGACGAAGTAAAAATGCACCCTGCACGTAGTCGGGGGCCGGCAGGTTGCCTTCCAGAGGTTGCTTAGGTTTGGGAACTGGTTGATCTTCTCAATGGGTGTGAGCGATAATAGAGCAGTTCAGGTCACATTCTTCTCAGGACCAGCTCAGGAGTCGGGGGCTGGTAGGTTGCCTTCAAGAGGTTGCTTAGGTTTGGGAACTGGTTGATCTTCTCAATGGGTGTGAGCGATAATAGAGTAGTTCAAGTCACATTCTTCTCAGGACCAGCCCAGGAGTCGGGGGCTGGCAGGTTGCCTTCCAGAGGTTGCTTAGCTTTGGGAACTGGTTGATCTTCTCAATGGGTGTGAGCAATAATAGAGCAGTTTAGGTCACATTCTTCTCAGGTCAGCCCAGGAGTCGGGGCTGGCAGGTTGCCTTCCAGAGGTTGCTTAGGTTTGGGAATTGGTTGATCTTCTCAATGGGTGTGAGCGATAATAGAGCAGCTTAAGTCACATTCTTCTCAGGACCAGCCCAGGAGTTATACCAAACCATGTACACCGATACGTGCAATTAGGTTGCCCCACGCTGATTTATCCACACTCCACACTATTTTGAATATTTGTTACCATGGCAACAAAACACAGGAAATGTTTTTTCATTGTGGCTGCCATACGGATTGATGAACAAAGTTATAAGTTTTTGTGGTCTGATTTTGAGCCAAGGTACGTAATTTGCATGGGTAAAGAGGCAACCTATTCACGAAGGCAACCTAATTCCACATGGTCATCCCAGTAATTGGACAGAGCTAACCCACCTCCCCAATTAGTGGTGCAATATGTATTGGTTTATCAAAACTTAGTTAAATGAAGTGAAGGACTCAAGTTTATGTGGAGAGCTTAAAAAGCACTAACAATGTGCTTGAAGACCACAGCTGCATGCATCATGTAGGTGAATGATGCATTCTCCTAATTCATGACACATCGTTGTTCTCGATATGTATTGGTGTGTAGGTTGATGTCAAGCAGGAAGAGTCATGTTTGCAGATGCACAAGCTACAACTATACAAGAAAACATGGCCACATTAGATATTCAAGATTTTCATGCCCGAGTCTTCATAGATGCCTTGGTGGTTGGTGGATATACGGGCAGTATTGCATGCAGTGTCACCGCCGCGTTGAGGAGATGATTCTTGGCATGTTTTATGCGTCAGGATTGAGCACCATGTTCCCACTTGCACATTCAATGTAGCCTAATTATTCACAATGAACATGATCCACTGCTTCATGTGTTCCATCAATAATCTAACATTGAATCAGAGAAGTAGCTATAGTTTACATCATACATCACAGCTCGGAATACACTATTTTGAATTCCACCGCAGATTGCATAACCCTTGAAGTGGACACAAATATCCACAATCTATGAAAAACTATGAAGCAGAACAACTGCCAACAATTTACAACCTACAGTCTATCAACGTTGACGCAACAATTCACAGGAATTGCGCCCCATCAATTTGTATGTCCTACATCTTCACAATGCATGCCTAGAGCTCAGCATAGATCTTCAAAGACAACTATACAACAACACAATTGTTGAGAATTGGTTTGAAATCGAACATCGCAAGAAATTTGAAAGTGTTCCTAACATGCTGCAAAACATTGTCTAAATTGGTCCAAGCAGTCCTAAGCCTTGTAGTGACCACCAATTCACTTCTGGAGCATGACAATAGAGAACAATCAACTTGGCAACCAGCTACACTAAATATGATATTTAGTGTCACATGGTATTTAATGTCACTATGGTAACTTTTCGAATGACACTTCTTATGTATAAGTGAACAAACATTGTTATGGATGATGGATGAGTTCATCCATTGGCCAAAACCCTACCTTCTCTTTGTCAGCAACTTGTGATGACATGTTGACATGGATGATTGAAATTTGGATGAAAAATCACTTGGTAAGTGACAGTAATTGCACCACTGTAAATCTATAATCCCAAAAGAAATTTACAAGGAATGACAAATAATGTTGGGTTAACATGTAGTGTTGGTGATGCTATATTGCGGTTTATAATTAGTATTGAGCAAAACAATTAGAATTGGTGACACTAAATATCATATTTAGTGTAGCTAATTTACAACTACAGTGTCCCCAAAGATGACCTAATATTGCAGAGACTCTCCGGATTTAGTGATGTGCAAAAGCATTGGCAGCCGCCAAAACCAAATTCCCATACGTAGACAAATGGTTATCAAATACCCAAATACACCAAAAACTATCTAACCACTTCTGGAAAAATGAAAATGTGATTGATGCCCAAATCACCCAAACGCTCAAATTCCAATACGCACAATACATGGGTAACCACTAGAAAACCATATTCTGGCCCCTCACACATAAAAACCCCAACTACACACTATGCCACCTCAACGACAAAGACACGTGGCCCCATCTACTATCAACATGTGAACACCCATACTTAAAAGGCCTAAGAATCACACGACACAACAAAGCAATACACTTCATTACCCAAACCCTACAAGCAAACAAAAACACCAGATTCCTCACATTAACTAACGCAGGTAACTTCAACAACAAACCACCTGAACAAACAACCCCAGAATGGCTCCTTAAATGCACATGCCCACAAACAACGTGCCACTGCCTCGCCAAACTAAGACCAGACATATTATGTCTAATTGGAACCCCAAACCACACACAAACACCAATATCACCATCCCTAGCAACCACAACCCAACTCATTGAATTCACATACTGCCATGATAGATACCCGGACCATGCCCTCACACATAAACACACTAAATATGACCCCCTTATCAGTGCCATCCAAAACAATGGTTGGAAAACCAACCCTCTCATTACCATCACAGCAAGCATCAGAGGTGCCATACACAAACACTCTATTAACAAACTTACCAACCTCAAAATTCCAAAACCAGCCATCAAAACTCTCATGAAAAATATCCACCAAAACGCCATCAAATATCTCACATACCTCATTCTAAACAAAAGGAAACTTGAAAACAAACAAGGACCGGTTGCACCACCTTAATGACATGGAACAAGCGGTACACCAAAAAAGCCCACCTCACAAGAGGCATAACACCCCATACTGCATCATGGACACCCATGATCAGCATTGGGTTAACGGGCTCATAGTCACACCGGTACCTGGCTACGAGCGTTATTTTTATTTTATTTTATTTATTGTGCAAGAGCAGCCTAGTCCATCTTCTAAGTTTTGCCCACAGCCATGTGTCCTCTTTAAGTCTTGCACGCCCATAAGTTGTGAAGATCCATTGCTTTGGAGGAAGAGAAGAGAAGATCCATTGCATCATGTTGACCTTTGGGACGTAGGAAGGGAACAATTGCAACTCAAATAGCAGCCAGACATGTCAAATGAAGTGGATAGATCGAGGTCACATAAACAATTATGAATATCTTCCCTTTGTTGATTTATGCTCATTATGCTCAATTACAGTGAGAGAAATGTAGGGATGGACAATGCATTATAGCCTGCCATAACAATGTGCCTGTTATGGCACATATTTATTCAGAAAGGTCAGGCACTGTGGAATTTTTGGACACTGCCTGTGGTCTCCCACCCTCAGACAATGCTCTTGAATTACACATTGCACTGCACTCTACACATTCTTCATATACTTAGCCTCCAAAGGCCAGTTCGCCAATTGCTAGAAAATGACAGAAAGAAGATCAGGAATCTGCTATATGCGGCTTGATTGAATGCACAGCAACATCAGCATCAACAGCCCAATTAATATTTGTGGATGGTGTACAATTCCAGAGAGATGGAGATATGGTGGGTCAGGCTTGCTTGAAAGCAAGCTCTGCTCTTGTGATGCTTTCATTGCTTCATGCGTATGTGGGTTGATCTTTTAGTCTTGCACACTTGTACACACTTGTGTGGGTTTGTTCAGGTTTAGGTAAGATTGATTATGAGTGTTGTTCCTTCTTGACATGCATTGGTTGACAAGAGTGACCAATTTTATTTTATTTATTTTGTATTTAGAAATTAACAACATTGAGACCATTTATAACTTTATTTCATTGCCAACAAAACACATAAGGTTCCCAGGACCAAAAAAGAGAGGAGGGGAGAGCTGTCATGGTGGAACCAAACAACAATGCCAAGTAGTTAGGGTTAGTCAAGGTGGGTACAATATCCATAATAGGCAATTTCCGAAAACTCACTTGTTTTGTGTGGCAAAGACTAATTTAGCGCTCTTAATATCAATTGCAGTGTCAAATCACATTAGAATAGGTATTTTCATGATGTAGGATATTTCAATCCCTTCACCACCTCCCCAATGGATGAGTTTATGTAGACACCAAGAAGTCCTGTCCCGACCACAATGAGATCTTTCAGGACATTAGGGGTTAAAATGTCCAAAACTATCCAAAATTGCTGATAGATTACAAAAACCTCTACTGATGCTTAAGCTTTGAGATATCCTTTGATTAGAGAAAAAAGGAAGTAGCAATCTAAGTGCTAAGTTTGTTGACCTCTGAAGCACTATCTTGAAACACAGAAATTAAACTAGGGAGTCCCACAAAAAATTCCAAAGGTCCAGGTCCGCCAGTAAAATCCACAAATACAAGTCTTAAAATGAAGTGATTTGGTCTCCAAGAACAGACGTTAGATAGACCAAATACAGAGGCTCATCATACAATATTCAAGAGAAAACTCAGGAATGAATAGGCATTGGATATAGACCCAATGCAAATAATAGCAAGGGGTGCCCTAACACCCACTCCAAGCTTTAACATTATGATTCACTAGCTACTTGATACATGTACTTCCTGTCGAACCACCAGTGTGAGAATACACAAATACAGCTACAAACACAATTGAATAACACACTTAGCAACAAAATCCACCTTATCTCTTCAGCAACATGGAAGGTGTTGGAAGCTTTTCAATCATCAGCACCGTAGGATCTTCGAGGGATGTTCCTAATGGTTGCATCCATGGCTCCCCATCCATTTGCAAATAGGCCTTTTTGCGAGCGTTCCCATTAAGCTCCAGTCTCACTGCTTCTGCCTGGTACCAGAAATAAAAGTAGTGTTATAGATTTACAACACTTGTGAAGTAACTGAATCCTCATAAAGCGAACAACTAGGTCATTAACTACAGATACACTGGCTCTGTCTATTTCAATAGTGGGTGTCAAGTCAAATGTGGTGAAGTAAGCAAAGTGATTTGACCCCAAATCAGGATGAACATGCAACTAATCACCTTAAAGTTAACATATTGTTAGATTGACTTCCCTTGGACTTGGTGTAAGATAGTTTTGCCTCGGGAGAGGTAAACCCCACCACTTCCTTTGCATTTTCAAGTATTTAATCCTTGCCAGCTGGTGACTACGAGAAGTTAGAATATTCAGTATCACCTCATTACAATCAGTGAAATCATCCACGGGAGGGGAAGATGTGGCCTCAAGACTACAAGGTCGAACCACCCTCACCTGAGAATGCCATCCACTGCATCGTGGGTCTCTGGTACTACAGTGCCAAGACACTCTACCTTGACACCACTAATATTAAACCAAAGATCATTTTTTCACTGTGACTCTACTCTATGTTCCTAAATATTACCAAAACTGGAACTTCAAACAACCTGGTGGGAAATTCACAAGGACTTACTTGACAAAGCCTCACAGCAGTGCGAACACTGAGCAAGACAAAAGCAGAATGCCAGCCGTCCCTCAACCCCATAATCTCTAAAACACCATCATCACATCTTTGCTCCACAAAATTCTCCTGCACACATCCACATCGATTTCATTCACACAAATAGAGAATCAGGCAGAAACCATGCAGTTGGGGTATTTGCCTTAAGTTCATCTTTCCATCCATCTAAGACAGACATAACAGCCACATGAATGCTTCCTTCCTGGGAGCAAGAAGTGGAAGGGTAGACCATATAAACATGAATCGCTGGAGTGCAACCTACCTCACATTTCTAATGCTGAAGTAATAAGGTGATAAAGTGCAAACCTGTTACTTTAACATATCGCATTCTACAACAGAGAAGAAAGGAGTTTAATATCAAGAACTCTGAGGACTACATCCACATAGAACATGGATTTGCCTAGGAACACTACAAAAGAAGACATGGAACATTGTCATTTACTCTACTTAGGCATGTGTACTTAGGAGATGGAATAATTTAGATAAACAAACTACTTTCAGAACCAGAAAATGTGGTAAGAATATGTACCCGTTCCCTAGTGTTTGATGAAGGTTTTCCCCATGGGTTCCGCCCACCCGCATAATTGTGTAGATTCAGAACCACAATTGCTCGAATACTGTTGCCAATTTGAACAATAAATTAGATTAGAGTGATTAGAGTACACAATATGATGGGCACCTTCTAAATTTCAAATTAAGCACATCAAGAACATCAGAGTCCAAAGTTGGGACTTACTTGCTAGGGATGTGAATCTCCTCCCAATCTTTCAAACTACTGCCCCTCCTCTTGACAAAGATTTTCACAATATTCCCAACTCCTCTGTAGGGACACACTTGATTGTTAATTTAAACAGCAATCAATCTCACTCACACTCATGCTCCAAATAGAAACCAATATCCAGAATAAAAAGTCTGGGGATCACCCTAAACTCCAACTGAATTTCTGATGGGGCTCACCTGGCTCGAGGAGCCACTGAGCAAGCTGTGCAGAACCAACCTTGTGTACATCCAAAACTTGAATAGATCACCTGCAAATTCACAGTTTTCTATGTCATTCACACACTTTGGACTTATTGTCTCTATATAAAAGTTAGTGAGGTTTGCATTGTCAGTACTAGAATGAGAAATAGAGACTATATGGAAGCAAGCCAACAGAACGCTCAAAACTCATAAGGTTTACTTGATGAGTAAACTCAAAATTCATATGCTTACTTGATTGGCCAAGCGGCCTCGAGCAAGCCAGGGCTTCTCATCTCGCAAATGGTGGAAGCCATAAGCCACTTGGGCATCCATTCCTACACCCAGACCCACAAAATCCTCTCATGATGTCCATATCCTCTGCACTTCTCCAAGGTCTCAACTGATTATGGTTGGTATTTTGTGAAGTAGAACTTGGAGGCAATCTTATTCTTCTTTTCACACTCGACATCAATCAACTTCTAAGATATATTCATGTGACATTTGAAGAGTGGACAAACCACTAAAATATTTTCGTAACATATCGTTTACCAATGCTGAAGTAGTTGAAGAATAAGCCCTCAAATGCAGGAGCTTTCTCATCTTTGTCATGCTTTTCACCTGCAACCTGTTGTGTACCATAAATAATAGTAATAATTCATACTTTGTGATACAAGAATCAACTCACTCAGCATTATAATAATTGATGTCTTTGCAGGTTTGACAAAAACAGATGTCAGAAAATTCTCCAAGAACCCAAATTACACCAAATACCCATCAACTTCAAGTGACAATACACCAATCATACCATAGTTGGTAGGGGAACATGGTGTTGAGGATGCATGGCATGTGGAAATTGTATATCCATTGCAGCAACTGATTTAGCAGGTCTTACTACGACCTGCCACCTGCATCCCTAAGTCCATATCAGAAATTAACATACAGAAACAAATGAATACAGGTATGAGTGCTACACAGTTTATTACAAATAGAGTGGAGTTTTAATCAGTATAAAATTCACAAGGGGGAATAACTAATCACAGTAATTTTTACTCCTACAAATAGAAGTGTAGCCTTATACTATGGGTTTGTCTCTGGTCAGATAACACACAATTAAATGTCCATAATCCACTAGGACTTCAGGGAATGATGTCAACAATACAATGGACTAAGTTCCGATCCAGTGCATGCAGATGCTTGGATAGAGGCAGGACTTACGTATCAAGAGGCGCTGCTTTTGCATTCATTGCCTTGACCAGGCATCTTTTAAGAGATGACTTGTTCGTTGAAGAAAACTCCCCTCCCTGTTAAGATGATTGATCACATAGACCCTCTTGTGAGGAAGACATGTACCAAGACACTTGAGGAATTTATTCTAATAAAGTTGGTGGATATCCATAAAGGATACAAAATAATCATTTGCACAAATTCCTATCTTACTGACTTTTAGTGTATATTCAATGTTTTGTAACCAGATATGTTGAAAATAACAGTCATATCTGTATTTTTAATATTGTGAGGTGGTATGTAGACTCAACCTGTCTAGGTGATCAACCAGCTGTGACAAGTTCCATTATTTTAATGCTTATTGTTTGTGTCAGCAAGCTGTGATATGCTCTACACATGTGGAGCAAGCCAAACGAAGAGCATAACAGGAAGGAGTTAAAATACAATCAAAAGCACTAGGCACACTTGCAAACATTGAGAACATATTTTGGTACTTGCAGGCATACCCAGCCAAAACTACGGGAGAGGTCATTTCCAGTTCCAAGAGGAACCACGCCACAAGGGGGGACACTTCCGGATGATATATTTTGTAGCTCTCCAACACTAGAAAGAACCCATCCAACTGTTCCATCCCCACCTGCCACCTGAAATTATGACAAGATGCATTCAGCCTCCCTTGGTTTTCTCAAAAGAAACTTCCTGAGATAGATAGTAGCTGACGGTGAAAAAAAATATCAGGGTCACTCACTTTGGTAAACAGGGAGGAAAGAACTTTCATTTGGTTGTCCACAATAAAATCATGAACATTTTAAAACCATATGCCAAAATGACAATTTTGCAAGCTTCAAGCTTTCCATGTTTAGATACCTTGTATGTGTAAAGTGAAACATTGGATGAAAGAATGGGAGGTCTTAAAAACCTATTCATCTCAAACATTGAGGAGGAGGAGGAGGAGGAGGAGGAGGAGTTAAGAAGTTAACAAGGATGCGAAGGTTTGCTCGAGTCTGCCGTGCACAATCGTCTCCTGAGTTGGCCATCCTGTCTAAGCATCCAACTCCATATTGCAGGATATCACTGGGCTTTGTCTCAGACAAGTCGTACACCTGACAAGGTAAGAAGCCTCCAATCAGCAACTTGGAAGTTTCAGGAATCCATGTCAATTCCATTGCAGCAGGATAGTTGTAAAATACATTTTACTTTAACCAGAGTAAAATTTCAAGTAACAGGACCAGCTGAAGGCGAAAGATGGATATTCTTAGAAATTATCTCATGGTCATGCAGAATAGTGTTAACCCTACTACTCTCACTGACCAGCTTCCAGCAATCAGAAGCACCCAGAAGGGACCCAGGAGCACCCATCTCATTAACCAGATTCTGAGAGTACATACAAAATAACTTGACAATTCTGCATCCTGTGCGTCAGGAAACAGAACATCAAAACATACTACACCATTCAGAAGTGTATGCAGCAATTCTGAGAAACAACAAATGATCCAGCTGAAGAAAAGAGTAGTCTTAGAATGTTCAAACAGCCACATGTTTGTAATGCTGACCTGATTTGGACTAATGAGCTCTATAAAGTGTGTCTTAAGTTCAGGACCAAGTCGGCCCCCACTTTTCGAGTTGATGAATACTAAGAGAGGGCAAGTCGGTGCTTCATTTACAGCACCAGATGGAGGACCCTCAGGATATGCAGTTCCTTGTGTGTCTACTGCATTGACCATATCCTTGGCTAAGTACTCTGGGATCATCACCATCTTCTTGAGTTCGATGTCACTTGGACCTCGCAATTTCTTACTCAGAGCTGTTGAAAATTTTCCATGAGGCACTGCAAGTGAACAATAAAAGTTTCCATTGAATGATGTGAGTCTCCTTCCAGAAAGGTGTACTTCCTTATTTATTTGTTAAATTACAACTTCAAATACCTCTCACATCGCAGACTTAGCACACTGCTTACGCCACCAACTAGAGAGAAAAAATATCAGATTAAACAAGTCATGAACAGCTCCGTCATTAGTCTCTAAACTCCTTTGATGTCACCAGCATCAGATAAAAATCACTGAATGCAGAGAAAACCTTTGTATTTTGGACAAATGCAACTGGTTGTGCAAATGTCAAATACCAAGGAACAGAAGGGGGAGGTGCTTGAAGCAATCCAAGTTGACAAGCCTTAAGAGGATACAAAGAGAGGAGAGCTTGATATCAATAGTCCAATTGCTCTGTTAATAATCTAGAAAGGTTTCTGATGGTGTAGTTTAATAAATAAGCCTCTAGGGATTTCTCAATGACATGATACATGATTAATTTTGCAGTATATGTCATCCTCTCAACCCTGACCACTAGTGTGAGGCTGTAGTAAGGGAATACTGTCCAAGTCCAGGGCGAAGATGATTACGCAAAATATGCATAGCGAATCTGAATGTATACCCCACCTTGTAGATTCTGCTAAACAGCTGACAGTGCACATGATAGATCTGCAGGACCCATACCTTGTTTTGATTCCACACCCACTGAAGGCGTCGACACCTCCTTCAATGGCTCTGCCTGCCAGAATGCAAAACTCTCCGGTTGTTTACCCATGTCAGCTTGTGGCACGCTTGAGACAACCTCCTCTTTGACCCCAGATGCAGGTTCAACTCCTGCAGCTTTTATCGCAACATCCTCATTCACACCCTCGCTGGCCAGTCTTGACTCTGTTTCTTCCAAGGGGTCCTCAGTTGTTGGTGGTGAAGGTTGAGGAGCTTAACAGAAAAAATGAAGTGGATACAGTACAACGTCATTCTAGAGGAAAGACTCCAAGTAATATCTGAACATGCAGCGAATGTCAAACCAGCAAAAGATATGGAAGCAAATGAAGGAAGTAGCAACCAAGAGACTACCAAGTGGATACATATCCACATATGATGATAACTGTCCGATGCATGCATTAGTTTCACTATATCTGCACAAATAGTCAGAAGAGGGACAACCGCAACCATTAGTAGAGTGTGCTTAAGAAACTAGCTCTAAGAGCAGGGAGTGCTTGCTGCTATGCATGTTCGAGACGATGCTCTTGATGGAAAAAAGCATACCTTCTGAAAAATCTGTCTCAAGTCCTGGCATTTCCATTGGTGGGTTTGCTGTTTTCAGCTCATCTCCATGCGAAGCTTCAGTAGGTTCACATTCAGTGGACTCCTTATCTTTGGATATGTGCACACCTGATTCTGGCATTGCAGGTATTTCCTGAGAGAGTGTGCTTGTCGATCCAAGAGGATTCACACCCTCTACATTTTCATTGGTACGAGGAATTGCCTTATGCATACCCATGAATGAGCCCAGCAATTCGTGACCTGGTATTTTTCGTGCGATGACTTGTGGGGTTCCTTCTCTGTTGAAGGAAAAAGTCCTGGTTGCATCCATACCCTCCCCTCCAATTATCCCAGACGAACTTACGGGAGTAGCTCGAACCGCATGAGTTTCAACAAGGTTGGCAATAGGTGAGATATCTTCTGCTGCCACTGGGGCTTCTGCTGGAACTTCACCACTCTTCTTAACTGGTGTATTTCCAAACACTGGCAGCGCAGCCGTTGGAGTAGTGAAGCTCAAAGCTTCCGGGCGTGTGACCTTGGGAGTTTCCTGGAATTCCTGAGAATGCGATATCCTGGGAGCGTCAAAACCTTCAAATGTGTCTGAATTCGTGGGAGCGTGTAGGCTCTCAAAGGTGGCAGTATCGCCGAGTGACGCGAAGGAGGGAGAGTAGCCAGGTGCTGCTCCCAGGTGAGCTGCAGACACATCATTATCGCCATTCCTATCCTCCGCCTCCGCATCGTTCACAGCCTCACCCTCCCCAATTCCCCTGTACATAATATTCTCATTCGATGTTTCCTTTAGGTCTTCTGGTGCATCATCATCAACAACGACATGAGGCTCCTGCTGATGATGCACATCATCATCACGTTGTTCAAGTATCCCGCCAGCTTCAGACGCCTTGTCAGGCACTGCGGGTGCCTCAGCCACACCAGAACCAGCTTTCTCCTCTACGTCCATTGCAACTCTCGCGCCTGCATCAAGAAGTCAGCTGATTTCCACTGCAATCGGTAAATTTCTAAATCCAGCCACGACCATTCTCTCTCCTCTCTCTTCTCTCTCTCTCAGTTTCAGTCTCAGATCCGAACGTGGAGCTCACTCCCTCGCAATTTCATATATATACTCTGCCCCTCGGCTCCTTGCCAAACACCACCGCCTGCTCTGAAACCAATCCTTTGAGTTCAATCAAACCTCGCTGTAACGGAACCTCCTCTCTTCAAACTTGTCTCCCTCACAAAAAAAATTACATACACACTCCCTACTTCTTTTCAAACCTGTCTCCCTCACAAAAAAAATTATAATATACTCTGCCTCCACTCCTTGCCAAATACCACCACCTGCTCTGACAACAATCGCTTCGAGTTCAATAGCTCCACCGAAACGCACCAAACCTAGCTGTAACGGATCCTCCTCTCTTCAAGCGTGTCTCCCTTACAGATTTCACATATGCTCTGCCTCCACTACTTGCCGAACACTCTAAAAACAATCCTCCAAGTTCAATAGCTCCACCAAAACGCACCAAACCTCGCTGTAACGGATCCCTCTCTCTCTCTCCCTCTCTCTCAAACGTGTCTCCCCGTGGGAAGGCGAACCCCAGGCTGCTCCCGCCCCTCCTCCGCCGCAGCAACAGCACACACTGGACGCATTCTCGGATCACTTAGGGCTGCCGCGTGCGAAACCCCCGCGATTGCTCGTCCTGTAACGGATCCTGCTCAAACAAGTTTCTGCGTGCGAAGCCGAGCAGTGGCCTCGACGCATACTGACCGTGCCGAGACACCACAGCTGCTGCCGCGTGCGGCGCTCCTGCAGCCTCGCGAGTTGGAGGAGAAGCTCGGAAGAAGAGAGAGTCAGTCTTAGCGTGCGCGCGCAACAATGCAACACTCTGCTGGCAACAAGACACACAAAAGGGCTCAAATCTACCAGCGCTGTAGATTCTAGCCACTTGTTTGACACTGGGCACGAGTCCAACGAGCGCTGAATGAGGACGAGTCGGGGGCCAGGGGAGAGGAGAGTAGGGAAGAGTGGTGTGATGGTGGTGGGCCTGTCAAATCTTGCCGACAGCTAGATTTTGGAGTTCACGAGGTAGTGGATGAGAACGGAATGTCTCATACTGCGGCATTCATCCACTTGACATGTTGTTGTGGATGAGAGTAGGATGTAGTAGATGAGGCCTGAGTGACAGGGCATTATCAGAAATAAGGACCCCACAGGGTGGGAGACTGAGCAGGGGGCCTTATTTCCAGATGCCATGTCTCAAGGGCCTCACTGCACGTAAAGGCATGGTCTTAATATTTGGATGCTTCCACATATTTAGGTGGCAGCAGCAGAGCTTCCATGCGTCTTTAAAGTGTTGGTTTGACAGAGCAAGAGCACTAGGAAATCATAATGCCTTCCAAGGAATATGAATGGAGATTACACAATGGGAGACTCCCTATAATAACAAACAAAAATTATGGCCAGATCTTTACATAATAGTTAAAACATGAGGGGAGAGTTTGGTGGTGCATTATGGAGGTATTGATTGGACAAGTGTGCATTCCAACGGCACATAATGCATTGTTGTTGCCTTTCGTTTTCTTTGCTTCAAAAACCTACATTCCAGTACTTGAGTAGTTGAATTGATGAAACAAAAAATTTCACGATGTCTTAAAGGGAGGTGGATGGAAACCGTGAGGAAGCACTCATAAGAATGTGCACATAACCAACTCTACATTGATTATCCCAATTAGTGAGGGAGGGCTGATAGGGAGCTTGGGAAATTAGTGAAGGTGATACTAAACTTCTTTACGCTACGAAATTAGTGCCACCAAAAGATCTAGGAGGCATTGTTCATCCTAACATTATTCATTGAAAATGGTATTCATACCAGCACTATTCACTTTTGGTTATTATTCTTTTATCACTCTACAAACACCTTAGAACGTGCATTGATTTTTTTTGAAATGTATGGTAAATGAACATGTATTCATGAATTTAGTATCACCTAGTAAGAAGTTCAGCCCTCGCTAATTTGAACTTGGCAAAGTAGTGTGTGTTTCGGGAATTAGTACCACACGCACGAATTGGGATAATCGATGTAGCAAGAAGACACATACATGGTCAAATCTACCACTTGTGTAGATACTAGCAACTTTACACAAAGCGCGAGACCAAAGAGCGCTGAAAGAGGATTAGGGGAGCTGGGGAAGACCAACTCTAGCAACAAGACACACAACATGCTTCAATCTACAATAGCTGTAGATTCTAACAACTTGACAAAACACAAGAGAGCAAAGAAACACTGGAAGAGGGCGAGGAGGAGACCAAGTGGACCAGTTAAATCTTGTCAACGCCTAGATTTTGGAAGATAGGCAAGTGGATGCAAAATTGCGCTACAAATAATTGCAGGTGGACCCTAGGTTGCTCATCAGTGGAATTTTGGATGAGACAATAAGCAATGAGAACATCCTAGTAGGGGTTACCTATACCTTGATTTGGGCTAGAAGAACGATTATGAGGAGGTGGATGAAAACCTGTGGGATAAGTGCATTGTTCATCCTTCTATACAGGATTTGAATGATATATGGATGATATACTGTAGATGGATGGTAATAGAGGCGGTCGGGAGGTTGGGGGTGGTTGGGAGCGGCTCTTTAAGGAGGGCCGCTGGGGGGGGGGACTTTATGAGGCTTGGTGGAGTATATGAGTACCGTAGTACCTTTACAACTTCAACACTAAGTAAATTATGTTTAGGAAAACCAAAAATTCGGAAATTTTATTTTTAAATGTACAATTTTTATTGAAATTTTTGTTTTTCCTTTTAAACCGGGATTTTGTATAAAATGGATTTTATAATAGTCGGTTTCCTATAAATAGCCAACACGGTGAAGGTATTTCGATATATTGTTTGTGGCACCTTGAAAATTGTGCTTGATTGCCAAGAAAAGACTGCCCCATAAAGCTTCAAATGGCCGAGTCCCCGGCCGGTTTTATATCTTCGAGAAAGCCCAATTTCATGTGGATTTTGTTTTCAGTCGGCCGCACTTACATGAAATCATGCATAACTTCGCAACCAAAATTAACGGGAACTCAAAAAGCATAGTGAGACTTCTAGTGCCCAAAGACTTACTATTGGCTGAAATGCTTTAACTGTTTAGTTTTTTAAATAGATAAAAACACTTGTTATATGGTGCATAACATTATTCAATTGTTATTAGCCGTTCCATTCTAATAATATCAACTACAGTGCTTCACCTGAGTGTATCATGTTGAATTTGTTAGTAAGAGAGAATAAGGAGGGCATAGTTTGGAACACTATCTAACTTTATTCTCTCTTACTAACAAATTCCCATCCCCATCCAACCTGCAATGATTGTTGAATAATGTTATGTGTCCTTATAAACACGGGGGTGAATCAATGAATAGGAAGAACCGACAACTACACTAAATATGATATTTTGTGTCACCAATTCTAATTGTCTTGATCAATACTTATTGTAAACCACAGTATAGTGTCACGACACTAAATGTTAACCCCACATTATTTGTCATTCCTTGTAAAAATTTAGGGGACTGTAGATTTACAGTGTTGCAATTACCGTCACTTACCAAGTGATTTTTCATCCAAATCTCAATCATCCATGGCAATATTTCGTCACAAGTTGCTGACAAGAGAAGGTAGAGGTTTGGCCAATGGATGAACTCATCCATCATGCATGAGAACATCTGTTCACTTATTCATAAGAAGTGTCATCCGAAAAGTTACCATAGTGACATTAAATACCATATGACACTAAGTATCATATTTAGTGTAGTTACAAATGAACCGGTGGAGTTTGAAAAATAACCGGTTCAAATCCAAGGATTCAGGAAAATTACTAATCAATCTACAGGAATTTACAAAATATTCCTTGATTTAATAAAGAAAAACCAAAAGATAGCAACATGTAACCGGTTGAAAATGTTGATTTTTATCGTAGAGCCCAGATGTTGCTATTATTTTGGTTGACGTAATCCATAACTCGGGGTTTAGAGACCTTGAATTAGTCTACAATAAATATTGTATTCAACATCACCATATCTATTTGTCTTGCTCAATGCTAATTGTAAGCCACCTGTATAGACAACCAGCACTAAATGTAAAACTAACATTATTTGTCATTCCTTGTTAAAAAAAATTTGGGCATAAGAGATTTACAATGTTGCAATTATCGTCACTTACCAAGTGATTTTTCATCCATTTTTTAAATCATCCATGACCATATTTCATTCCATAGTTCCTAGAATGCAAAATATATCAAACTTTGTATTAATAATAGGCATTGGGATGAACTAAAAGTAAGTTACGATGACGATACCTATTCATAAGAAGTGCCATTAAAAAACCTACCTTAGTGACATAATATGCCCTATAACACTAAAATAACTACATTTAGTGCAGTGAACATAAATTGGGGGAATCGCAACCAATCTATAGGAGGTCAGTTATTACTATGATCCCCTCGAGTGTTAGAAAACCAAACTGTAACCTCAGGGGTGTGTGTATATAGGATACACGTCAGTTTAATCTTATGTAATAATATATATAATGGGTGATAGAGTTTGATTTCATAGCATCTACTATTGAGGGGATAAGAGTAAACACTCATCCCATGTAAGTTGGTTCATGATCCATTTTAGATGAAGTTTATTAAACTAATTTGGGGTCTCTAAACCCGATTTAAGGGTTAATTTTGTAAATCATTGCTTAAGTAGAAACCCATGAAGTATTCAAGTAATGCACTCTATAAAAAAAGGGGTAGTGCTTCATCCACATTAAATCCAAGGAGGACAATATATAAATCACTATATTCAAACATTGAGTATAGTGAATAACTTGGAACATTATTCAACTTTGAATTAGAGTTTTATTCCTTTTCTATTTTACTCAAGATGGAATATTCCAGTGGTCATAACTTTTATGGATGTCCATTGGATTTCTCCAAAATCGAATGACTGATAGGCTAGCACTTCTAAATGCATGCTTCGAGATTCATCCATTATATTGTAGCATCGAAATCTACACACATTGGGTCCCGCGTGACTAAAACCTACCACCAAATAATGTTATCCTTAGAATTTCGATCATTTTTAGAGATTTTTGATACCCAATTTAGCTTCTATACCTCGCTTTAATCCAACTAAGTCTCAAAAGTTTTAAAACGTGTCATGCTTTAGCTGTTCAATACACAACCATTATTTGAATCTACCGCATAATAAAGTAGGAAAACATAAAACGGTGAACGACCACTACTAGTGCACTCGACTAGGAGCAAAATGATGCTTGTGTGGGCCCAAAATGGCTAACTATAAAAGTGGTGGCCCGAAAAAGATGCAATGATACGCTGGATGCAGTGATTGGCCGGATAGGTCTTGTTTCACACCACTTGAGATCACTTTTGGGTGCCATTGAGTTAACCATTTTGCGTGCATTCGTATGCAGAGTGTGATGTATTTGATGCTCACATCAGGGGGACTCTACCACACAAGTAGGGGGTTTGACTTACTAGCCTCTGTGCAATAATGTAACTAATTATTTACATGGAATAAAATTACAAAACAACTCGCATTCCTCATCATTTCTTCTACTCCATTTCTGTAGAATATTGCACGCATTTCAAGCCACTCTTTTTGGCTGAAGCAGCTTATTTTCACCATTTTCCATATTTCTACCTTAATGTTCCATTGCTTGAAACCCACTCAAAGCCCACGTGGAAACTAGAGTCCAACATCAACAAAGATGACTCATGAAGCAATTCACGGTAGTAGGCATAAATCAAGCACAAGTTTGGGGGAGGGGCTTTACCTATTCCTATGGGACCTCATTCACAAGCCATCTCGTGTCTACTCTTGATGCATTCTTTGAAATGAAGCTAACTTCGGTCTCAACTTTGACCAACTCCACATTCATTTTTGGCTAGGGATCCATGGTGTCTATGTAAACTTGACCATTGGGAAGGCGAAAAATACGGTAAACTCTTTTATAGCTTCAAATGGCAATTTTTAGGTCATTCGACTCATAAATGACATAAAAGACTTCAAAATAATATAGTTGGGTCTAGGTGGAATGAATCAGCCCTCAACATGCAAGGGACTTGTTTTTGCTAAAGTCTCTTCATTCACAATGGATGAGTTTATATAGACACCACAAAGCCCGTATTTTCATGCAAACACTGACAATACCATTTCAATATTTGCATAACTTGCTCTCCAAGAAATACCTAAAACATATTGTTTTAGAGAAGGAAAAGCTACATCACCTTGTCATGCTAGGATATGGGTACATGGGTTTCCCATCAAAACTTTATATATATTAACACTAGTACCCCCCTCCCATGCCAAAAGTTTAAGCAAGAGGATTACAAACAAATGATCCACGACATGGCAAAAGCAACTTATACTCCATCCGCACGTTTCATTTGCAAACTTGTGATTGCACTAAGTTAATGTATAAGTCTTCTTGAAGAAGGTTGCACCTTATACGTGAGCACACAACCACCTTTTGTCTCTCAAAACTTGAACTGTTGCGTTAACTATGACAGATGCCTTCCATTCTCAAACATCTAAGTCCTACAAAGATTAATTTAAGATATTTGGGAGTCATTGTCCTATTTGCTACGGACAATAGTTCACATGTGGGTTCAAGTTTACCTACAAATGATGCTTGAAGCCCATGAACCAACTACCAATATGACCCAATAGGACTTTTATTTATCGACTCCATCCCAAACTTGAGATATAGGCATTGTGGGAACATCACCACTTGAGCGGGTATAGGGACTGGATGACGAAATGTAGAGTGAATGCAAAATAATATAGTAGAGTAGGAGTTAGACGTGAAATGTAGACCATGTAGAGCTATCCAAGACCTAAGTTAACTCCCACTTTTAAGATAAAGCCATGAGGGGAGGAGGTTATGGACAAGAAGTGGTCAACATACTACCACTTGAGCAGGTAAAGGGAGTTGAGAACCACGTGTAGGGTGTGTGCAAAAGAGTAGGAGGTGATATATGTGTGTGTGTGAGTGAGTGTGTGTGTGAGAGAGAGAGAGACACCAGTTTCAATATGTAATATTGGTTCAATCATGTCTACTTCAAGTCGTGATTGGTACTACTAATCAACCTTTATCCAACCCAATACCTATGTGCACATATTGAAGGACTTATGAAAACTAGGGGTCAAGGGTTCAACTAACTTACTGGCCCAATATCCATTACATGTGGCAAGGTTTGTGTGGCCAAGTAAATTACTACATCCTCCTATATGTTGAGCAAGGAGGGGGGGGGGTCCACTAGAAAACACATTGTGGTAAAAGATAAAGTGTGTTAAAAGTATTGGGAAAAAAACATAATTATACGTGGATGATAAATTATGGCAACCATTAGGGTTTACATTGTATGAATATTAGATGACAAATCAAGGGTATGACTAGGTGCATTGCACATTGATGCTCTCCATGATGTTGTTTGCTCTATGCTTCTTGGTTGATTGAAGGTTTGTCGGGGGCGACACTTATTTTGTGCGCATTTTGTTTGTCAAGTTTTGAGAGGGCCTTGAGAGTGTGGCAATATTTGGGTGCAAACCTCAAGAACACCCCCAAGAAGGTTGTTTGTTTATATGGTGTATGAATGGATGGTTGCTAGGGTTACACACCATCCTCAAACGTCATGACTTTTGGTGCCTACTTCTAAGTACAATCTTGCCAACTCATTGCGTACAAACAATTGAGGTTTAGGTTGCAAACTTTGTGTGAGTTATTGTGAAATAATGTCATGCTTCATAACCATACCACAAGTTTAGGCTTTCAAGGGTGTGATTTGAGTAGGTTTAAGGGTGGTTGACTATAGCTTGTGTGGTAACTATAGCATTTTATAGGTGGAGGGGTGTATTAGAGAAACACAACTCAAATGTATGCTCGGGGAGGTCACCCTGCGAAAAGTAGTAAACCACATGAGTTAAACTATAGGGTTCGTTTTATTCATTGGAGGAAAAAATTATATAAGACTTGGATCTACCATAGCCTTCAATTAATTCTTGAAATGTCATTATATGTAAAATAGGGTATTGGAAAAAAACCCTCATTTTTTTCAGTAGTACTAGATACAAATTAGTATGAATAAAATCATGGGAGAATTTTTTTAATATTAAGATGAGTACAATCCCTAGTCCTTCTAGTAGACATATGAAAAAATAATACATTTTCAGTACAATATAGTGATGAAATCATCACTAAAAGCATATCACAGGCGTAGGAGGGAAAATTTTGCTTGTGGGCTGCAATTATTGGTCCATTTTCAAATCGGTTCAGGGTTTCGGTTTCGAGCCTAGGAGTGGTGGTGCCACTTGCTCCCATTTTTCACTTTCTCACTATGCAAGTTTTGAACACTCAGCATAGTTGTAATGCATTTTGAGGCATTAATTTTTTTTGTTTTGTTGTGATTTATTTTTATTTTTGTGATGAATGGTTACTCAATTGCTATGCTCGTTTTAAAAAAAAATTATGTTGCTTTCTAGTTTGGTTCAAATATGCTCATGTACATTGCATATGTCCACGCCAAACACTTACCCTAAAACCTTTAATGTCCATCTGAGCAAATGCTTAAGTTTTATAAGTATTATAGCGTGCCAAGAATTAGGCTATATTTGGACTTAGAATTACATATAGGGTGCTGGAAATTAAGACCAAGTAGTCTTTTTCCTACTAAAAGGGTCTCTTAAAATCATAATTACTAGGTAAATAGCCCCCAAACAAATACCCGGTTAACACATGTGGTTGCAAAATATAAAGGGAAGTGACCTCCCTGAGGATGTATGCAAAGCTTACATGGTCCATGCATCCATTCTAATAGCATTATTGGCATACACCAAGGAGAGAATGAGTGAAGCACATATAGCATAGCACTTGGAAAATATGAGGCATGTACTATATGTGATAGACCACTTATTGTAAGGTGCTTCATGATCTATCTTTTTAATGTTGCCAAGTTATAATTTCCATGCAAGACTCCTAAACCTTAATATGGAACATGAATCTATTTATGGTGTATTACATGGCACATGGTAACTATGACATTTGGTTTACACACAACATAAAGTAAATCCTACATTATGACCCAAAATGACATTATACCTTAAGCATCCAAGAAGCCAGATTGGGCCTCTTCTTGCACAAAAACATGTATTTGATTTACATATTTTTCATTTATAGGTAATTGTGTCAAAGTGAACTATCTAAATTTAAGTTATTTTTCAAGTGCTATACCCATTCACATGCCCCCTTGAACTCCACAACCCCCGCAACTCAATATTTGGGCCCCATAGTAATGCCTACTCCACCCAATGGGCAGGATGAGGCCTAACCCATCCACCAACTCTCAGTCCATAATTCAAACACTACACTAGGCCATAATGGTGTCACACACATATGCTAAGGCCCTTACCAATATCATCCTACCACATCAAGATTGGTATAATAAACGATACCCCCTCATTGGCCCCCACCCAAACACCCAAATACTTACCCACCTTGACCCACACATCCTCAAATATTGCCCCAACTAGATTTTCAAATATACCTAACCAAAACAAAACCCAAAATAATTACAATCCTATGTATACACCAATTCGTGAATCCCTCTATTATCCCCATCTTCGCTGAAAAATTCAGATATTGTCTTGAATCCGCATTACAACTAACATAACTACCCTCACACAAAATCCCAAGCCACTGAATACACCAAGGTCACCCTACCCAAGAAATGGAAACACACCAACACCCATCCTACTACTCTGATAACCCTTCCCCCTCCCCACCTCTTTTTACACACAACCACAATACAAATATCCCACCACACATACTTACTACACAAATGGTTCATTCACCCTCCCCCCCCAAGGCATTGCCAGTCTTGTCATCTACCACCCCGCCAACAACACCCAACACACCTATAGACTCCATGGCAGACAAAATATCCTCCACTCAAAATCCATTCATCCATCCACATAGCTTGTTATTCCATAGACGCCATGGTTGAATAATGTTGTGGAGGAGAAATATGATTGAATGAGATTGGACTTGAAGGTACGGGCCTTTTGTTTCCAACCATGACGGCCCTACACCATTTTGTTGGATCTAGATATTATGCATTTAGTCTACAACAACATTTTCCAATGGCATTGTTGAGATTATGTTGGATTAGTCACAACACAATTCAAAATGAAGGAGTTTTAACATATCAATGATCCTTGAACCAACATTAATTTTAAATGCACAAATAAATGAATGCACATATAAATTAGCCATGCACACCCATAAGTAGTCAATCAACATGCAATAAAATTATTGCACTCAAAGCATTTAATATTTTGACTTCCTTATGTTCAACATGAAATTGAAGATGACATACACACTTTTTTAAACTTTTTTTTCCCGTAATGTGTTGTATATGAGACACATGCTAAATGCATATCCATTACACTTAGGACTAGAAACTGCCAAAATTTCCCTCTTGTAATAGATAAAATGATAGGATTTCATTCATGTTGGAATGTTAACACTAAGGGCCACTTCACACACAAGACTGAAGGCCTGTGACCATTGCAATCTAAGAGCTCTCATTGGTCGAGAGGGTGGAGACCGTCCAAGTTCACTTCACACACGAAGGTGAAGGCCTAAAGGCCCAAAGAAGACTTCATGGATGAAAAGTCTACATGGAGTCCTACATGGCGGACTATGGATAAGGTTTCCTCCAAGAGGTGGGTCTGACACAAATTCCGGGAGACCATGATTTTTTAAAGATTTTTTCTAGCATGACAAATTATAGGGCGAATTCCAAAACAAATTCCAAGACAGACAAACACCACCAAATAATTCTCTCAAATTGATAGAATTTGAGACATATTATATTAAACCAAATCCTTCCCTCTTTTTTCGCCAACAGAATATGCAATGGTCTCCCAACATGGTCCATTCTCACTTCACACTATGCTTGAGGGCCCATGACTACATAAAACGGCTTTCCCAACACCCATGGTATGGCCTTTGCATGAAAGTCAAGGGTCCTCACCATTAAAAAGTCACGGCTCTTGGCTCATGTGTGAAGTGGCCCTAAAGCTTATGGAACTGGGATTCCATATATATATAGAAGGTTGGTCATATGATGCAATTCTTGACTAGGATTTAGGTATATTTGGATTTATACATGTATTTTGGACAATTCCAACCGTCAATATGACGTACGTGTACTAGATTGCAAACCTACACTAATATGGTGGTTGGCGAACATGAAATACACACATTTGAATTTGTGTTTGTTGTATTGTTGTTTTTGTTGTTGTCATTGTTTAGTATTTTTGTCCCCACAAGGGCACATCCCCTACTATTTTTGGACAAGTGCTTCGTCCAAATATACTTAAATTAATTCTTTCAAGTGGGCACAATCTCGAACAACTCAACTGAATGAGAAATCCTTAAACTTGGCCATGCCAGTCCAACACTAGGGTTGTGACACCTGTAATTACATAGTCCAGACAATGAAGAAATCAAAGGGTCGTCGTCATGAGAGCCATACCAACCTATGTTGACATGACATTACTTCCACCGCATATTGAGTATCATTGTTTGCTAGGGCATTTGTTGACAATCCAATGTTGAGTTTTGAGGTTGTGATTGGGCATCAAGGAAAGACAATCTAGTGTAAAACTAGAGGAGTCTAACCCATATTAAATGCATGTACTCGTTGGCCTCCCCAAAATGACCTCAAAGGCTAGGCCTCCATCATTCGCTAAGACAATTTGTATCTCCACATTTGGTCTTAAACAAATGCTAAATCCAATAACATGGATGTTTATGCCATGTAGGTGACTTGTTCCTTAAAAAATTCTAGCCGTCCAAGTATTTCCATGTGGAATGTATTAGGCAATATGTGATATGGTGTCCCTTAATGTGAGAATTGCTTACCTTGGTTTTTATTGAATTGCTTACTTTTATGGGCATGACTTGAGCCAAGAAACGTACCATTAGAAAGCTTACAAAATTTCAAAACACATGAACCCTTTGGATCGTGATATGGCCGTCTTTAATTTTTTTCACAAGCCTTAAACTTGACATTGTTGGAGAAAATCCCTTTGTTTCAAGGCATCTACTTTAGATGCACACTTTGCAGATCCTAACGGTAGATGTGCCCCCACAAAATAGAACATAAATCCATAAATTCTTGGGATGATAGTATTCATTGTATTAAGGAATATATAATACCCTTGTCCCCTTGACCAAGAACGTGTGGGCACGGGACATGTTGGCCAGAGGTCATTTGTGAATGGGAGGCTAAAACCCCATTGGTGTGCACTTAAGAAAACATGGAGGCCTGAAAACTTGTCCAAATCCTATTTTCTTTTGCTGCACTTTCCAACTATTATAGCACCTAACATACTATTTTTGTTTTCAACGATTGTTGATAAGTTTACCTACCAAAACCATCAGAAAACATGTGCACTTTGGTTGATTAGGGCCTCTTATGCATGTAGGAACCAATTGAAGAGTTATACATAAGGAGTCCCAATGATTTACTCGTTGAAGAAGTTTATAAACACATCATTGGGACGA
Source organism: Polytrichum formosum (assembly GCA_964035585.1). Lineage (NCBI taxonomy): Eukaryota > Viridiplantae > Streptophyta > Polytrichopsida > Polytrichales > Polytrichaceae > Polytrichum > Polytrichum formosum. The sequence goes on along the minus strand of OZ037941.1, from coordinate 18,827,588 downwards.
CTTGAACAATTCGAGGATTATGTTCACCAACAATGCCAACATGCTCATGAGCACCTTCTAGCATACCCACAATCTCATTATTGAATGCCACCATGGCCACATCCGATGGGTAGTTGTATGTGCCTTTGACCACCTCCCCCAATTTGTTCTTCACTTCAAACGTAAGTGTTTGGAGAACATCCTCGACGTTCTTGCAAGACACATAGTGACAACTCACTTGGGTGGCCAACCATGGGTGCAAGAATCATGAACATGAAAGCGGGCTTGGCATTGAAAGCCATTGGATTGGGTGAGTATTGGAACTTTGAGACAATTGTTGTTGCAAATATGACAATTATATAGGGAGAGTTGATTACAATGTATAATGAACTCCAAGAGCTTGACATCTTGTATACACGTCTAAGGGTGAGTTTCCATGTAGGTTGCTCACCCACCAAATTTTGGTGGGAATAAGGACAAATGTAGATGGAATATGATGGGGTGGTGTTCATATGTGGCAACCAACTATTGCTAATTCAAGTGTCCAGTGGGCGTGTGAAAATCTACTGCCACAAGGCCATGGCCCTCCACATTCTAGTAGCCCACCAAAATGTGGTTGATTGGTTGGTTGCTTTTGCTTATGTACATGAGAACACTTCCAACCCATTATTTTCTAGAATCTAGAGGGCGAGCCGCCTACATGGAAATTCACCGAGAGGATTCAAGTCCCTCCATGTAGGCGTCATCTACCTTAAGAAACCATGTTAAGAGGCCTACAACTCCAGCTTTACGAGGCATCCAGATCAGGGTACTGTTCTGAGGTAGTGAAGGAAGTGCTTGCATTGCTTCAAATTCCTTTCTTACAGCACAACATACAAGTTGTTTTCCATGGGATGTATACAACACTGCATACAGAATCAGATTCTGATGACTAGGTGTGTGACCAGTAAGCTTAAGCAATGACATAATAGCAAAGAACAACCACTGTTTTTGACTTGAGGTCATATCACAAATTACTGAGGTTGTCAAAAGTGAAATGTACCATATTAATTGGTCAAAATGAATGATAATCTCGCAAAAGTGAGGGTTTTGCAGGTCAGTGTCTCAAATGAAACTTTGGAAGTTATCAGCCAAGAATATCCTTGATTGAAGTTCATGCCTGACAAATGTTTCTGGACTTGGGCATGGACGTCTTCATTACATGTATCTTTTCCACCATGTAAGACTTTCAAATGACACACCCCTAGATGTGCGGAGATTTTGTAGTATATAAACATGTAAACGTGCAGTTTTCTGAACACAACCATGTTGTAACATCAAATAAACTGGATTCTAAAAGTGAAAGAGGTCAAAAGTGAACTTCTCATGCATTTTTGATCAATTCATGTGATGCATATTAATTCTGAAATCAGTTGCACACCTATTTGCGAGTAACATGTGCCCTGTACATGGCAAGGTTTGCATTCAAGAACGGACACCAAGAAAATATGTCTTACAATGACATTCGACTATGTCTCCAAAAATGTTAGGTTCAAGGAGTATGATAATGGGGAGGGCACACATGATCACTTCGAGACAAAAACAATTTCCTACTTTGATCACCTATGGATTCTGCATCTCAACTCCAAAATTTGAATCACTTCCCTACCTTATTCAAGAATCAAAGTTATAGTTGTCATTTGAACTTGGCATTTTCCATAATAAGGTCACATGCCTCGTGAGAGCCTACTAAATTTCATGGCGATGTTGTATTCTTGCCATGCAAAAGATACTGTGTGCTTTGATATAATTGAGAAAAGAACCTTTGCAACAAAACAAGCCAATATAGTCATACACAACCATGAGTAGGCCATTGATGATATGCAAAAACTTCAATGCACTTTAGGTGTTCAAAATTTCAACTTTCCCATGTTCAACATGAGATTTGGGATGACATTTGAACTTCCTAAACATACACCGTTTTAGCAAGGGTGTTGACGCACAAGTTTATAGTTTGCACCTCTACATGTTGTATATGAGGCATGCACTAATACTTGTGCACCATCTTAGTGCCAAGATCCATCAAAACCTCCCTCCTAGAATAGATCAAGTTCTAGGGTTTCGGTCATGTGGATTTGTGACACAAAAGCTTATTTGCAAAACATAAAATATATATATATATGTGTTGTTATATGTCGTAGAAGGTCGGCCACATGATGTGGACACGTGTACCTTCAACACATGTCGTAGAGGGTGCAATCCTCAACCACTGGAGTGAAATTGTGAATGAGAAACCTTCAACACCCCTTCCAGCCCAACGTTGGAGCCGATGAGACCTGAGAACACAAAATCCACACCATAAAGGAATCAAAAGGCAGTTGCCACGAAAGCCATCCCAAACCTATGTTGTGTCATGCAACCTACGTTGGCAAGCCAAAACCACCACCACCATGACCGCATTCATTTGAGATATCAAAATCATTGCACGACACATAAATACCATTGTGCATCGAGTTGCATTTATTTTTTATTTTTTATCATAGTTGTTGACAAACTATATTCGAGCTTTGAGCTTATGATCGGGCATGAAAAGGAAGACACCAACTATAATGGAACATTGGAGTGGTGTACACGGAGAGTTGTACATAAAGATTACCTGAGGATTTGGTTGTGGAAGAAGTTTATAATAAACACACCGCAAGGTCAAGGTTGATGCATCCAAGGATCGAGCCCAACAATGACACTATGATGGACGCACTCACTTCCACCACGAGGTCCAAACCCAGTCCAAGGAGTACCACTCCAGTAACCCCGGATGGGCAAATGTAGTTGCCTACGACCACCTGCCCGAGTATGTTCTCCACTGTACACGTGAGTTTTTTGGAAACATTGTCAACGGGGACGGCCACGGTGAGACCCACCCCTATCGTAATGTTGTTCACCGTGATAGGCTTGCAATAATGGTTCGTGCAATTCACATTGTGAGTGCCCGCCTGGGCGGCCATGGCCATGGCTGCCATAAGCGCGAACATGAGAGCAATCTTGGCACCGGAAGCCATTGGAAGAAGCAAGTGTTGGAAGTAGAAAATGACTACGGTGGCAAGTTTGAGAGCTGTGCACAACTGATTGCAATGGATGATGAACTCCGAGACCACGGCATCTTATATACGCTCATTCTAGGTGGATCCCTCCACGTAACTTTTATCCACCTCAGCAAATCAAATCATGTGAACATGCCTGCACATCCGCTTCACGCGGCCTCCGGCTTTACGATCATGGTGTGCGGACATAGACGATACCTGAAGGATGTGCCGCAATGCTTCTTTACTTAATTGCCATATCCCAACCCCACCAGATCTTTTGCATGGCAAGAGTAGAACACTACCCTGCAGATCAGCAGATTCTCACTGGGCATGTGGGCTTGTTGTGGCCAGCTCCAGCTGCATCAAAAAACTTTGGTAGTTGAATTGTCCAACATGATTATTCATCCGGAGTGCTCGGAAAGTACAGAATGCTCATTTACTACAAGCTCTTTGAGCACGTAAGGGTTTGACAACTGAAAGTATTCACTTTACAATGCCATGCATACGTGATGGAAAAAGTGTCTTAATTAAAATGCCGTTCATGAATGAGCAAGTCAAGAAACTTTTGTCGTTATGAGCGGCAGTGAAGGCAATCCGGTACCCTCCCTCTAGTATTTGGGGAGCCGCAAAGCCTATTGTTTGAGCTGCTCGGTATGGCCTTGATTCATCATACTTGAGCCGCTGTGAAGATGATCTCCTCATCATGTGCCAGGTGCAAATTAGCTGCACCCATTTCTCTGTACCCATCCTGTCATCAGTTCACAACAACTCGAATTTTAGGTTGATTTTGTGTCTGCAATTTTTTTAAATGATTAGGCCCACATTAGGAGCTCATTGCATAAGTATCTTGAATCCTCTAGACACGCAACTATTCACAGCAGTAGGTGAATGGCATGTGTGATATGGATTCATTGAGTTGTGGAGCTGGGCAAGTGCTATAAAGCGGTTGGGTCCCTTCCAGCCCTGCACTTTTTGCACCTATTACGGTGATGTACCATTTCGAGTTACATGTTGTTATAGCTTTTTACCAAAGACATTAATTATTTACTTAGATAACATAAATAGATAGTACACACATTAAGGAACATAACATAATTTGGCAAAAAAATACTCGTAGTAAAATGCTAGAGCAAAGTTTAACTCCAAATGCTACACCACAGTAATAGGTGTAAAAGGTGTGCAGTAGCTGATTGCTATCTGGACCCAATTCATGATGTAAGTAATTGGAAGCAATTAACCAATGCTTCCCAGTTGGACACTTACAACATGTGGATCCACCTCTTGCGGCCAAGCACAATCCCATGACATGTGGATCCACCTCTTGCAACCAAGCACAATCCACAACATGTCAATCCACCTCTTGCAATTAAGCACAATTCACACATATCGATCCACCTCTTGCAACCAAGCACAATCCGCTTCTTGAGATCCATGTCTGTAGAGGTGAGGCCAAGCGATCTTGTTGATGTGTCCATTTCCAAATGGATATGAGGAGGCACATTATCACCTGCTCTTGCCATGGCCTGACCACTACGGCTGGTAATTTAGACGTGTTGGCCTGCCATTGGATGTAGTGGGCACCCCATTACAGAACTCAATGTTGCCATGGTTTGGTAGGTTCCGTGCCTGCTACAACATATGGCAACGCTACTCCCATCCATTACCTAATCATAATACTATACTCTACTGTGGATCTGGTAGAAGCCTTGTTGATGAGGAAAACTTGCTAACCATCACGGCACTGATATGTGAACTATATTTAAATGGAGTCACAAGAAGCTGCCAAAAGCATTGCTGAAGTAGCTGCTGTAGAAGGTGTCGATTGTATTCAAACGGGACCTCTCGATCTGCGCTCTGATATGGGGTTGTTGCAAATGCCTAATGATGAGAGACCCACAGAAATGCTCACGTGTGCTCCTTCAAACATTCCCTCTTCAAGGTCATTACCTTCCTCTATGACTGCACATGTGACTAAGTCGGCACAGGTTGCTCTTGAAGAGACATGGAACTTACAGGACAATTGTTCTCAATGATTACAAAGATTTGTTTGACAAGGATTATCTTTCAAACTGAGGCTGTGAAGGGAATGAAACATTTTGTCATCTTTCCAGAAATGCTGAAAGGGTGTTGAAGGGAACACAAGTTTTCTTGGATGGTTTTGCCACAAGTACTGATTCACCCTCAAGATTGCTGGAGCTAGGATATCATATGGTTTCAGGTGCTACAGATGTTGTTCTCTTGAGAGATGCTGTCCTGTCTGACATTTGGAAGGCTAAAGGAGGTAATTGACTTATCCGCCTCCGAAGGATACATATGTACACTTTGGACTACAAACATGTGGAATTGGATTGGCTTGTGAGCGTGGTGCATATTCATAATTTTGCTGACTTTTATTTGAAATAAAAGTTGCCCACTTTCCACTGAGGTTATCTGGTTTCAGATAAGTAAGCCCATACAGGTGCCCATACAAGAGTACCCACTGTCAAAAAGAGAATGCATTATCCACATGTGTGCTCAGAGCCTTGACCTAAAGAAGAAATGCATTGTGGTTTGCACATTTTGCAGCAAGAGCAAATGTAAGCACGATTGGAGCTACTTGGGCAATGCTGAGGCGGGCAGCATCACCCTTTGAACCCTTAAACCCAGCCCTAAACTGGTCACCAGCAATGGTCATGATATTTCCACATATCGCTTTTCCCTGACAACGTAACAAGTTTGCATTCCGATCCGTTGGACTCAAACCCGACATCCTTATATTCATCACCACCTCTCCCGAAAAACTACACATGATATGATACCACCCAAAAACTCAAACCTCCAGTTCATCGAATTCATGTTATGCCAAGATCAAGACCCACTACTACAGCCCAACGGAAAGAAAACAAAATGAAATAGCAACCGCTGGTCGACACACTAGAAGATGCCATATGATATGTTACACTTACTTTCCTAATAAGAGGCATATGAGGAGGCATACACAATAACAACATCACCAACCTCTTCGAAGAATGCTACATCCTTGAAATGGTCGTACATCCATGCATGCAACACATACACACAATCGCTATCAAATACCTTACCCTACTCATGCTCAACAAATGTAAACTAGAAAACCACCAAGAACCAATACTCCCACCTAAGCAAACACCAAAACCACAAACACCTAGCAAAGCCTCAAAACTGACTCTTACAACACGATGCCCAAACCCAATCAACTAGCTTAGAATAAGGGATAGCACAGCCCCAAGAATCGAACCCAACTCAAGTTGCCCTCATAACATCCACCCTTGAGATGCACACATCACTCAACAAAAACCCATATTTCCTCTAAAGGGCCTACAATGTCCCCCGTTATCGATTGCTAATAGAGACCACCTCCGATAAGAGGCAATAGCAATTATTCCATAGCCATATTCAGTCAACCCACTCCGGGTTCATATATGAGCTCACAGCTATGATCAGGGTGAAGCATCCCTCATTCACGCCAACCCTAGAGGATGGCGTCATCTCTCTCATTCTCTCTTTTTCTGCCTCTCTCAAGTGCATTTTTTGGATTGGTTGAATACCTTAGTGTTGTTGAAGATTTAAGTTCAAATACGTAACATGATTTGCCCTTGAATACAAATACAAATGTTGTATCTTCATCATCAACATCAAGTATGAGTATTATGTTTTCCTTGATATAAGACAATGTGCAAAAATAGGTTCTAAACCCATAAGCATGTAAAATTATACGATTTCCGACCTCGACGAGGCCCATAAAAATTGATTTATATGGTTGTATATTGAGTCCATGCATCATTTAAGGGTCGATACACATACACTCATTGCAAAAAGAAAATGATCATATTATGGAAGCCTACAAGAGCCTACAATCGGTTTTGGGTCGCGTCTATGTATAGACAACAACTTAATGAATTCACAAATTTTTCATACCATATCCAAACAAGACACACTAAGATGCATTGGAATCTCATTGCAGTTGCTAATAGGACCCTATTAAAAGACATGGTCATTCTAACTATAAGATCCAAGCTTCGTTGCTAGAAAAGGATGACCTACAGGTGTTTCTACAATACTTAACTTTAAAGATTCCGCAATGTTGACCTCAACCGATAGAGAATTGAGGGTATCGATGTAAATTGTGTTGGATATGGCGGCATCCCATCCCATGTAACAAGCATGGTAATGTTTCAAACTTAGAGGATAGACAATTCTTATGCACCAATAAGTTGGGGAATTTGGAATAGTTCTAAGTTAGGTTTGTAATATGTTGTGTTTGGGTGCTTATGATTTCAAGAATGAGAACCACAAACTACTCTTTTTTTCCTTTTTTGGGGGGCACAAATTGAAAAATTAATTGCAAGAAAGGAATCAAAATACAACCACCTCGGGAGAACTAGTGAAACTTCAAACTACTCAAAAGCTAGGTTCAATGTGCCATTAGTAATACATAAGGTAGAGATACATAAAACTGTGAAAATAAGTTGATTCGGCCAGAAAGAGTGGCTTGAAATTTGTGCTATATTTTTCAGAGATGGAGTAGAGGAAATGATGAGGAATGCAAGTTGTTTGGTGATTTTATTCCTTGTAAATAATTAGTTCTATGTTTCAAAGAGGCAAGTAGGTCAAATCCCCAATGTTACAATAGAGACTCCTTACTCTAAGCATCAAATAATCCTACTCTGCATATGAATGCACATAAAAAAACTAACTCATCGGTACCCAGAAGTGATCCCAAGTGGTGTGAAACATGGCCTATCTGGCTAATCATTGCATCCTTTTTCGGGCCACCACTTTCATAATTAGCCATTTTGGGTCCACATAAGAATTATTTAACTCCTAGTCTAGTGCACTGGCAGTGATCATTCACGGCATTATGATTTTCTACCTTAAGGTATTTGAGCCTTTTGAGGTCACTCTTCTTAATCATACACACATAATTGAAGTGGTACATGTGAAGGCTTCTTTTTAAGAATGGACACCAAAAAGACTTGTGTTATGATGAGATTGGATAGTGTGCTCAAAATATGTTAATCATTTTAAGTTGAATAAGCAATCCAATTTTGCAAGAGCCTATGTGATTGTTCGAAGAGGAGAAATACATTTAAAATAGCTATCTTCAATTTGTCTTCTTGTATTTTTTTGCATATCAACATCAATTATGAAACTTGAAATCACAATTGTTCATATTTGATAACCAGGTAAGTCAATTCTTGATCCAATCCAACAACTACAATTGCATAAGGAGCTAGAAGTGACCATGATAGGACCACATACCTTACCACATAGCCTATATATAGAGTAACAAATTTTTCTAAAAAATATGGAAACTACAATTCAACCAAGAGTTTTCCTATTAATGGGAGCATTTATGATTTTTGAAGGTATTGGATTCAGCTCAACCCAAGAGCATGTTTACATCAAAATAGCTTCTTGAAATTTCAATGACCACCCCAAATCTCCAAGAATTTCTAGCAACCCTCATTGATGAAAAAAAACAAAGATTTTGGTGCTTGTTCTTAGATCCACACCTAACCACACACCACTCAAATACATGTGTCCACTCAAGACAAATAACCAAATTAGGTATGTTTGCCTTAGGTGTTGTGTAAGATACGTGGGTGTTATTTGGTTCGTTTTTAATGTTTTCCAACTTCTACCAATTAGATTCACACAACAAAACATATGTCACAGCAGCAAAATCTACGACAAAACATCGACAAAATTTGGATTGAAAATCAAACCACCTTGACGTAGTTATGGTTATCAAAAGCGCATGTTTGTTGATTCCTTTAACCAAACATGTCAGATCTGCCAATTATGTTCACCATTGAGTGTGGAGTAGTACATAAGATGTTTAAACGTAATCCACTCGCTTTAAAACATGTGTCTTTATGGTGTTTGTTCTTTGATGCTCACCAAACCACGCACCAGTCAAATATAGGTGTCCGATCAAGAACAGTAACCGCTAACATCCGCACACCTTGTGAATGGAAATGCAAGTGAAGAATGCAGGAATTGGTCTGAAAAGCAGAATGGCTCGATGGAGAAGTAGGAATATACAGAGGATTGTGCTCTGGCATGGCATAGAATTATACCAATTGGATCTTCTCCCTCCTATGTTGGCATGATAGCTGGCCTTTCTCCAGATTGATCCCAATAAGGGCCACTTCACACACGCGACCAAGGGCCACTTCACACATGAGCCAAGAGCCGTGACCTTTAATGGCGAGGACCCTTGACTCTCATCCATTGGCCGTACCATGGGTGTTGGGAAAGCCGTTCTATGTAGTCACGGGCCCTCAAGCATAGTGTGAAGTGAGAATGGACCATGTTGCGGGACCATTGTATATTTTGTTGGCGGGAAAAGAGGGGAGGATTTGGTTTAATATAATATGTCTCAAACTTTACCACTTTAAGAGAATTACTTGGTGGTGTTTGTCTGTCTTGGAATCTATTTTGGAATCTACCTTGAAATCTGTCATGTTGGAAAAAATATTAAAAAAATCATGGTCTACCGGAATTTGCGTCAGGCCCACCTCCAAGACACAAATTCCGATAGACCATGCACCCTTATCCACAACCTGCCATGTAGGACTCCATGTAGTCTTTTCATCCACGAACTTTTCTTTGGGCCTTTAGGCCTTCACCTCCTAGTGTGAAGTGAACTTGGATGGTCTCCGCCTTTTCGAGCAATGAGAGTTGTTACATTGCCATGGTCAAGGGCCTTCAGCCTTGTGTGTGAAGTGGCCCTGAGAGCCCGTGACCATTACACTTCAAGCACTCTCATTGGTGGAAAAGGCAGAGCTGGTCCAAGTTCGCTTCACACTACGCTTGAGGGACCAACGGAGTATGTGAATGGAAGATGGAAGGAAAGTCCACATGGATCCCTACATGGCATCGAATGGATCGTGTTTCATGGTCACTTGGACTATTTTCAAAAACCACCTCTTCAAGGTAGGCCTAACACAAAACCAGGAGATCATGGCACTCCAAACGCTCACAACCGTTGGTTTATTCTATTTTATCATGTGTGAGGACCCGCATGAATAGAAATTCATTGAAATAGCATTTGGTTGAAGGACCAGTCACATATGACTTCACACTACACTTGAGGGTTTGTGACCACACTACATGAGTTTGGAGGTGTGTTGGGACGGCCTTTGGACACCTTCTTTTGGGCTCTCACAATTTCACGATCACGGCTCTTGGCTCGTGTGTGAAGTGGCCCTATGTTAGGCTAGCTTTATGTGTGGACTACACTGATTATCCCAATTAATGTGTGTTACTATTCGGAGTTATGCATGTGTTACTCATGAGTTCAATTTTTAGTCATGAAAGTTCAATAATGTTGTTTGGACATTATAAAACATTAATGACTTTTCTTGGTGAAACATTATGATTCTCAATATATATAGTTATATCCCTGGACTAAATCACATCTTCATTCAGCTAGGGCCCGCCCCTCCCACGCCTCCTTCACTGCCCACACTTGTGTGGGAACTCTTCCTCGTTGGGACCCAATGTGACAACACCCGGTCACTTAAGCCATGAAGCTCCTTTGGCATGTGAAGGAACTCCATCAATTAACTTGGGAATAATGAAAGTGATCTCAACTTGAATATTTGTAATTTTGACCAGGTATTGTCACATTGATTCCCAACGAAGAGGAGTTCCCACACACGTGTGGGCAGGAAGACTAGGCAATGAAGGAGGCGTGGGAAGGGTGGGACCCAGCCAAACACAAATGTGATTTAGCCCGGGCCATAGTTAGCACTACGTAAATCCGAATAGTAACACACACTAATTGGGATAATCAATGTACTTAAAGGTGATATTGGAACATCCGGAGTCTCATGTTATGACAACTAAGGTATGTGGTCACTAAGCCTTCTAAAGCAAACACTTCAATTTGAATGGTACTTATATGGTCAGGCTTCAATAAAGAATGGACATGAAAAAGGCACATGGTACAACAAGACTGGCTATGTGCTCAAAATGTAGACATGATTATGGATTCGATGCTAGTTAATTAACACGTTTGAGAGGAGTTATCCCAATTAGTGCGTGTTACTATTCGGAGCTACAACTATTTAACAAGAATTTAAATTTTTACCAACTTTTGTTGATAAAAATTGATATCTTGCGTAAGACGTTATTGCACTGTGTAACTTCTGAATTGTAAAACTCACTAATTGGGATGATTAGTGTAGTGAACCTATCCTTTGATAAACATCACAACCAAGAACTTCCCATTCGTTGTACAATTCTTGTCACAGTCCACCCTTGATATTTGTGAACACTTTGGAGCAAGGAAGTACATGTTTATTGATTTGTTAATTGGGTACATAGGTCCTCCCAATTGTGTTCACTATTGAGTGTAGAGTAATTATCAACAGTTAAAGACGTAGTCAACCTCTCTTTAAACATACAAATAAAATATAGGAGACCAATTAGAAAAACGAGCCACTTAAGACCCGTCTACCTTAAAGCGTTAACACCACATATCGGAGGTAGGATAGACAATTTGTAATAATTACATGAATAATACATATGTAACTTTGTAATTAAAACCAATTATATACATAAAGGATGAAAAATACCCAAGATATGAATGTCATCATACATCTAAGCGTAATGGAAGAATGAATCTAGAGTAGTTTGATGAGATTTTTGTGCATGCCAAGAGCTTATTTCCTCTTGAAGTGTTCAATTGCTTTGGATGAGAGGTGTAACAACAATAGGTATTTGTTCCAAAAATTGTTGCAAGGTCACTAATGCACTTTCATCATCCTTGAATCTTATTCTATCTACCAACACATCACAAATTTGCACATTATCAACTTCTTCAATGGGTTCATTATCAACTGCATCATCTATTTCATTGAGCATACCTATAATCTCCTCCTCAATAGGTGTGGGGATTGCTTGGATCAAAATGCAGTTCATAATTGATGAACTTGAATGCATTCATAGTGGGTCCAACTTTAGTTTTTGCAAAAGTCAAATACATGATGGACCTAATTCAATTTCATTCAAATCACAAAATTTCATAGCCTCACTTTCATCCAAATTAACACTTATCGAGGTGAGCATAATTTTATATAAATTCTCTTAACAATTAACACGCACTAGTGTAATCTTTGGATTTTGTTTAAGGGAGTGCAATTTCCCATAACACAAAGGTGATTTCAATGCTTATCGGGGTAACACATGTCAAAGGGTGGATTGTATAGATAAAATTTGAGAATGTGAGCAATGTCTAGGGAGATTTTGGGGCATAATTAGTCAAATCATAGTGTTTCCAAGTCTCACTAGGTTACATGTTGTGATCTTTCAATTCCAATTTTTAATTTGAGGGATATTCCACAGATTCCTCTAAAATGATAGGTAATTTTCCTAAAGTCTTAGGTTTCAACTGGTTATTTCTCATACTCAATCAATTCATATATAACTACACTAAATAGCAATGATTGGGGAGATTTTTGGGCATAATCAGTTGAGATCCTAGTGTTTGCAAGTCCAACCGGTTACATGTTGACATCCTCCATTTTTCCTTTATTAAATTGGGGTATATTCTATAAATTCCTCTAAAACAATCAATAATTTTCTTGCAATCTTGAACCTCAACCGGTTATTTCTCAAACTCAACCGGTTCATTTGCAACTAACTATTGGTTCTCCCCGATCATTGCTAAATAGTCCTATTACTATGGGCCACAATAATTCTTCTAGAGCACACACTAATTCTCATTATGAGAATTAATGCAAGCCACATTAATTTCCAACCCACACTAAATTTCTAGTAAAAATTGCACATGAGCCACATGAATTGTTCTTCTAGAAATTTAATACGGGTGATTATTTAAATTTGTGTTTTTTTGTCCATTAAGTAATATTCAATGTGTTGGTCAAAATTAGGGGAAGCCCCAGAGTCTTGGGTCCACATTGATTCCACATTTGACTAGAAAATTAGTGTGACCAACACTAATTATTTCCACACTAATTCTCCACCCACACTAATAGTCCTAGTATAGTGTAGCAGTTGATTTTCCCAAGTAAAGAAAATGTGGGTGAAGAAAATTGCTCACACATTCTCCCAACATGTTTCTGAAGCACTATGCTTGCTGTTGACTTTTGCAAACCACAAGACAGGCATAATTATACTGGACAGTCACAAGATTGCACCATTTCACATCATGAGGATCATATATTTCACATCAACAAAGTACACAGGAGCTTTGTAAATTCTACAGTTTGGTCTTATGTACAGATGCTACCAAAAAAATGTCTACCTAGATGAATGGACCACATTCACCAGTAAATTCCTCAAATTTGAGAAAACGTCCTGACAGTATTCAGGGACTGGGCAGCAGCGGCAGCTCATTAGTGTGATTTCGTAAGGCAAAGGGGTTGAATCCCAGAGTAAAAAATCCATCCCCAGCTGGGAATCTTAGAAGGTCTGGTCACCTGATGGGGGAAATGTTGCCGGTGAGCATGATCTAATGTTAGTGGCTCATATGGCATGGCTTGGTCATAATCATATAAACAAAATTGGATTCACAGCATTCTGTGATAGGGATATGTTTCTAAATCTTCTCAATAAGATTCGCACTCATGTCCAAGTCCTGCTTTACTATGGATTGCATGAACCACTCCCCAGTGAATGTTCGAAGGCCTGCTTTCGCAGCAGCTATACCTTCCTCAATGTCTTGCTCACATCCCAGCACAATGGTGGACGATGGGTCAGCCTGTTGCAATGCTTCATCCAAGCTTGACAGGATCTGCATAATCATTAAAAGGATAGAACTGAGTGTGAAGTTCTTGCCCAATGCTGAGACAATAAAAGTACTAAAAACACCCGGCAGCTGGCAATCACCAAGTGAGAGAATATGTATTAGGATTCCTCAACATACCTTCCCACCAGCGGCCTCCGTCAACTTGATGATAGTTTCATGTGGGGGTTGCAAATGTGGAGTTGGATAGATACTGAATCCTGCTAACAACGAACACGGTCGCCTTTGTGCTTTTTGAATTGCACTGGCTATTGTAACCTTGTACTTAATTTGAAATTGCTTGTCCTTCAATAAATAAGGCTTCTCATCTGTTGCAGTCAGCAATCCCATTAGCAAACTAGAAAGCTGCTTCAATTGCGGAATGTACCAATGAACTTCAACATGTTTGTATGAAACCAAATGCTAATCCTTTACCAAGAGCTTAGACCACTGTATAAACTCACGTACTTAGTAGGGAATATAATAGAGCTTACCAATGAATCTTTTCTGCCTTGAACTTGCCTTCAACCACTCAGGGCTTACAATCCATGCACTGCCAAGAGAGAAGTATTTCAGTAGACATTACAGTGAAATAAGGAATCATGAAAGGATTCACACAGAAACTTAAAACAGATATCATCTGATCCATTCCACTATATGAGCCTCCAAATGTGCTCTTACCCGTGACAGAGAGCTGAGCAGAAATTGATTGTTCTCCGAACCTCTCCTGCCACCACATGTGTGCATTTACTTCCATCATCCGTCACTTTTCCTTTTAGCCTCTTTACCAGCTGCATGTAAAGAACATAACACATCAGGTAAAGACCCACCTACAATGCACAATCATATTATATCTTGCCACATGTATATGGTGTACAATAATGCAGCAGATACCTAGTGTGTACATTGTGTCATGTACAGTTCATTATGGAAACAGCAAACCAAAGCACTACTAACCTCTGCTAATGCAGTTTTCCTGGAATCGTGGGACATGCTCAGGAAAACCACGGGCATCGCAGGAGGTTCAAGCTTCCTTGAAAGCGCACGGGATGGTTCAACCTCAGGCACCTCAACTAGCCGACTGGCCAACCTCTTTTTAACAGTGGGGGTAGCTGCTTGTTGCTCATGTGATGGTTCCGCCAGCACATCAACATTTAGTCTAGAGACACATGCATCAGCCATTGCAGATAGCAGAGCATCCCCAGTTTCAGTTTTCACACATCCGGATGATGGCATGGTATTTGTGTCTGGCTCAACAGCACCATGAGCACTTTGAGAAGACAAGTCTAGTTTGGAAGGTGTCACTGGATCGAGCACATCATCAGGCTCCTGTAAAACAGGCTCGGTTGTCTCTACAGGAGTGCAACGTTGCATCTTCGCTGGCTTCGTGTCTATTGTCTCAGAGTCCGATTGCTCTTCTTGGCAACGTTTTTGACCAGATTTTGCAATGTCAACACATTCTTCTTGTTCAGTCTCCATCTTCATCATAATGTCTGGATCCGCATTCTCCTTATCAGAATCTGTAGACAAATATGGTATCAAGGTAAAAACTCAGTGACCTTCCACACTTCCACCTCTACTTGCTAAATCTTCGCTAGCAGGAGCCAAGGAAAACTTTAGAGGCCCAAAATGATACCGCAAGAGGTGCGTAAATGGACACTGCTGTACATCGATGGACAGACATATCAACTCACAACTGTGTCATTTGCGAGCAGAATGGACAGAGTACTAACCATTACTTGTGGTTGGAGGAAGACATGCGCTGACTGCAGCAATGTTTTTGGCCAAATATGGTATCCCCCTACGAGGCCCTTTCTTCATGAAAACCTTGGTGACTCGTCCAGAAACATTGTTAACATTTCCCAGTGGTTCCCATGGCACACCATGTGCTGGTGGTGAGAGGGTGCCCTGGGCCTCTGTCTCACAAGGCTTTGCTGTAGGCAGTGGGCTCACAGCATGCCTGAACTCCATAGCTCTTGGAGGTGTAACGAAATGTGCATCTGAGGGACCCATTTCAGACCCTGTCATAGAGACCTTAGCCTCACTCAGTGCCACAACAGGGCTTGAATCTGCAGCTTCTGAATTCATTACCGAGGGTTGTATTGGCAACTCCAAAACTCTAGTCGGTGGTGTCCTTACTTTAACTGTAAACTCCTCTGGCAATAAACCTGAAATATCAAATTGAGTTGGAGCAACTGTGCATCTGTCAGCTGCTGCAAATGACACAGACTCTGTGAGACTTGCAGTGGTTGGATTCAGGTCAGCAACAGCGGTTGTACTGTAAGGAATTTTCATCCTTTTCACAGCCGTCTTCATCTGCAAACTTCTCTTTGTATAGATCCGTTTTGGAGGTGGTAGTCTCGTTTCATCATGACCTGAAACAGGGGGCACTTCAATTGCAGGCAAGGAAGCACCGGAGGGTTTAGTGACATCCACCAAAGCACTTCCTTGGACATCAACCGAAACCACTGGCACAGCTCTAACATCAACTCCAACAGTGTTTGTTCCACTGTTTGTCTCCAATTCCTTCGTGGGTGTCGAAGCACCCATGGTTAAAGGAGTTGCCATGGATGTCAACTGGGAGATGGGGGATCGGATGTTGCAAACCATAAGGGCAGCATTTCCAGGAAGAGACATAGCCTTCCGAATATCAGCTTTGAGAGGAAGTTTTTGAGGCTTGCCCTTACTGTCCACCTCAGCTATTTTGTGAAACCCCTGCACACAAACCAAACATTTAGTATTATGCTGGTGGCATATGCTGGAAGATTTCATAATAGAGCATTAGAGTAGAATGCATGCATGGATGTAACACCTACGAACAAGGATCGTGTTATATCCATGGATTACATGGATGCCTGTAGATCTACATGTTATATTATGTGAAACATCCATGCATGGATGTTTCACAATAACACCCATGAATCATAGGGTGTCCACCTACAAACAGTTTCTCAATCATTTCACATCCTGAAACATAGGTATTGTAACTCCGTTTAGAACACACACCTGCTTGCTCCAGAAACATTCTGACTCTTGATCACCCCAACAAAACAAGGTCAACAAACCTACATCCTTCAACCTCCTTGTTAGCTCCTTGAGTAGCAAGCCTCCTAGGCCCTGCAAAAAGCAATGATGATTGTCAAAGTATTGGACATACATGAACCCCTGAAAACAATTCTAAAAGTTGGGGTCAAGGACAAGATTGATATAGGTCGAGTCTAGTATATGGATTTCAAACGGGAATGAAGTTTACTGTCTACAATGATATTATGAAGGCAAGGCTCATATCACCCACTAAATTTACAATTATTTGTAACTTACCACTACACTAAATAGGATATTTAGTGTTTGATACACTAAATACAAACACATACACTAAATATCAATAACCCTATGACAGTAAGTAACATTAAATGTAAACTCAAACACTAAATATCAACTATGGTAATATGTGGAAGTTACATGTTTGAATTTAGCGTTAGTAAGGATATGAAAAATATATATATAATAAGGGAGGTGGCAACAAGGAAGGAAGCGGCACATTTATGTCTAACACTAATTGTCAAGGAATTGAAAATTAGTGTTGAGCAAGGTAGGGTGGTAACAACACTAAATATAATCAAAAACTAAATATCCTATTTAGTGTAGTGGAAACTTATCCACATGACTTATGTTATCACCAAGGCAAGTTCCAACACTTTGCATCAAATCTATAATAAAATTATATGTGTCTTACATTAATGGAGTTGCATCACTATCACACCTCCCTAAATACCACCCCCTAATGGTAGCTAAGGCTCTTCCCCCATGTCCTAACTTACCAACATAAAAGGAGGAGTTCCAATGTAGAAGTTACCAACACACCATTAACTTACCATGACAATGTTAACTTAGTATAATGTTATTAACCCCCAAATTCAATACAAAACAAACTATACTAAGTAGTCTTATTACTATGGACCATAATAATTTCCTAGAGCCCACGCTAATTCTCAAAATGAAAATTAATGTGGGCAACATTAATTTCCAACCCACACTAAATTTCTAGTAGAAAATTTGCATGCACCACATTAATTGCTTTTCTAGTAAAATAGTTTGGATGATTATTTTGTTTTATGCTACTTTTGTCCTATAACTAATATTCAATGTGTTGGTCATAAGTCTTCTTGAAGAATTAGGTTAAAGACCCAAGGTCTTGGACACCACACTAATTCCACCTTGACTAAAAAATTAATGTGGGCCATGCTAATGATTTCCACACTTATTTTCCATCCACACTAATAGGACTATTTAGTGTAGTTTTGCCATAATGTGAGCGAAAGATACCGGGGTGATGCAAACCCCACCTAAGACTTCTCCGGTTATACTTTGGGTTCAGAGGAAGAAACCAAGGGTCCTAAAGCTCGAGGATAAAGACAAAGATTTGCAGCGTGCAATTACCTTGCGCTGCCAAGCTCGATCAACAGCAGCAAGTGGAATTTCAGCGAATTGAGTGTCTGGGGGAAGTATCTGATACGTGATGGCGCCCACAACTGTCTGCAGTTGGAAGAAATCATATTAAGTCAGCTCCCCGTGTCCAAGAAGCCAGTAATCAAAATGATTTACTTGGTTTAAATATCATGAAGGCGTCCAGAAATTTGAGCAAATGTCACAAATGTCCGTGTGCTTGGCAACTCATTCAAAAGCACGGCTGACACACCTGTTTGTCAGTGGGAGTGGCTCCCGACTTTGTCATCATCAAGGTACAATATTTCCTGCACCATGGTTCACATGGCCATTCAGTCCTAGATTAAAAACAGCCATTGCACCAAACATGCCCAACCACATACATCGAGGACAAGCATCATCAATCTAGTTACAAATTTGTACTCACCCGCTGGTAGTGCAATTTCGAACAAAGTTAGACTCTTTCCCAGTATTGGCTGCAAAGCTCATAGCTGGTAATTCCTGGTGATAGAGTTGTACTGTACACTGCATCACACACATAGACATGCTCACATCAAATCATTGCCAAAAACATCAGAAGGATGAAATTACTACCCACTCTCGCATCTATCACATGAGATAGGTGTGAGATGCAGTGCATTTGTGACAGTCTAGAAGTGGTTGTTCCAAATTATCCAGCTTTGAGTTAAAGTTGTTAGAAAACAAGCATCTACAGATTATTAACATGAAATGTATCAAGGATGAGAACCACCCTTCATAGTTGACCTGTAGAGAAAGTAAATGCATCCTTTAAGAATTTAGAAGAATGAAGAAGCCGTACCTCAAGGAGCTGTTTTTCAGCCTCGTCTAGATTTTTAGGATTAACAAGCTCAAATGATAGACCCGTCAGTAACCCCTTTCCTGCAGAATAACACAGCATTATGCAAGTGAGCAAAACGCCATCACAGCTAAGTTCTGCATCAGCTCATTGCCTTAAACGATGGCTCAGTGGTTTACGGAATCGCTCTTATTGACATGACCTGGTTATCCCTGGACATAGAATAATTTAGCTACCATGGAACCAAAACCAGTCCAGTGACAAAGGATACACTCTACCCCCAAGTGAAGAGAAGACCTCTCTAGCTTCCGATATCTTTCGATGTGAAGAGGAGAATTCTCGCAAAAAATTGGGCGTGAAGATTTAAGTATGACTAAGAGATGGAAAAGTGCACTAACTAGCTCCTTGAGATAGGAATCCATACTACTCATCATCAACCCACATATATCATCTTGCAATGATTAGGTGTCAAGTAGAGAGTGTGTCATATGACAATTGGTGCTGCATGACAAGTCGTGAAGAGCACTCTAATCAACATGACACACCAATTGTAATGCCACACTAAAACAGATATTTAGTGTCTGGATTGAATGATAAATCGCCAAATTCAAAAGTTATTAAGGTCGTACAGAAAGAGAGGAATACCAGGTGTAGGAGTAGAAGCAGGCTGAACAGTTTGCGGCGGACATCTCTTGTTGGCAGCAACCTCTTGCTCCGCATTGCAGGGCTGGACTGCGCTGCAATACCCACCTGCGTTGGAGTAGCCTACATCAAACAATAAAGAAAATCAAGGTCAGAAGGAACCCTTAAACCCTGCAGAGCATTCAATGCCTTTAAACCGACATAAGATAGGTCCACCGCCATGGAATGTGTGTGCCCGGATGCATTGTCATCGGACCAAGCTAATCAAAGCGGTCAATCAGGTCCAGAATAAAGTCTGAATGGATAGGAATGCACGAATCAGGGAACATCGATGCTAACCTTTGTAGAATGTGGTGTTGGTCACCGTCCTGGTGAGCGTCGGAGCATCAACCCTCTGCCTCGGGGGCCACATGGTGACTGGATGTGGATTTGCTGCTGCACTCGCAACATGAAAAGAATCAATACACACAGAAGTTTCCTCGCAGAAACATAATGACTAACTCAAATGCAATTTCCCCGACATAGTCGTCGGATCACTAACAATCAAACCCAATGATCAACCCAAAACTCTGACCAAACCCGATACCTAACTAACTCAAACAAAGCCACCTCACGATGTCCAGCCCTCTCTCTCCCTCTCTAAACCCTTGCAATTTCCCCTGCTCTAACCAACAATGCCTCGAAGAATCATTACAGACAGATTTTCTCGCAGAAACATGATGACTAACCCAAATGCGATTGTCCCGACATAATCACCGGATGACTAATAACATGGTAAGAAAGCGAATAACTAACCGAAAACTGTGACTAAACCCGATGACTAAGTAATTCAAACACATCCAAATTTTCTCTCCCCCTCTCTCTCCCTCTCTCTCTCTCTCGCAACTTTCCCTGCTCCAACCAACAATGCCTTGAAGAAAAGCACACAAACAAGACACAATGCTCAGATTCAACCAGTCAGAAACTAAAGTTATATAGACACTCACCTCTGGAGAAACCTTCACAAACCCAATGCTCAATTCTCGATCTCCAAGCACTTGTGAGAAAATTTGAATGCAAGAGAACAGCACTTGGAATCAACCACTCCAACAAAACAACCACGACTACAGCAAACTGCACTACACTATACTAAAGCCTCGTCGCCTGGATCTTCAAACCTTCAGGCTACAGAAATGGCAAAAATTGAAGGGTTTAAAGGAGGAACTTTGGGGATCAGAATACAAAACTTTGAATAAGTTGAGCTTGAAGGAGAGATTGGGAGCTACGAGATTGGAGAGAAGAACTACAGCACGGTGCTGAATGGAAACGTGGAATCCGCGAGGTATGTAATTGGTGAAATGCTGGAGAGGATTCAATGTTTGGATTTGAGATTGGCGCCAAAAGTGATTTGAAACTACGGGTGGCGAATGTGAGAGCGAGAGAGCGAGAGATCCTTCTGAGTGTGGAGCAACCAGCCATGGAGGGAGGAAGAGGACCCTAACCCCGCGCAGGCTGTGGCCACAGTGGGCCGTTGGATCTGGATCGGACGGGTGATTTTCGATTTGTTTCTCCCGCTCACAATGGCGCCAATATTTGAGTTTGGGGGGGGCTGACGTGGAGGAGGGCGACCAGTGAGGGCCAGCTACGTGGAATCGTAGTTGCGTAGTAATTTGAGCAATTAGGATAATTATATATTTAATCTTTAACCGCCTTTTCCCTCAGTGGAAATGCTTTGCTAATATAAGTAAGGGCCAGTTCACATGGATCTCAAGCAGTGTCTCGGGAGATTTTCGGGCATAATCCATCAAAATCCTAGGGTTTCCAAGTCCAACCGCTTAAATATTGTGATCTTTTGGGCTTTCTGTATTAATGTGAGGTATATTCCATAGATTCCTTTAAATTGATGGGGTAATCATCCTGAAGTCTTGAACTTCAACCAGTTCATCTATAACTAGCAGTCGGTTCTCCCCATTCATTGGTCCCAAGTCCCACTCAAAGAGGCAAAGTCCCAACTTTTTAGCCTCGAGAAACATTCAAATAATGGTTAATTATCATTAGTCGAATCTTCATTATTTTATGCAAAAATATTTACTGAATTTGTGTTGAGAGTTGGGTCTAGCTTTTGCTTTACCCAATTCTCAACACTGTTGAGATAACGATCCCAGTTAACTTAGGTTAAGTGAGACTTAGGCTAAAGTAAACAAAGGTGAAGTGTTGGTACTACCGAGGCTAGTAATGATACTACCGAGGCTACAACTCTCTTACAAATAGGTGATCTGTATCCCTCTTTAAACATATACTTGAGAGTCATTTTGCATATTTCTTCTGGTCTTTGCTTTTATATCGTGATATAGTCACAACACGTTATCAGCACGATAGATTTTAGGTCCGAGAGAATGGCCACAGCAGTACCACAACGAGTGCCAGATGGTCCTAGGATACAGCCTTTGTTGTTTGAAGCATTAGAAGCAGATGGAAGCAATTTCATGGAATGGAGGGAATATGCAAGATTACATTTGAGTGCTAAGGGACTAGATATTGTTTTGAATGATGAGGTCCCATAAAACTTCCCTGTCATATTCAAATGGAGAGCATTGCTTCTACTCAAGAAACACTTAGATGCTTCGCTGAGACAACAATATGTACAAATGGATAACCCTCGTGAGTTATGGACTTTGTTGGAGGCACGATTTCACCATGAGAAGACCATATTCTTGCCCCAGGCTAGGAATGATTGGGTTAACTTAAGAGTCTTAGATTTCACTACCTTGGCATTGTACAATTTTGAGTTATATAGAATTGCGGCACAACTTAGGTTGTATGGGGAAAATATTACAGAGAAGGAATTGATAGACAAAACACTTTCCACATTCCCCCCTGCCTCAGCCCTCTTATCGCAGCAGTATAGGAACATGAAGTTCAATACTCACTCAGAACTCATGTCATACTTATTGCTTGCGGAAAAGCAACAGCTACTTTTATTAAAAAAACGCGGAGTCCAAACCAGCAGAAGCTCACACAGTGGAGGTAGCTACAAGGAAGCCAAAGAACAAGAAAAAGCAGCATCGAGCCGAGGGCAGCCGCCAAAAAGATAAGTTTCATAGTAAACCATACTTCAAGAGAGATGACAAGAGGGACAAATCTAAGCAATTCAAAGAGACTCGTTCATGTCATAAGTGTGGGAGACTTGGGCATCTAGCAAAATATTGTAGAACTGCAGAGCATTTTGTTTAAATGTACAAACGATTACAACAGTTAGAGGCCGCCCAAAAAGAAACTCACACTTTAGATGCTCCATCAATAGATGGAGTAGAAATAGAAAATTTTATAGTGAGTATGGTTAAGTCCAGGGCGCATCGTGATATGGCTCTGTTGGACAGCGTCACCACCCATACAATCTTGCGAGATCCAGAGTACTTTTCATTTTCCAGCAAAGTTGAAGCCTGGCAGACTTGTGATATAGTCACTATTGCCGGAAGACGAAACTTTAAGTTTCGTGAGGGCCATGCAACGATAGTATTGCCTAGAGGTACCACCCTCAGATGTACAAATGCAATGTATGCTCTCGATGCTCCCCGGAGTCTGATCAGCTACCGGGATATTCGAGCTAATGGGATCCACCTCCACACTGCGGTGAGGAATGGTGAAGAAGTGCTAGAACTCAGACAAGGAGAGCGTTTCCTTGTCACTGCTCATGCATGAGTCAATGGCCTTTATAACCTGGACATTTCAGGTAGAGTACAGAATACCACCAAACCAAAGCAGAGCCACGGAGAAGTGGGCTGTGAGTCACAAAGCGCTCATGGCGCAGAGAAGAAGGCATTCTCAGTGACAACACCGGTGAAGACGGAGCTATGGCACAATCGCATGGAACATCCAGGGACCACTATGCTAAGAAGGATGTTGCCTTTGTTGGTTGGCCATGAGGTGTGCCCCAGTGATGCTAATAAAGTTGGAGATTGCAGTGCATGCTTCAAGGGAAAACTTATCATGCGACCATCTCGATGGAAGTTACCCACTGAGTTGCCACTGAAGCTCCAGAGACTACAAGCACTACTACAAAAACATGGCTTAATGTCTCGGCACAATTGACTATCCATGTTTATTTAACTGAGGTAGCCCGACCTCATAGTCAGGGTGGTTTTTGTGACTGACCATAGTCCCAAATCACCCTTGGTTTTTTTGACTCAACAATCCAATCGCACTTATTGACTAAACATAGTCCACAAAGTCAGAGGAGGCATACATTATTGGGAGCGAGCAAACTATGCATTGAATATGTTTTTTTGACTCAAGACCCAATCACACATTTAGACTAACTACGGTCTTAAAAACTTGAGGGTTCATACATTATTGGTAGCAAGCAACCTATCTATTGCATATGTTGTTTTTTTTACTCAGTAATTTGTATGCATGCATGGCACATGATCCTACATAAAGTTTGGGCATATCAAATACAAATTGAATTAGAAGCATGGCTATGTGCACCTTGTAATAACTACTTTGTACGTATGAGATACACAAGCCGGTATGACATTCATTCTTCATCTGAAGATGAAATTCCAAGGTAATCTGAATTGTCCTCTAAGTCAAACTCATTAATATCTTGCCCCTCATCATTATCATCTGCACTATCATCATGCTCCACATCACCTGCATCTAGTGTGGGATCTGCCAAGCCTGAATAGTTGCTATCATTCCCTAAGGTCAGACAAGGCACCTCTACCATTTTATCCTTGGCACATTCTACTCTTCGACTGCGAGGCTCGTTCTTCAGAACCACTTTCCATCCAGGTTCACTGCCAGGATCATTTGAGAAAAAAACCTGCTCAACGTGGATAGGAAATGCAAAAGAATCTTCAGAGATGGGTAACATATGATTGAAGTTCACCAAAGTGAACCCATACTCATCACGTTTCATCGTAGCCCCTGCTCCTCTATGATTGGCTCTCACCCAATTGCACAACAACACTATCACACACGTGGTACCATAGTTTAATTCCAAGATCTCCTCCACATAGCCTACATATTCAACCTCTGCTTCAATGGGGTTCCTGTCATTTACACTTGAGCGACACGTTGTCCCAAATACAGCTGCAACTCCAGAATCCATGGTAACCAAATTGGTCTCAACACTCTTCACACGGATGTGATTTCCATATGCATACATAGACCGGTATGCAGTAGCTTTCATGGTAGGAGGTATGCTCAATTGAATGACCTCCTCTTCTATGTTCTCTCCATCGTTGATTGCTTTGGAAATGGCTGGTAATATCCAATTTTCATAAGGCGGCAACGGCCTCAACTCATATGGATATTGCAACCTTGCCCTCCCTCCCCTCCTCCTATGACTATTCTGATAGTGCAATCGAGCTGTGCCTTGAGCTTCCACAGCGTCTTCGTACCTCCTGCCATCAAAAAGTTAGGTATAAAAGTCACGAGGGCATTTGATTTTGGCAATATTGTAAGAAATCACATATATGATAGGGTGTATTATATGATAGGGCCATTGTAGACCAAAATTAAACATGGCCTGACTATCTATATGTATACATATGAGATCTTACTTTTTCCAGGGTTGTAATGCGGCTGCATTTTTCAAGACAAACGAGTGTGCCCAATCCCTCAAGATAGCAGGCATAAGCCTGTCATGCCCCTCTCCTTCTGGCATTTCATCATACATCTTGGGATCTTCACGGTCATCCCATACTCGCGTCTTTGTGCTCTTGGAGTCTTTTATGTACTCTGTACAAAATCCGAGCGATTCTTCAATTGAGTACCCCTCAGCCATGCTCCCTTCCGGCCTTCCCCTATTTCGTACAAAATTCTTCAATGTCTTCATGTACCTTTCTATAGGGTACATCCATCTGGTGTGCACAGGACCACATAGGTCCAACTCCTCTACTAGGTGGTACATCAGATGTGTCATTATATTGAACAAAGAAGGCGGAAACTCTTTCTCAAGGATACACAATGTCATTGCAGCCTCTTCTCTTAGTTCTTTCATACTGCTTGGATCCAAGGTTTTGGCACAAATCCGTTGAAATACACGACTCAGGCGAATGATTGCAAGCCTTGGTCCCTTCGGCAGTATAGTGCGAACACATAAAGGTAGGACCTGTTGCATAAGAATGTGATAATCATGGGCTTTTAAGCCCTTCATTTTGTTAGTAACAGGGTGTATTCTTTTTTTCAAAGAACTTGAGTATGAAGAGGGGGCCTTCAACTCCTGTATTATACCCACAAATGTTTGTCGTTCATCCGCGGTCAACACATAAGGTGCAGGTGGTAGCTCTAGTTCTCCATTCCCCATGGGAATGGGCCACAAATTTGAGCGTATGTTCATAACAACCATATCTCTCCTTACAGCCACTGTATCTTCTTCACCAAAAAGAATGTTCATTAAGTGCTCAACGAGATTTTTCTCGCAGTGCATCACGTCCAAAGTGTGACGAATAAGAAGATCCTGTAAAAACCATAATAAATTATCAATTATGTTACATACTTAGATTGTATACAAGCCTTCTTCATACTGCTATATTGGAATATGTTGGATCAATCTTTTAAAATGTTGCGCCATACATCTATACCATAATTAGTCTAAAAGCAAAACAATGCTATAGACTACACTAAACATTTGACTATAATGCGTCTTAAAATAATTTACAAGCTCATAATTGGTTTATTTGACAATCTTTAAGACTAGAGTATTTGTTGTGCATAAAGAGCAGAGTTTCAGATAAACGAACCTTCCAGTAAGGGAGTTTCCATAGAGCACACATTCTTTTCATTCCATGCTTGTGTACAGGGTCATTTATGGCTCCAGGTTTTCCCCCTTTAGCAATCCATTCATCCCGCTCTGTAGCATTTTTTATAATCTCGTCTGTCAAGAGTGCTCGTGGTTTTGTCCTCTTTTCTATCTTGCCATTGAACCAGCTTTTCTTTTTTCGGTAAGGATGTGGGCGAGCGAGTAGGCGTCTATGACCGGTATAGATCATTTTCCGCATAGGTTTCGAGTACCTTGCAATTGTATTTGGCCCGCAATTTGGACAAGCCTTGTAACCCTTGGTTACACACCCTGAAACAAGACCTAGGGCTGGGAAATCATGTATGGTCCACATCAAAACAGCTCGCAACAAGAAGCGATGGTTACCATTAATTGCAGCAACATCATATGCCCACACTCCTTGCCATAGCTGGAGAAATTCTTCAATGACAGGTGCTAAATAAACATCAAAGTTATGATCCTTAACCGCATCTTTCCCAGGAATGATGAGAGCCAACATGACGAAAAATCTTTTTGTCACAAGCCATGGAGGTAGATTATAGTTTAAAAGTACCACTGGCCATGTAGAATGTTTCAAGTTGAAATCACCAAATGGGTTCATCCCATCTGTAGCTAGACCCAATCGTATGTTACGGGTCTCAACAGCAAAATCCGGCCACATACTGTCAATGTGCTTCCAAGCCTTGGAATCTGCTACCGATCGCACCAAATTCTCATTTTCTGCACCTGTTTCAAGAGATCCTGTATCTTTTGGTCGATTATGT
The DNA here is from genome assembly GCA_964035585.1 of Polytrichum formosum. Taxonomy (NCBI): domain Eukaryota; kingdom Viridiplantae; phylum Streptophyta; class Polytrichopsida; order Polytrichales; family Polytrichaceae; genus Polytrichum; species Polytrichum formosum. Next base: position 18,800,335 of record OZ037941.1, on the reverse strand, counting down.
GCATGATGTTGCATAAGCCCAGCTATGGATTTGCAACGGTACATTCGTTTAAGTCTTGGGATCAAAGGGAAGTGGCGAAGTACTTTTCGCGGGACTGTGGACGACCCTTCCACATATCGGCTGCAATCGCACTTTGAGCATTTGTCAAGATCCTTGTGCTCCCCTCGATACAATATGCATCCATTTTCGCAAGCGTGTATAGAGTCATAGGACAATCCAAGGTTTCTTAGAAATTTTTTGGCTTCATATCTTGATTTCGGCAACAAATTGCCCGGCTCCAATATATCCTCAGAAAGGAGAGTTAATAACTCATCTACATGGCCATTCGTAGTACCATGCACTGTGCATGTATTAAGAATAAGCAACACAGCATGTAAGAGCTTCACTTTACTCCCTGGATACGAAGGAGTGTTAGCCCACTTAAGTAATTCATCCAAATTGGGGTCCACCACAGGATCTCCTGAGTCCAATGTATGCCCATCCTCATCATTTTCCACCTCATCAGGGATGTCATCTTCGCGTGAGCTATTCCCATGGACTTCGTCATAGCGGATAAATGCTTCATTACACATGCGATGCAACTCAATTTCAGGATCTATGTTTTCATTGAATGAACCTGTACAAGGTGCTTGAATTCGATTGCCATGACGACCCAATGTATGGGGATATTCACGATTTGACAGTGAATAAGGATCACAACCCAATGGCGCCAACTCGGGATCCGGTCCCTGCCAAATTTTGAAATTAAATAATAAAGTGTAAAGATCTCAAGTCAACCAAGACAAAAATAAAATGTTTTGAAATTTATAGTAAAAAAAGGTTATTTGGTCCATTGCTAACCTCAAAGTCTCAAAAATTTACTTTATAGTATGCAAATAGTTCTTCTCCTGCTTTGATAGGCCTAGTTGACCTAGTCATTACATATCCCCATTCTTTCTTGTTCCATGGTCTAGGATCCACATCATGATATTCCCAAATGACATTCTCAATCTCCTCACGCCTATCAATAGAGCTATTGATATAGCCTGCAACATTCCCTTTTTCCACATCCCCATCAATGTAAAATGTTTTTTCCGCATTCAATGCATAGCATTTTACTCTTGGAAAATAACCTTGCATCTTCTTGTATTGGTTGGTTGTGTAGCAAGGCCCCGTAAATGGAATCAATTCTTCTTCTGCTTCCAAATTTTGAAGTGTAAATAGACCCCAACCCATGTACGGAAATGTGGATATTCTAATTTCCCATTGACGGTTCCACCATGTGAAGGGGGTCATCCGTGGGATTGGTAGAGTAGGTCATTGGCCATAGTTCTTCCCCACGTCAAAATTGACCAATTGGGTTATGGCCTTAGGCACAAATGAAGCTGACATTTCTTGCTTGGGAAAGCCTTCCCTAAGGAAAGCCTTTAATGCCAAGCTCATTGATTTTTTCACTTGTGGGCGATGTTTATCCTACACCATACATAAATGCAAAACATCAAGCTTTGATGTCCATGTTATCTACATTATGTTGCAAACAATGAAATTGATCCAACTATCAACATTGCATGAATAAATAAAAACTCACCAGAATCGATTGTGTGAAGAATTCGTCACGCTTGAACTTTCGGAGATGTGCTCGTATCGTCGTTCGGTTGAGCACTTGAGAACCATGACATTTGTTGCATGGACAACGATATTCATGCAGCTTAAGACGATTTGCTTGTAGTTCTTCTCTAGCACAAAGGGCAGCCTCCATGGTGTTGGGATCAAGTTCCCCTTCCACCATGTTTGCTGTAACAATTATTAGATAATACCATAATAATTATATTGATACATTATGCTAATATACATATTAGTATGCCACAAAATTAATTAAAACACTATTTTCCATGTAGGATATTGCAATACATAGGTCTTTGCCATGTAGACTAAGGTTAGTCAATAGGTGCTTAATTGACTACATAAGTCACAGAGGTGCTTATAAATATATTTTTATTGACTGGATGTCACATATTATGAGTCAAAAGGTAAATTATTGACTACATAGGGTATTTAAAATTTGAAATTCAAAAAGTGACCTAAAACGCGCCCTTCACATGCACGATTTTTGTGGTTCGACGTTGTCAACTCATCCAACCCAGTTTGTGCGTTAGGTCATTGGCTATGGCAGAAGGTGAGGAAGTTCAGGCTTATGAGCATCTGAGAAGGCAAAAGATTGCAAAGAACAATGCATTTCTTGCATCATTGAATCTTCCCACGTTGGAGAAGTCCAGGTGCGTGTCTCCCTAGGGCGACCAATTTTAGTACTTACTTGTAGGAGACAGTTAGGATGAGTGTCGCGCCCTTCACATGGCCGAGTGTCGCGCCGAGTTTTGCGCTGATGGCTGAGGGTTAGGATGAGTGTTTTGCTTCTTTGCGCTGCCTCTTGAAGTTCTTTGGAATGATTTCTGCTCTTGCCTCAAACCCTTGCCTACCTTGCCTGATTGTATGTCCTCAAACCATGTCCACCCTTACTATTTCCTTGTCTGATTGTATGTCCTCAAACCCTTGCCTGCCTTGCCTGATTGTATGTTCAACTCTTGTTTGAGATGATTTCTGGTTTGTCTTGTTGAAACCCTAGCCCTTGCCTCAAACCCTTGTCTCAAACCCTTGACTCAAAACCCACAATCTAAAACCCTTAGACTCAAACCCTTGCTTGCTTGAGCTGTCTTGTTGAAACTCAAACCCTTGTCTGAAACCCTCAAACTACCACTTAGAAACCTTCAGTAGGAAACCCTCACTTACAAACCCTTGCTTGTATGTCCAACTCTTGCATGCCTTGCCTGCCTTGAGATGATTTCTGAGATGATTTCTGAAACTATTGTTTGAGATGATTTCTGTTGTCTTGTTGAAACTCAAACCCTTGTCTGAAACCCTCAAACTACCACTTAGAAACTTTGTCTCAAACCCTTGCTCAAACCCTTGTCTCAAACCACTTCAGATCTCAAACCCTTGCTTGCTTGAGATGATTTCTGATGATGTCTCAAACCCTTGTCTAAAACCCTTAGACTCAAACCCTTGCTTCCTTGAGATGATTTCTGAGATGATTTCTGAAACTATTGTTTGAGATGATTTCTGCTGTCTTGTTGAAACTCAAACCCTTGTCTGAAACCCTCAAACTACCACTTAGAAACCTTCAATAGGAAACCCTCACTTACAAACTCTCACTAGGAAACCCACAATTGTCCACCCTTACTGTTCCTCACTGCATTCTTGGATTCTTGCATTCCTCAATTCTTGCATCCGATTCTTGTATCCGATTCTTGCATTCCTTGCTTCACTTGCTTCACTTGCAATACATCTTGCATTTCTTGCTTCACTTGCAATACATCCTTGCATTCCTTGTTTCACTTGTTTCACTGGCCTTTCCCGCCTCCATAGAACCATGTTCCCGCCTTTTTTTTCACAACATGGTTCTTAGTTCCTAAACCCTAGTACATTTAGTACATTTAGTTAGGTTCTGCAAGTCTATTTTGTACTTCTGGTCAATTTACTCATGTTTGCATGACTTGAATATCTAGGTTGAGCCAGCATTTTTACACAGTTTTTTGTTGTTTATTTTAGTCACTGAAAACTTTCCCATTTAAAAAGAATTAAGGAGGATTAGGACTCTTAGGCTGTCAGTCATAAGATACTTATTGTAAATGATGTTTGCTTAAATAATTGTAAATTTCTTTGACCTACTTCATCTACAGTAAATAGGCTGCATGAGTAAATAGGCTACAGTAAATAGGCACCAACTTAATGAGTTATTGATTTTTGTAGGCACCAGCTCCAGCCATACCTACACCAACCATGCCAAACATTCAATTTGGCCATGACGAGGATGAGGATTTTAGAATTCGCATACCTGGGGAGTCGTCGGCAGAACGAATTGTTAGGTTGAGAAATCGGAGGCGAAAAATTGAAGCAGATGCACGAGCTGAAGCAATCCTGCGAAAAACATCAGGGCAAAAACCATATTGGGTGAAATGTGATGTTAAAGGATTCCCCACAGGTTCTAGGTTGTATTTGTGGGGATCAGCACTTCGGGGGTATTCCCATGCATTGGATTGCAGCATCGTTGACTTGAACAAACAACCTCACACTGCAATTGAAGCCATCAGGCGTCGACTGGATGAGGCATGGGAGTATGTAGACTACAAGCTCCATGATCATGCATTTGAGAAGCATTTGAAGCAGATTTTGAAGAACAAGCGACATCTCCTAAAGAATTGCATTGAGGCTAATAAGGAGAGGCCGAAGACCTGCACTCCAGAGCATTGGGAGAACATGAAGGTTTTAATTAAACATCCAGAAAAAATAGCTGAGGCTGAGAGGTTGAAGAATGTACGAGGATGCAATCAAACATCATCAGCTCGTGGAGAAGAATCCATTCGAGAGCGTTTGGTATGTGAGAGCGTTTGGTATGCTATAATTTGTTGATTTGTTGAACATTTTTATTTGGACAATACTTCTAATTTTGTGACATTGTAGGAGGAGGAGCTTGGGAGGATACCAACAAATGACGAAGTCAATGATGAAATGAAGAGGTTGAGGGCAACCAAAAAACAGAAAACAACTGCCTCAGGGATCTCTACAATCTTGCGGGTTCTCTTCTTTTCTCTTACTTGTTTTTTCAGTGATTCTTTTCTCTTACTTGTTTCAGTGATTCTTTTCTCTTACTTGCATATATACAATATATACAATATATACATATTCAATATATACAGATTGTATACAGATTACAGATTGTATACAGATTGCATATATACATATATACTGATTGCATATATACAGATTGTTTCTACAGATAGCTGTAAAGTAATATATACAGATTGTTTCTACAGATAGCTGATAAAGTAATATATACAGATTGTTTCTACAGATAGCTGTAAAGTAATATATACAGATTTCAACTAATATATACAAATTGTTTCTACAGATAGCTGTAAAGTTTCTAAAGTTTCTACAGATAGCTAAACTAGGGGTTTCTAAAGTTTCTACAGATAGCTGTAAAGTTTCTAAAGTTTCTACAGATAGTAAACTAGGGGTTTGATGCTTGAGTTCAGATATGCTTGATATGCTTGAGTTCAAATATGCTTGATATGCTTGAGTCCATAATTTGAGCTTCTGACTTAGGAGGAGCTTTTGACTTGCAGGAGGTAAATTCAGGGGTTGGTGGAGGTGAAGGGGCCTCAAATATGGTTTCAGGATATGCTCATGACCCTACTAATCTAGCATTAGAAGGAAGGATCTCAAAAATGGAGAGTAAAATGGATGAGATGCATGCAATGTTTACTGCTTTTCTAAAGTCAGCAACCCCTAACCCACCTACTATTGTTGTCTCACCTACTAAAATTGTGGATGCCCGGGCCATTGAAGTCCAAGAAGATACCCAACAAGTGGATTTCACAAATGAGGCACCCATCATACAGGTGGACCTTGAGGCAAGAGAGAAGGTGTGTGATGCTTAGGTCCTTTTTCAGAACCACTTTTGCTTCAAAGGGTTCAGTAGAAAACTATATTTCTATTGTTAACTAGTAGTAGTAGCCCGAGTATTATATTCTTTGGTAACTTCAGACTTATTGCATATACTTGTATTTTTTCAAGCATGCTTTTTAAGTTCAGCATGGGTTCAGCATGCTTTTTGAGGGTTCAGCATGCTTTTTAAGGGTTCAACATGTTGTTTAAGGGTTCAGCATGATGTTTAAGGGTTGAACATGATGTTTAAGGGTTCAGCATGATGTTTAAGGGTTCAACATGTTGTTTAAGGGTTCAGCATGATTGAGCTATATATTGAGCAGTTGTATGTGATTTTTCTTTTAACACTTAGTGATGAATGGGTTCAGCATGCTTTTTGGTTCAGCACTTAGTCATGAATGGCGTCAACATGTTTTTAAGGGTTCAGCATGTTTTTTAAGGGTTGAGCATTTAGTCATGAATGGTCTTTTCTTCTTAACACTTAGTGATGAATGGGTTCAGCATGCTTTTTGGTTCAGCACTTAGTGATGAATGGGTTCATGTTTCCACTTTTGTTGGGTTCAGGTGTCCACTTTTGTTGTTAAGGGTTCAGCTATCAACTTTTGTTGTTAAGGGTCCTACTGTCCACTTTTATTGTTAAGGGTTCAGCATGTTGTTAAGGATTCAACATAGACCTGAGGTAGTCAAATGTTTGGTTGGTGACTAGAGGTAGTCATTTGTTTGGTTGGTGACTATCAAATAATAGACTTGAGGTAGTCAATTGTTTGGTTGGTGACTAGCAAATAGTAGACTTGAGGTAGTCAATTGTTTGGTTGGTGACTTGTGGTAGTCAATTGTTTGGTTGGTGAGTAGCAAAAATTAGACTTGAAGTAGTCAATTGTTTGGTTGGTGACTAGCAAACTCTATGGTACGAGCACATATATGAACCCTATATATGCTAAGATACTTTTAATATTGGAATATGTGCGCAGGAAGCTTCAGAGGCTATGACTGTGTTGGGCATTGCTACAGCAGCAAACAACAATGGGCCACAAGTTTTGAGCAACAATCCTAGCCCTACACAAAGCGGGATTGGACAATCTTCAAAGAGAGCCACACGAGGCAAAACATCTTCTAGTAAAGTAGGAGGTAGTCGGAGCTCACCAAAAAAAAAAACTACACAACCTCCAAAGCCTGCAATTGTGAAGGAGGTGAGAGAAGATGATTCCTCCCATCACCCTATGATTCGAACAAGGTCAGCTTCCAAAAAGTTCTTGGTGGTTTTTGAGGTGGAACATGTTCTTTGTAAGATTTTGGGTGATGAACGAAGGGATTTGGAAAGCCTGTGTGAGAATTATGAGAAGGTTCAAGGTAGTATCGTGGCTTTGCGGTGGTCAAGCAATCAACTCATCAAAGATTGTATGTCCAAGTTTTTGGTTGTCTTTTACTCGTCCCTTCCATATGATATGATGTCTGGGATTATGGATATTTTATTGCGTGGCGTATCTGAGAGACCTCTTTTCACTTGGAGTAGGGTAGATTGTGTACAAACTAAAGTTTCCCACCCTGAAAACCCGGAGACCATGTTGGTTATGAAGGACTTGGAGAAAGTGTACAAACGGGTCAAAGGACCTATGGCATTCACTAGGAGGAACACCATACTTGTAGACTCCAATGTTCTTGAAACAGTTTGTATCCCTTCCGGTAATGTAGTGCACCCTAAGAGATGGGGGGACTCAGACTTTGAGAAGACTTATTTAAGCAGGAAAGTATGGGGCTATCTAGTGGGGCTAGATAGATACGATGATGTACTAACGTACACAGGAGCTCATGAGTTGGATGGGGAGCCAAGAATTTCACCAAATCACATGCATTGGAAGGATGTTGCGCCATTCTGTTATTCATCTTGACTGGTTCAAATTCAAGTATGTCTTTAAGACTAATTTTGTGTATATGTGTGTATCATGCAATCATGTAAGCATGTGTGCATGTGTGTGTCTCATGCATATATTTTTGATTTTAAATGTGAGTTATCATTTAGCAAGATCATTCTCACTTGAAACTAACATGTGATTTGTTTGTGGATGTATGCAATGGAAGGGGTGTGCAGGTGTGGATATAATGGATCCGAATTTTGGTTTAGTTGCTCAAGGACAAATTGCAGGTTGTCCAGGTGACAACTACAACGGAGATGAAATTCCAGAGGGATGTTTTAGTATTTTGGTAAACAAAGTGTGGGTACAAGATGCGAAGTTGCAATATCCAAACCTTGCGGGGAATCCTCCACAAGTACGGATGAAGGACTCTCAATTTGCACCAATTTTGTGGAGAAAAGAGGATCTAGTTCTTCTTGGTGGACTAGGGAACTCATTGTAGACTGTCATAACTTCATATATAGTAAAGGTCCACGTACCTTTTTTTGTCTACCTAGCCTCATGTTGCAAGTTTTATTGACTCTAATGAAGACTAATTTCAGTCTTATGAATGTGTTTGATTGGTTTAAAAGACACAACTTGCCATCTTTTCTTAGTCAATTTGCAAAAGAACCCAGTGCAATATGCTTTTTTTTTACTGTAAGATGTTGTGTTGTTGAAGTTTTTTGCACCCCAAGTAGACAAACGACTAGTCAATTATGTCCAACGTCATAGATCGTACACAAACGATAGTCAATTAACCATATAAGCCATGTTCTTATTGACTAATAAACCCTACCATAATATAGTCAATTACTATACACCAAGTAGTCAACAACGCCACAACAAGCTATGTTTTATTGACTAGGAGTAGTCTATTATGTCTCAGAATGTTTGTCTAGATGAATCATCACGGTAGTTTATTTGACCATCCATAGTCTACTTATGTGTGTTTTATTAACTACCCATAGTATAATGTCTCTATGTGTTTTGACTACCCGTAGTCTAATGTACTTTGTTACTTGTGACTACATGTAATCTAATGTACTTTGTTACTTGCAACTACATGTAGTCTAATGTACTTTGTTACTTGCAACTACATGTAGTCTAATGTACTTTGTTACTTGCGACTACATGTAGTCTAATGTATCAATGTTTTATTGACTGACTATAATCTAATGTAAAGTTCAAAATCATAGTCTAATGTACATACCCAGCCCATAGTCTAATGTACACCATGTTTTTTAGACTGCGTAACATTTGACTATGCCTTATTAGACTAACCTGAAACGACTAGGAAGTCAAAAAGTATTTGAGTGTTTTGTAAACTCAAAGTAGTCATATGTCCAGTCATATAAGCCATGTTTTTGTAGTAGTGAAGGAGATGTTTGTGGACCTATCGGCCCAGGATCAGGACCTTTTAGGTATTTCTTGGTGCTGGTGGACGCCTCAGACTTCGTTCTGCTTGGGAATGCAGATAACTCATGTACCGGGAGGAGGAATCCTGCTACACCAAACCACTTATACCAAGAATCTTTTGAAGAAATTCAAGATGGATCAAGCCAACCCCTTATCAGCACCCATGATGGGTCGGAGCAAAACGTTTGATGATCCGTACCGACCATGCAAAGAGGAGGATAAAGTATTTCAAGATAAAACAAAATACCTCGCAGCGGTAGGGGGGTTTTTGTATTTGGCCACCATTACTCGCCCAGATATATCATTTGCCACCAGCGTCTTGGCTAGGCACAGTCAGAAGCCAACATTGAGACACTGGAGGGGAGTGACTCATTTATTCAGATACTTGAGGGGGACTGAAGATCTGGGACTATACTATACTCAAGGAGGAGTTTCCAACATCACAGGGTATGCAGACGCTGGATTCAAATCTGATGAAGAATCCGGTAAATCACAAACCGGCTACATTTTTGTGAAGAATAATGCCCCAATTTCATGGAAGTCAGTCAAGCAAACTATCACTGCGACATCAGTAAATCATTCAGAGCTGATAGCTTTCCATGAAGCTACCCGAGAAGCTGTTTGGCTTCGAAACATGGAGCAGATCATATCAAGACAATGTGGGATTGACCAAGCCGCCAAGCCAACAATAATCTATAAAGACAATGCAGCCTGCGTGAGTCAAGTTGGAGCGGGCTTCATCAAAACTGATAGAGTGAAGCACATTTGTCCTCAGATATTTGGGTTCACCCAAGATCTAATTAAATCTGGGCAAATAGAAATGAAGAAGGTAGAATCAACACACAACATTGCAGACATGTTGACCAAAGCTCTTCCCGCCTATACTCATAGAAGATTAGTTCAGGCGTCTGGCATGAAGCCTCTTTATGAGCTTATCCCAAACTAGGTTACACTCTTTTTCTATACTCTGAAATTTTTCCTTGAGAAAAGGTTTTTGTAATCAAAGATAGTTTTTTAACGAGGTAACCCGGGATCGAGGAGGAGTGTTGAGATAACGATCCCAGTTAACTTAGGTTAAGTGAGACTTAGGCTAAAGTAAACAAAGGTGAAGTGTTGGTACTACCGAGGCTAGTAATGATACTACCGAGGCTACAACTCTCTTACAAATAGGTGATCTGTATCCCTCTTTAAACATATACTTGAGAGTCATTTTGCATATTTCTTTTGGTCTTTGCTTTTATATCGTGATATAGTCACAACAAACACAAGTCCCAAGCTTCACCTCAAAAGGTGTTGCCATGTAGGCATCCATGTCATACTTGGACTTAGGACTCGGGACATGTGTGAAGTGGTAAGTCCCGACTTCCATGCTCTCAATTGTTGGGCTTGCACGGATTGACCTCAAGTGACTTGAGACTTAGGACTTCGGACTCGTGTGAACTGGCCCTGAGTGGGCCTAGAATGAACACTTTTTAGCTCTGCACCCATTTCTCCTAACTTAGGATATCAAACATGTGAGAAGGCCTTTCATGGTCACTTTAATTTCAAAGTTGGACACCTATATTTGAAGTGGTATGTATTGTATAGGTAGGTGTGGATTTGTGAATGGACGTCAAAATGACATATGCTTGAAAGAGATTGGACTACATGTTCAACATTTGTTAACCGTTCTAGGTTCAATAGTCAACATAATTGGGGGACTGTACGAGCATTTAATGAACTAAAAAATCTTCACTTTGATAATAAATAAGACATATCATACAAACTCTGAAAATTATGAGGAAAGTGGCTACACATACAATTTGGAGTTGACAACCATCTTGCATTGATATTGTGATTGACATGTTACAATGAGTGGGTGCAAATTTAAGAGTGTCCATTTGAACACCCACTTTCTTTTGTACGAGATGATGAGTAAATCCCATAACATTACTCAATCTCATTGAGCCGCTCTCTTCTAAGTTGGAGTTCAGTTTGACATCTACAATGGTTACTAAAAATTAAACTTCCTTTGCTTGCCACCCCACCCCTTGCCCCCATACACACCCTACCTAGCACAAGGTGGGGATGGTACTTTTCACAACCCTACTTGGTTGAATAAATAGATTTACCAATTAAAAGGTAGCATCCAATCTATCATTTTTCACATTGAAATTAATGTCATTAGATTTAAAGCTTATATTAAATCTACCATGGTTGATCTTCACTTGTGGTACATTCCCAGTTAAGTTGCTAGGTTGTGGATGCAACTGTCAGTGGTCTAAACAACACAACTACCCATGTGACAATATGGGCCCATCCACTCCACTTTTGCTTGTGTTGGAAATTAACCATATTATTCGTCACCCCCAAGAAAGAAAGAAAGAAAATATATATTCCTTGGGAGATTCAAGGGCCCACAAAGCCCATAAAGGAGGTTGAGTGATGTTATGTCAAATCAAAGTGGTGGGCCATTTTCCTCAGTATGTTTTGGAGCTCTTAACAATATCTTATTCATTATTAAAGTGAGAATTCTCTTTCCTAATAAGTTGATCAATATAGGCACCATGGTTGATCTTAGTACAATTAACATTCCTTAAGCATGTAGTCCAATCTCTTTGGAATGTGTGTTCTTTTGGTGTTAGTTCTTAGATCCGCACCAAATCACAAACCACTCAAATATTAGTGTTCAATTAAGATGAGTAACCAAAATATGTCCACTTACCTTAGTCGATCATCAATATAAACTTATTGCCTAATATTATACATTATATTTAGATTAAAAATCTTGTTTCATTTGGAATTTGTTGTAGCATTTAGTTCGAAACTTTCATAGGACATTCACATTTCTATGAAAAGGCATCATTAACCCTGAACCTCCCATATGGATGTCTTTCCCAAAAGAAAAGAAAAGAAAATGGATGGATGGATGGGTGGATGGGGATAGCTAACAATTAAGTATGTTTGGACAAATTTCTTGTCCAAAAATCATAATGCATGTGCACTTGTGGGGACAAAAACACCAAAATGTAACAATGACATGCATGAATCCAAATATCATCAAATCCAAGTTGGATGCAAAAGAAACCATTCATTCATTCATACATACATACATACATACATACACTATTGTGAAATATTATATATACATATTTTGTGTCATATTGTAATATGTTGATGAAATGTGGTGCATTTAGGACATAAATACTTCCAAATGAGATTGAACTTCAAGGTACGGGCCTTTTGTTTCCAACCATGATGGATGTAGACCATTTTCTTGCATCCAAATATTATGCATTCAATCTACAACAACATTGTTCCAATGGCATTGTTGAGATTATGTTGGATTAGTGACAACATAGTTCAAAACAAAGGAGTTTGAAAGAGTTCAACATATCAATCCTTTGAACCAACATTAATTTTAAATGCACAAATAAATGAATACACAAAAAATTAGCCATGCGCACCCATAAGTAGTCAATCGACATGCAATAAAACTAATGCATTTAAAGCAATTAATATTTCAACTTTCTCATGTTCAACATGAAATTGAAGATGACATCAAAAAGCTATAAACACATTTTTTTTCCCCATAATATGTTGTATATGGACACATGCTAAATACATATCCAATACACTTAGGACCAGAAACCGCCAAAATTTCCCTCCTTAAATAGATAAAGTTATAGGATTTCATTCATGTTGGAATGGTAACACTAAAGCTTATGGACTGGTTTTCCATATACATATATATATGTCTTAGAAGGCTGGTCAAATGATGCAATTCTTAACTATGATTTGAGTATATTTGGATTTATACATGTATTTTGGACAATTCCAACCATCAATATGACGTACACTAGATTGCAAAACTACTCAAATATGGTGGTTGGTGAACATGCAATACAAACATTTGAATTTGTGTTTGTTGTATTGTTGTTTTTGTTGTTGTGTGTTTGATATTTTTGTCCCCGCAAGTGCACATCCCCTATTATTTTTGGACAAGTGCTTCGTCCAAATATGCTTAATCAATTCTTTTTTTAGTGGGCACAATCTCGAACAACTCAATTGAATGAGAAATCCTTCAACTTAGCCATGCCAATCCAACACTAGGGTTGGTGACATCTGTAATTGCAAAGTTGAGACAATGAAGAAATCCAAGGGTCGTTGTCATGAGAGCCATACCAACCTATGTTGACATGACATTACTTCCACCGCATATTGAGTATCATTGTTTGCTAGGGCATTTGTTGACAATCCAATGTTGAGTTTTGAGGTTGTGATTGGGCATCAAGGAAAGACAATCTAGTGTAAAACTAGAGGAGTCTAACCCATATTAAATGCATGTAATCGTTGGCCTCCCCAAAATGACCTCAAAGGCCATGCCTCTATCATTCATTCAACTTCGACAATTTGCATCTCCACATTTGGTCTTTAACAAATGCTAAATCCAATAACATGAATGTTTATGCCCTGTAGGCACGGGGAGGTCACTCCCTCTTTAATTAATGCATACACGTGCGCTCAAGACCTATTTATCGGGGGGCTATTTACCTTGCAAAAAATTTATAAGGTATGGTATTTTTCAAAATAAAGGTAAATGCTTGTATTTTAATACACCCTATCAGTAATTATAAATTTCTTGGGGAATCGTTTAAAAATACCATATTTTACTTATACTACATTTTTTCCTTCCCGGCATGTGGGTAGAGACCATTAACTCCACATTGGAACCATTGGTTCAATAACGTTCAAGCAAGCCAACCTAATATGAAGTCATCCATCCAAGCATTTTCAACAGAAAATTACCTCTTTTCATCCACTAGCACAGACCCTACCCTAGATCCGCTACCCCTAGTAATTGTTTCCACGCTATTTTGTATGTACTGACTAGATAAAAGAGGCCATTATATGTGATGGTATTTTACATGTAAATATGTTTCACTATTTTAAAACCCCCTATATTATATACATTTTTTTGCAAAATTTACCTACAATGAACATATTAGACCTTGTTTTTTTTATCGCACGTTGTTTCTATGATTTTCGCCAGTGACCTCTCCATGCATGTAGGTGACTTGTACCTCAAAAAATTCTAGCCGTCCAAGTATTTCCGTGTGGAATGTATTAGGCAATATGTGATATGGTGTCCCATAATGTGAGAATTGTTTACCTCAGTTTTTATCGAATTGCATGCTTATGGGCATCACTTGAGCCAAGAAATGTACCAATAGAAAGCTTATGAAATTTCAAAACACATGAAACCTTTGGATCGTGATATGGCCACCTTTAATTTGTTCTTGTCACAAGCCTTAAACTTGACATTGTTGGAGAAAATCCCTTTGTTTCAAGGCATCTACTCTAGATTTACACTTTGCAGATCCTAACGGTAGATGTGCCCCCACACAATAGAACATAAATCCATAATTTTTTGGGTGACAATATTCATTGTATTAAGGAAGATATAATACCCTTGTCCCTTGTCCCTTGTCCCTTGACCAAGAACATGTGGGCATGGGACATGTTGGCTAGAGGTCATTTGTGAATGGGAGGCTAAAACCCAATTAGTGTGCACTTAAGAAAACATGGAGGCTTGAAAACTTGTCCAAATCCTATTTTATTTTGCTGCACTTTCCAACTATTATAGCACCTAACATGATAATTTTATTTAATGATTGTTGATAAGTTTACCTACCAAAACCATCAAAAAAACACGTGCACTTTGGTTGATTAGGGCCTCTTGGCATGTTGGAACTAATTGAAGAGTTATACATAAGGAGTCCCAATGATTTACTCGTTGAAGAAGTTTATAAACACATCACTAGGACAACTTGAACAATTTGAGGATTACATTCACCAACAATGCCAACATGCTCATGAGCACCTTCTAGCATACCCACAATCGCGTTATTGAATGCCACCACGGCCACATCCGATGGGTAGTTTGTATGTGCCTTTGACCACCTCCCCCAATTTGTTCTTCACTTCAAACGTGAGTGTTTGGAGAACATCCTCGACGTTCTTGCAAGACACATAGTGACAACTCACTTGGGTGGCCACCCATGGGTGCAAGAATCATGAACATGAAAGCGGGCTTGGCACCAAAAGCCATTGGATTGGATGAGTATTGGAACTTTGAGACAATTGTTGTTGCAAATATGACAATTATATATAGAAAGTTGATAACAATAAATAATGAACTCCAAGAGATTGACATCTTGTATGCATGTCTAAGGGTGAGTTTCCATGTAGGTTGCTCACCCACCAAATTTTGGTGGGAATGAGGACAAATGTAGATGGAATATGATGGAGTGGTGTTCATATGTGCCAACCAACTATTGCTAATTCAAGTGTCTAGTGGACATGTGGAAGTCTACTAGCCCAACTCCACAATCTAGTAGACCCCAAAATGTGGTTGATTGATTACTTTTGCTTATTTACATGGAACACCTCGAACCCACTATTTTCTAGAATCTAGTGGGCGAGCGGCCTAAATGGAAACTCACTGGGTGGATCCAAGTCCCTCCATGTAGCCGTCATCTACCTCAAGAAACCATGTTAAGAGGCCTGCAACTCCAGCTTTCTTATGATTAGGGCACTGTTCTGAGGCAGTGAAGGAAGTGCTGCATTGCTTCCAATTCCTTTCTCACAACACAACATACAAGTTGTTTTCCATGGGGAGTATACAACACCGCAAACGGAACCAGATTCTGATGACTAGGTGCGTGACCAGTAAGCAATGACATAATAGCAAAGAACAACCACTGTTTTTGTCTTGAGGTCATATCACAAATTAATGAGGTCGTCAAAAGTGAAATGTACCATATTAATTGGTCGAAATGAATGATAATCTCGCAAAGTGATCAGCCAAGAATATCCTTGATTGAAGTTCATGCCCGACAAATGTTTCTGGACTTGGGCATGGACGTCTTCATTACATGTATCTTTTCCACCATGTATGGCTTTTAAAATGGTGTGGTGTAAATGTAAGACTTTCAAATGACACACCCCTACATGTGCGGAGATGGATAACATTACCCAACCCAAACGTCTTAACTCCGGCGCGGAGTTCGATGCGGCTCCGATGCGGCTCCGGGGAGGTTCGGATGCCAGCTTCGGTGCGTTCGGGTGGGTTGGGGCAAAAATTGCCCCCTATTTTTTTGATTGGGTGGGGCCTTACTTGATCTCATAAGGGGCCTCCTAGAGTAATTTGGGGCCGTAGAACCCAAATTTAGCAAAAAAAAAACCAAAAAAAATCATCAAGGGGCCAAAACGGGGAGGGCCAGAAAAATGGACCCACCGGAGCTGGCATCCGAACCTCCCCGGAGCCGCATCGGAGCCGCATCGAACTCCGCGCCGGAGTTAAGACGTTTGGGTTGGGTAATGTTAGGGTGTGGAGATCTTGTAGTAGATAAACATGTAAACGTGCAGTTTTCTGAACACAACCCATGTTGCAACATCAAATAAACTGGATTCTTAAAGTGAAAGAGGTCAAAAGTGAACTTCTCATGCATTATTGACCAATTAATGTGATGCATATTAACTTTGAAATCATATGCACACCTATTTACGAGTAGCATATGCCCCGTATATGGCAAGGTTTGCATTCAAGAACAGACACCGAGAAAACATGTCTTACAATGACATTTGACTATGTTTCCAAAAAGTTAGGTTCAAGCAGTATGATAATGGTGAGGGCCCACATGATCACTTCAAGAGAAAAACAATTTCCTACTTTGATCACCTATGGCTTCTGCATCTCAACTCCAAAATTTGAAGTTTCAAATGGCTACCTACTAAATTTTTTGAATCACTTCCCTATCTTATTCAACAACCATAATTATATCCGTCATTTGAACTTGGCATTGTCCATAATAAGGCCACATGCCTCGTGACGACCTACTAAATTGCATGGTGATGTTGTATTCTTGCCATGCAAAAGATATTGTGTGCTTTGATATAATTGAGAAAAAATAACCATTGGAACAAAGCAAGCCAATATAGTCATATAGAACCATGAGTAGGAAATTGACGATATGCAAAAACTTCGATGCACTTTAGGTGTTCAAAAAATTTCAACTTTTGCATGTTCAACATGAGATTTGGGATGACATCAGAACGTTCTAAACATACACCGTTTTGGCAAGCTGCGTTGACGCACAAGTCTATAGTCTGTACCTCTACATGTTGTAAATGAGGCATGCATTAATACATGTGCACCATCTTAGTCCCAAGATCCATCAAAACCTCCCTCCTAGAATGGATCAAGTTCTAGGGTTTCAATCATGTGGATTTGTGGCACAAAAGCTTATGGAATTGGGTTGCGCAATATAAAATATACATATGCGTTGTTGTATGTCGTAGAAGGTCGGCCACATGATGTGATCACATGTACTTTCAACACGTGTCGTAGAGGGTGCAATCCTCAACCACTCGAGTGAAACTATGAATGAGAAACCTTTAACACTCCTTCAAACCCAACGTTGGAGCCGGCGACACATGAGAACACAAAATCCACACCGTAAAGGAATCAAAAGGCAGTTGCCATGAAAGCCATCCCAAACCTATGTTGTGTTGTGCAACCTATGTTGGCATGCCAAAACCACCACCACCACGACCGCATTGATTTGAGCTATCAAAATTGTTGCACGACACATAAACACCATTGTGCATCGAGCCGCGTTTTATTGGTGTTTTTTTACATACTTGTTGACAAACTATATTCGAGATTTGAGCTTGTGATCGGTCATGAAAGCAAGACAACAATTGTAGTGGAACATTGGAGTAGTGTACATGGAGAGTTGTACGTAAATGTTACTTGACGATTTGGTTGTGGAAGAAGTTTATAAACACAACCCAATGTCGTTGGTGAATCTACAAAGGATACAATCCAACGATGCTGGCAAAGTGCACTTGGTCTCTTCCACCACGAGGTCCCCACCTAGTTCAAGGATTGTCACTGCGGTCACAACCTGGGGTAAACGGCACTTGCATACGACCACCTTCCCGAGTATATCCGTCACTGCAAACGTGAGTGTTTCAAGAACATTGTCAATGAGGACGTCCACGGTGAGACCCACCCCTATCACAACGCCGTTCACCGTGATAGGCTTGCAATATTCGTTCGTGCAAGACACATTGTGAGTGCCCGCCTGGGCGGCCATGGCCATGGATGCCATGAGCACAAACATGAGAGCAATCTTGGCACCAAAAGCCATTGGATGAAGCAAGTGTTGGAAGTAGAAAACAACTACGGTGGCTAGTTTGAGAGATGTGCACAACCGATTGCAATGGATGATGAGCTCCCAGAGCACAGCATCTTATATACGCTCATTCTAAGTGGAGCCCTCCAAGTACCTTTCATCCACCTCAACAAATCAAATCATTTGAACATGCCTGCACATCCGCTTCACGCGGCCTCCGGCTTTACGATCATGGTGTGCGGACGCAGACGATAACTGAAGGATGTGCCGCAATCCTTCTTTACTTAATTGCGATATCGCAACCCCACCAGATCTTTTGCATGGCAAGAGTAGAAATACTACCCTGCAGGTCAGCAGGTTCTCACTGGGCATGTGGGCTTGATGTGGCCAAATTCCAGCTCCATCAAAAACTTTGGTAGTTAGATTGTGGAACATGATTATTCATCCAGAGTGGTCGGAAAGTACAGAATGCTCATTTACTACAAGTTCTTTGTGCACGTAAGGGTTTGACATCTGAAAGTATTCACTTTACAAAGCCATACGTGATGGAAAAAGTGTTTTACTTAAAACGCTGTCCATGAGCAAGTCAACAAACTTTGTCATTATGAGCGGCAGTGAAGGCAAGCCGGTACCCTCCCTCCAGTATACGGGGAGCCGCAATGCCTATTGTTCAAGCTGCTCGGTATGGCCTCGATTCATCATACTAGAGAAGATGATCTCTCATCATGTGCCAGGTGCAAATTAACTGCACCCATTTCTCTGTACCCATCCTGTTGTCAGTTCACAACAACTCGAATTTCAGGTTCATTTTGTGTCTGCAAATTTTTTTAAATGATTAGGCCCACATTAGGAACACATTGCATAAGTATCTTGAATCCTCTAGACACGCAACTATCCACAGCAGTAGCTGAATGTCATGTGTGATACAGACTCACTGATTCGTGCAACTGGGCAAGTGCTATACATCTACCATTTCGAGTTACATGTTGCTATAGCATTTTACGGATGATATCAATTATTTACTTAGATACCATAAGTAGTTAGTATACACATTAAGGAACATAACATAACTTTGGCAAAAAAGATATTCTTAGTAAAAAGCTAGAGCAGAGTTCAATTCCAAATGCTAAACCACAGTAATAGGTGTAAAAGGTGTGCAGTAGCTAGTTGGTATCTGGACCCAATTCATGATCTAAGTAACTGGAAGCGGCTAACCAATGCTTCCCATTTGGACACCCACAACATGTGGATCCATTTCTTGTGGCCAACCACAATCCACAACATGTGGATCCACCTCTTGCAACCAAGCACAATCCACTTCTTGAGATCCATGTCCGTAGAGGTGAGGCCAAGCAATGTTGTTGATGTGTCTAATCCCAAATGGATGAGGAGGCACATTATCACCTGCTCTTGCCATGGCCTCACCACTACAGCTGGTGATTTTCACGTGTTGGCCTGCCGTTGGATGTAGTAGGCACCCATCACACACCTCGATGTTGCCATGGTTTGGTAGGTTGGGCGCCTACTACAACATGTAGCAAGGCTACTCCCATCCATTACCTAGATCATAATACTATACTCTACTGTGGATCTAGTAGAAGCCTTGTTGATGAGGAAAACTTGCTAACCATCATGGCACTGATCTGGACATGCTGAACTATATTTAGATGGAGTCACAAGAAGCTGCCAAAAAGAAAGCTGAAATAGCTGTTGTAGTAGGCGTCGATTGTATTCAAATGGGACCTCTCGATCTGCGCTCTGATATGGGGTTGTTGCGAATGCCTAATGATGAGAGACCCACATAAATGCTTAGGTATGCTCCTTGAAACATTCCCTCTTCGGAGTCATTACCTCCCTCTATGACTGCACATTTGACTAAGTTGGGGCAGGTTGCTTTTGAAGAGACATTGAACTTACAGGATTACTGATCTCAATGATTACAAAGATTTGCTTGACAAGGATTGTCTTTCAACCTGAGGCTGTGAAGGGAATGAAACATTTTGTCATCTTTCCAGAAATGCTGAAAGGGTGCTGAAGGGAACATGAGTTTTCTTGGGTGGTTTTGCCACAAGTACTGATTCACCCTCAAGATTGCTGGAGCTAGGATATCATATGGTTTCATGTGCTACGGATGTTGTTCTCTTGAGAGATGCTGTCCTGTATGACATTCGGAAGGCTAGAGGAGACAATTGACTTATATGCCTCCGAAGGATACGTTTGTACACTTTGGACTTCACACATATGGAATTAGATTGGCTTGTGAGCGTGGTGCATATTCATGATTTTGTTGACTTTTATTTGAAATAAAAGTTGCCCAGTTTCCACTGAGGGTATCTGGCTTCAGATAAGTAAGCCCATACAGGTGCCACTGGTTGTTTGGAAGAAGTTTTGACAGTGATCTGTGCACAAAGACGACACTGAATGAAATACTGTAGTCATGCTGAGTTTTGTCAGATTAGGTCTTGGTAATCATCTTCGTGCGCCCAGCAGTTCAGAATAGTGGGTCAAGGCTCCTAGAAATGGGAATGCTCAAAGCAAAACAAGTAATACACTTTTGATCCAGATCATTAAAAGGATAATGTCCAGTCAAATCCTTACTGATCAAGGGACTTGGTTCGACGAAAAGTGAGTGGATTCTGGAAGAATTTTTCCAGTTTACATTTAGAAATGAGAAACAAGTTTACCCATCCAAAATGGTTTCACAGGATTCATACTGGACGCGGAATTCATATCCCACAACACACCTGTGATCAATTGGTAACTGTTTTCACACTGTAAGATTTACAGAACCATTTGCATCCACAAGAAAACATTTACATCACGGTCCTACACAACATGCGGTACAGATCTCATCATACAAGGACCTCGACATGGATACCCTTCTGTTGAGATAAGTCTGCAAAACTGCTCGAGGGAAAACCTATCAATTTCAAATGCAGTGGAGTCTGCAACAATTGCATACACTGTCATACTCCACTAAGGCTCTCACTATTTACTGCCTTCATGAATGCTCGGATGCGGTCAAAATCTTTGCGAATCCCGTCCGGACCTGCAATGCCACTGGAGACATCAACCGCCACGGGTCTCACCAGGGAAACAGCCGTCCCTACATTGTCTGGGGTGAGGCCCCCTGCTAGAAGCCAACCTCTCTTGCTCCTCATAGTTGGTGCCCCGAAATTGTCCCAGTCGAACTTCTCACCACTGCACATTGTGCAACCAACATAAGCAGGTCTCTCAATCTCAAACAGTTGCTTCACCGCTATGACTTCAGACGCAAACGATTTGCAAAAGAATCAATCCAACAACTCGACTTCTTAAGTTCCCACCTTCCTCCTTGTAAGCCGTCGACCAACACCCAGTCCACAAGAGGGCTTTCCTCCTCAGGGAAAGGTGTCTGAATAACTCCGTTCTTGTTGGCGTGCAGCACATATATGACCTTCAACAAGCTGGGTAGCCCTTGACGGAAGGCATCTCTCGCACCATCACCGTGCAACTGCATGCATACACATGACCCGACATTACACACCAGGCACGTAACCCAGTTTCTATGGTACTTGTTTAAAATATGCCATCACACATTTGAACCCCCTAAAACTCGATAGAGTATTACCTCCCATGGGACCCTTAAACCCCTTAAGTGCCGACCAGCAATAATCGTCGAGGTTTCGTGTAGTTCAATTTACCTGAAACGTAAGAAATGTGCATTCCGGTTTAGTAGAGTAATACCTCCTATGGAACCTTTTGAGTGCTGACCAGCAATGGTCGTTTGAGGTTTTGATGACTTTGTGTGGTTCAATTTACCTGAAACGCAAGAAATGTGCATTCCGGTTTATTAGAGCTATCACCCCAGCCAGATAAACCCAGGGACATCACTGGCAGCATGGATAGAAATATGTGGAACGACTGCTTCATTTGACCAAATCATTCAGCATCATATTCTTCAGTAGTGTATGAAACCCTTCAACGTTATCAGGTAGGATATAGCCACCCATGAAACTCTTAACCCCCTAAATGGTAGACCGGCAATGGTTATGATGTTTTGGTGACTTTCTACAGTTCATTTTCCCCTGAAAACAATACAAAACTTGCATTCCAATTTGGACCATTTATATTTCCCCATGCACATCACTGGAAGCATGGACAGAAACATGTGAAGTGACCACTTCAATTAAATTGACCAGGACCTTCAGCAACATATAATTCAGTAGGGCATGACCTCTCGTGAAAGTCATAAACCCTTAAACCCTAAACTGGTCACAAGCAATGGTTATGATGTTTATGAACGTAACATTTTCCCTTGAAAACGTAACAAATTTGCATTGCAATTTGGGCCAGTCATACATCCCCAGGCGCATCACTGGAAGGATGGAAAGAAACCACAGCTTCAATTGTCCAGGACCTTCAGCAACGTATTCTTCGGTAGAGTATGACCTCTCCTGAAACCCTTAAACCCTAAACTAGTCACCAGCATTGGTTATGATGTTTATGAACGTAACATTTTCCCTTGAAAACGTAACAAATTTGCATTGCAATTTGGGCCAGTCATACATCCCCAGGCACATCACTGGAAGGATGGAAAGAAACCACAGCTTCAATTGTCCAGGACCTTCAGCAATGTATTCTTCGGTAGAGTATGACCTCTCCTGAAACCCTTAAACCCTAAACTAGTCACCAGCATTGGTTATGATGTTCGTACAGTCGATTATTCCCTGAATTTGCATTCCAATTTGTTGGGATATAGCTGTTTCTGTAATTTCAAAGCCAAGAGTACCCACTGTGGAAAAGATAATGAATTATCCACATGTGTGCTCAGAGCCTTGACCTAAAGAAGAAATGCATTGCGGTTCGCACTTTTTGCAGCAATAGCAAATGTAAGCACGATTGAGCTACCTCGGCAATCCTGAGGCGGCCAGCATCACCCTTTGAACCCTTAAACCCTAAACTGGTCACCAGCAATGGTCATGATATTTCCACAGATCACTTTTCCCTCACAACGTAACAAGTTTGCATTCCAATCCGTTGGGCTATCGCTGTTCCTGTAATTTCGAAGCCAAGAGTATTTGTCGGCAAGGAGCGAATGTAAGCACATGTGAGCTATGACCTCTCATGAAGACCTTGAACTTTTATACCGGTCACCAGCAATGGTCATGTTATATCTACAGTTCATTGTTCCCTGAAAACGTCAAAAATATGCATTCCAGTTTGGGCCAGTCGAATATTCCCAGGCGCATCACTGGAAGCTATAGCTGTTTCTGTAATTTCGGAGCCGAGACAGTCCACTATGGAAAAGAGGAAGAATCCACATGAATGCTCCGAGCCTTGACCTAAAGAAGACTCGAATTGTGGTTCGCACTTTTTGTAGCAAGGAGCGAATGTAAGCTACCTGAGCAATGCTGAGGCCGGCAGCGTCACACACTCGTTCGATCTCCGCCGCGTTTTCATCGACGAAGACGCCCACCGGCTCTGCGCCACTCTCCCTGGCCGCTGCGGCTATGTCTCTTGCGAGACTCACCGACACGGATCTCTTGGACTTGGGCCAAACAATCATGCCCACATACGTGACTCCCGCTCTGGCAGCCATGGCGGCATCCTCTGCGCTCGTAATCCCGCACATCTTCACAATAGGCGGGACCGATTCACTCCTATCTTCCCTTTCCCTATGTTCCTGCGATTGCAGAGACGCAATTGGGTCTGTACATTGAGCTCTTCCTCTCCTTCTGGAGGTACGTGTAGGGACAATTCGGCGAAGGCTACAGGGCTTCAAATTCGTTGAAGGGCAAAATTGCAGGGTGGTTGAGGGAGAGATTCGAGGATTGGTGTCTGGCAGAATGTGGGTTGGCAGGGGATGAGGATGACCACATACCATCACCATGATGGCGTAAACCCGCCACCGAAATTCCAAAAACAAGAATTTGGACAGCAACCACGGATGTCCTAAACCCCTCAGATATCCGAGAAAGATCGACTTGACAAAAAGCTCAGATGCCCTTAACCCACTTCAGAATCCCGAAAGATTATATTGACAAAAGCCTGAAATGTCCTAAAACCCACTTCAGGATTCCAAAAGATTCAATTGACAACAACCTGAGATGTCCTAAACCTACCTCCGGAATCCGAAAGATTGAATGACAACACCCCTCAAACCTAAACGAGTCCAGACCTCATCCACTAAACCCACAAATTGTTTGAGCTACGAGCACTGGAGCAGCGAAACCCATAATCCATTTTCGTGCAGCTTCGCAATCTGTCCTGGTGCTCAGAAATCAGACTCCAGCAAAGTCATTTCAAATCTGTAACAGAAGCGGCAACGAACTCAAAACAACTTCCGGCCACATTGTTGAACCCAAGGCTCCTCGAAGTTCAGGTGCTGTTTCGAGCTCCTAACAAATCCCTGTAAGTAAACGTTTTCCAAGTGGCCTTGGCGTTTCCGAGGTGTCTCGGTTGTACTTGTTGAGTCTTTCGGGAAATAAAAATTCTTATTTGCATCCGATAACTTAACCCCTAAAGGACCAAGCATGATTTGGACGGATCTAAAGGAAATTTGAGCCATTGTCATGTATGGGATTGTGCATAGAGCGTAGCAAACATTTGATGGTTTCCAACCTTATGGAATGTTTGTTAGCTTTATCAAGTACGATAGGGAAAAATATCCATCCCTTTATGTAAATTTTGTCCATTAAGATTGATATGTCTTTCGACGGTTCGATGGTATTCTCGAGTTGCCCGAACATTGCCTGACCACTTTGAACACGTCTTTCCATGATTATATTCATTTTTTAGGCAACATTTTGCAACGACACTGAAAGTCGCGGACTTGGGCAACTATTAGTGCTGACAAACCGTCATTTCAATCTAATTTGTTGGCTATATGGGCCTTGCTTTATATACAACTACAAAATCATGAAAATATTGCGATTGTTTAAATAATAGACATGTATAAAACTGCACTAAAATCCGTACGGTGGATGTATGCAACAAAAACCAATAAGGGTGTGCATAATTTTTTTGCAAATTTATGATGTCATTCTTGAATTTAAATGTAATTTAAACTACTTAGGAAGTTGTGGATGGCGGGCACACAAGGAAAAAGGGTGTGGACAATGGAGATTCTTATCCCACCCTTTCGTACCGTGGCCCACAACCATTTATATATTCCATTCTCAATATTGCATGCCCCATACCACCCTCTTTCATGGCTATAGTGTCATTATATACCCCCTCTATGTACGTGCCACCCCCTCCCCCCATACATCGCACCCTTTACATAATAAAAAATGGGGCCACATAAAGGCTGCCCAAGATTCCACCATGGTGCAAGTTCATTGGATACTATGAACAGTTTCGGGCAGTTGTATAGTGCCAAATAGTGCATTTTGAACATTTACATCACATTTACAAACACCAAATTATCGTTTTTTTGAAAAAAAATCATGGGCTGCATTTCTCTGTCCATTGCGCATCCATTGCAATTGTTTTCATTCACATCGGTGCAAATCTCTGACTTCTAGCCTACACAAAAATACCAAAAACGTCCAAAATTGGACGCCTGGTCCTTTAGGGGTTAAAACAGAATCAAAGTGTTGTCTAATTGAAATGACTCGATCGTCCCTCAATCGGGAAGAGTCGACGGGTTGGTTAAGGTCTTTAGCGTACATGTGGCAGCCGTATGAAACAAAAGAAAAAAAGCATATTCCAAGGTAGAAAAAAGAGAG
The DNA here is from genome assembly GCA_964035585.1 of Polytrichum formosum. Classification (NCBI taxonomy): domain Eukaryota; kingdom Viridiplantae; phylum Streptophyta; class Polytrichopsida; order Polytrichales; family Polytrichaceae; genus Polytrichum; species Polytrichum formosum. The sequence continues at coordinate 18,774,646 of OZ037941.1, read as the reverse complement.
ACCATGTGAATTGCAATCTCCCCCCAGTCCCTTTAATATTGAAATAAATACAAATTTTGCAAGTGAAAATTGTGTTGGCACCCTAAACCGTTAGGGGTCTTGATGTCCATGTGGAGAATATTCTCATATCAACATGTACTTATTATGCAAGATTTCGAGGGTGTTGGTTTTGGGTGTTGTCTTGGTTTAAGGTGCTCCTACCTTAGTTAGGAATTCAAATGGACATAACATTACTAAGTGTGAAGATTTGTTGGCTCTGTCCCATATCATGGGATAGAGGTATTGTGGAGACCGCCTTTGAGTGGTAATAGGGTCCGGGTAGTGCGTCTAAGAACTTAATGGATAAGGTTTGGTGAAGTTCAGTGGAAGCTCAGTGAAAATCCCAATTTAATATGAAAAGAGCTACACTAATGTGGTATTTAGTGTCGTCAATTCTAATTGTCTTGCTCAATACTAATTGTAAACTGTGGTATAGTGTCACCAACACTAAATGTTAAACCAACATTATTTGTCACTCCTTGTAAACGTTTTGGGGGATTATAGATTTACAGTGTTGCACTTACCAAGTGACTTTTCATCCAAAAATTCAATCACCCATGACAATATTTCATCAGAAGTTGCTGACAAAAGAAGGTAGGATCTTGGTCAATAGATGAACTCATCCATCATCCATGACAGTATTTGTTCACTCATTCATAAGAAGTGTCATCCAAAAAGCTACCATACTGACCTAAAATACCATATGACACTAAATATCGTATTTAGTATAGTAATTTAGAATGTCAGTTTAGGACAGAGCCTCTTGTGGCACATCCACGTCCCCTTGGTTTTCCCCTAATCCCAGGTACCACATGGTCACATCACTATACACTAACATTGCCTAGCCAATGCCAATGAGGTTCGCGAATAGTTCCTCATCACATGGATATGCCCCCTTGTCCCAGCCCTTCAACCATCTACATGATATTTAGGCTAAACTCAACTAGTGTCAATAATGTTGCCTAACACAGGGTCACATAGCAAGTAGACTATGTTGTAGAATGTTGTGGACATTGATTACATTATTAAGTAAAAGTACACCATAGTGCCACCCATTACCCCAAACCCTGGGTACTTCACTAGCAAAATACTAGAAATAGGGTGAGACCTAACAGAGGGTACTCTTTATTTGTGCAAGCAATTTGTTTGAAAAATAGTCAAATGTAATATAACATCATTATTGCATCATAAATACTATATGGTATCATGTAATGTCATGTAGTACTTATTTTTATGAAAACTACATATAGGGTATTGTGTTTAGGATGGTACAAACCTTCTAGAGGGTCTACCTCGGGATGTACACATGTGGATGAAGATTTGTACATGGTTGCTCATGTCATCTAGTTCAAACTCTCCCGTACAATCCACACTAGTTGCAAGTGGTTTAGGTGATTGTAAACAACACATAAGAGGCATTTTTTGAATTAACATAGGGTTAAGTTCAAAAGGAGGAAATTTAAGCTTAAACTACCAAAGGGTGCAGAGTAATGGGGCAAAGTAGAAGTAGAAAAAATAGGGCATATAAAAACGAAACACGTTGGATAAATAGCCCCACCCCAACCCCCTCCCCCCCCTCACAAAACAAAACAGAACAAAACCAAAACCAAAAAATCAATTAATTTTAAAAATTATATTAAAAAAGCTTCAACACATGTATATACACAAACTATGAGATAGTCAAGTACCCAGGCCCCGAACTGTGCTAGGAGGAGGAATAGGCTTTCAGTTTGATGTCATAAATACCTACATACATAAAATCTATATCATGAAAGTATAGATCCTTATTAGCTTATGATCCACTTTCACTTTCCCATAAGAAATTCATTGAAGACTTTTTCAACCATGGGGTGTAACTCGTACTAATTTAAGGTTCTTGAAGTTAGGGCTATGAATAAAATGAAACTAGCACATCTATTGTCAAAACAAATCTCTAAAATGTCGAAACCCCTTTGTACATCCACCTCAACCTTAAAATCCTCAAAAGCCTTTTGTACACACTAGAGAAAAATAACATCCCCCTCGTATGTATATTGTGTACGATAATGCCTCAACTAAATACCCCTTTCAAGCTCGCATTAGTTCATATGTGGTATGAAGAGTGCACCCGTGGGATCCAAGCCCGATTCAAGATGGATTTAAGTCCACACAGACATCATGGAGCCCTAGTCCCCCATGGCTCAAAGATATATTGGAATGTAGAATTCATGGATAGAATACATGTGTCTAGATGTGTATTCATGTATCTATATTGAAGGTTGGGGCTCAACGTCTATGGAAACTCTATCGTCGTGGATGAAGGGTTTTACTAAAAATGTCCCTTGCATGTTGAAGATGGTTCATTCCAATTAAATCGCACAAACTAATTTTGGAAGGACGATACAATTTCTAGTCTAGTCGAATCATCTAGAAGCAAGCATTTACAAACTTTATAATAGTTCATTACGTTTTCACTTCCCCAATAAGTGAGTTTATGTAGACACCACGAATCACCCTGACCATCTATAAGGCCGTCTGTAAGCCTTAATATTGCCTTGTAACATTGCCTTCATAAGAAAAATGGAACCAGATGTTAAAGTTACCAGTCCAGATGACAGAAATCAAAAACTTTGATTAAATTATGTATGATATGCAGAGAGGCCTGTTGTAAGCTCTTGAAAGTGTTCAAGAGTTGACCCTCAAACCCAAAGTGTCCGGGGCTCAAGGCGAGAGAGACGGAATTATCGCGTATGAGCGTACCTCTCATTCATCAACACAAAGCCTTGAGGTTATTAGATTTTAGTTGATTTGACACTGGAATTATCTTCGGAGACCAAGAATTAGTCCAGTCCAAGTTATTTGAGATGAATCAGCAACAAAACCTAATTTATACGGGGTCAACTTTTTAAAAATTTAATGTTTAAAATTTTATAATTTTATAATGGATGAAAGGTACGTTCGTATGCAATAATTATCTCTCTCCAAGGGTAGAAAACACATTTTGACATTGTGGCATGTACATTCATGGGCTAGTCTACAAGGTTTTAACGCTCTAAAGATCAACCAAAATGGTTGATGTAAAATTTTTTGGTATATTGTTCATAACGAACTGAACATGTAAATTATGAATGTTTTAAGTAGCAAGTGCAACAATTTGGTGATGTGCATTGGGATTGAATTATTTGTAGTGAAATCATCTCTTAACATGTGACATTTGAGCATGTGATACAACAAATGTCAATTTGGATCCTACTTTCATTGGTCCAATGTTATCACGCCGATGCAATTGACATAGGTAATGTTTGGTGTAGACTAGATGCATAATATGATGTGATCAATCAACTTTGGAAGGGCAAGATGAACCCTCGTTAAAGGGCGAGAAGGACAATTATGTCCTAGTTTTATCCCGGCAAGCACCTCTGCTTGATCATATAGGCGTACACATTTACATTATGCTCTTTTGATTTTGGACATGTGGTTGCTTGATGTTTTGTGCAAAAAAATTTGACTTTACAAAGATGTCATATTTATGGTCAAATTTACAATATGAGACTTTGTGTGTGTGTGTGTGTTTGTTTTTTTAATCTTGTTTCAAGAGAATTTGCATGTTGGTTGTACACTGCACAATGAAGACTACAATTCCATATTTTTGTGTTTGTTTTATCCAATTTTGAAGTTGGCAATGGCATACATTTTTTCCATAAAACGTAGAGTTAGCCCACAAGGGGGATTAATCATGGCCAATGTGTTGGCAACCCGGGTGGTGGACTCTTCATTGTATACCTAAATGACGTGCATGGGTCACTATGAAATTAAACCCCCTATATGTGAGAATTCCATGGAGACAAACAAATGAATACGTACTAATGGAAATTTTGAAAATGGATTCATGTATTTATACTAAAATTTTCAATCAAACGTGATAAATGCCTCCACTACACACACAAAATATAAATCACGAGTTAAATAGGCCCTTATTACATATAGAAGACACTTTCGCTTTCCAATGAGAAAGTCATTTAACAAATTTTCATCCGTAGCATGTAACTCAACAATTCCACCAAACAAACCAAGATTAGACCACAATAACTTACCCACAATCCGGAGAGCAAACTCAAAGGAGCCTATTATGTCCAAGAGCCTCCAATTTGTGAAAACCTAGAACCCAAATGCAAATGCCTCAAACAATACCCCTTCTTACACTCAAGTTAGTTCGTACGTGGTATGAAGAGCCCACCCCCCGGAGTTGACGATGACATAGATTGACTGTTGCGTTAGACCAAATTGATGCGGACTTAGCAGTCACCCGCCAAACCACATTGCCCTATTGGTTTTTGAACCTTACTTTTCAAGTCCATGTTTTGCTTTAGAAAAAATTGGCCTTGGCAAAGCCCATCAAAAATACACTCATAAACGATACAAAATCTCTTTACTACGTTGCTGAATTGGACTAAACTTTTATTTAGCAACTTTACACAGATTTTGATTCCTACATTCACGGTTCGATACTCCCACTGACATAACTAAGAGAACGAATATTATTGACTTGGCCATTGTCATTAAGTCCCTCAAGTAGTATTCATTGGAAACTCCTTCAAAAAACTATCTCAACGTATTCTTCCTTGAATCAAAAGCTTAAAAAACATCACTCGGATAAACACAACATAAATATTAGGTCATACACAACCATGAGTTGACAATTGACGACATGCAAAAACTTCAATGCACTTTAGGTGTTCAAAATTTCAACTTTCTCATGTTGAACATGAGATTTGTGATGACATCTGAATGTTCTAAAACATACACCGTTTTGGCAAGGGGTGTTGACGCACAAGTCTCTATAGTCTATACCTCTACATGTTGTATATGAGGCATGCACTGATACATGTGCACCATCTTAGTGCCAAGATCCATCAAAACCTCCCTCCTAGAATAGATCATGTTCTAGGGTTTCGGTCATGTGGATTTGTGACACAAAAGCTTATGGAAATGGGTTGCAAAACATAAAATATACATATGCGTTGTTGTATGCCGTAGAAGGTCGGCCACACGATTTGGAACACGTGTACTTTCAACATGTGTCGTAGAGAGTGCAATCCTCAACCACTTGAGTGAAACTGTGAATGAGAAACCTTTAACACCCCTTCAAGTCCAACGTTGGAGCCGGTGAGACCTGAGAACAAAAATTCCACACCATAAAGGAATTAAAAGGCAGTTGCCATGAAAGCCGTCCAAAACCTACATTGTGTTGTGCAACCTACGTCGGCATGCCAAAACAACCACCACCACCACAATCGCATTGATTTGAGCTATCAAAATCTTTGCACGACACATAAACACCATTGTGCATGGAGCCGTGTTTTATTTCTATTTTTTTATCATTCTCGTTGACAAACTATATTTGAGCTTTGAGCTTGTGATCGGGCATGAAAGCAAGACGACAACTGTAGTGGAACATTGGAGTGGTGTACATGGAGAGTTGTACGTAAATGTTACCTGCGGATTTGGTTGTGGAAGAAGTTTATAAACATATCGCAAGGTTGAGGTTGAGGCTTGCAAGGATCGTGCCCAACAACGTTGGCAAAGTGCACGCAGTCACTTTCACGACGAGGTCCACACCCAGTCCAAGGACTGCCACTCCAGTCACCCCCGATGGGCAACCGCAGGTGCCGCCCACCACCTCCCCAAGTATGTTCTCCAATGTATAGGTGAGTGTTTTGAGAACATCATCGACGAGGACGTCCACGGTGAGACCCACCCCTATCACAACATCGTTCACTGTGATAGGCTTGCAATAGTTGTTCGTGCAAGACACAGTGTGACTGCCTGCTTGGGCGGCCATGGCCATGGCTGCTATGAGTGCGAACATGAGAGCAATCTTGGCACCGGAAGCCATTGGAAGAAGCGAGTGTTGGAAGTTGGAGGCGGCTACGGTGGCAAGTTTGAGAGCTGTGCACAACTGATTGCAATGGACGATGAGCTTCGAGACCACGGCATCTTATATACGCTCATTCTAGGTGGATCCCTCCACGTAACTTTCATCCACCTCAACAAATCAAATCATGTGAACATGCCTGCACATCCGCTTCACGCGGCCTCCGGCTTTACGATCATGGTGTGCGGACGTACACGATAACTGAAGGATGTGCCTCAATGCTTCTTTACTTAATTGCCATATCCCAACCCCACCAGATCTTTTGCATGGCAAGAGCAGAACACTACCCTGCAGTTCAGCAGGTTCTCACTGGGCATGTGGGCTTGATGTGGCCAAATTCCAGCTCCATCAAAAACCTTGGTAGTTGGATTGTGCAACATGATTATTCGTCCGGCATAATTATCTCGAATATAGTTTGTCAACGAGAATGATAAAAAAATAGAAATAAAACATGGCTCCATGCACAATGGTGTTTATGTGTCGTGCAAAGATTTTGATAGCTCAAATCAATGCGATTGTGGTGGTGGTGGTTGTTTTGGCATGCCGACGTAGGTTGCACAACACAATGTAGGTTTTGGACGGCTTTCATGGCAACTGCCTTTTAATTCCTTTATGGTGTGGAATTTTTGTTCTCAGGTCTCACCGGCTCCAACGTTGGACTTGAAGGGGTGTTAAAGGTTTCTCATTCACAGTTTCACTCAAGTGGTTGAGGATTGCACTCTCTACGACACATGTTGAAAGTACACGTGTTCCAAATCGTGTGGCCGACCTTCTACGGCATACAACAACGCATATGTATATTTTATGTTTTGCAACCCATTTCCATAAGCTTTTGTGTCACAAATCCACATGACCGAAACCCTAGAACATGATCTATTCTAGGAGGGAGGTTTTGATGGATCTTGGCACTAAGATGGTGCACATGTATCAGTGCATGCCTCATATACAACATGTAGAGGTATAGACTATAGAGACTTGTGCGTCAACACCCCTTGCCAAAACGGTGTATGTTTTAGAACATTCAAATGTCATCACAAATCTCATGTTCAACATGAGAAAGTTGAAATTTTGAACACCTAAAGCGCATTGAAGTTTTTGCATATCATCAATTGCGTACTTATGGTTGTGTGTAATTAGGGATGTGCACTTGTGAGGACAAAAGCATTTAGTGAAAATAACAAAAGCAGGAACATAACAACCACAACTTCAAATGGTTGTATTCCATGTTTGCCAACCACCATATTATTTGTATAGTTTTGCAATCTAATGTATGTCATATTGTAGCTTGGAATTGTTCAAATGTACTCAAATCCTAGTGTTGTGTGCAGCTATGAGATGTTTTTGAGATTTTGGTTGCTTGAAGGAGTAATATGTTGATATGTTCTTTTAGCCCATCCTGGGATCTGAAGACTTACTTAAACATGAGAGGCTTGACTTTGGAGTGCAAAATATATGTTTGGCCCATGTTTCAAATGTGGGACCTAGTGCTGGCAGTCCTTTGCCTTTACGCCTATAGATCTCTGAGTAGAATGTCTTGCATTTGGGAGGCTCTTGGAGCAGTGCCTGCAAAGGAGGTCTCTTCAAGAGCTCATGATAGTTAGCACCATAACGTGCGTATTGCATTAATTTATTCTTTGCAGAGCAAAGCATTTGAATTATACGGGAGAATGGAGCATGAAGAAGATGGTGAATAAGGCAGCAATACATCTCTGAATCAGTAGATTGCAAGTTTGGTGTCTGGTGGAAAGACCTCTTGTCATGGTATCAGTATAGTTGAGCAGTGACAAGCACATGGCATCCTAAAAATTGTCAATTTAAACTTGGCCGGTGCCAGTTTAGTCATGGATTCTTTCTACAAGTGCTTGAGATTACAACATTCAGATTGTCAAGAAATTTTCAACCTCTTTTCTTGGATCCCTGACTTTCTGAGATGTTATGGACAAAGTTGCCTATCAGAAGTACGTAAATACATGTGGTCCATGGTTCCAATCTACTGCTTATGGAGGGAAAAGCTTTTCATCTTTCAATAGGTCTCAGTTAACTTGTTTCTATTGTGGTGCACAATATCCACACAATTCAAAATATAATTCAAATTTGTGTAGATTGGAGGTCTGAACTGGAACTAGAGAAACTTGAATCCATTGTGCACCAAAGAAATTTGGATGAGCGGTATTGTAGCCATGCCAACATACATAATATTAGTCAACGACGTGGGTCCTCATAATGTAAGAGTGAGATGATGTGAGTTTAGTTTGAATTTGAGTCTCCTGGCATAACTTTTCAAGCACCTCACTGTTAGATTATGAGGGCCCACGGAACAAGAGCTGAACGTTGAGTAATGTTATGTGAGTACATGTGTTAATTTCATAGAAGTTTATAGTCAAGATTGGTCATCCCGGTGCATTACAATACGTATGATGAAATATCATGCTGGAGTTTTGTTTTGTTTTTTGGTGTTTTTGGTTTGAAGCAATAGAAAGAATTACTAATTCAACTTCCCCTTTTACTTTGTGTTTTCTTTTCTAAGAATAGAAAGAGAACACTCTTATGTTGTTGTATAATGTTATATAATAAAGTTTCATTCCCAAGAAACAAATAAGGCAACTAGGATTACGTTGGGATCCGGACTATATATTAGGGTCAATTTTTCTAAGGTGCATGTGATGAAATCAGACAACCCCAAAAAGGATCATAAGGGTTAGTTTCCATGTTGGCGGCTTGCCCACTAGATTCTAGATAATAGTGGGTCGGAGGTGTGCGCATGTAGTTGAGCACAAACCACCATCCAACCACATTATTGCCGGCCACTAAAATGTGGAGGACTATGGACACGGTCCACTAGCCTTCCATGAGCCCCACTAAAAAATCTTTAACCTACAAGTGCCTATCACCAAAGGGTTGAAGACCCAATTTAGAAGGAGCAGGGAGTTAGTTGGGGGACCCGGATTTGAGAAGATGGGAGTAGCCACAACAAATATGATATTTAGCATCACCAATTCTAATTGTCTTGCTCCATATTGGTTGTAAACTGCGGTGTAGTGTCACCGACACTGATTGTTCACCTAACATTATTTGTCATTCCTTGCAAATTTTTTGGGGGATTATAGATTTACAGTGTTGCAATTACTGTCACTTACCAAGTGATTTTTATCCAAATTTGAATCATCCATGACAATGTTTCATCACAAGTTGTTGACAAGAGAAGGTAGGGTTTTGGCCAATAGATGACTCATCCATCATCCATGACAATATTTGTTCACTTGTTCATAAGTAGTGTCATCCAAAAAGTTACCATGGTGACATAAAATATCATATGACACTAAATATCTTATTAAGTGTACACTATTTTGTCTAATTAGTGTGGGCCACACTAATTCCCAATAAAACACGCTAATTTCAAATTATAATTTAGAGTGGCCCACACTAATTTCAAAGGTGAAAAATTTGTGTGGGCTTTGTCGTTTCCACAATTGGATGAAACTTCATAATTCCATCCAATTGTGTTTTAGGACTTTCCCCACATTGAAAGACTCTTATTCGTATTGGACAGAAGAAGATCGACGACGCCAAGGTGCTTGCGAGCAAAGTCCAGGAAGCCATACAAGTAAAACATGCTTCTACACAACAGCCACAAGGCGAATACAGCAAAAGATTCGACTCGATGAGGATATGCAGAACAAGACAAGGGAGAGTGCAAGGAGAACAAGTCAGCTTAAAAAACTCGAAAGGATTGCGGCAAAGCAACGTGACAAGCTTCTGTAGAGCACTCAAGCTGAGGGGTTGGAAAGGGAGTAGCAATTTCGGAAGGTTGTGGAAGACATTGAAGCAAAGAAACGACCTCGGGAAGCACCTCAGCCTCGCCTCTTGCTCCTCCTGCACCTCCGCCTCCCCTCACAACTCCGCCACTCCGCCCTCCCCTCACAGCTCTCGCCACTCCGCCCTCCCCTCGTAGCTCCGCCGCTCGCTCAGGACTCAACTCTGCGCGCACAGACCTAAGTGATGCAAACACTGGAAATTAGTGTGGGCCACACTAATTTCCAACCCACGTGAATTTACCACCCACACTAATTAGACAAAATAGTGTAGTTGGCACATACGAACCCTACCCCACCATATTCCTTCTACATTTGGGTGAGTTTGTCCTTATTCACACTAGAATTTTATGGGCGAGCGGCCTGCAAATAAACTCACCCTAAGGCTCCTAAGCATGTTGGCAATTGTAACAAATTAACTAGACATTCTATATATACCAAAATTTGCACTAGATAGTCGTAATATTGTGGGCCACAACAATTTTCTAGAGCCCTCACTAATTTTCATAATGAGAATCAATGTGGGGCACATTAATTTTCAACTAATGCAAAATATATAGTAGAAAATTATTGTGAGCCACAATAACTATTTTCCTAGAAAAATATTATGGGTAATTATTTTATTTTGTGCTATTCTTTTCCTATAACTAATATTCAATGTGTTGGTTGGAAGTCTTCATGAAGACTTGAGGGAAGACCCGGGATCTTGGACCCATGGTAATTGCATGTTGACTAGAAAATTTGTGTGGCCTTGCTAATATTCCACCCACACTAATAGGACTATTTGGGGTTATGCATGGTTGGGGGTACCCAAAAGGATGTCCCACATGCATAGGACTGTCATGGTCCTAGTTCCATTAAGTACAATAGATAACATACATTTGAGTTAATGTGTTTTAATGTCAAAACTATGTTGGTAAACTTGTAGTTTATGAATGTAGGTGTTGCAATTTAATGAAAAACTTTTGATGATAAGCGCAACCAATCCTAGACAATTTCCAAGGATTTTTTTCCCCCAAAGGCTACACCATATTTTAAGGACCAATCAAGACACCCCAAAAAAACCCAATTGATCCGCAATTCTTGAATTAGAACATCATCTTCGTGTTATATGATGTTCCATTAAAATTACCTAGGAATATGGTTTCCTCGTGTCACTTTATCAAGGAAAGGACACACAAGCAAGGACTTTTTGGGGGCTCAAGGAAAGAACACATAAATGTCATCAAATGAGGATAATCAAACATTTCTCTGCTAGCTTAAGTTGCACTACATGTGGACATTTGAATGGGAAGGTCAAAAAACCATAAATGTACATATATGTCGAAAAAAACCCATGAATTCAATACAGTAATCTCCCGCTTAAGTATGCACTTTGAACCGGAGTTGTTGGTGCGCACTTAGTTGGTAGGTGCGTACTTTACACATATTATTTTCTATATCCTCTGATTTGATGAATCGCAACGGGAAACGGATGAAACCTGAGGCAACCTGCTTGACCGAAGCCCAGTGATGTGAAATTTGAAGAAATAGGCGGTTTTTTAAATATCGATGACGCAAACAACAAAGAATATTGTGTTGTTATGTTGGAGGACGTCGATGAAGTTCTGGACATGATGCGAATTGAAGAAGAACCACCTATCGATGACGAAATCCAACCTATCAAGACATTTGTTGAATCTGAAAGTGCTACAGACTTCAAAGGCTTTGAAGCTCTACATAGCACTATCCTCGACATCGACGACCAATTGCTTTGCTCCAATGTTCAAACAAAAACTGGACAATTGTACGATGAACTACGACGATTGTTTGAGATGTTTCAGCGAAATGTTAACAAATTGACATTGAATGTCAAGTGTAAAAAAATTCATACATTCATGGAAAATGACTCTGCATGACATGTTCATACAATAAAGTATGAACCCTGATTTTTGTCAAAAACATTGCGCACTTAACCGGGATGCGTACTTAAACGGGTGCGTACTTAAGTGGGAGATTACTGTACTTCATAGAAATGTCTTGGGTCCTAAACATTTGAGGTCTCCATGTGGGACATCTTGGCCGTCAAGTTGGGCGGGATGAATCCGACAGTCCGGATCATCAAGGTCTTATCAAGGAAATGTTGCATATGCAAGCATCTCGGAATCCAACGGTGGAAGGTTGTCTTCCTCTGCAGTTCTTGTTCTCCCACGGTCATTTGCTCATTTTGTTGGAGCCTTGAGGTTTTTCTCTCGGGGGGGGTCACTCCCTTGAATTTAGTGGGAACATGTGAGAACACAAGGTGTTTTTTGAAGGCGTATTATATCGGAGAAGGTAAATATTATGGACCCTACTATTATGTAATCTTTTTACATTCATTATTTTGGAGGACCCTATGGGTAGGTTAACTTGGTATTTATTCTTCTTTTACAAGGGCTTATAGTAGTTATAAATTATATTTTTTGCTAATATCATGTAACATCTAACACTTACACATGCAAGATCATAATTCACAGATGAACACAACATGCACACAATTTAGCTTCCTAGTATTCACTCTAAGCGTTCAAAACATACACACATGTAAATGGTAATAAAATGCTTGTCTTTAAAAACACATGCAAATGCTTCCAAAATTTGTGTTTAAAAACACAATTACATACATACATGTAGCATTAAAACACAGCCAACCAAGACCGGTTACAAAGTTTGTTTAGGGTTTACACATTCGAATATGAAGCAATTTTTGTCATTGTTGAAGTTCAAGTCACCCACTAAATACAAAACATCCAATTTTTGTGTTCAAGTCAAAAAAGTCCAAACCCTGCAAGCCAAAGCAAATATAATTCAAAACATTGTTGAAGTGTGGTCTACTGTTAAGTATGCTAGAGGCCAAGATCAAATCCGAGCTAGAAATGTAATGAGTACAATTGTTGTGTCCGAGGGGTCCAATTTAAGGGCTAAAAGGGATGCACTTGGTATGAAATACACCAACTTGAAGAAAGGTTCACAAAGGAGGGCCACATTGCAAGTTAGTATTGATGGTGAACTATGGGTGAAGTGGTCCAGATCTCGAAGGAAGGATGCTCTTGACAAATTTGTTGTCATTAAGCGGTATACTAAAGAAACTCGTGTTTCTCTTGAGAGAAAAATATGTTAGGACGATTCTAGTGGGTGTTAACATGTGGATTGAACATCCAAGGCATTTCTTGGATGTATCCCTAGTACTTCAACTACTCCTTCAATCTTATAGTAGTTTGGTTCTTTCATGCAATTGCAAGTGGTTTCATATATGATAGAAGTGTGCTTTGGTCCTTAGAATTTAACTTAGACCTTCAATTAATATTTCAAATGTTATGAAGGTGTTATGTTGGTCTTAAGCTACATTTTGAGCTCAAAATTGCATGTGGAATGGACTTGTACATTGATACCTAGGCCTTACATTACGCCTATATAGGACACCCTCATCTTTTGAGGCTACTAAAGTATCTCAAGATCGATTTCCATGTCATATCTTGGTCCTTTGTCCATCCTTTATTTTATTTGGACTAATTATGATAATCTTTACTTTATTCCTTCAAGGCTCTCCATGGATTGCATGCATCCTTTGTCTTTCTTCCTTTTTCATTGAAACAATAGTATCAAGTCCTTGGTTGTTTCTCGAAGGACTGGAATGTAATGCATGCATGTTTGTCCCTTCATTATTTTATTTGAAATATCATTTATAGTCCTTTGGTCTTTCTGGAAGGACTAACATGTAATGCATGCATCCTTTTTCCTTCTTTATTCTATTTGGAATGATATTTCTAGTCCTTTGGCTTTTCTTTGAAGGATTGAATTTGAATGTTTGCATCCTTTGTACTTATGTAGCTTATTCGGAATAACATTTGTAGTCCTTGGTTTTGTACTTGAAGGACTTCATCTAAATTGAGTGTCCTTTATCCATTCCTTTGACTTCATAACTTGTTGTAAAGGACCCCTCCTCAAGAGTGAGTCCTTTCTTCCTTGTGAAGTGGACTAGTTCATGATTCTTGAGTGTGATGGTCGATATTCTTAATTATTTGTTTTTGCTTGTTCTAAAGGTTCTTGCTTACACCGTAAACACATATTTAAGTAAATTTAGACAATTAAGGAGTCTAAATTTAATTTTTAATTAAATAAACATGATTAATAGTTCATTAATGTATAAATTAAATGAAAGCGGCTCGCAATATATCGTGCCACGGAGGGGGATCGGGTAGTCTCCCGATGGCAATGCGTGGGAAGCATGCACAAAAATGGTAGAAAAAACAAGGCACTGATGTATACAAGAACATCGGGAGATCTCCCCATCCAAAAAAATTCAATAACAAGACAGTGAACAATACATAAAACGATGGACATGTTGTACATAGTAATCAATGAATTCTTGAACCAAAGCCGTGCATTGTCATTGACAAGCCATGCACGGAAAATAGAACATAACATGACAATCCAACATCCATACTTGAAAAATGCTTGTAGCACCAGAATTGAACAACGGGAAGGCTAAGCGTTTAAATTTCTAAGTATTGAAGCAGTACAACTTCCCGGACTATAACTGGGTAGACCATAGGACCGGGAGGGCTCCCGGTGCGAATGAAGGGATGAGCGACGGAGCATCAGTGGTTGATTCGTTGTGGGCAGAACCTAGAGGCGTGGGAACCCGAGGATGTCCAAGACGGGGATGACATAGTTGAGCTTGCAAATGCAAAAAACGAAAAATGTGAGGAAACATGAAGAGGTTAGCACATGCAAAAAGCAATACCACATGAGATTAAAAAAAAAGTGAAGTACCTGGAGAAAGTTGAAGGCGGCGTTTAATTGGAAATCTCTTCCATTGTGGAATTGATGAATCGTCTGCCTTGATTTGCAATAGGCGGTAAGCAGCATAGGAGTTACAGGTTGAAATCTTGGTGGGTTTCAATTCGACTCGCTTCTTGGGAGATTTCTTTGGTTTCAAAAATGTGGTCCCCAAAAGTGCTGCGCTCGAGGACACTCCAGACGAAAAAAACGAAAGTTAAAGTATGTTAGAAAAATGAGAGAGGGTGAGCGAACATCATCGATCGGGAGGTCTCCCGGTGTGAATTTAGGAAATGAAAAGCAAAATCAAACAGGGGGAAAAGAATTGAAAGTATTGGAAGAGGAGGCGTGTATGAAGCACATACTGAAAGTGTCGCGAGAATGGACGGAGTATGGCGCGCAATTGGCGGTCACGAATGGGCTAAACCATTTATGATAACGTGGGAGTGGGGGTTGTCCGTCTGTGATATGATTATGCAAATAGAGAGGAACATTTGGTGCGTGTATGAGTCCCTCGATGTAAGGGTACAATGCGGTTGTGATATTATCGATGACTCTGGGACCGGGCCAAGTGTGAGGGAAATAGCAACAGTCGGAGGGTTTGTTCCTAATATGACGGTTGGGTTGGTCGTCGACAAACAATATATTGCCCTCCCTACAACCGAAATAATTTGCATGGTGACTAAGGAGGACTTGTTTTTCTTTAAGGAGGAAAGGGACGTCTTTACTAATGAAACCGTTTGTATTCGTGCACATGGATTTACCCCAGACAAACTTGAGCGCAGATATGATGTTTTCGCGAAAGAGGCGGCGAAGGACAGTGTGGAGGACTGAATCTTCCATGCACGACCAAACAACGACATGGAATCGCGTAGGAGTAAGGACATGAACTCTCTCAACCCGGGACGGACTTCGAGATCTCATAGCTTGTCCATCAAAAGGTTGCCCTTGCCCCCGAAACGCGCGAAGCACTTGGCTTGAACCCTCTCCGGGGAGCGCCTACAGAGAAGACCATCGACGGAGAGAACAATCAACTTGAAGGGCTTGGGTTTGGGTTCGAATCGAGGGCGCACAGGAGTAACAGAAACCTCAAAACCCTGCACATGAGAGGCACCGGGAGGTCTCCCGAAGAGAATATGAAGAAAGAAACGGTGGGGGAAATGTCGACAATGCATGATGAAAAAAATTCATTCAACGAGTAACACATTTACAAACACATTCACGACGCAATAAATGAACAGGTTGGTAAGAAACGAGGAAGTTATTACAAAGACATGAGAGTACTTAAAAACATGAATAACGGTGTTTGGTTGGTGGTTGCATGTCCAAAATGTTAGATGGAAGAAGGACACCCAAAAAATGAAACCCAAAACAAAGAAATGAGGAAATCCAAAAGAGAAACCAAGCGTCAATCCAAGCCCACCTCCGTGACAGATTCAGGGGAGCCAGAGGACATGGTAATCTGCCAAAGATGCGCAGAACCGCACTCCGAGAGCAACTGGCCAGTATGGATACTTCCAGAGAACCCAGAGTAGCCAGGAACATGGCCAGTCGACTGGACAGCAGGTGACGTTGGAAAACCCAGAATGTTGGCAATTTTCTGGGACACCTGAAGGGGCAACGTGGAATCACCTCTTTCCTTTCTTTTGAGTGGCATTCTTTCCTCTGACACCTGAAGAAAATGGGAACACCGTGAGACGCTGGGCAAAGCATCGGGAGGTCTCCCGATGTCAATACTTGGGTTGAAATTCAGCGCTCTGTCCACATCATCTGGCTTAAACCTCCTGGAGTAGTTAGCCATAAGCTTAACGTAGCGAGAGTCAGACTTACGGAGCTGGGCCTTTCCATCCGGGAGGGGGTTCTTTTCAACAAACTTTCGCACATCCATGTTTAAGGCCAAGAGTTTTTTCAACCAGTCAAACAAAGTCCACAAAAGGTAATTATCCTCATGTAGGAATTCAGGCCTAAAAGTGGAAGGATGGATGGCCTGACTCCAGTGGTTAGGACAATTTTTATCCGGGGAGTCATCAATAAGCAAAACATTACGTAAGGTAGCATTAGGAAGTTTTTTGAAAACCCTAAGTGTGAGATCCTTCATCAAAATGGGTTGGTCGGGATTATCCCTATGCTTGGAGACAATGCAATGATCATGATAAAAGAATCCATAGTCATCAAGGGGAATATCAAGGCGACCAAGCTTGAATCGCCTGCAATCCTGCATAAGAGCATCAACCATCTGCAAGGCTTTGTGCTTCCGGGTTGAAGTCCAGAACAAGACGTCAGCCTTCTCGTACAACCAATCTAGGAGTTCACGCGCACCACTCCGCAAAAGGGGTTTGTCAATTTTGGTACGCGGTTTAGAGCAAAGGAGCCCGTTGAGATCAGAGACTAGGAAATATCTTACCGATGGCAGACTAATGGACTGCGGAGGCAAGTCAGTCGTTGCTGCAAGACAATGGAACATAATTTCATAACAAGGTTACATGAACCTCATACACTAAAAGTATATCTATGGAGATCCATCATCGGGAGACCTCCCGGTCCTCAAAGAGAATATTGCAAAAGAGTATTAAAGTGAGAAAGAACTCGCCTCGGGGGGACATTTGAGTGGCCGGAGTCTCCTGGAGGATAGCAGCATCCGCAGCGACAGACTCCACGGCATGTTGTTCTCTGTCAGTAGTGGCGGTGTGCCTAGATCTCGGTTTGGGTGAATGCGAATCCGAACTACCCATGGGCATGGGACCACCAACCACTTCAGCGAAGCAATCTTGTGAGCCGGGTTTTAGGCCCTCTCAAATGAAGGAACTATATATTAGTTTGATGATTTGTACTCGAAATGGGAGGCTTGTTGGGCCCAGAATTATGTCTCACGGATCCGAAAGACAAATTTCTAGGCCCTTTTAGGCCCTCTCAAATGGAGGAACTGTATATTAGTTTGATGATTTGTACTCGAAATGGGAGGTTTGTTGGGCCCAAAATTATGTCTCGCTGTGAGTCCAAATTGATGCCCACATGTGTTGTTAACACTTGTAAAATATTACAAGTAGTATTTTGTTGATTTATGATTATTCACAAAAATATAAAAAGAGTGAAGCTTGAAGAAAGCTAAGTTTGAAGCATTAGGCTTGTGTGGAGTGGATTTAAGTAGTATGAGGACATACCTTGGTAAAGTGTGGTAGGTAGAAAGCCAAGGTTAGTTAAATATTTGAATTAGGATCTTTGTTGATCATTTGAGGGAGGAAGGCTTAGGAGATTAGATGAGAGCCTACAAAATAGGAGGAGATTTCGAAGGCTTATCGAGAGCCTTGTGAATGGGATGAGTCCCTACTTAGAAGGAGAAGGTTAAGGGGTTGTGATTGGAGGCTCTAATCCTCTCACCCTATCCTTACCTCATGCCTTCTCTCCCTCTCAACTCACTATATAATCCCTCATTCTTCCCTCACTCATCCTCTCTTTCCTTCGTGCTCCTTAAGCACCTCACGGGTTATAAGTGTGGGTGTGTGGGAAGCAAGATAGGAGCACATGTGTGTGCTTAGTTCTTAGGAGAAGAGCCAAGGCTATTTAGCCTTGAAGAGGGATTGACCTCTTGTTAGAAGTAGATTGGGTTTAAGGAATTTGGAGTTTGATTGTAAACTTCAACTTGTTGCATTGAGATTCATATTGAAGTGAGAGAGTTCAAACTTGTTTAAACTTGTGGCATTTAGAGTGACTAGATTGTACTAGGTGCATTACTTGTAGTGTTTTATTAGTTATGAACTTGAGCAAAACTTTATAGTGAGAGATTTGTCAATTATGGATGATCAGAGTGTTCAATGGGTATGAAAATTTGAGGGATTGTTTATTATAAAGTATGGGAGTTGTGGTAAAAATTTGAGAGCTTCAGTCATTGGGATGAAAGAGTTATTAAAAGTTGAAGGGGAGGGTGTCTAGGAACAAAGCAGCAAGGTTTGAAAATATGTATCTCTTAGAAGGTTATAGATATGGATACCAAAATTTGACACTACCTTTTGAACTTATATATCTATCTTGTGTCAAAATTTTAGATTGATTGGACGTAGGAGTTGGAAGTTATTAGAGTTTTAATGACCGGATGCTTTATCACAGCATTCATACTAAGTAGTTAGAGTTAGAATTTCATGCATAACTTTTGCATATGAACTTTGTTTGTGCCAAAATTTGGTGTGGAGATTTTTGATAAGGTACTTAACAAGTGTACCAAATTTCACTTGAAGAACATAAGTTGGGTGGGAGTTATACTATTCTGAAGTTTAGTAGGAAGACATTGATAGAGATTTACATCAAAAAGAACTTAGAGAAGGAAGGGCAATGATAAGTATATAAGTATTTTTTAATACTTGTATTTAAAGCCTATGTGCTCATAGAATCCACAAGCGAAGTGTCATGTACCAATACGGAATCAACCACGATGACATGTGATAGCACGGAATCAATAAGCGAGAACTCATGTAGTAGTGTGGAGTCGACGGCAAGGACTCGATTCACAAGAGGGATATCTTTGAAGGCATGCATGGCCAAAGCGGCCGGGTGGACATTAAAAAAGGCTAAGGATATAACCTTGCCCGACATTAAGGAATGTAAAACCACATAGTGTGGTGTTAATCAAGTTGTGTATATTCCAAGGGTAGATTGGAATTATATATTGGGTTACAAAGAGAGAAGTCTCTACATGTCATTATAAACTTTTCCACTCGGGCTAGGACGAAATCGAAGGGTGGAGGATTTTTGGTGACACTCGCGGATCCGAAAGACAAATTTCTAGGCCCTTTTAGGCCCTCTCAAATTAAAGAATTGTATATTAGTTTGATGATTTGTACTCGAAATGGGAGGCTTGTTGGGCCTAGAATTATGTCTCGCGGATCCGAAAGACAAATTTCCAGGCCCTTTTAGGCCTTTTCAAATTAAGGAACTGTATATTAGTTTGATGATTTGTACTCGAAATGGGAGGCTTGTTCGACCCAGAATTATGTCTCGCGGACCCGAAAGACAAATTTCCAGGCCCTTTTAGGCCCTCTCAAATGAAGGAACTGTATATTAGTTTGATGATTTGTACTTGAAATGGGGGGCTTGTTGGGCCCAGAATTATGTCTTTCGGATCCGAAAGACAAATTTCCAGGCCCTTTTAGGCCCTCTCAAATGAAGGAACTGTATATTAGTTTGATGATTTGTATTCGAAATGGAAGGTTTGTTGGGTCCAGAATTATGTCTCTCGGATCCGAGAGACAAATTTCTAAGCCCATTTAGGCCCTCTCAAATGAAGGAATTGTATATTAGTTTGATGATTTGTACTCGAAATGGGAGGCTTGTTGGACCCAAAATCATGTGTCTCGGATCCGAGAGACAAATTTCCAGGCCCTTTAGGCCCTCTCAAATGAAGGAACTGTATATTAGTTTGATGATTTGTATTCAAAATGGGAGGCTTGTTGGGCCCAGAATTATGTCTCTCGGATCCGAAAGACAAATTTCCAGGCCCAACAAACCTCCCATTTTGGATGAGTGATCATCTTAATAGCCGGTGAATCAGAAGTTTAGAACACTTTGGGACGTCGGAAACTGTCTTTCGGATCCGAAGGACATATCTTCAGGAGCGCTGGAGCTCTTAAAAAGAGTTGAACTAACTCAAATCTGGTGCAATTGATGGATTTTCCCAATACTCGGTGGATTGTGGTAGATTAACTTAGAAGTTGCACTACTGTTGACGATTTTTCTGAATGTAGAGGAAATTATTAACTTTTATCTTGAATACTTGATCCAGATTCTACACCACTATAACATCTTCCAGACGAAGCCAGATATGTCGCCTGAGAAGCTGCAGCTACTTGCCATTGCTCAAGTGGATGGGAAGTACAAGCAGCGGTGGCTGAAGTGGTGGAACATGAGCAAGGACGGGCGTCAAGCATACAACTTCCCGGACAGTCCTTGCTCCACATTAGCATTACGTCCTTGGGTTGACATCGTGGCCTTCTGGACGGGGGTAATAATCTCTGAGTTAACGAGTGTTTTAGTTGTCTTTCAGATCCGAGACACTCTTTCTGATGGACTATTTTGGCTTTCTAATTTGCTTATGATATGAATAACTTCGTTGCATAAGTAGTGTTAGCACTTGGTGGTATTTACTTTTCGATAGTTGTGTTCTCGGATTTGTTGCTTCTCGGATCCGAGAGGCGTTATTTGAATGCACTATTTCATTTGGGTTTGCGTAATAGTTGAAATGTATTGAATGCTATTGCGCGTTGTTATGTCATGTAGTTGGAAGAAGAGAGTGGAATCCAGTATTCCAAAATCCTTGAAGACGACAATATTCAGATTCCCAATCGTACGGCCGGTGGTATTCTTGTCGACATTCAGACCTTCGTGATGAATGGTGGGCTGAAAATCTGAAAGAGAGGGTTTCCAGAGATTATTGGGAAGCATGGGAAGTTTTCCAAGTCCAAGAAATTCACGGAGCAAGCCGAGACCAAGAAGGCAGTGTCGCGGATGATTGTCAGGTACTTCTTCGCGGAGCTTGTGAAGAAGGAAGCAATCATAGAGGATGCACTTCCACCTAGGTTTGCCAAGTGGTTGGATACATCCAGCAATGACTGTATCTTCAACGATTACTAGAGGAAGACATTTAGTCGCCCTCACCTTCGGCGTTGCCCATGGTACTTGGAGCTTCGTTCAGGTGAACATTGTTTCGACACTGAGAAGGACTTGAAATCTCAGTGTGATCGGGAGACCGAGGAGATGGAGGCCAGAGGATTGCAGACCCAGAATCCCACTGTTGAGGAAGGGATGACGGAGAAGGAGAAGAGAAATGTTGCCAATAGACATGTAATAGTAGAAGCTCGTAAGGCAAAGAGGCTTGAGAAGGCTCGACAGAAGGAGTTGGCAAAGAGGCAGGAGAAAGAAGAGAGAGGCAACATGGAAGTCAACCCCGTTAATCTTGTCGGTCCTGAGGTTGTGGAGGAGGTGATTCCAGAAGACATCCTCAACTTAGTGGTCGTCGAAGTGGGGGACTTCAGTGCTTGTGTAGAAGTTCCTCATTTTGAGGAAGGAGTTCCGGAGTGTGCAGAAAAATTGTATGCTCAATATAGTCAGTACAACGAAGAAGAAGAGAGTTTGGCGAGAATGATTGGATGGAACAATATGTTGGTAGAGTGATTGAGAATGGAGGGTTTTCATTTACAGTATATGGAGCTTCTCAATTCCTCTAGGTGTCCCAAGTCGGTATTGTTTTCCACAAGCTCTGAAAATTAACTTTGTTGATGGATTAGTCTTTCTATCTGTCTGAAGATATTAAACTTACCTTTCAAACCCAAAAAATCAAGAAACCACTTCCATGGCCTTCAACCAAGTAATTTTAAACCTTTCTACTAAATATTCCTCTAAGATTCCGCGGTTATATGTACTGCTACTGTTTTGATTCTTCAAAACAAAAAATAGGAAAAATAATCAAGTTCTACGTTGTACGCTCGCTGCTCGCCGCTCACAAGATTGCATTCCTGCCAACCACTTGGGACTTCAACTTCTGGCAAACAGGGGGAGGGGGAGTAAAACTCGTGTCATCACCATCTACTGGGGTAGAAATATCATGGACGAATTCATTCTGCATGGCTTCATCCGCAGCAATATCCATGTCAAGATCGTCGTCATCAACGAGGATAGGCGATTGAGGTCTCGCGGTTGGAGGAGACATTGGTGTGGGTGGAGGCATTGGGAGGTCTCCCGATGCCCGAGGAGGTGAGGCTGGACGAGAAACGTTGCTTGGGCCAATGGCAGAGTGAGTTGGTGTGAGCCCAAAAGGGTGCCCACATTTAGTCTTAGACCCTTGAAACGTTAGTTGATGCACTTTGAAGTAGCATGTTACTTCACAAAAATATAAAAAGAGTGAAATGTTAGTCTTAGAAGTACCATGTTGTAAGAGGCTAGGATGTGAGTTGTTATTGTGTTTTTACCTTCGGAAGGATTTGAGTGAATGAGGATAGGTAAGGAGAACTTGGATTGAGTAGTTAGTGAGTAGGCTAGTACAAATGGATGGAGACAA
Source organism: Polytrichum formosum (assembly GCA_964035585.1). Classification (NCBI taxonomy): domain Eukaryota; kingdom Viridiplantae; phylum Streptophyta; class Polytrichopsida; order Polytrichales; family Polytrichaceae; genus Polytrichum; species Polytrichum formosum. The sequence goes on along the minus strand of OZ037941.1, from coordinate 18,752,037 downwards.
CCAAAGTGACTCAAGAGGCAAGTGCATTCGAATTGGGATGAATGGAGGATCACATGGAGCGCACAAGTGGACCACCTCATCATGGCCACTTAATGGGGAAGGTCCAAGGAAGAATGCAAGGTGGAGGATAAGCAAATTCTCAAAGCACCAATCAAATCACGAGTTAAGCATCGTGGTTTGAATTAAGTGGTGAGCAACGATTTGGGAAAGTAAGGGGAGAAAGTTATGGCGGCGGAAAGCGAAGGAGGCTAAGTTTGGGTTGAAGCATCCCAAGTTTGGTAAAGTGTGGTAGGTAGAAAGCCAAGGCTAGTTAAATGTTCGAATTAGGATCCTTGTTGATCATTTGAGGGAGGAAGGCTTAGAAGATAGGATTGGCGCCTACTAAGTAGGAGGAAATCTCAAGAGCTTATCGTGAGCCTTGAGGGTGCTCACCCCCTCAAGCTTACTATATAATCCCTCATTCTTCCCTCACTCATCCTCTCTTTCCTTTGTGCTCCAAGGCACCCCACGAGTTATGAGTGTGGGTGTGGGAAGCCATATTGGAGCACATGTGTGTGCTTAGTTTTTAGTTTGAGAGCCAAGGCTTGTTAGCCTTGAAGAGGGCTTGACATCTTGGTAGAATTAGTGTTGACGTGAAGGATTTTAAAGTTAATTCATGATTCCAATTTGTGGTACTTAAAGTTCATGTTTTGAATACACGTGGTTGCAAGTTCCATGTTTAAGAGTTGAGCACTTGAGGTTGTGATGAGTGCAAAAATATACTTGTGTGGATTAGTTAGTCTTAGTGAAGTTAGGAAATTCTCTCTCCCCCTCTCCTCTCTAGGATTTTAGGATTTTAGGATTAGAGAAGAATTGTGTGATTAGAAAGGGGTTGTTAGTAGAATTAGGAAAATTAGGTAGGAAGATTAGTTAAGGGCTTGAATAATTAGTGAGGTAGTTAGGGATTACAACTACAAAGTTGTGGGTTCATGAAGGAGCTGGGTTTATGAAGGAGCTGGGTTTATGAAGGAGCTGGGTTTGTTTAGTTAGAAGCTAAGAAGCTGGGTTGACGAAGGAGCTGGGTTTATTTAGTTAGAAGCTAAGGAGTTGGGTTCATGAAGGAGTTGGGTTTATGAAGGAGCTAGGTTTATGTAATTAGAAAGTAAAGAGATGGGTTCATGAAGGAGCTTAGTAGATAGCCTACTTAATTAGCTCATAGACAAGTAGTTAATTACATTATGCTAGTTAGTGTTATGTGTGGCTTTCACAAGTAAATGTATTTGAGATTGACTATAGAGAATAGTGTTTTTTAACACTTGCATCCTCTCTTTAAAAATAAACCACGTGCACAAATTAATGGAGAATGTGGAGCACTCTCGCGATGGCAAGACAAAGGAAGCAAAGACCAAAGGTGCGAGGGAGAGATTGACATAAGTCACATAAGTATTTCTTAATACTTAAAGGCTTATGTACGGTATGGAGACACCAATTAAATCCAAGACCACTTGAAGGGTGAACCTTGCACTATGGACTCATCCAAGTCCAAATCCAATACCGCGGAGGAATGTGAGCCCAAACCCACTACTCGGACTACGGACGCTTAAGGGTGGGGGGTTTGGCCTCACATAATTGGTGCGTCCGCCGGGAGCGAAGCGGAAGGTAGTTACAAGACTTGGAGGCGACTAGGAGACTTGGAGGCAACTAGGAAAAATTGGAGACACAAACTTGAGAGAAGGGAAGGAGCACCCGAAACTCGGTAAGTATTCTCTCTTTGGGTTACATTTGAATTCATTGTATTTCAACTATTCCTTGGAATGAATTGCATTGTCAATTACGCAAATTCATTTTTGAGGAAGGAGCGCGGCGAAGGTACGTCCTCAACCTTTTTGGGGATTTGCTAAGAACTTAAAAGGAACCTATAACCGAGTAGCTCATTAAAACATTAGAGGGTAAATTCACCTTAGGACATTGAACTTTGACACTCACCTCGGGGTGAGTCTCAAAGTTTTGGGAGTTGTCATTTCATGCTCTAGATTAAATTAATATTTCACAAAGTTTATGGTGTTGTTACATTGAGTCACGATTGAGGGGAGTGCTAACTCACAGGGGGATGCGATTGCTCAAGGTATGTTTATTTCTTCAAAGTGAACTCATTAACTAATTAAGGAATGCCTTTTGTACTCGTGATTGTTGTTATCCGTTGTAGAGGGTAATTCCCGAATTGTGGATGGTGTGAGAAGTTGAAGGGTGAAGCCTCGACTTTTAACATAATCTACTCGGAAGGTCACCCCCTCACAATCGGTATTGTGGTGAGTGTTAATTTGCGGGAAGGTACGGAGGTGATGCTCCGACTTAACCAAAAAATTAACATGAACATGCCTATCCCCTATTGGGATTCTTTCACCTAAGTGGGCTTGCAGGTTCTTTTCCTCACCTCCTAAAAAAATTATAACCACACCAAGACAAGTGAAAATATTAAGAGGGGAATTGCTAAGATTATGTGTGGTCAAGTGAGGGTCGATCGATTCTTATGGAATGCAAGGTAGGACTCGCTCACAAAAACCAAGTTTGATAGTAGGACTAGAGAAATCTACTCGAAAGAGGCGGTCCTCTAAAATCAGTGATAGATTAGAACAAGATAATGTTAGAATAGAGAGTTGTTTGAACGTCGAACCTAGGACTAGGTCAATTCTAGACACCTTAGAACTTGGAGCTCAACTTGAAGAGGAGATCACTCCCTCCAAATTGAGTGGTGAAACTTCTTCGGAAAATTACACACTTAGAGAAGAATTCCCGGTAGAAGTTGATAGGGGATTGTTGAATAGTTCACCGGTCACCATGGCCGAGGAACGGGGGATGGATCCACCACCCATACCCCCAATTCCGCCCATACCTCCTATACCTCCAATAGACCCATTGGTTAGGCCAAGAGGCCTACCAATTGTGGTTCCACAAAATTTAGCGGCGATGGATATGCCATCTCATCTCCCTAAATTTTATGGGACCAAGGATGAGGACCCCTCTCGGCACATGGAACGGTATATCGAACGGTTGGCTAGCTTCCTCATAACCGACCCGGCTTATTGGTTAGTGTGGTTTCCTACCACTCTAGAGGGGGAAGCCTATGAATGGTATCGGGATCATGCCGAGGGACATTTTAGGGGATGGGAACAATTACAAAGGGAGTTTCTTAACGAATTTAGGCCGGAAGTGGGTCAAAGTACCGCATTAAGGGCATTGTCGTCATTGAAGCAAGGAAGGGAGGAAGAAATTTCGGCTTACATTAGGAGGTTTGATTTAGTGTGCACTAGATTTGTGGGTACCATGCTCAACGACGACACGCTAAAGCAATTTTTCATTCAAGGGTTTTTTAAGTCCGGAACTATTAGGGGTGTTCTAGAAAGGAATCCCTTGACCTTGGCGGATGCCAAGCGTGCGGCTAGAGATATTGAAAACTTGGATAAAGATCACGAAAGGCTATGGAGAAGGGAGGATGAATTGATCCCACAATTCATCCCCATACGCCCTAGGGTGGTAGCGGTAGAACCCGCTAAGTATGAGAACCAAATTCCATATGCCATTGTGGACACCGGCCCCCGACCTTTAGCGGTTAGGGAACCGGCACCTCTTTTGGCACTACCGGCCCCTAGAACGGATCCACACTTGGAGGAGGTTGAGAGAAGACTAGGTGCTAGCCAACTAGGATTCCAAGAGGCTATGATAAAACAAATGCAAAGCCTCACGGATCAAATGTCATTAATGATCCGGAGTCAACAACCGGGGCCTCCACCCCCGGTTGAGTCGGGTAGGCATTCTTCCGGATTATGGTGTGTCCAATGTGGCCAACCGGGCCACACGCGTCAATTTTGTAGAAGTGGACAAAACCGTGACCAAAGAGGAAACGGTAACCCACCTCAACAAAATCAACGAGGTCAAGCGCCACCTCACTATGGAAATGGAAGCAATAGAGGACCACAACCTAGAGGGCAAGGTGGCCAAAATTTAGAGAGGAAGGAATTTCATCCCTTTTGTGGAAGGTGGCACGCTCAAGGACAATGTTGGTCCGAAGGTCAAGAGTTTAATTGTAGCAATTGTGGAGGAAGTCATCCCTCGGATACGTGTCGCCAACCGGACAAAATAATTAATGTCCCTTACCCGGTGGCTAATCCACAACAACAAGCAAGGGATAATATGCGAGGTGCTAGGCCACAAGGAGTACCGGCCAATGAACTTAGGCCACCTAACTTATACTATGACCATAGTAATGCTAGGCAAACTTTTCATCCACCGGCGGGCTTGCAAACTACAACCGGTTACATTCCAATACAAAATAGACAAGGAGTTCCACCTAATGGTAGTAACGGGAGACAAGCGCCTCCAACGGATCCGGGACCATCTAACTCCCAAGATGTTAGGTTCATGGATGGAGTGTTGGAGGCCACATGTGATGACATGCTTCCTCTCCCAACGAGAATTGGAGAGGAGCAAAGTCAATGGCCTCCTCACACCAATGCTATTACATATGAGTTAGTGAAGGGTAAGGGTGTGGTTGAAGAAGCACCTGCACTAGCGGTAACTACTAGGGCTAGGAGAGGGGATGCCCCGTTGGAGGTAGGAATAGGAGAGCAAGGAAATTACTCTTCGGATGAAGAGATTAATCTCTCCGAGTTGGATAGGGTAGCTAGAAGAGCTACTAAGGATGTGGAGAGGGAAAATATAATTTTACAAGATAGGGAGAGGACTAATGCGGTACATGACTTGGATAATAGCGATGTGGGTGAATGGGAAGGACCGGGGGTTCCCGTAGACGAATTCGACGTAGTGGGTAATTCTAAGGTGGAAAGATCTACCGGGTACGACTTGTGGGCGGACCTTAGTACACTCAAGGCGGATATTACTTTCGGCCAACTATTGGAAATTTCACCCACGGCAAGGAAAACATTAAAGGAGGGAATGCCGGTACACAAGAGGATGAGGAAGGTGAAAGCTAAAATAGCCGCTAGGATCCAATCACAAGGTGGAAGAGACGTGAAAGCTATAGAAATAGAAGTTGTTATAGTAGATAAGGTGGTTCCTAATGTGCTAGTCGACGGAGGGAGTAGTCTAAATATACTACCGGAGGATACTATGAAAAAATTGGGACTTGGACTCACGGGGCCTTCACCTTTGGTCATAAATATGGCAAATCAAAGTTCGACTACGCCTTTGGGGATGATCAAGGATTGTAGAATGACTACGGGAGGCGAGGAGTACTTGGTCACCTTCCATGTCATTAAAATGCACTCCAACAAGGACACCTTCCCCATTTTGCTAGGTAGGCCTTGGTTGCGGATGGCGAATGCTATGGTCAATTGGGGTGGACCTAAACCATCCATCACTTATGGTCCGGAGGGTAATAGGGTCATAGTGTCCATTGGTTCATTAGAAGGATGGATGAAGAAGGAGATGTATTTGCCATTGGAGAAGGAAATTGATGACTTAAACGAGAATGAGATTGGCAAGGCATTGGTGGGAGTCGTCCATCCCGAAGGTCAAAGGGTTGTTATAGATTCGGGCTCGGGAAGTCTAGGTCCTAATTTTTACAATTATGGGGATAATGGGGATTATGCCCAATGGCTAAGGGAGTACCCCGAGTCCGAGGTTGATGTAATGGTTACATTTCACCAAGTAGGCTTAGGGAGTGAATTTCCTAGTGTTAGTTTAGGAGAGGGCTCATTGTTGGAGCCATGTGAGGTGCTCACCGAGGAAGAGTGGGTTAGCGGTGGGTTAACACCTTGGGTAGATGACGTGGAAGAGGGTGAGGTTAGTTTAATTCATGTAGATGGGACTCAAGAGGAGGATGTGATTATTGAGTCATCGAAATTGGAGGAGCCTTTACATTTCAAGACCACGTCTACGGGGATAGTTGTAGGTCAAGATGTGAAAGATTACCCCAATGTGCCTTCCGATTGGTATCGGAACAAAGAGGAACAAGCACATGTGTCGGAAGCGGATTGGCGGTACGTGGATGTGAAATTAAAGAATGGAAAAACCCGACAAATGAAGATGGGTTCCAAATTGGGGGAGAAAGAGGTTAGGGAGTATAGCAATTTGGTGGATGAGTTTAGTGATACTTTTGCATGGTCCTACGATGAGCTTAAGGGAATTCCTAGGGAAATGGTAGAGCACCGGATTCCTTTAATTCCGGGGGCGAGGCCAATTAGACAAAAGGAGAGGAGGATGAATCCTCAATTGCAATTGTTGGTGAAAGCGGAATTGGAAAGGTTATTGAAGGCCGGGTTTATCAAGCCGGTGGAAATCACGGATTGGGTTTCTCCTATGGTCTTAGTAAAGAAAAAAAATGGGAAATTAAGGGTTTGTGTCGACTATAGGAAATTGAATTCGTGCACACAAAAGGATCACTTTCCCTTACCTTTTATCACCTTGTTGCTTGAGGAGGTTGGAGGTCATTCGCGATATACCTTTATGGATGGGTATGCGGGTTATAATCAAATTTCCATAGCCCTCCAAGATATCCATAAAACGGCTTTTACTACACCTTGGGGTACTTTTGTGTGGGTAGTGATGCCATTTGGGTTATGTAATGCCCCGGCTACTTTCCAACGATTAGTAATGTATATCTTCACCGACTTGTTGTTCAAATCCATGACCGTCTTTGTGGACGATTTTAGCACACAAAGTAATGTGGACGATCACCTACATTGTGTTAGGGAGGCATTGGTTAGGTGTAGGAAGATGAGGTTAGCATTGAACCCGGATAAGACATTTTTGGGAGTGAATAAGGGAGTGTTGTTGGGTTATGTTGTTAGTGAGAAAGGTAGAGAACCCGATCCGGATAAGATTGCGGCCATAAGCGACTTGGCAACTCCAACCAATTCCAAGGGGATCTCTAAGTTGTTAGGACATGTGGGATGGTACCGGGAACTTATTCCTAATTTTTCAAAGATAGCGGTGCCCATTACCCATTTGCTCAAAAAGGATGTCAAATTCGAGTGGACGGATGCTTGTCAAAAAGCCTTTGAGGAATTGCGGGATAGGTTGAGCACCTATCCGGTGTTGATACCACCCAATTGGGGTAAACCTTTTCACGTCTATTGTGATGCTAGTAATGTGGCAATAGGGAGTGCGCTTTGTCAAGCAACGGGAGAAAAAGAGAAGGATCAACCTATAGCTTATGCGAGTAAGCAATTGACCCCCGCCGAAAGAAACTACTCTACAACGGAGAGGGAGTGCCTAGCCATGGTGTTTTCCGTTAAAAAGTTTAGGCATTACCTCATGTGCAACCCGGTTGTATTTTTTGTTGACCACATGGCTATCAAGTATCTAGTTAACAAGGCGGAGTTAAGTGGTAGGTTAGCTAGGTGGGTTTTGTTATTAGAAGAATTCGACTACACGGTGGAATATAAACCGGGTCGTATGCATTTACAAGCGGACCACTTGTCTAGGTTGTCGGAGGAGATAGGAAAAAATCCGGTAAATGATATGTTAGTAGATGATAGCCTCTTTGTGGTCACTTCTACACCGGAGTGGTATGCGGGCATAGTGGAATTTCTAACAACCCACAAGTTGCCCAAAGAGTGGACAAAAGAAGAGAGAAGGAAGGTGAGGGTAAATAGTAGGCAATTTGTTGTAGTGGGCCATAGGTTGTTTAGAAGGGGGTCCGATGGTATTTTACGACGATGCGTGTCAAAAACGGAGGTTGAAGCGATTTTAATCGCTTGCCACGATAGCGCTTGCGGCGGTCACTTCTCGGGTCAACTCACCGGGCAAAAAATACTTAGAGCGGGCTACTTTTGGCCTACACTATTTAAGGACGCCCATGACTATGTAAGGAAATGCGACGCTTGCCAACGGTATGCCCGAAACGACCTTAGAATGGAGATGCCTTTACATGTATCATTACCCTTAATTCCTTTCGAAAAATGGGGCATCGACTATGTGGGTGAGGTCCATCCCCAATCTTCAAAAGGAATGAAATATATTGTGGTGGCAACCGAGTACCTCACCAAGTGGGCGGAAGCCAAAGCGGTGAAGACCGACACGGCGGAACACGCGGCAACATTTATGTACGAAAACATAATTTCGCGGTTCGGGGTGCCGAAGATCCTAGTAAGCGATAGGGGTACTCACTTTTTGAATGACTTGATTCGAGAGATGACAGAGAAATTTAAAATTGATCACCGGAAGACTACTCCCTACCACCCACAAACCAATGGACAAACGGAAAGGGTTAACGGAATTTTGGTGAGTATACTACGCAAGACGGTTATAGACTCGAAGCGGGATTGGGATACGAAACTAACGGCGGCACTTTGGGCATACCGTACAACCTATAAGGTAACTACGCGTGCTACACCATTTTCCTTAGTCTATGGTCTTGAAGCGACACTACCAATCGAATATGAAGTCGAGTCACTTAGGGTGGCCGTGAGTACGAGACTTACCGAAAGTCAATCCTTACGAAATCGACTAACCGATTTGGAAGCACTTGACGAAGGGAGGAGAATGGCGGCTCAACATATTGAGGCAATCCAAAGAAGGAGAAAGATTACTTTCGACAAACGACATAAGAGAAGGGCCCTAACACCGGGAATGATGGTCATGATTCAAGACGCACGAAAGCTTGAATTTCCGGCGAAATTCGATGCGGTATGATTAGGACCTTACCTTGTCTATGAGGTCTTTCCTAATAATTCAATTCAATTGGAAACGTTGAATGGTGAGCTCTTTCCTACCCGTACATCGGGAAGTAGATGTAAGGAGTACCGAGCTTGACTAGGCAACTTACCCTTGGAGCAAGAGATGTTTGGATTCATCCCCCGATGGTCGCCAATTATGTGAGCCCAAAAGGGTGCCCACATTTAGTCTTAGACCCTTGAAACGTTAGTTGATGCACTTTGAAGTAGCATGTTACTTCACAAAAATATAAAAAGAGTGAAATGTTAGTCTTAGAAGTACCATGTTGTAAGAGGCTAGGATGTGAGTTGTTATTGTGTTTTTACCTTCGGAAGGATTTGAGTGAATGAGGATAGGTAAGGAGAACTTGGATTGAGTAGTTAGTGAGTAGGCTAGTACAAATGGATGGAGACAACCAAAGTGACTCAAGAGGCAAGTGCATTCGAATTGGGATGAATGGAGGATCACATGGAGCGCACAAGTGGACCACCTCATCATGGCCACTTAATGGGGAAGGTCCAAGGAAGAATGCAAGGTGGAGGATAAGCAAATTCTCAAAGCACCAATCAAATCACGAGTTAAGCATCGTGGTTTGAATTAAGTGGTGAGCAACGATTTGGGAAAGTAAGGGGAGAAAGTTATGGCGGCGGAAAGCGAAGGAGGCTAAGTTTGGGTTGAAGCATCCCAAGTTTGGTAAAGTGTGGTAGGTAGAAAGCCAAGGCTAGTTAAATGTTCGAATTAGGATCCTTGTTGATCATTTGAGGGAGGAAGGCTTAGAAGATAGGATTGGCGCCTACTAAGTAGGAGGAAATCTCAAGAGCTTATCGTGAGCCTTGAGGGTGCTCACCCCCTCAAGCTTACTATATAATCCCTCATTCTTCCCTCACTCATCCTCTCTTTCCTTTGTGCTCCAAGGCACCCCACGAGTTATGAGTGTGGGTGTGGGAAGCCATATTGGAGCACATGTGTGTGCTTAGTTTTTAGTTTGAGAGCCAAGGCTTGTTAGCCTTGAAGAGGGCTTGACATCTTGGTAGAATTAGTGTTGACGTGAAGGATTTTAAAGTTAATTCATGATTCCAATTTGTGGTACTTAAAGTTCATGTTTTGAATACACGTGGTTGCAAGTTCCATGTTTAAGAGTTGAGCACTTGAGGTTGTGATGAGTGCAAAAATATACTTGTGTGGATTAGTTAGTCTTAGTGAAGTTAGGAAATTCTCTCTCCCCCTCTCCTCTCTAGGATTTTAGGATTTTAGGATTAGAGAAGAATTGTGTGATTAGAAAGGGGTTGTTAGTAGAATTAGGAAAATTAGGTAGGAAGATTAGTTAAGGGCTTGAATAATTAGTGAGGTAGTTAGGGATTACAACTACAAAGTTGTGGGTTCATGAAGGAGCTGGGTTTATGAAGGAGCTGGGTTTGTTTAGTTAGAAGCTAAGAAGCTGGGTTGACGAAGGAGCTGGGTTTATTTAGTTAGAAGCTAAGGAGTTGGGTTCATGAAGGAGTTGGGTTTATGAAGGAGCTAGGTTTATGTAATTAGAAAGTAAAGAGATGGGTTCATGAAGGAGCTTAGTAGATAGCCTACTTAATTAGCTCATAGACAAGTAGTTAATTACATTATGCTAGTTAGTGTTATGTGTGGCTTTCACAAGTAAATGTATTTGAGATTGACTATAGAGAATAGTGTTTTTTAACACTTGCATCCTCTCTTTAAAAATAAACCACGTGCACAAATTAATGGAGAATGTGGAGCACTCTCGCGATGGCAAGACAAAGGAAGCAAAGACCAAAGGTGCGAGGGAGAGATTGACATAAGTCACATAAGTATTTCTTAATACTTAAAGGCTTATGTACGGTATGGAGACACCAATTAAATCCAAGACCACTTGAAGGGTGAACCTTGCACTATGGACTCATCCAAGTCCAAATCCAATACCGCGGAGGAATGTGAGCCCAAACCCACTACTCGGACTACGGACGCTTAAGGGTGGGGGGTTTGGCCTCACAGTTGGCGAAGCAACAATGTCGGGCGTGACGTCTTCGGCCATCGGGAGCTCGCCCGTTGGATCACCGAGGTGAGAGGGGCCTCCTCTATTGCCTACTTGCTCCGGGTTAGCAAGGTTAATGACCTCCATGTTAGTGTCTGAGTCTTCAGCAGGGGTGGGTTCGTCCAGTTCCACGACCTTTTTCTTTTCTTGTCCTTCCTGGAGGCACGAGCAAGTTGTTTCCGCGCCAGCCCATGCAGATATTAAATGATCTGTTCTCCCAACTTTGTGGCAAGAGTGTGATTCACATTGTCCTGGATGATGTCCGCAGTGGGGACAATTTTATGGAGACCCAAAATTGTCAAATTGCCCCCGCATTGTATGTTCAAGAGAATCCTGTCGGGTTTAAGAACACCCCCCATAATTGCGTCGAGGGAGGCGACGCTGAGCTCTGTGCTTAGGCTCGACCAGTTCCCCAAAACAGATTGGTCGAGGGATTGTGCATCCACAAAGGTGGGTAGCTTGGGTAAACCAAAAATTCTCCGCAAATGTTTGGCGCTATCACCATCCTCGACAACCTTCGGGAATACAACCAAGATGTACACGAGCACCTGTCTATCATGGGCGGGAGTAACAAAAGATTCCAGTTCCGTGTGTGGAGAATACACGACTATGTGATAATCCCAGACGGACGAACCATGCACCCACATGGCAAATTCTGAAGCGGTCGGGAAGGAGCAAAAGAAATAGTGCACCCTCAAAGGTGAAGAGTTTTCCTCGAAGATCTCTAGGAATTCTTGACTTATACGATGATTGGATGGGACACCTCGTTTTCTGTCCCAGAAATTGGAGGCACTGACAATGTAAGGATCATCAGAGATATTCCAAGCGCGCACAGCATGAAGAATATCTTGAGCGCCCTTCGCCTTGATGACAAGGTGTTTTGACCTGATGGCATCATCTGCACGCGGCGTGGAAGTCACCCCTTGTAGGTAAGCATTGTAAGCATCCCAGAAATCAGGAAGAGCAGGTTCATGGGAGATTTTCATCAAGTCTTTCCTCTCCTTCAACCAAGCTTTCCCAGCTTTTGTTCCCTTCACAAGCTTACGCATCATGGCCATGAAAGCGGCATCAAATTTGTGCTCTTTGGCCACGGCTTGCCATTCCGAATAGGTCCAAGCCTTGTATCCTTTCCCCTTGTGTGGTCTCTCCCAGCCGAACTTTGTCATCACCTCTTGTCTAATGACCATCTCGTCCTTCTTCTCGTCGCACATATCAGTGAGGGAGACAAGACCTGCAACACCAGGCTGCAAAGATTTGCAACACACTTTCCCGGAGAGAATGAGGTTGCCAATCTCCTGGAGCATATCGTCATGGAGGCCCTGAATTCTACTAACATCGGATTTGGTGAGGGGAGGTCGTTTTGATGTCCCGGAAAGAATGACCCCGTGACCGTCGGGAATGTTCCCATCAACCCAGTTGTCAAACGCCAATCTCCAAGTGGTAAACGTAATTTCGCTGCATATGACAAGGGGGAGACACTCTTTGATACTTCCCGTGTCGTGGAATGTTGTTGTCACTGCATGCTTGAATTTCTGGACATGGTGTAAAGCGACGTCAGAATATGTGACAATAGAAACAGTAAGCTAAAGGCATCGGGAGGCCTCCCGATAAATGGATATGTATCTCAAAACTTGAACAATAATATTGAGGACAATAGTACTTACATTCCATTCAGGAGAATGTATGCCACCCAACTGTCAGCCACAAACCCCCACCCTTGTGCGTCAGTAATCCGGGTGGAGGTTCATCGCTAACATGTTGTTGTGACTAGTGGAATGGGGAAGAACCATGCTCATACTCCAGGGGATTTAGCACCAATGCATGCTTTCTTTTTCTTTTCAATTCATAGGATATGAGCATTAAAAATTGTTAATGCGCCAGTGGTGATTGTTACACACAACCGCCTCTTACATCAACAAATTTGTCAAAAGAATTCACTTCTAGTTAACTTGTCATCACTTCCTTCCTCTAACCACCGGTGTTACTGAGCCTTGGCTCTAAAAATCGAAACTGATTAAGGTGTGCTCAGCCTCGGGTAGCCTGGTTAGGCCCCTGTGCTGCAGCCTAACCACCAAAATCTAAGTCTAATTAGCCTGATCCCATCCAGCTGAACCCTTGAATCGGAGTCTGATTGGCTGAGGCCCCCTGTGCTGCTCCCCTTCTGAACGGAAATGTTGATGCTGAGGCCCTTGTGCTGCAGCCTAACCCCAGAATCTAAGTCTAATTAGCCTAAGCCTCTGGAGCTTAAACCCTGGAATCTAGATCTAAATGGCCTAAGCCTCTTCAAGGTTAAACCCTTGAATCTAATCTAACTGGCCTAAACCTCTCACGCTTAAACCCTTGAATCTGAGTCTAATTGGCCGAGGCCCTTGTGCTGCTCCCCTTCTGAACTGAATTGCTGGTGCTGAGGCCCTTGAGTATAGGTCCAACTGGCCTAAGCCTATGAAGCTTAAACCTTTGAATCTAATCTAACTGGCCTAAGCCTCTTCAAGCTTAAACCTCTGAATCTGATCTCATTGGCCGAAGCCCTTCAAGCTTAAACCTCTGAATCTAATCTAACTGGCCTAAGCCTCTTCAAGCTTAAACCTCTGAATCTAATCTCATTGGCCAAAGCCCTTCAAGCTTAAACCTCTGAATCTAATCTCATTGGCCGAAGCCCTTCAAGCTTAAACCTCTGAATCTAATCTCATTGGCCGAAGCCCTTCAAGCTTAAACCTCTAAATCTAATCTAACTGGCCTAAGCCTCTTCAAGCTTAAACCTCTGAATCTAATCTAACTGGCCTAAGCCCTTGTGCTGCTCCTCACCCAGAATCTCCATCTCCTCCCTTTCTTCCGAGCTCTACCCTCACAAGAGCCGAGAGCCTCCGGGAAGGAGAGCCACCCCCCAAACTCCCACCATGGATTCAAAATCCCAGCTCCGTCCCCATTGGTTGCACTACCCCACCCCTTAAATGAACATCCCCCTTACCAAAAACCACCCAAAACAATGCCTAAGCCGCACTTGGAATTAATAACACACAAAAAAATAAAATACCCAACACCATCTTCAACCATCCCAACCACTTAGTCCACATCCCACAGTACATTCTACCCTCAATCCAAACAGTCACGCCCCCGCAACCCTCAATCTTAACTTAATCCCAACGAAAAAAACCTCACACTCTTTTATGTTTTTGAGTAGTTGAGTTAATGTCAAAGCAAAGTTTTAAGGAACTTTTGTGACAAAAACATATGTGCGCACCATACTGGGCTCACACCACCGCCTTTGCCACGCATGCCCTCAAAGATTTCCCTCTTGCAAACTTGGTCCTGGCTGACGATTCTTCACTAGTGCATGACACCTCGCTGAGGCTATGGCTTGTTGATTCCATGAGGCATATAAGTCTTTAATACAAGTGTTGAAAAACACTTATATAACTTATCATCGCCTCCTCTTCCACAAGTCCCTCACAACAACTTCCCAAGTTCACACCTTAATGCAACTATGAATCTAAATATTGCAAGTCTAAATACTATGAGAGTAAATACTATAAGAGTAAGTACTATAAGTCTAAATACTATAATTCCCAACACTAGAAGTCTAAATACTAGAGCTATGCACTTGTTTCTAAATGCTTTTAATCTAACACTACATTTAACAATGCAAAGCTAACTTCAAGACTAATTGACCTTGGCTCTTCACCTTGAAACCTTGCACACACACGTGCCCCTCTCTTGCTTCCCACACACCCACACTTATAACACATGGGGTGCCAAGGAGCACAAAGGAAAAAAAGAGTGAATAGGAACACAAGTGAGTGAAGAAGGTGAGAGAGAGGAATATATAGGGGGAGGGAAAGGGTGAGCACCCCTCAAAGGGGTGCCAAAGGAGCACGAAGGAAAGAGAGAGTGAATAGGAACACAAGTGCGAAGGTGAGAGAGAGGAATATATAGGGGGAGGGAAGGGGTGAGCACCCCTCAAAGCTCAAGATAAGCCCCTCGATCCTCTCCTACTTCGTAGGCTCTTATGCGATCCGCCAAGTAAGCCCCTCGATCCTCACCTACCTTGTATGCTCTTATCCTATCCGCTAAGCCTTCAACTCCTAAACCAACAAGATGGATCTCAATTCAAACGGGGGAGGGAGAGAGAGAGAGGGAGGATAAATGAGAGAAGAAGAAGAGAAAGAGGATAGGAGAGAAGGGGAGGAGAGGGCATCCAACCACAACCCTTTAAACTTTCTCCTACTTAGTAGGACCTTATCCTATCTACTAACTCCTCACCCTCTAAACCAACAAGAGCATGTTCTAATTCAAACATTTAAACCCAAGGCCCTTCCCCTTGCCTCATCAAACACTACTCCTCTAATCAAAACACTCCCTAATGCCACTAATCCTCTACTTAACCACACAAAATGGCTTAAGGCCTAAACCTAAATCCACACTAAGCCTCACTCTTTTTATACTTTTGATTGTTTCAATAACACTCCAATTGCAATTCTAAGTAGATCCTAAACATAAAACAAATATGAGCAACCATTTTGGGCTCATAGCATGCGCAATAGATCTTCGAGGGTAGCTTCTTTTGCGGTCTTAGGTGGCCTGGAGGCTGCCCTCCTCTGTCTCTCTGGAGTCCCACCTGGAGTCGAACCAGGAGTGGAGCCTCTGGAGACCGGGAGGTCTCCCGATCCAGGTGTGGAACCCCTCCTCGCCTTCTTCTGTGTTGGTAGGATGACGATGGCCTTCAAATCCTCCACCATAGACACAAACCTTTCACGCACGTCGCTTGGCAGTTTTTCGTCGTCGGGGAGCCACATGAAGCCAAAATCTATCGATCTCCCACAAATATTTGTGTCTAATTTCGCGACGGGAACCACCAGCCCCACATAGTTCGTGGCCACGGTGGGGGAGGATTCGCAAAGGTTCAAGATGACGGAGTCATCTGAATACTCCTTACAATCAACGACATCAACTGAAGTCGGTGACGTGACCTTCCCACCGACCACATAGACAAACCTAATTTTCATCCTTTGTTGAGAGGTGTCCTCCACAACTTCAGCGCCCCACTTCTCAACCTGGTTCTTGATTAAATAGGAGGCCACAGAAGGTGGCTCAAAAAGACCTACATTCTCTCCAATCTTTTCAGACACCAGATGCTTCAACTGCAAGGTGCCCATATCGTCTCTGATTCAAACAGGCCATTGTGAGCTTCTAAACAAGTTACGGAAGACCAAATTCAAATATAAATTTATAGGAATCCTTCAGCATCGGGAGGCCTACCGATGCTGGGGGATTGCGAATGAGAATTCAATTTGGTGTACTTGCATCGGGAGGCCTCCCGATGTTGGGGGATTGGGAATGACAATTGAATTTCAAGTACTTGCAAAAATTTATCTATGCAGAAACATTTTGCGTGCAATCCATTTGACATCGGGAGACCTCCCGGTGGCGAAATATAATGGCCAACAAACTAAAATTTCCACTGCAACAACTCACCAGTCTTTATATGTGCGGCTACTCCAAGCTCTGTGTGCGACACCTCCGTGTGCTCCACGCGACACCTCCATGTGCTCCAAACCTCTACCTCGGACTACATGTTCAAAAATTACCACATGGATGAGAGTAATGTGGATGGATGATAAATACTATGGATGGATGATAAATTATGTGCAAGGATGGATGAACTATGGGTTCATGTCATGGAGGAGAGTCTGAACGTCCTCTGCTCACTCCAGAATGCAGCAGGGCTTCGCCGTGGAGCAAGTGTTGCAAATGGCTCCAGGAGAGCTCCTCATATATACTGCTCCGGAGCTAACATCCTAAAGCCTATTTCTTCCCTACGTCAGCTATACAACGTGTGGACTAGATCGCGATGTGACTGTAGGTTGTTGTCCACAGAGATTAGGTTCCTAATCTCTTAGCACACTCTGTTTAATGATCACGTCGTGCACATAATGAGGGCGCCAACGGCTCCAATCCCCACCACTTTGCATGCCAATGGCGTCTGCATTGTCACTGTCACATGTGCCGCTCTCCATCAAATCGCCGTCTTCAATCAACACTTTATTCGTCACGCATTCCAAGACTTTCTCTGGCACAATTCCAAAACTCCTGTCGTGTAACTAAATGGCGACGAGTGGCCGACAACCCTCTATCATATAGCCATAAATATAGCCATATTCTAGCACCTTCACAAAAATTACAAGCGGTAATAATGCTTGTGAATAAAGTTTACAGCGAGTGAATATACCATTTGACATCCATCCGACAATATCGGGAGGCCTCCCGATGCAAACAAAAACTGACAGAATGTCAGGTTTATTGCTTCAGGGTAATAGAGCAATGTGGACGGTATTAAAATTGAATGTGGAACTACATGAATCCAGCATCTCAAGACCGGATTCACGTAAAAGAAAATGAATGTAGAAAACAATGTTGACCGGATTCAAAATTTGGAATTATGAAATCACTTACCCCATTCTAAGCTCAATTGTCATTTCAATGGAGAGAACAATGTCAGGGCTCGGTGCTATGGTTGAATGATGACCATTAATGATGATGAGGCCTTCTGCGAGAACAAGTGGTGGAAGAACCAAGGCGATAAGAATCCAAAAATAGATAAACAACAAGAAGTAATCCAATGGATCCAATGCAGTAGAAGAGAAGGCATCTTTTGGATTAAGCCGATATCATAATGACCACCACAGAAATCCCTCTACACCTCTTCATTCTGAGGTTGCGACTCCTCATTTCTAACGTTTCATTGTGCGTGTTTGATGCTTCATTCCGCTACGTCCCGTGTATATCCTTGTTTAGTGTACAATCCACTTGCTTCATCAATATGCAAGTTTCTCGCAGGTCACACTCACTTTCATTCGTACACATTCATGCCGAGACTGTCATTCAGAAGCTTTCATTCTCTGATATTCATTCAAATTGATCATCCACAGTATTCATCCCTATTATTCATCCATTTCATTCATCCATAGTGACGTCAGCACTGGACATTGTGACGTAAGACCGGGAGGTCTCCCGATGATCTGAGTAGTGACATTGTTTTCTTATCCTGGAACACCAATAGGATTGGGAGGTCTCCCGATTCCGTCGCTCAAGGTTTAGTATGTTCAATTCCCAATCAATGGATCGGGAGGTCTCCCGATGCTCGTAGCATTGGGTACTTTAGCTGAGATTTTTGGAACACCCGACCTTGCATCGGGAGCACGGGGGGGTCACTCCATTGTCAAGTAGAATACCACGTGCGAGACAAAAAAATCTATTTTTTCCTAAAAACATCACCAAAATGGGCCAAAATTTTATCAATTTTTTTTCATGTGTAGATATACATGGTATCTACTACATAGTAAAAAATAGTAACCAAATTTGATGATCAGTTTTTTAATAAAACATACCGTTTCTAACTAGAATGACGCAGAATTGAACGAAAATAATTACTAAAAAAAATGACGATGACTAAAAATTTCCAAAAAATATACAAAAGATGTTATGAATGGTTGTGTATATGTAGAAAAAAAATCATAATTTTTAAAATTGTCTATGGCATATAATATAGGGTAGCAAAATTGTCTCGCACGTGGTATTCACTCGACAATGGAGTGACCCCCCCGTGATCGGGAGACCTCCCGATCCACGTTTATCACCCCCCTAGCACATCGTAGTCATTGTTGTTCACACAAAATCGGGAGGCCTCCCGATCTTGAATGATTTGTGGACATGGCTTTTACCGCAGGCCAGAAAGTCTATTTCATATTGAATGACGTCCAGGTAGGTATAGGCGAAGTGGTCGATGGCAGGTGCATTCAAGGTCCTCCTTTGTCAGGACAAGTATTCATTAAAGCACTGCGTGTGCACTACGGCCTCGACCAGATCGTTATCGACTATCCGAATGTTGGTGATTGCATTGGCGACTCGGTGGGGTATCCAATTCCATGGGCCCCTGAGAATCTTATGGTGTGTGGCGGGGACGTTGTGGAGTCCTCCATTGATTCGTCAGGGGAGCTAACTGTATTCGAAGACGATGACGAAGAAATGGAGGATCCCCAAAATTCCGAGCCTTTGTTGCCAAGTTCTTCAGAATCGAACGAATTGATTCTCCCAATGTCGACGCCATCGCATGCAATGGAAGCTTCTTACCCCTCGCGGACGGAGTGGAGACACAAAATTTACAACTTGGAGGACAACACGGGTGCTGTGTTGGCAACATGCCGGATCTATGCTTGCTTGCCAGAAGAGGTATTTGTCATGGATATGATTGGACCCGATCACGTTGGCGTGATGGTCATCAGTTCGATTCCAGGAAATGGGGACCAAATAATGTCCATGAGATTGTGGCCATTAAAGGAAACTCGTTTCCTAGACGGTCTCCTACTCTTTAAGGTGGACCAACACCTTCGTGACAATCCATCGAGTGAGAGTGAAGAAGAATTCTTCGTAGGGGGAAAGGTCGTATGCGAGCAAAGAGCGGAGAGCAGAGGCTGAAGAGCAGAAAATAGACATTTGGAATGTCATTTTAAGATGAATCAACTCCTATAACCGTGGAATTTTTTGACAACTTCATTACTAATTTAAACTTTTGATATGTATAACTATGGATTTTCAATCTAAAAATATAATCTTTGTACATGTTTCCACTGCTTTGGTTTAGGGTTTAGGGTTCATCACAATTTCTATGCATCAATTAGGGCTGACGTCATGATGATGTCAAAGTTCAAGAGCCGCGCATCGGCCTTCACTTATATATCTCAATATTTTTAATCCATTTTCCTTTTAAGAATCAAAATTTATGTGATTGTTCATTTGTCACTGATCTCTTTTATTTATTCACTAAATGGTTAACATCCATGCCCAATCAATCTTAAACTATTTTTTATTTACATTAAAAACTTCTCAAAGACTTATTATCTTCTATGTTTAATTTTTTTTTATTAACAATAATTTATCCCTTATAGAATCCTAATTCTTTTGGTTGTTCAATTGTGAATCATCCCTTCTATTCATTAACAATTTTTTTAATATTTATGCCCTATCATCTTTAATTTTAATTTTCCTCACTTCTCAATCTCAAAGACTTGTTACCTTCAATTTTTTTATCTTATCATGTTTTTTCCATTTGCCATTTCTAATTTTATAAAAAATTTATCCATTGTCCATTGTTTTAAAAAAAAATTACTTTCTTAATTTTTTTTCTATTCTTTTTTCTGTTGAGAAAACTCATTTTTGGGTTGTTTATTTGTCAATGATCTCTTCTAAAGATTGACTCTTTGGATAACATCAATGCCCTATCTATCTTAATATTCATTTTTCTCTCTTCTCATAACTTCTCAAAGACTTCTACTCTTTAATTCTTTGTTGCTTATTTTCATTTTTACAGCCATACTAACTTTTTCTCTCAAATTCATGTTTTTTCTCTCAACTTTCAACTAATGCGTGCTCAACATTCATATCTCTTACAATGTCTAAGTAACGACATGATTGAACCCCTCGATATGTCAAGGTCAACATCCAAAATTTATGCATGAACATGATTTTGTTCTTTGGGTGGAACTCAACATTTCACTGAGATGTTGCCCCCAAAATAAAAATCAATGTCGTTATGCAAAATAAAAATTCTCAACAACATGAGCACCCAGAAGTTGGTTTCAAATATGATTGTAATTTTTTTAAAGGCTTGACAAATGGCCCCATATAAAATTTCCAAGTTATAACAAATGGCTTTGAATGGAAACTAAATTTGGTCACAAATCCTTTTTTCTTGCAACTGATTTGCAAATGGCCCTTGTAGCACTTCCTAGGGCTTGCAAAAGGATTTTGACAAATCTCCAAAAACTTGAAATTAGTCACCTTGTTGCTGAGGGTACAAACATCAACATTTGGATAATTTTGAATTTCTCTCACAAGTTCTTCTAATTTTCTCAAATAGTTTACAAATGGCCCTCACGTTGTTTCCCAAAGACTTTCAAAGTGATTATGAAAATCTCCAAAAATTTGAAATTACCTACCTCATCACTGAAGGTACTAATGTCAACGTTTGGATAACATTTGATGCATGTGACAACTTTATTTGTTTTTCTTAAAAAAAATCAAATGGCCCTTTGAATCACTTCTCAGGATTTTTGAAGTTATTTTGACAAATCTCCAAGAAAATGAAATTTGTACCTACAGTTCCAAGGATACAAATATCAACATTTTGGTAACTTTAAATTTGACTCAAGATTTAGTTTATCTCATTCAAATGATTTATACTTGGCCCTTGTAGGGCTTTCAAAATGACCTTGAAAATCTCAAAACTTGAAATTTGTATGTTGGTGCCAAGGATACAAATATCAACATTTGGGTAACCTTGAAGATAGCTCAAAATGTGGGGAGTGCTATCTTGTGAGCGGTGAATAATGAGCGGTGAGCAATGAGTGGTAACTTGTGAGCGGTGAGTAAGGTGAAATATTTGGTAATAAGGCCCCTAGTATCCTATAACCGTGGAATTTTGGCATAATTCTTTTTGATTTTAGGGTTTAATAGGGAGAGGTGTGGGGATGATAAGCAACATTGTGAGAAGTGAGCAATGGGAAAAAAAATCCCACATGACTATGGGCATATATACATTTATCATATATAAATACATCTTTAAATCAACTATAGATAAATTATTGCATCTGCATGTTTTATTTTGCGGTTCAATAATATCATCAATTGTAGCACAATAATCAACAATGAATTGGTGCATGGGTGCATGGATTTGAGTGCATTCATGTGTGCACTCAAATATAGTGGGTGCATAATATGCGGCTTGTACAAAATACCACAAAGAATTTCATCACAACCAAACCTAATCACAGGTGCATGTTCATGACCGTGGTATTGAATATATATATATATATATATATATATATATATATATATATATATATATATATATATATATATATATATATTGTGGAAAATTGAAGACTATACGTACAACAACAAACATTGAAGAGTCAAAACATTAGATATATAATGATTTTAATTATTACAACCTAATTGAAAACTTGGCATTGGATTACTCTCAACATACATCTTTATAATATATATGTAAAGTTTCATTCTTCATGGGCCTCTATATCCATGAACACTTCTACTAATCGTCTAGGACGGAGATCCGTTGATTGGCTTGATGACTCTAGTGAAACTTCTTGTTTGTCGTGCCATGTGTTGTGCCATTGACTTTGCATATATTGGTAGGTTAACACCAAAATTTGGAGTTGTTGGTACTTTCGCAAACCAATCTTTCAATCCAATGCTAATCATGCCAAAAAAAAACAATATTAATATGAGTTTAAATAATATATTGAAAAATAAATGTACACATGCAAAATCATTGTATGAAATTTGGAATTAGCTTGAAGACTTACTCACTATTCAGAATCAGATACATCGATGGCCACAAATTTGCGCCCTTGCTTTGGAGCTACATCCTCAAAATTTGGACCAATACTTGAGGAAGGTTCCGAGGGTGCTTGAAATACATTGGATGCTTCAACATTCAAACTGTGTAATAAAGCATCCAATAACCCCATGTGTATTTCTTCGTCTGCTTCAAAACCAAAAATATGTCTTTCACTTTCTTTTGCAGCGTGAAAACTTGCACCTGTACCCACGGACAAATCCAATATACGACCATGTAATGGAGAACATGCTTCAATGAGTTGTTGCATAACCAAAGGGCTTTTTTCTTTAGCTCCCCTCCAAGGTTGTCCACATTGTTTCAAACACATGTTTGTGTTCGTTATTTGATTGAACAGAACATCCAGTTGTTTGATGTCCACAAATGGATCTATGTAGCTAGCAGCATCCGAGAGGGCAAATGAACTAGATGGTTTCTTCAAGAGAAGAATGTTGGAAAGAGCAGTTTGGACACCGTTAGGAGCATTTTGTGGTAAACAGTTCACAATTGTGAATGTTTTGGACGATCTCTGGTCCCTAGTGCATAACTCACAATTTTTTCTTGTAGTCTTGGCATCTTGGCATTGCACATGATAAGCGTGCAACCATTGTCTGAAAGTATTGATTCCAAAAAATCAAACAATGTTTCCCACCATTCATCTGTCTTCAATTGCATCCAAGAAGGAATAGTACGCCCTTCGTCAATACCATGGATTGGCATCCCATCCGGAATATCAACGATAATTAGGTCCACACATGCTTTGGTAACAATTCCATTCACGTTGTTTATTTTTCCCAAAGAAACATCTTTCATCCATGACATCAATTTTTTGAAATCAGGAGATGTTTTTTTGTGTTTTTCATAAAAAACATGACAATCGTACCAATCACCTTTAACAAGGCCTACCTTGGGAATAAAATCAAGATTTTTCCCCGGTTTTGGTACAGTTGCAATTTGTGATCTTGACGACACTCGACCACTTGGTGACTTTGGATTTGGGACAATATCTTCTTCGTCATTTTTTGTATCGATTATTTTTCTTTTTTTCCTCAATTGAATATGTGGTTTTGAAGACTGCGATGGTTGTTTGGAGGACTCTGATGGTTGTTCGGTTTCAAATGTTGGCATTTCACCCACATTAATACCAACACTTCTTTGTTCTTCAACTCTTGCATTGCAATCTTGAAACAATTGTGTTTCTTCTTCTGGTAAAGAACCGTTGGGAAGGTCCAAATACCAACCCCCCCCTTCGCGATGTGCAGATGGCCATTTTCTTTGTTCAATATTCCAAAGCATTCCTTCTGCAAGTGTCCAAGAAGACCACCATGATGGACGACCTCGAAGTTTTCCGTTTGCAATCAGAATAAATTTAATGTATCGATAAATTACACGACACATGATTGCAGCAGAACCTGGTTGATCTTTCCATATATTGTTCCTCCACACAGTCTTTGCATTCACCTTAGTGGGTATTTCCACTAAAAATGCCATGTTCCCAATTTTTTCCTCCCATGTTCTGATATATGAAACAACATCCGGAACATCCGAAGTCATATTGTCCAACACCAATCGTTGTGTTGCATCATCATGATTGATGTAGTAGTCAAATTTTTTGTATGCCTCCTCTTTGAGCTGTATAACATACATAACAATAATTAATATACAATACACAAATAGTTTTGTATCATAATACATATATCAAACATACATATATATTATATATCTGATACATATCAAATAGTAAACTTTAGATATAAATACCTGCCACCAAAATGTTCTTCTTGTCAGCCATGGATCCAATGCATCATTTCCTCCAATTTCTAAAGGAAACGATGCAGCATGTTTTGTGTCATCATTAGCATTCTAGAGCTTTAGCCAATTTGTTTTCTCTTTGGAATCAACCTGAGATTGACAAAGACGATGAAGGCGATCAAGAGTCATCTGCACATTGTCTCCATTTTTGTCATAGTGTTTTTTGATTTCATCAAAAAACTCTGTGCCATTTTCGGGATCAGCGATGGCCAAAATTTTAACCAGTGTTGACCGTTTTTTGGTTTTGATGGATTGTGAAGCTGTTGCAATTATTTGTTGCAATCCGATGTGATCTGCAACCTCCAAGTTGATATAGTTTTCAGTTGCTTTCGCAACCTCGTCCTCAATTTCACTCTGTACAATACAAAGTATTGATGAGTATAAAGAAAGAAAATGTAGAAATCCATAAATATGAATTGACATAGTTAAATAAGAAAAGAAATACCAAATTTACCTTGTAAATATGTTCGACTAGGATCTCTTGTGTGACATTGTACCACTTTTTGGAATTTACTGATTTTCTCTTTTTGCACAAAGTCATTTGCTCAGGACTAATCCTTCCTTCCCACCATTCCAGCGGTTGACTTCCATATTTTGTCACTTTGAAGAGTGTGTGAATGAATCGGGGTTTGACAACATTTTTCTCTGTTGATCTGAATCATTCCAAAATATAAACATAAATATAATAATATGAAAAACTTAAAGATAAAATAAGTAAAGAAAAGTAACAATATAAGGTAATCAAAATATAAATGATTTAAATACTTACATGTTGATATCATCGCAGAGACATGTGATAACAGAGTGATTTTCTTTTCGTCCATCAAGGATTATCGATGCAGGGCTTATATGATATTCAACACCACCCAACTTCATCTCTTTGGTATTGTACCACGCTTTAAAACGATGATTTCCATCCCAAATGTGAAACATTTTATTTTTGAATGCTTGCAAACCATGCTCTGTCAGATAGGCTTCAAATTCTTCATTTTTTTGTTTTCAAATTTCATCCCATTCATTCACAATGTCCTCATTGACATCAATTGTGTATCCTTCTTCATGCTCTACCGAGACATAAAATGATGCAGACCCAGGGATATATCCATTGAGAAATGAACGTGACAAAATTGATACATCATCGTCCAATGCGGGCCTAACTACCTCCATGCCAATCATTCGACACAAAGGAATAGGCACAGGATATTTCAGGACACATATATCACTCAAGGTCGAGTTGATCTTTTGTTTTCGCTCCAAAAGTCTCATTCTCGTGTATTTGATGGATTTTCCTTCATGTTCAGCTGGGTTCTCCAATGTAGGAGGAGGTGTCCATAATCCTTCATGAATATCATTTTTCCCACTCTGCACAATGTTCATGTATGTAAGAGAACATAAATATAATAATAACACAATATATATAAATTCAAAATTCAAACCGTTCAACACACATGAAATTAAAATTTACCTTCTCTTTTTTGCGTCGATTAGTTACACCTTCAGAAGGTCCTCCAGTAAATTGAGATGTAGATATTGTCCCTTGAGACAATGTCAAAGAATGCTCTCTCTGCTCTGATCGTTGATTCAGAAGAGAAAATGTTTGTTCTTGGAATTGTTCAGTATGTTGAGAATCTGGTGTATCCTGAAAGTGTTGATTTGCTGGAGAAGTTTGTGTCTCCTGAAACTGTTGATTATCTGGAGAAGTTTGTGTCACTTGAAAGTGTTCGATCTCTTGAGAGTCTTGTGTATCATCATGTTGCAGATTGTCTTGATTTTCTTGATGCGATTTCTCTAAAGTGGATTCCTCAATAACTTGTTCCGCAACTAAATCCACAATATTATCCACAATTTTTGTTGCAACATGTTCAATGATATTTTGATCTTGTCCAAAAAGTGGCTCCAATCTGTGTGACATTGTCATTGTCTTTTCGTTAGAATGGACTTGTGGTTGATCGTTTGAATGCATGGAAGATGCACAATCTTCTTCCACTGTTTCAAGAACAACATCAAGTTGAAGTCCTTTGTTGCGATGAGACCTTCGTGTAGGGGTGGAGTTTTCACCTTGTCTTCTTTTCCTAGTTGTTGTTTTAACACCTTGTTGATGGATAGTTTGTATTCTTGGCGAGAGAGGTTGTGACGCATTGGAGGATGGGTCTTTTTGTTTTCCTTTAGGAATCATATTTTCTGCAAATAAAAAACATGAATGAAAATACAAACAAAAAAAGATAGAAATAACTTCATCGTATATATATTTCAAAATAATACATAATGGATTTTACAAATCCTATAATATGAAAATGTATAATCTATTTCCGACGTTTGAAAGAGATTTCATCATCACAATCAATTTGACGACTATGAACCCTATTCCGTTCTGGTAGACTAAGATAACGTTGACGGATGTGTTTGTTGAAGGGATAAGTATGGAAATCTGGTTCGCGAGACAATCGATTCATGACATCAGTAGGGGTCATGCGAAGCTCCGTGGTTGAAGTGCATGACATGCGACGAATACAATGTAGCAAAAGATTGTAAGAACGAGAATGAATGACTTTAAGATATATGGGATCGACATATAGACCCCAAATAGCCTCTGCAATCTTCGATACAGAGTATGACTCTGTCTTTTCGGTGTGGCACGGACGCGCATTGTGATCTTTGGTAAAGAACAACTCAGGATATACCCACCAACGTTCTTGAAGCCTAGAATGTCTCAAAGATTCAGACTGCAAGAAATAATTTGAATGTCACCTATCCGACGATATTGTTGCCGATCCCCAATCACCAATGCCTATGTAAATTTCATCTTTGTCATCCATCTCACCAAAATGGAACAGAATGTTTGTAAAGGATAAATCACAATGGAATACATTGTGAATGGTGAGTACATCGGCCATTATTTGAATGAAGGTGATCGCAAGGGTACACCGGTTTAACAAGAAGAGCCTCAACCGCTCCAATTCTTGAATCTTGGAGATTTGTTCCGGGTGATTTTTCTTGAGTATTGTGAGACGTTTAAAAACATCATACTCATTAGTTCCATGGTCTTTCATACTTTTGAACATATCTCCCAATGTACCTCCATTCCAATAGGGCAAGAAGATGGCGGGTGCGGGTGTCGTTTGGAAAGCAAACGGTTTGATAACACCACCATGATCTATGGAAGCCACCGAATAGAACTCCTTCATGCTTGCCATATGAGGACTTCCATTATGATCCAAGAAAAATTTAATGGCATAAGGTGTGAATGGATCCACATCCGAAATGTCCTTAATGAAACATTTCCACACCACTCCATATGAACCACGGCCTAGTCTTTCATGCTTCTCAATAACAACATCTCTCCAAGCAAAAAGAAATGCACCACCTCCAGGAATGACGTGTCGATCGACACGGTTCAAATTTTTGACATGTGTTTTTCTACGTCTAGAGAGTTGTGGAATCTCCACTCGCCACCGATCGGAATTAAACTTTTGCGTTTCTAACTTTTCCAATGTCCAACCATGCGTGAATTTCCGATGCACCTTGGAAACCACATCGGGCATTTGTCCAACAAAATTAGAAGAGACGTTGTCTTTCCAAATATAATAATTGGTCATTTCTTTGCATGATGGAAAACGTCTTGAGATGCAATCGTCAATCATGCTCTTCACACGCTCACGCAAAATGATAGGGCCGGACATTCCCATCGACACAAAATTTTGATGAATAGAATCCCAAGACATGTCACCCCACCATTCTACAAGGAAACTTTGCACATTCAAAGTAACCATCGGACTAGGCTTATTGAGAAGAGGTTCCATAGTTGTAAGCAAAAATCACCTTGAATAGTTTTTTTGAAGATAGCATCAACGAACAATGAACACCTGCATATAAGAATCAATAAAACCACATGAAATTACTATATAATATGGGTTGTATACTTAACGTTGAGAAAATGAAATACGTGATTTGGATACACATCTTGAAAGTTAGTGAGAAATTTGTTTGGTATACAGATAGAAAGAAAATATATTATAAAATTACATATATGAACACCTAGGACGTGAGAATGCATGAAACATTCATCCACGTCAGCTAGGGCCATTTGAAGTTGAATGTAAAAAATCAAATCCAGGATATGCACATGAGAATTATAATCATGTGTGCCATACCAGCTGGAAATGATGGGTACGATGTTATTAAAGGTCCTAACACCCAGGACGTGAGGAAGCATAACGCATCCATCCACGCCAGCTGAGATGATTCGGAAATTAGTAGCAAAACAAAACAAGACATAGCAAAACAAAACAAAAAATAGAACAAGGTAAAACAAAACAAAACAAAGCGAAAGAAAACAAAGCAAAGTGGAGTGAAAAAATACCTGGAATGAAAATCAATGCCTTGACACACAAACAAATCGGAGCTGCAGTACTACACAAGAAGTTCAGAACATCAATTTTAAAAAAATCCAATTATAAACAACAAAGCAAAACAACAACAAAAAAATAGTGAAACTAGTCCTCATTGATGGTTGTGCGCTGACGCACAAACTAGAAAAGAAGAGCAGGGCAAAAGAAGCTTAAAAACATTGATAGAAGTAAGAAAAAAATTAAATGGAAAAATACCTGAATAATGGTTGTGCGCCAGCGCACAAGCAGAAGCCAACAGCAAAGCCGATGAAGTGCAAACTAGATAAAATGGAATGAAGCCTAAACTAAATGTAAGAACTAAAGCATAAAAATGAATAGAAGCACTAAGAAAGGTTTGTGCGCTGGCGCACAAACAACTTCTAGCAGAAAAACGCAACAAATCCTATGCAAATGATAGATCTAAAGAACAAAGTGAAGAAGAAGAATCCTAAAGGATGTTTGTGCGCTGGCGCACAAACAACTTCTAGCAGAAGGGTGCAACAGATACTATGCAACAGATCCTAAAGGATGTTTGTGCGCTGGCGCACAGACAACTTCTAGCAGAAGGGTGCAACAGATTCTATGCAACAGATCCTAAAGGATGTTTGTACGCTGGCGCACAAACAACTCTCAGCAGCAGGGCTAACCAAATCTTATGTAAATGACAGTATTGAGAGGAAAAAAAAACAGAATCAGTCCTAAAGCAGGTTTGTGCGCTAGCGCACAAGCAGGTCCAAGCAACACCTTCTCTACAAAGTCGCTCTCATACGCGGTGCTAAACAGAAGCTCGCTCATGTAAGTGTGTTGTAGAAACACCTTTGAGTCCTTATATATACGTCTCGGCCGCGGCGGTCGTAAACGTGACGGCCATGAACGCGGAGGGGTTTAGGTTTAGGTTTAGGTTTAGACGGGAATGAAAGGTTAGGGGGGGCACAAAAAAAAAAAAACAAAAAAAACAAAAAAAAAAGTACAAAACCCATAGATTTTAGAAAACTTTAGATAGGTATATCTCCTACATATTAGAATGAATTAGCTTGAAATTTTTTTCTCATAGTTAAACCCATCATCTCTAATGATGTTAAAAAAATTTAGATTTTTTTCATTGAATTTCAAATTCTTATGAATTTCTAAAAACTCTGAAATTGATGACATCGTAGATTTTTGCGAAATCTTCCTATACGGTACATTTTGGAAATTTTCCGAAATCATTTTTTTGCACATGATTGGGGAACATTCTAGGAATGTTATAGGGTTTAAATCCTTCACTTCCCCAACATCATATAAAAAGTGAAATTATTCACCAAATTCTTATTATCGATTCATATGTATTTGTTCATTATATAACACGTTTTCCAATGATGTCCACGCCCGCGTTTCTTCCATTTTCATTTAGGACTTCATAAACATAAACATATACATATATAAACATATAGACATATACATATATTGACATATAGACATATGGACATATACATATATTGACATATAGACACATAGACATATAGACATATAAACATATAGACATATAGACATATATCTATATAGACATATAGATATATTGACATATAGATATATAAACATATAGACATATAGACATATAGACGTATAGACGTATAGATATATTGACATATAGATATATAGACATATAGACATATAGATATATAGACATATAGATATATAGACATATAGACATATAGATATATAGACATATAGATATATAGACATATAGATATATAGACATATAGATATATAGACATATAGATATATAGACATATAGACATATAGATATATTGACATATAGACATATAGATATATAGATATGGACATATAGACAAATAGATCCATATTCTCAATAGTCTATATTTTTATTAAGTTATATACATTATTTCAATGTTTTCTTCATATAATATTCTCAATGTTATAATGGACATGACTTATGGTGTCATGGACTTAAGATCCGCATCTCACTTGTGCATTGGGATTCGCTATAGTTTTGTTTCCAAATGAGATAGTTTATTGGGTTTGGTTTAGGGTTCTATGTTTGGCCCTAAACTATTCTTTGACTATCAGTGTGAGCTGTCTACTTCTGTATTATTGGATGCTATAGTATTCAACGTTTTGATCTAAACCCCATTTTTTAGTATATACCATTCAGTATATTAATCTCCGCCCATCCAATATTATTGCGACTTGCATCTATTGCTTTCTTTCTCCATGGCTACCATTAGAGCTCCTGGATCCTTTGTTCCTTTCCTGCTACCACTTCAGGATGATGGTTTTGTGTGTGTCTCGGAAGATCTGCTTAGTTTGAGATTCAATCTCCAACTAAGAACCATGTATTTAGAACAAGAGATGTATTCTGCGGATGGAGAGGTGTATGAAACGATTTTGGTTCAAAAGACCAGAACTGAAGATGGATCTGTGTGGATTTTAGGGCCCGGTTCATTTAGGGTCATAGGTCTTTCTGAGTCGCAGATGCAAGCTCCAACTGTCATATTGACCAATGAATCCGGTACATCCACAGTTCAAATGCCCACTATTGCAACTGTTAAGTTGGAGCCCAATGATGATAGTGTATTGGTGCTGTCAGATTCAGAAGATGATATTTGTGCTGCTGTTGATCTTTCAGACATGTCGCCATTTCCATTTAAAAGTAAAACCTCCACTCCTTCACAAGTTCCCAAATCCCCATTCAGTCCTATGTGCAACACATTGGTTCATCGTACGACACCTTCTCAACGCCCTCCATTGCACCCTTCACCGTCATCTATAGGGTTCACTATCGTTGATGCCTTGAGATTCACAAAGTCTAGGAAAAGGTCAAAGTCAGATCTTGCATTCATTGATTTTGACAATATAGATGTCCGTGATGTCAAATACTTGCCATCCTCTTTTGACGGCGACGTTTTATTTGTCTTGCCCCCTGTGGCACTTGGAGTTCCAAATACGTATGGCCGCTCCATGGATGGTATGGATAAAATGTGCGACGGTCACCCTTGGTGCACCACCAAAACCACGAATATCCAAAATGATTTTGGATTATCCTTCCGGCGTTCGACTTGTGCAGGTCATCTCCAATGTCCTAATGACTACTGTGATTACATGCATCGCAATGGGGGTCTGCGTAACAACACCGAGTGGGCCGGTTCAACCCCTCTGCCATTTCTTGTGGGTAATGTTGCCCCTACTAGATCTACTATTAACTGTAAGGTATGTCATTCAATACCTGTGTGCATTGCTTTGTGCCCTGCTCGCATTATATACGTTCATTCCGCATCTGCTGGGATGTCCAGGGCTTGCATTCATCTTGGTGTACATGATCATCCGGTATCCAATGGTACATGTCGTGAATCATTGGACATGGCATACCAGTGCGTTGCCAATGAAGTGTTGAAAACACCCACAGCCACAAATTCCGCCATAGTTATGGCCGCAAGCAAACAATTCTTGGCCGATTACCTTCTTAGATCTCCCACAGTTCGAGAAGGCCATCACTTGGTTGGCTCTTCTTTAGAGGTGGTCATGGACAAATTCAGCACTCTTGCCTCTCCAAATTGTCGTAATTTTGTTTCTGGATCAAAACGTTTTGTGCGTAGTGGAATGGGAACTATGGATAGTATTATGGCACTCAAAGACCATTCTGCTTTCAAGTTCGTCCATGGTAGTCGGTTCCCAGGGCAATCGAAAGACAAGGTTTTTGTTTTCAAGATGTCCGTAGACCTTCCAGGCAGTGGTGTGGAGCTTGTAAAGAGGATGCAAGTTGGGGGAGATATGGAGAATTCTTGGATCATGTTTGACCATGTTAAACGTTTGAAGGATTGGACGACAATGGCTTGTCATGTGTACGACAGTCGATACTGTAAGGTGTTGACCATTGCGTGTTGTGACATGCAATCTGAAGATGGTGCAGCACAAACTCTTTTTTGGGAAAATCTGAATGTTGTTATGACCGAGAATGGTGTTCCAAAAACAAACTTCAAAGGGTTTATGGCAGACAGTGCTCAAGCCAATTGGAATGCGGTGCGGATGGTTTATGGTGACGGCGATCCAAGTCTGCCCATGGTCGCACGTGAACGCACATGCCTTTTCCACTGGTCTGCAAGCTTGGATAAGGTGACACAAAAATATATCAAACCATCCTTGCAGTTTCAACACAAGCAAATATGCAAGGATTACAAAGACGCGGTGACAATGGACGATGCCGAGACTAAGTATCACGTGATTCGTTCTTGGTGGTTGTCATCTGGAGCTGCCACAGAAGAAGGCATTCTTGGCCTTTCGGAGTGGTTGGGATTTTGGCACTTCCGTTATAGACAATGGGGTGGTCATATGCTACTTGTAAGTGCATACCACACTGCATTATTCAATGTTATTGAACTTCCCCGTATTTTTTCAATTTTTATAATTTTGTGTCTTGTTTTTCTTAACTCCATATTTGTACGTTGTTCGTAGGATATGACAATAGATGAGCGTGCTGAAATGCCAACATGCAACCTTGCCGAGACTGTTCACAACAAATGGCTCCAACAATCCGGCAACAAGATGACTTGCCTGTATGAAGCTACTGTTGACGATATG
Source organism: Polytrichum formosum (assembly GCA_964035585.1). Taxonomy (NCBI): domain Eukaryota; kingdom Viridiplantae; phylum Streptophyta; class Polytrichopsida; order Polytrichales; family Polytrichaceae; genus Polytrichum; species Polytrichum formosum. The sequence continues at coordinate 18,719,147 of OZ037941.1, read as the reverse complement.
ATCCGTGCCTTCATGCAAATCGCGAATTACCGTGCATGGTTGAAAGGAGGGTCTCATGGTAAAGGACCTGATTCGGCGTCCTTGAAACTTAAGGCGGCTGCCAGGTGTGGAGATCCAAAAATTTTGGCTGATGCCATGAAGTCTTTCCCAGGGGCAGAAGACGTCAACACTAGAGATTGTGCATTGGAAGGGTCTGAGCTATTTGGGTCCACCAAACGAAAACTCAACATGCCCCCGGGTGCTGATTGCGATTCTCATCGACCCGACAAAGTGAATTTTTCAATTCCTCGCCCTAACACCCGTGCAACTCGTCAACGCATAGAGGAATCGTTGAATTCTACACAACATGGTGTGATTCATACTACATCCGTGTTAGAGACTGATTGTCTTGCTTCCAATTGGCACATTGCAAGATTGCCACCCAACTCAGCTAGACGATGTTGGGCATTACAGGCCATTACAGGGACGATGTGCAATGCCAAAGTCGGTACTGGAAAACATGGCACACCTGCTCCAACATACAAAGGGTTCAAAAAGGAATTTCGCTCTCCCAACAATGTGGAGTATGAATTTTGGTTCTGCCCTGACGACATCAAGCGTTGTGTAAGTGGTAGTAAGAAGAAATATGTGTTGGATTGGCCTGTAGTGCCTAACACTTGGCCGGTGAAGATAGGCACCAATCTATCAAGAGAGGAGGTGTTGGCGCTTGAGGACGCCGGATTTCAACTACAACAAAGGGAAGCATTATCCCCCCGTCGTAGGCTTTCTACAATTGCAACCCTTCCCATCCCTCGCTCACATTTTCGTATGCCACCCAACCCGGACGCCCACCCTACATTCAGGTTTGGAAAGACAGTTCGTCGCAATCCGACCGCACCGACAGCGGATCACAAAAACAAATGGGAGAGCGCCGGACTCATGGATGGTTACTTTGTAGTTGGGGTGACTGCCATTCCATATCCAGGTTTTGGAGTGATAATCAACATTGTCTCCAAAGAGGATATTACATACCGTGTCACAATTGGTGACATCCCGCATTGCACATGCCCAGACTTCACGAAAATGTCTTCTCAGGCATTGGGAAAGAAAGGGAAATGGGTGTATTGCAAACATCTTTATTATGTGTTTAGATTTTTGTGCAAAGTGGATTACGAGAGTGACAAGTTCATTCATGCACCTACATATACCTACAACGAGGTCATGCGACTACTTGAACTTGCTGGTGTTGTACAATGTGAGTAGTATTGCAAGTTTTCTATTAAGCCACATGTATAAGAATGTCACTAAATGACATGTATTGGTTTGGATTTTTATAATAAAAAAAACTATGGACCGAAGTATTTAAAACGATCCATGGTAATAGGCCTCCTTCATTCGTACTTCATTTAAAATGTCTCCTATTTGCAATTTGCAATTTGCAATACCAAAGTTAATTATGAACCCTAAACCCGTGACCCTTTACTAAATTTGGATTCTTTGCTCATGTGTTACTGCTCATCGCTCATTGCTCACCGCTCATTGCTTATGAGATAGCTTCCCTCCTCAAAATGTCATTTATTTTCTACAAATGCTTATAAATGGTGTTGTCAAAACTTCCGTATAGGCTCTCATGGCATCGTGTTGTAATTAGCCGAACGTAGAATTAGGTTATTTTGTAAAGAGGCAACCACATCTATTGTATGTAATTTCTCTAAAAAACATATAACTCATGCATGTTTCATGCGAGGGTTTAGGGTATGGATGTACCATAGGCAAAGATTGATGATAGTTGTAATTCAGTGGTAAAAATGAGATTAACACAGTTTGAAAACATAAAAGTAACCATTACAATGGCTCTCCAGATTGGAGATATGATTGACTGGTTGAGAAAAAAAGAAATGAGGTCTATTCACTAATAGCCTCATCATCCATATAAATCAAACCGTTATCAGCGTGTCCTCACTAGCAGGGTACTTTGGAAACCTGAGGTCATTTCGAACAGCTTCTGAACTGTTCCACCACTTGAGCCAGCGCACTTTGTACTTGGGCTCAACCGTTGCAGTTGCCACCATCTGCAGTTTCTCCAGTGACATCTCAACTTTGGCAGCAACGTGTGCACTGTAATGTGCAATAACCTGCATGTCCAAGGAAGTAATGCATCAGCAAAGGCAGAGCTAAGGTCTTCAGTCAAAATCAAAATCCAAGTAAAATTCACTCACCTCTTCCATGGAGCCCTCCCCTACGACTAGATTAGCAACTGATTGGGCTTTGTTGAAGTAGGTAAATAGCTCCTCTTTCTTCTTAGCAATAGCCTTGTCAACATATTCCTGGAGGCTTAAATCGCTCTACACGCTTTCATCCACCTCTTCCAAGTATAACTGCCCAGCCTCGCTAGCCACTTGGACTATGTCATCCTGAAGAATGAAGCAAACAATCAAAACTAAACTCTCAAATCAAGTGATTGCAGATAAGGAAGAAACTTGAAAGAAATGAGATCCTTACACTAAAGATGAAGTTGACCATCAAATCTCTAGTAAGTGGGTACCACGTCTTCTTTGACTTCATGATTTGATCTGGTCCGGAGTAAGCATGGGCTTGAAGTACTCAATGTCATATGATCCGTATTTCCGAATACGGTGAAGAGTATGAACTAAGCTAGTCTTCACATGTGCTGTTTGATTGGACCTGCACAGTTGGCATGTGAGATTGCATAAATTGTGAAGCGCCAAATAAGAGGAACAAAAGCAATACGAGATCAGCAAGAAATTACCTGTTGATATCGTGCATGGTAGTGAGGATATCTTCAGGACCTCCAGCGGTGTCAAGTATAACGCAATCGGGATTACCATTCTTCGAAACCCAATGTTGATCTTCAGCATGAAGAGTTTTAATCACCTCTTTCCAAGCTAAGAGCCTATGGTTACCATCATAAACAAAGAACATTGAGCCACTCAAGCCCACGAGGTCATGATCGGATTTCAAACAATTTTCGAATGCATCATTTTCTTGAATCCAGCAAGGGCTCCATTGTTGTACATCCTTTTGAGTGACAACCTTGCTATGACCCTCGTCATCCGTCACGGACACATACATAGCACCTGAATGGGACTTGTACCCATAGCGAAACGCTCCCATCAACTTAGAATATCACATCAAAGTGTAGGTCTAACCATGGGCATATGAATCATCCTACATAATGGAATTCGAAGGACTGCTTTCGAGACGGGCTGCCGCTTCATACGGTCAACTACCTCATACATATTACCATGGAGCAATGTGGCTTGCACATTGTTCCCAACCTTCGTTAGGCCCTTAACTTGCCTTCGAGAACGCTCGATAGGTGATTCAAAATGGCCTCCAACACCACTACTATGGCCTTGACTAGAACTACAAGGAGGATGGTGACTATCATCCCCTACTGAGTCCGTCCCAAGCGGAGGCTGCGAATCATCACCGTCGTCGCGATCTCCACTCTCACTGGCCTCAGACTAACAAATGCGCCGCAGCCTTCCTTTTCCCTTCCTTGATGCAATGCCTACATCAGGAGACCCGTGGGTAACCTCCAAGTCCATGGCTCCTCTGCAAGCACTCCCAGAAAGGCACCCTAAGGGCACTTGAACCGGATTCAGAGTCCGAGGCCTCACTTGGGAAAAAAGACCAAAAAAATGAGGATCCACAAAAAAACCAAGTGCCCTTAGGGTGCTGCAAATGGGGTCGGGTCCGACGCCCATTTTCAGCACCCTAAGGGCACTTAAACCGCATTCAAAGTCCGAGGCCTCACCTCGGAAAAAAAACCAAAAAAATGAGGATCCACAAAAAACCAAGTGCCCTTAGGGTGCTGGAAATGGGCGTCGGACCCGACGCTCATTTTCAGCACCCTAAGGGCACTTGAACCGCATTCAGAGTCCGAAGCCTCACCTGGGGAAAAAGACCAAAAAAATGAGGATCCATAAAAAAACCAAGTGCCCTTAGCGTACTGGAAATGGGTGTCGGGTCTGACGCCCATTTTCAGCACCCTAAGCGCACTTGAACCGCATTCAGAGTCCGAGGCTTCACCTGGGAAAAAAAACCAAAAAAATGAGGATCCACCAAAAAACCAAGTGCCCTTAGCGTACTGGAAATGGGCGTCGGGTCCGATGCCCATTTTCAGCACCCTAAGGGCACTTCAACCGCATTCAGAGTCCGAGGCCTCACTTGGGAAAAAAGACCAAAAAAATGAGGATCCATAAAAAAACCAAGTGCCCTTAGCGTGTTGGAAATGGGCGTCGGGTCCGACGCCCATTTCCAGCACCCTAAGGGCACTTGAACCGCATTCAGAGTCCGAGGCCTCACCTGGGAAAAAAGACCACAAAAATGAGGATCCACCAAAAAACCAAGAGCCCTTAGGGTGCTGGAAATGGGCGTCGGGTCCGACGCCCATTTCCAGCACCCTAAGGGCACTTGAACCGCATTCAGAGTTCGAGGCCTCACTTGGGAAAAAAGACCAAAAAAATGAGGATCCATAGAAAAACCAAGTGCCCTTAGCGTGTTGGAAATGGGCGTCGGGTCCGACGCCCATTTTCAACACCCTAAGGGCACTTGAACCGCATTCAGAGTCCGAGGCCTCACCTTGGAAAAAAAACCAAAAAATGAGGATCCACCAAATAACCAAGTGCCCTTAGGGTGCTGGAAATGGACGTCGCGTCCAACGCCCATTTTCAGCACCCTAAGGGCACTTGAACCGCATTCAGAGTCCGAGGCCTCACCTGGGGAAAAATACCAAAAAAATGAGGATCCACAAAAAAACCAAGTGCCCTTAGGGTGCTGGAAATGGGCGTCGGGTCCGACGCCCATTTCCAGCACCCTAAGGGCACTTGAACCGCATTCAGAGTCCGAGGCCTCACCTCGGAAAAAAGACCAAAAAAATGAGGATCCATAAAACAACCAAGTGCCCTTAGCGTGCTGGAAATGGGCGTCGGGTCCAACGCCCATTTTCAGCACCCTAAGGGCACTTGAACTGCATTCAGAGTCCGAGGCCTCACCTGGGAAAAAAAACCAAAAAAATGAGGATCCACCAAATAACCAAGTGCCCTTAGGGTGCTGGAAATGGGCGTCGGGTCCGACGCCCAGTTTCAGCACCCTAAGGGCACTTGAACCGCATTCAGAGTCCGAGGCCTCACCTGGGAAAAAATACCAAAAAAATGAGGATCCACAAAAAAACCAAGTGCCCTTAGGGTGCTGGAAATGGGCGTCGGACCCTACGCCCATTTCCAGCACCCTAAGGGCACTCGCACCGGACTTAGACTTCTAGGCCCCCAGCAGGTTCAGAACCCCATAACTTCCACATATGTTCTTTGATTCTAACAATCGACCATTCCATCGTCATCTACGTTTCACGTAGATGACGATGGACTACTCACTTTCCCCATTTGGGCAAGCACAGAGGAAGTTATGCCTATTTGAAGGTTCGCAGTCCCGGGAGCCACTTCTAGGCCACTTCTGTTCCAGGGCGCTGTCCCGGGACAGCGCCCCACTCAACTTGCCATATCTTCTAGCTCACACCTCCAAATGGGGTGTTCTAAAGCATTCTAGAATTGGCACGCCATAAGCTATACATAGCTTATGGCGTCACCCTCATGCCTTCTAGTCTCCGCGGGTAGGAGGCGTTCCCAACGCTTGGGGCCCTCACCCACACTAGGATCACCCACAATGCATCCTCAAATTTGGCATAGTCCCCAAAGGTGTCGTTCCAAGGTGGTCCGTTAGCGACCTTGGATCTCTCATCTAAGAACCTAACCTATACTAGACCCACCGACTTGGGGACTCATTTGGGTTGCCCCTCCTTTGGGGCTCACCCTTTAGGCTTGGAAAAAGTTCAAAAAAAAAAGATCCACAAAAAACCCAAATGAAATGAGGTGCTGGAAATGGGCGTCGGACCCGACGCCCATTTCCAACATCCTAAGGGCACTTGCACCGGACTCAGACTCCGAGGCCTCACCTCGGAAAAAAGTTCAAAAAAAAAAAGGATCCATCAAATACCCAAATGAAATGAGGTGTTGGAAATGGGCGTCGGGCCCGACGCCCATTTCCAGCACCCTAAGGGCACTTGAACCGCATTCAGAGTCCGAGGCCTCACCTGGGAAAAAAGACCAAAAAAATCAAGGTTGTCTATCCCGCCGTTGTGACGGTGTCGTGCCGTCACGACGTGTCGTGTCGTGACAGACCCCTCCGTCACGACACAATAGGGTCCACGTAGGGTCAACATAAGGGGAGCCGACTAGGGTGGGTAAAATACTTACCTTCTTGCCAAGATGGCGTCCTATGTGGCAGAAAACGTCGACGTGGATGTGCATATTTCCCCTGCCACGTAGACCATTTTGCCATTGTGTTTATCATTGTGTTAAAATCAAAGTAATAAAATATTACTAAGGAGGGTGTGGGGCGGACGGGGAAGGGGGGTGGTGCGGACGGGGAAGGGGGGTGGTGCGGACGGGGAAGGGGGGTGGAGCGGACGGACGGGGGGGTGGTGCGGATGGTGGATGGGGGTGGAGCGGACGGACGGGGGTGTGGAGCGGACGGGGGAGGGGGGGGTGGGGCGGACGGACGGGGGTGGAGCGGACGGGAGAGGGGGGGGGGTGGGGCGGACGGAGGAGGGGAGGGGCGGACGGAGGAGGGGGATGGAGCGGACGGGGGAGGGGGGTGGAGCGGACGGGAGAGGGGGGGGTGGGGCGGACGGACAGGGGTGGAGCGGACGGGAGAGGGGGGGGGGTGGGGCGGACGGACAGGGGTGGAGCGGACGGGAGAGGGGGGGGTGGGGCGTCCCACCCGTCCCACCCGTCCGCCCCGCGTTCCCTCCCGTCCGCTACCCTCCGTCCGACACACGTTCCCCACCGTCCGCTCCTCGTTCCCTCCCGTCCGCCCCACGTTCCTCTCCCGTCCGCACGCATTCCCTCACGTCCGCTCCACGTTCCCTCCGTCCGCCACACGTTCCCCGTCGTCCGTACCCCGTTCCCATCCTGTCCGCACCCGTTCCCTCCCGTCCGCCCCGCGTTCCCCCCGTCCGCCCCGCGTTCCCCCCGTCCGCCCCGCGTTCCCCCCGTCCGCCCCGCGTTCCCCCCGTCCGCCCCGCGTTCCCCCCGTCCGCCCCGCGTTCCCCCCGTCCGCCCCGTGTTCCCTCCATCCGCTCGGAGTTCCCCTACGTCCGCTCCGCGTTCCCTCCCGTCCGCTTTCCGATCCCTTCCGTCCGCCCGCGTTCCCTATCGAGTTCCCTTCACGTCCGCTCCACGTTCCCTCCGTCCGCCCGTTCCCCTCCCGTCCGCCCGAGTTCCCTATCGCGTTCCCCACCTGTCTCCCCCACGTTCCCTCCGTCCGCCCGTTCCCCTCCCGTCCGCCCGAGTTCCCTATCGCGTTCCCCACCTGTCTCCCCCACGTTCCCTCCGTCCGCCCCCTAGTTCCCGCCCGTCCGCCCCTAGTTCCCACGTTCCCCATACGTCGTTTTCGTACCCTAAACCCTAATTCCGACCGGGATCCCATAATGATTGGGCTCCTCGTTGCCTATATAAAGCCGTGAGGCTTTAGTTCCTACCACTTTCCTCTCCTCCCACCACATAGGGACCCGAGACCTTGTTGCGTCCCAAAGGACAGCATCACCGCGCGGGTCTCAAGGGGTTTGGGAGGGCAGGGCAAATTGTGGGGGAACCCTCGCAATTTTTTTTTCAGATTCACTCGCTCCTGTGATTTTTATCACGAGAGATTTTCACACTCACTTATTCACGTTATTTTTATCACGACTCATTTTCAGATTCACTCACTCACGTGATTTTTATCACGATGGAGGGGGAGGGCATTGCTCCTTACGAGAACGAGGATTTGAGGGTGCACCGTGCTTGGCTCGTAGGCAATGCATCGGCGAATACTGCCGAGGGTACGGGAAGCGATCCTGGAAGTGGAAGTACTGCAGCACGTCCACCACGTCCAGATCCCTTTCAGTTTGACGAAGAGTTCTTGGCTGTTGGTCATTCGGGAGGCAACCAAACACGGGGAAGCCGTGGAACACGTGGGAGTCGGGGAAACAGTGGACATAGAGGGAGAACTGGAAGGGGACCAAGCTCAGGCAGTTCCACAGAAATACATGCACCGGCTCGTTCGGAGAACGTGCCACCACAATCTCCGACACGGCGGACATCAAGACCGGAGAGCCCTGCACGTGATGTACCTCAGGGTTCGGAGCAGACTGAAAGACGGGGATTAAAACGCCCAGCAGTTTCGGAAGGGACGGAGGACGGGTCCGCGGCATCGGGTTCGCAATCAAAGAAAAGGAAACATAGAGGCAAACGCGACCCACGGACCGATGAGGCTCGAAATCATTGCAGGATCGTGTTGTTGGATTGGTTTAGAAGTAACAGCATGGTTTATTTGGAGAAAAAATACCTCAATGATGGTACAAAGGGTTTAGAGTTGGCGAGGAACGAGTTGATGCTTATTCTCACGGAAGCCACGTCTGGACCGGAGTTTGAGGAAGCTAGGGGCATGAGCGATTGGAACACATGGATTGAAAAACAAGCTGTGGAAGCAATCTACAATCCAACGATGTCATATGAGGCTATGCATCCTGGAGAGGGAAGTAGTGGTGGGAGGAGGTCCGAGCTGTACATTAAGCTAGAGAATTGGAAAAGAGGCGTAATAGCAGCAAAAGGCACATCCGCCCGCAACCTTCCCGTTTTTATTGACAGGCAGCTGGCAGACAACATTGCCACTCAGGGCCGGCAGGGTGTCATATGGTTGCCTAGGAATGTGGAGATCAAACCCTTGGATAGGGAAATCTTCCAAGGGACCTTCGGAGTGGTGCGGAGAGTCACAATTCATGGAGCATCATTCATCCCTAACTGGATAGAGTGGGCTGGGAAGACCATGAAGGCCACGAATAGTCTGGAGAACCGAAAGGAGCGTTCGGTTGAAGCATTGGCATGCCCAGTAGATCATCCTGGGATAATCAAGCTACAATACCTCCACCCGAAAACATACGAATCCTATTCGATGTGGTGGAATGGAGGCTCCTTGAAGAACATGAGGGTCTATGACCACCAAGTTCCGGAAACCCACGAGCGCACAATCCTTCAAATGCCTGGGGCAGACTTTGAAGCACGGAAACGGTTGGTTGTATATCGAAGGCATCGAGCTTATTTGGCATGGGCTCTAATGTGCATTGTGGATGTAGTGCACAAGCATGACGTGTTGCACAATGACCTTAATCCCAACAATGTCATGCTGCATTTTCCACAAGACCGTGAGAACACGGTTTTCATTGGTGTGTGTGATTGGGGGATGGCATCATGGGGAGATGAAGACGCACCCTCCAACTATGGAAAAGAATCAGTGGATGAGATGAACAAGCACCGCATAAAATACAACTGTGCTGGTCCAGAATTATTCCATGTACGAGGACAGCGTGGAACATCTACCTCTCCGGTGAGGATGGCTCGGAAACATAGGCACACGTTTCTCTCGGAGTCCTTCTCAGTGGGTGCTTTGGCAAAGAAGATTTATGCCAGGGATTCGACTTCCTCGTTGTTTCAGCTAAACAGTGATCCAAATGGCTTGAAGATGCGGTTTGAGATAGCATTGGATGCATTGACGAAGCCCAATCCAGCGGAAAGGTCAACCATCACACACGTAGTGAACATGTTGAAGTCGCCTCCATACAACATGGTTAACCCGACAATGTGCTTCCGTGACACTGCAAAATAGTTTTTTTTTGTTTTCTTTGCAGCAATTTTGGATCATACCAATTTTGTAACCGTTGGAGATGTAAATAAAGCCATCATTTTTTCATACACAACTTGTATATTGTATGAGATTTATGGATCTTAGTGCAATGTTCATACTCCATGAGGATTTTTGCTTCATAATCGAGATGAAGTCTATGGGAGACTAACCAAGGTTCTCGCCTCTCGTGAGGCCACATCATTCTTTCACATCGTTGTTATCACATTCATGTGCTAAGTTCAAGTTAACTATAGTTGTTCGTGATATGTCTTGCCAAAATGCAATTACCTATATTTATTCTAATTTTGGTATGCCACAAAATGTAGTCAACTATAGTTATATCTAGTTAACTAAAGGTGAGCACAATGTTGCAATAGTTATATCGGTTGTACACGTGATCCTAAACATCTCTAAATGTTCTTTCTTGTACTCCACACATATTGCACACATACTTCACAATTGCTTATATTTATATTTATATAATTCACAATCACTTTTTTTTGGAAGTTTGGACATAGTCTCGGTTTTTTGGCTCTCAAAAATTCATATGAAGTCCAAAAAATGAGTTCTTGGTATCCATGGATAGGTAATGAAGTCCTCTACAAGAATATGCAATAAAAGTCCTCTACATAATAGTCCCCCCATCCACATAATAAAGTACACTAAAATAGCAATAATCAACTAAGGGTGAACGTAAAGTGGTTAAAAAAATTTCTCTTGGAACTGAGAAGTGGATGCATAGTTTCATATTGCTTTGTGCTTGTTTATCTCAACAGAAACTGTTCGGTTGGTGAATTAAAAATAAATAAATAAATCATAGAAGTGGTACAACATATTATACAAGTCATAACTTTATTATTGCGACAACGTTATAAATGCCCTTTATTAATCATATACATGAACAAACGATGCAAACTATAATATTCCACTTCATTCCGTCATCCCAACCTCGTAGATGCTCCTGGCTTCCGGCGAGGCTCCATTTTTGGAAGAGGATTCGGCTGAAGTAAATCAAAATAGCTAATCGTTCGGTCTTTCATCCGTTCCTTCAATGGTAGCCGATGAGGCGACAATCCTCTCCTCTTCTTACGAATAGACATAGTCTTTGAAGATTCTCCCGCTATGTGAGGCCAAACCCCCCACCCTTAAGCGTCCGTAGTCCGAGTAGTGGGTTTGGACTCACATTCCTCCGCGGTATTGGATTTGGACTTGGATGAGTCCATAGTGCAAGGTTCACCCTTCAAGTGGTCTTGGATTTAACTTTGGTCTTTGCTTCCTTTGTCTTGCCATCGCGAGAGTGCTCCACATTCTCCATTAATTTGTGCACGTGGTTTATTTTTAAAGAGAGGATGCAAGTGTTAAAAAACACTATTCTCTATAGTCAATCTCAAATACATTTACTTGTGAAAGCCACACATAACACTAACTAGCATAATGTAACTAACTACTTGTCTATGAGCTAATTAAGTAGGCTATCTACTAAGCTCCTTCATGAACCCATCTCTTTACTTTCTAATTACATAAACCTAGCTCCTTCATAAACCCAACTCCTTCATGAACCCAACTCCTTAGCTTCTAACTAAATAAACCCAGCTCCTTCGTAAACCCAGCTTCTTAGCTTCTAACTAAACAAACCCAGCTTCTTCATAAACCCAGGTCCTTCATAAACCCAGCTCTTTACTTTCTAACTAAACAAACCCAGCTCCTTCATAAACCCAGCTCCTTCATGAACCCACAACTTTGTAGTTGTAATCCCCAACTACCTCACTAATTATTCAAGCCCTTAACTAATCTTCCTACCTAATTTTCCTAATTCTACTAACAACCCCTTTCTAATCACACAATTCTTCTCTAATCCTAAAATCCTAAAATCCTAGAGAGGAGAGGGGGAGAGAGAATTTCCTAACTTCACTAAGACTAACTAATCCACACAAGTATATTTTTGCACTCATCACAACCTCAAGTGCTCAACTCTTAAACATGGAACTTGCAACCACGTGTATTCAAAACATGAACTTTAAGTACCACAAATTGGAATCATGAATTAACTTTAAAATCCTTCACGTCAACACTAATTCTACCAAGAGGTCAAGCCCTCTTCAAGGCTAACAAGCCTTGGCTCTCAAACTAAAAACTAAGCACACACATGTGCTCCAATATGGCTTCCCACACCCACACTTATAACTCGTGGGGTGCCTTGGAGCACAAAGGAAAGAGAGGATGAGTGAGGGAAGAATGAGGGATTATATAGTAAGCTTGAGGGGGTGAGCACCCTCAAGGCTCACGATAAGCCCTTGAGATTTCCTCCTACTTAGTAGGCGCCAATCCTATCTTCTAAGCCTTCCTCCCTCAAATGATCAACAAGGATCCTAATTCGAACATTTAACTAGCCTTGGCTTTCTACCTACCACACTTTACCAAACTTGGGATGCTTCAACCCAAACTTAGCCTCCTTCGCTTTCCGCCGCCATAACTTTCTCCCCTTACTTTCCCAAATCGTTGCTCACCACTTAATTCAAACCACGATGCTTAACTCGTGATTTGATTGGTGCTTTGAGAATTTGCTTATCCTCCACCTTGCATTCTTCCTTGGACCTTCCCCATTAAGTGGCCATGATGAGGTGGTCCACTTGTGCGCTCCATGTGATCCTCCATTCATCCCAATTCGAATGCACTTGCCTCTTGAGTCACTTTGGTTGTCTCCATCCATTTGTACTAGCCTACTCACTAACTACTCAATCCAAGTTCTCCTTACCTATCCTCATTCACTCAAATCCTTCCGAAGGTAAAAACACAATAACAACTCACATCCTAGCCTCTTACAACATGGTACTTCTAAGACTAACATTTCACTCTTTTTATATTTTTGTGAAGTAACATGCTACTTCAAAGTGCATCAACTAACGTTTCAAGGGTCTAAGACTAAATGTGGGCACCCTTTTGGGCTCACATAATTGGCGACCATCGGGGGATGAATCCAAACATCTCTTGCTCCAAGGGTAAGTTGCCTAGTCAAGCTCGGTACTCCTTACATCTACTTCCCGATGTACGGGTAGGAAAGAGCTCACCATTCAACGTTTCCAATTGAATTGAATTATTAGGAAAGACCTCATAGACAAGGTAAGGTCCTAATCATACCGCATCGAATTTCGCCGGAAATTCAAGCTTTCGTGCGTCTTGAATCATGACCATCATTCCCGGTGTTAGGGCCCTTCTCTTATGTCGTTTGTCGAAAGTAATCTTTCTCCTTCTTTGGATTGCCTCAATATGTTGAGCCGCCATTCTCCTCCCTTCGTCAAGTGCTTCCAAATCGGTTAGTCGATTTCGTAAGGATTGACTTTCGGTAAGTCTCGTACTCACGGCCACCCTAAGTGACTCGACTTCATATTCGATTGGTAGTGTCGCTTCAAGACCATAGACTAAGGAAAATGGTGTAGCACGCGTAGTTACCTTATAGGTTGTACGGTATGCCCAAAGTGCCGCCGTTAGTTTCGTATCCCAATCCCGCTTCGAGTCTATAACCGTCTTGCGTAGTATACTCACCAAAATTCCGTTAACCCTTTCCGTTTGTCCATTGGTTTGTGGGTGGTAGGGAGTAGTCTTCCGGTGATCAATTTTAAATTTCTCTGTCATCTCTCGAATCAAGTCATTCAAAAAGTGAGTACCCCTATCGCTTACTAGGATCTTCGGCACCCCGAACCGCGAAATTATGTTTTCGTACATAAATGTTGCCGCGTGTTCCGCCGTGTCGGTCTTCACCGCTTTGGCTTCCGCCCACTTGGTGAGGTACTCGGTTGCCACCACAATATATTTCATTCCTTTTGAAGATTGGGGATGGACCTCACCCACATAGTCGATGCCCCATTTTTCGAAAGGAATTAAGGGTAATGATACATGTAAAGGCATCTCCATTCTAAGGTCGTTTCGGGCATACCGTTGGCAAGCGTCGCATTTCCTTACATAGTCATGGGCGTCCTTAAATAGTGTAGGCCAAAAGTAGCCCGCTCTAAGTATTTTTTGCCCGGTGAGTTGACCCGAGAAGTGACCGCCGCAAGCGCTATCGTGGCAAGCGATTAAAATCGCTTCAACCTCCGTTTTTGACACGCATCGTCGTAAAATACCATCGGACCCCCTTCTAAACAACCTATGGCCCACTACAACAAATTGCCTACTATTTACCCTCACCTTCCTTCTCTCTTCTTTTGTCCACTCTTTGGGCAACTTGTGGGTTGTTAGAAATTCCACTATGCCCGCATACCACTCCGGTGTAGAAGTGACCACAAAGAGGCTATCATCTACTAACATATCATTTACCGGATTTTTTCCTATCTCCTCCGACAACCTAGACAAGTGGTCCGCTTGTAAATGCATACGACCCGGTTTATATTCCACCGTGTAGTCGAATTCTTCTAATAACAAAACCCACCTAGCTAACCTACCACTTAACTCCGCCTTGTTAACTAGATACTTGATAGCCATGTGGTCAACAAAAAATACAACCGGGTTGCACATGAGGTAATGCCTAAACTTTTTAACGGAAAACACCATGGCTAGGCACTCCCTCTCCGTTGTAGAGTAGTTTCTTTCGGCGGGGGTCAATTGCTTACTCGCATAAGCTATAGGTTGATCCTTCTCTTTTTCTCCCGTTGCTTGACAAAGCGCACTCCCTATTGCCACATTACTAGCATCACAATAGACGTGAAAAGGTTTACCCCAATTGGGTGGTATCAACACCGGATAGGTGCTCAACCTATCCCGCAATTCCTCAAAGGCTTTTTGACAAGCATCCGTCCACTCGAATTTGACATCCTTTTTGAGCAAATGGGTAATGGGCACCGCTATCTTTGAAAAATTAGGAATAAGTTCCCGGTACCATCCCACATGTCCTAACAACTTAGAGATCCCCTTGGAATTGGTTGGAGTTGCCAAGTCGCTTATGGCCGCAATCTTATCCGGATCGGGTTCTCTACCTTTCTCACTAACAACATAACCCAACAACACTCCCTTATTCACTCCCAAAAATGTCTTATCCGGGTTCAATGCTAACCTCATCTTCCTACACCTAACCAATGCCTCCCTAACACAATGTAGGTGATCGTCCACATTACTTTGTGTGCTAAAATCGTCCACAAAGACGGTCATGGATTTGAACAACAAGTCGGTGAAGATATACATTACTAATCGTTGGAAAGTAGCCGGGGCATTACATAACCCAAATGGCATCACTACCCACACAAAAGTACCCCAAGGTGTAGTAAAAGCCGTTTTATGGATATCTTGGAGGGCTATGGAAATTTGATTATAACCCGCATACCCATCCATAAAGGTATATCGCGAATGACCTCCAACCTCCTCAAGCAACAAGGTGATAAAAGGTAAGGGGAAGTGATCCTTTTGTGTGCACGAATTCAATTTCCTATAGTCGACACAAACCCTTAATTTCCCATTTTTTTTCTTTACTAAGACCATAGGAGAAACCCAATCCGTGATTTCCACCGGCTTGATAAACCCGGCCTTCAATAATCTTTCCAATTCCGCTTTCACCAACAATTGCAATTGAGGATTCATCCTCCTCTCCTTTTGTCTAATTGGCCTCGCCCCCGGAATTAAAGGAATCCGGTGCTCTACCATTTCCCTAGGAATTCCCTTAAGCTCATCGTAGGACCATGCAAAAGTATCACTAAACTCATCCACCAAATTGCTATACTCCCTAACCTCTTTCTCCCCCAATTTGGAACCCATCTTCATTTGTCGGGTTTTTCCATTCTTTAATTTCACATCCACGTACCGCCAATCCGCTTCCGACACATGTGCTTGTTCCTCTTTGTTCCGATACCAATCGGAAGGCACATTGGGGTAATCTTTCACATCTTGACCTACAACTATCCCCGTAGACGTGGTCTTGAAATGTAAAGGCTCCTCCAATTTCGATGACTCAATAATCACATCCTCCTCTTGAGTCCCATCTACATGAATTAAACTAACCTCACCCTCTTCCACGTCATCTACCCAAGGTGTTAACCCACCGCTAACCCACTCTTCCTCGGTGAGCACCTCACATGGCTCCAACAATGAGCCCTCTCCTAAACTAACACTAGGAAATTCACTCCCTAAGCCTACTTGGTGAAATGTAACCATTACATCAACCTCGGACTCGGGGTACTCCCTTAGCCATTGGGCATAATCCCCATTATCCCCATAATTGTAAAAATTAGGACCTAGACTTCCCGAGCCCGAATCTATAACAACCCTTTGACCTTCGGGATGGACGACTCCCACCAATGCCTTGCCAATCTCATTCTCGTTTAAGTCATCAATTTCCTTCTCCAATGGCAAATACATCTCCTTCTTCATCCATCCTTCTAATGAACCAATGGACACTATGACCCTATTACCCTCCGGACCATAAGTGATGGATGGTTTAGGTCCACCCCAATTGACCATAGCATTCGCCATCCGCAACCAAGGCCTACCTAGCAAAATGGGGAAGGTGTCCTTGTTGGAGTGCATTTTAATGACATGGAAGGTGACCAAGTACTCCTCGCCTCCCGTAGTCATTCTACAATCCTTGATCATCCCCAAAGGCGTAGTCGAACTTTGATTTGCCATATTTATGACCAAAGGTGAAGGCCCCGTGAGTCCAAGTCCCAATTTTTTCATAGTATCCTCCGGTAGTATATTTA
Source organism: Polytrichum formosum (assembly GCA_964035585.1). Classification (NCBI taxonomy): domain Eukaryota; kingdom Viridiplantae; phylum Streptophyta; class Polytrichopsida; order Polytrichales; family Polytrichaceae; genus Polytrichum; species Polytrichum formosum. The sequence goes on along the minus strand of OZ037941.1, from coordinate 18,702,741 downwards.
GACTACTCCCTCCGTCGACTAGCACATTAGGAACCACCTTATCTACTATAACAACTTCTATTTCTATAGCTTTCACGTCTCTTCCACCTTGTGATTGGATCCTAGCGGCTATTTTAGCTTTCACCTTCCTCATCCTCTTGTGTACCGGCATTCCCTCCTTTAATGTTTTCCTTGCCGTGGGTGAAATTTCCAATAGTTGGCCGAAAGTAATATCCGCCTTGAGTGTACTAAGGTCCGCCCACAAGTCGTACCCGGTAGATCTTTCCACCTTAGAATTACCCACTACGTCGAATTCGTCTACGGGAACCCCCGGTCCTTCCCATTCACCCACATCGCTATTATCCAAGTCATGTACCGCATTAGTCCTCTCCCTATCTTGTAAAATTATATTTTCCCTCTCCACATCCTTAGTAGCTCTTCTAGCTACCCTATCCAACTCGGAGAGATTAATCTCTTCATCCGAAGAGTAATTTCCTTGCTCTCCTATTCCTACCTCCAACGGGGCATCCCCTCTCCTAGCCCTAGTAGTTACCGCTAGTGCAGGTGCTTCTTCAACCACACCCTTACCCTTCACTAACTCATATGTAATAGCATTGGTGTGAGGAGGCCATTGACTTTGCTCCTCTCCAATTCTCGTTGGGAGAGGAAGCATGTCATCACATGTGGCCTCCAACACTCCATCCATGAACCTAACATCTTGGGAGTTAGATGGTCCCGGATCCGTTGGAGGCGCTTGTCTCCCGTTACTACCATTAGGTGGAACTCCTTGTCTATTTTGTATTGGAATGTAACCGGTTGTAGTTTGCAAGCCCGCCGGTGGATGAAAAGTTTGCCTAGCATTACTATGGTCATAGTATAAGTTAGGTGGCCTAAGTTCATTGGCCGGTACTCCTTGTGGCCTAGCACCTCGCATATTATCCCTTGCTTGTTGTTGTGGATTAGCCACCGGGTAAGGGACATTAATTATTTTGTCCGGTTGGCGACACGTATCCGAGGGATGACTTCCTCCACAATTGCTACAATTAAACTCTTGACCTTCGGACCAACATTGTCCTTGAGCGTGCCACCTTCCACAAAAGGGATGAAATTCCTTCCTCTCTAAATTTTGGCCACCTTGCCCTCTAGGTTGTGGTCCTCTATTGCTTCCATTTCCATAGTGAGGTGGCGCTTGACCTCGTTGATTTTGTTGAGGTGGGTTACCGTTTCCTCTTTGGTCACGGTTTTGTCCACTTCTACAAAATTGACGCGTGTGGCCCGGTTGGCCACATTGGACACACCATAATCCGGAAGAATGCCTACCCGACTCAACCGGGGGTGGAGGCCCCGGTTGTTGACTCCGGATCATTAATGACATTTGATCCGTGAGGCTTTGCATTTGTTTTATCATAGCCTCTTGGAATCCTAGTTGGCTAGCACCTAGTCTTCTCTCAACCTCCTCCAAGTGTGGATCCGTTCTAGGGGCCGGTAGTGCCAAAAGAGGTGCCGGTTCCCTAACCGCTAAAGGTCGGGGGCCGGTGTCCACAATGGCATATGGAATTTGGTTCTCATACTTAGCGGGTTCTACCGCTACCACCCTAGGGCGTATGGGGATGAATTGTGGGATCAATTCATCCTCCCTTCTCCATAGCCTTTCGTGATCTTTATCCAAGTTTTCAATATCTCTAGCCGCACGCTTGGCATCCGCCAAGGTCAAGGGATTCCTTTCTAGAACACCCCTAATAGTTCCGGACTTAAAAAACCCTTGAATGAAAAATTGCTTTAGCGTGTCGTCGTTGAGCATGGTACCCACAAATCTAGTGCACACTAAATCAAACCTCCTAATGTAAGCCGAAATTTCTTCCTCCCTTCCTTGCTTCAATGACGACAATGCCCTTAATGCGGTACTTTGACCCACTTCCGGCCTAAATTCGTTAAGAAACTCCCTTTGTAATTGTTCCCATCCCCTAAAATGTCCCTCGGCATGATCCCGATACCATTCATAGGCTTCCCCCTCTAGAGTGGTAGGAAACCACACTAACCAATAACCCGGGTCGGTTATGAGGAAGCTAGCCAACCGTTCGATATACCGTTCCATGTGCCGAGAGGGGTCCTCATCCTTGGTCCCATAAAATTTAGGGAGATGAGATGGCATATCCATCGCCGCTAAATTTTGTGGAACCACAATTGGTAGGCCTCTTGGCCTAACCAATGGGTCTATTGGAGGTATAGGAGGTATGGGCGGAATTGGGGGTATGGGTGGTGGATCCATCCCCCGTTCCTCGGCCATGGTGACCGGTGAACTATTCAACAATCCCCTATCAACTTCTACCGGGAATTCTTCTCTAAGTGTGTAATTTTCCGAAGAAGTTTCACCACTCAATTTGGAGGGAGTGATCTCCTCTTCAAGTTGAGCTCCAAGTTCTAAGGTGTCTAGAATTGACCTAGTCCTAGGTTCGACGTTCAAACAACTCTCTATTCTAACATTATCTTGTTCTAATCTATCACTGATTTTAGAGGACCGCCTCTTTCGAGTAGATTTCTCTAGTCCTACTATCAAACTTGGTTTTTGTGAGCGAGTCCTACCTTGCATTCCATAAGAATCGATCGACCCTCACTTGACCACACATAATCCTAGCAATTCCCCTCTTAATATTTTCACTTGTCTTGGTGTGGTTATAATTTTTTTAGGAGGTGAGGAAAAGAACCTGCAAGCCCACTTAGGTGAAAGAATCCCAATAGGGGATAGGCATGTTCATGTTAATTTTTTGGTTAAGTCGGAGCATCACCTCCGCACCTTCCCGCAAATTAACACTCACCACAATACCGATTGTGAGGGGGTGACCTTCCGAGTAGATTATGTTAAAAGTCGAGGCTTCACCCTTCAACTTCTCACACCATCCACAATTCGGGAATTACCCTCTACAACGGATAACAACAATCACGAGTACAAAAGGCATTCCTTAATTAGTTAATGAGTTCACTTTGAAGAAATAAACATACCTTGAGCAATCGCATCCCCCTGTGAGTTAGCACTCCCCTCAATCGTGACTCAATGTAACAACACCATAAACTTTGTGAAATATTAATTTAATCTAGAGCATGAAATGACAACTCCCAAAACTTTGAGACTCACCCCGAGGTGAGTGTCAAAGTTCAATGTCCTAAGGTGAATTTACCCTCTAATGTTTTAATGAGCTACTCGGTTATAGGTTCCTTTTAAGTTCTTAGCAAATCCCCAAAAAGGTTGAGGACGTACCTTCGCCGCGCTCCTTCCTCAAAAATGAATTTGCGTAATTGACAATGCAATTCATTCCAAGGAATAGTTGAAATACAATGAATTCAAATGTAACCCAAAGAGAGAATACTTACCGAGTTTCGGGTGCTCCTTCCCTTCTCTCAAGTTTGTGTCTCCAATTTTTCCTAGTTGCCTCCAAGTCTCCTAGTCGCCTCCAAGTCTTGTAACTACCTTCCGCTTCGCTCCCGGCGGACGCACCAATTATGTGAGGCCAAACCCCCCACCCTTAAGCGTCCGTAGTCCGAGTAGTGGGTTTGGGCTCACATTCCTCCGCGGTATTGGATTTGGACTTGGATGAGTCCATAGTGCAAGGTTCACCCTTCAAGTGGTCTTGGATTTAACTTTGGTCTTTGCTTCCTTTGTCTTGCCATCGCGAGAGTGCTCCACATTCTCCATTAATTTGTGCACGTGGTTTATTTTTAAAGAGAGGATGCAAGTGTTAAAAAACACTATTCTCTATAGTCAATCTCAAATACATTTACTTGTGAAAGCCACACATAACACTAACTAGCATAATGTAACTAACTACTTGTCTATGAGCTAATTAAGTAGGCTATCTACTAAGCTCCTTCATGAACCCATCTCTTTACTTTCTAATTACATAAACCTAGCTCCTTCATAAACCCAACTCCTTCATGAACCCAACTCCTTAGCTTCTAACTAAATAAACCCAGCTCCTTCGTAAACCCAGCTTCTTAGCTTCTAACTAAACAAACCCAGCTCCTTCATAAACCCAGGTCCTTCATAAACCCAGCTCTTTACTTTCTAACTAAACAAACCCAGCTCCTTCATAAACCCAGCTCCTTCATGAACCCACAACTTTGTAGTTGTAATCCCCAACTACCTCACTAATTATTCAAGCCCTTAACTAATCTTCCTACCTAATTTTCCTAATTCTACTAACAACCCCTTTCTAATCACACAATTCTTCTCTAATCCTAAAATCCTAAAATCCTAGAGAGGAGAGGGGGAGAGAGAATTTCCTAACTTCACTAAGACTAACTAATCCACACAAGTATATTTTTGCACTCATCACAACCTCAAGTGCTCAACTCTTAAACATGGAACTTGCAACCACGTGTATTCAAAACATGAACTTTAAGTACCACAAATTGGAATCATGAATTAACTTTAAAATCCTTCACGTCAACACTAATTCTACCAAGAGGTCAAGCCCTCTTCAAGGCTAACAAGCCTTGGCTCTCAAACTAAAAACTAAGCACACACATGTGCTCCAATATGGCTTCCCACACCCACACTTATAACTCGTGGGGTGCCTTGGAGCACAAAGGAAAGAGAGGATGAGTGAGGGAAGAATGAGGGATTATATAGTAAGCTTGAGGGGGTGAGCACCCTCAAGGCTCACGATAAGCCCTTGAGATTTCCTCCTACTTAGTAGGCGCCAATCCTATCTTCTAAGCCTTCCTCCCTCAAATGATCAACAAGGATCCTAATTCGAACATTTAACTAGCCTTGGCTTTCTACCTACCACACTTTACCAAACTTGGGATGCTTCAACCCAAACTTAGCCTCCTTCGCTTTCCGCCGCCATAACTTTCTCCCCTTACTTTCCCAAATCGTTGCTCACCACTTAATTCAAACCACGATGCTTAACTCGTGATTTGATTGGTGCTTTGAGAATTTGCTTATCCTCCACCTTGCATTCTTCCTTGGACCTTCCCCATTAAGTGGCCATGATGAGGTGGTCCACTTGTGCGCTCCATGTGATCCTCCATTCATCCCAATTCGAATGCACTTGCCTCTTGAGTCACTTTGGTTGTCTCCATCCATTTGTACTAGCCTACTCACTAACTACTCAATCCAAGTTCTCCTTACCTATCCTCATTCACTCAAATCCTTCCGAAGGTAAAAACACAATAACAACTCACATCCTAGCCTCTTACAACATGGTACTTCTAAGACTAACATTTCACTCTTTTTATATTTTTGTGAAGTAACATGCTACTTCAAAGTGCATCAACTAACGTTTCAAGGGTCTAAGACTAAATGTGGGCACCCTTTTGGGCTCACACGCTACCTTGACTATTTCAATGTCGATTGAAGTCTCCTCCACATCCACATCCACATCCACATCCACATCCCCGGGCTTCTCCAAAATATCCGCACACAAATCAATTAGATCATTTAGATCTCCACCCACGCATTGTGTGTGGTCCTTCTCCACCGCATCGATCTCAAAGTTGTCTGCATATCGTCGTTGTTCCTCCGCCGCCCTCATCCTCCAAGCTTGTGTAGATTGTGAGAAGGGAGTCATGACATACTCATCACGAAATCGATCCCTAGCACTTCTCTCATCTCTCTCACGCTCGGGTGTTGCATTGAATGGAATATGGGGATCGTCTAAATTGTGTATCTCCTCATCGCATTCTACACCCTCAAACATGACTCTCCCCTTTCCCATCCTATCCATGATACTCTACCTTCGTTATATGTATGAGTCTCAATGATCTACTTATATATTGACCTCTAAGGACTTGATGACCATGACCAATAATTGATGTAATCCAATATGTAGAGGATCCAATTCTCGTTAGTAAGATAAAGTCAACGCAATCGGAATAAAAATAAAGTTGGTTAGGTTAAAAATGTACACTTTTGAAAAAATCTTCCGACATCCGCATCGGAAACCTCTTTGATACCTCTTTGAACTTTCCATATTTGATTAGTTATCCACTCATTCAACAAATCACCAATTTGTGCTTCAATCATAGTGGTTCATATGGTTTCATAACCGATGTCACCCATCCGAATGCACTTTCCTTCAATAAATCATTAATTTGTGCTTCAACCTTAGTGGTTCATATGGTTTCATAACCGATGTCACCCATCCGAATGCACTTTCCTTCAATAAATCATTAATTTGTGCTTCAACCTTAGTGGTTCATATGGTTTCATAACCGATGTCACCCATCTGAATGCACTTTCCTTCAATAAATCATTAATTTGTGCTTCAACCTTAGTGGTTCATATGGTTTCATAACCGATGTCACCCATCCGAATGCACTTTCCTTCAATAAATCATTAATTTGTGCTTCAACCTTAGTGGTTCATATGGTTTCATAACCGATGTCACCCATCCGAATGCACTTTCCTTCAATAAATCATTAATTTGTGCTTCAACCTTAGTGGTTCATATGGTTTCATAACCGATGTCACCCATCCGAATGCACTTTCCTTCAATAAATCATTAATTTGTGCTTCAACCTTAGTGGTTCATATGGTTTCATAACCGATGTCACCCATCCGAATGCACTTTCCTTCAATAAATCATTAATTTGTGCTTCAACCTTAGTGGTTCATAAACCCTAAACCCTAAACCCCTAAACCCTAAACCCTACGTCATTCCAAATTACTACCACATATGTGCCATTGATTTGTTCTCACACTCATGTAGAAGTGTTTCCATACATGGTTTGAGGGTTTAGGTTCCTAGCTTTCCAACGAACCCACCTGCTTTTTTTTTCGATGCCTACATTTTTTTCATTATAATAATCAATCATTGACAAGATCTTGGCCGTTAGATTGGAGGGGTTATTTTGAGCAAGTAATAAAGTGGCATGCTCCTTTGAGTTTGGACTTTTGGGCTTGGCCTTTGGAGGCTTCACACTATGCCCAACTAAGGCTACCCTTACTATATTTTATTGGCTATTTAGGGTTCATTTCTTTGGACTCTCAACAAAGTTGGGCCGCTCAATCGCACTTTGATCCACTCCCAAGGGTTAACATTTATAGATGGTGACTATAGTGTCCGTTTTTTGGCTCTAAAAAATTCATATGAAGTCCAATTCATATGTGGTCGCAATTCTACGCTGTTCCCCTGCCGCCCCGTTCCCTCCCGTCCGCTCCGCGCTCCCCACCCGTCCGCTAATCGTTCCATCTTTCATCCGTTCCCCCCCGTCCGGTCCACGTTCCCCACCCGTCCGCCCCGTTCCCCTCCCTTCCGCGCCACGTTCCCTCCGTCCGCGCCTCGTTCCCCACCGTCCGCTCCTCGTTCCCACCCGTCCGCTCAGCGTTCCCCACCCGTCCGCCCCGCGTTCCCTCCCGTCCGCGAACATGGAGCGGACGGCAGGGGAACAGGGGGCGGACGGGGGGAACTGACGGCAGGGGAACGCGGAGCGGACGTAGGGAACGCAGAGCGGACGGCAGGGGAACGCGGAGCGGACGGCAGGGGAACGCGGAGCGGACGGCAGGGGAACGCGGAGCGGACGGCAGGGGAACGCGGAGCGGACGGCAGGGGAACGCGGAGCGGACGGCAGGGGAACGGTGGCGCGGACGGGAGGGAACGCGGGGCGGACGGGTGGGGAACAAGGAGCGGATGGGTGGGAACGAGGAGCGGACGTGTGGGAACGAGGAGCGGTCGGGTGGGAACGATGAGAGGACGGGATGGGAACGAGGAGCGGACGGGATGGGAACGAGGAGCGGACGGGATGGGAACGCTGGAGCGTATGGAGAGGAGCGTACGGAGGGGAGCGTGGGAGCGGACGGGGGGGAACGCTGGGGGCGGACGGGAAGGAACGGGTGCGGACGGGGGGGAACGCTGGGGGCGGACGGGAGGGAACGGGTGCGGACGGGGGGGGGACTCTGGGGCGGACGGGCGGGAACGGGTGCGGACGGATGCGAACGGGTGCGAACGGGTGCGAACGGGTGCGAACGGGTGGGGACGCGGGAGCGGATGGAGGGGCGGACGGGGGTATATAAGTGGAGGGGACCACTTACATACCTTACTCCACTCCTTCTGGGCGCCCAGACAACCCTCCTCTAACACAGAGTGCGGGGTAGCGGGGCTCTCGGAGGAGTTAAGGATCCCTTTTTTGGGATCCTTTTACACTACTTTTGGCAGGTTGTGGCAGGTTTTGGTAGATCCACGTGGCCGTTATTTGGCATATTCCTTGTGACGCGCCCAGTCAACTGGCCTCTGCGTGAGCGCCGGTAGCGGGGTGCTCGAAGGGTGTGCCGAATAGTTGAACTTTAATTTTTAGGGACATTTTTGAACTAATTCCACAACAACACTATTTTGAAGTGTATGCTTGGATATTTTGTAGCACTATTATGAAGTGCAATTAGTATTTTAAAAAGTAGAGTTCTAGATTAGAATTAGGAACTCCAATTTGGGTGGAATTAGAATTAGAAACTCCAATTTTCAGACATGGCAAGTGGAGGAACTGGAGACATGGCAAGTGCAAGTGGAGGATCTAGTTCTGGGTGTTCCAGAGGACATGGACGCAAGGCCGCTGATTTGGAGTGGAATGTTTACGATGATCCCTCCCAAAAAGCCAGGGTAGGTTGGGAGAATGTACCACAACCGTGGTCAGCGAAGACTGCAATGCAGTACGTGGGCTTCCCTCACTTTGATCGGTTGTGGCCAAGACATTGTCACGAGCGACATTGCAAGGCCGTCAATGCGAGCTATACGCAGCTTGAAGACGTGGAGGCAAAATGGAGATTCCTAACGATACTTAGAAGTATCTCCAATTTGGATAGATGGCCCAAGAGTGCAATTCCAAAGTCGGTGGCGTGTATGATGTATGCGGAGCACGTGTTGCGAGTTAGGGTGGATTGGTCAAGTTTGGGTGCTCTGCATGATCAAAAATTTGGGGGTATTGGAATTGCATTCACTAAATGCACAGTTCCGGATATTCCATACACTCCTGTTCCGGAGTGGTTCAGGAAGAATCCTAAACTAGTGGATGAGCCTGGGGCACCAATTCCAGAAGGTCGGGAACCAAAAAAACCACGTACTCGCAAACGACCAGCCAATGACGTGGAGATGGCCATCGAGGAGGCGTTTGAGCATATGGATGAGGAGGGCATGGAGGTAAATGTCGATGTGGTTAACGAGCTGGTTAACCAGGTGGTTAACGAGGCCCTAAACGAGGTAAACCCTCGTCAACTTGGTGCGGACATGATGGAGAGCAGAATGGAGGCATTGCGCCAGCAACATGCCGAGGAAATTCGTGAGTATAAAGCAAGGATTCTCGAGTTGGAAAATCGACTTGCAACACTTACGATGGGGGAGGCTAGCAGTTCAAGTAGTACACCAATTAACATCCAGTCTTTGGAAGCAGAGAGGGATACAGCTTTACAAGAGGCCATGATTGCAAAGTCACAAGCAGCGGACGTATGTACGAGGAATGAAGTAATGCAAGGAAAGATGGAGGCTTTGCAAAAGGAGGTGGTGGACATGCAACAACAACTTCAAGTGGTCAATGAAGTGGTTGTCGATCACGAATCCAAGATTGGCACACTGGAGGAGCAGAATGCAAGGTTGAGGAAATTTCTATCGGATGCGATCGTGGAGCGAACCAATATGAGGACAGGGACATTGCTTTCTATGGCCAAGGCTCGTCAATATGAAGCTGAATTTGAGAGCATCCAGCGAGAATGGAACCGCAATCATAGATTGCGGAACTTGATGCTCACGTCATGGCCAGATCAAGAACATATGTACCCTAGTAGGTGGGATGATGAGGATGACTTGAAATTGCCTAACGGGAGCTTGGATTGGCGGCAACTGATCGACTCCGATCACCATTGGGATGTGACCCAAGTACATGAATATCCATACAACATGAGGGGTGAGTTGTTATGGCCGGGTCCACATCCAATGGTCTTCGACGGATCCGTGTGTGGGATTTGCGGCAGTCCATTTGGCCCAGAGGGATGCTTTCAAGTTGGATCGTGTGGGGGCCAATTCCATCCACAATGTCTGATAGTGACAATGATCAGGAGACGGCAATGTCCCCATTGCAGATCACCCTTCCACCCTCGTTTGTACCTCCAATTTGGCCTTCGGGATTACATGCCTAAGGACTGGGTGGTAAGGCCAACGGACTATCCCTTCAACCTTTGCGAGTTTGATGGGACTTCTGTTGAGTGGAATTGGTTATTCAATCGTGCAACGGTTGAACTTTGGAACGATAACAAAGATGGCGAATGGACACAAAATCCACGTCAAATTTTGTATGTTGCAGACGAGTTGTTTCCCAACAAGCCCCCAAACCATGGCATGAAAAGATTTTTGTACCAAACTTTTGGTTGGCATTGGGATGCGACAACCATGCAATTACGGAGAGGCATTCAACCTCCTTTTTACAATGCAAGTGGTGAACTATCAATATCGGAGCATGAGTTGGAAGAAGATGCACATGAGATGCCCATGGAACGGGATTCCCATTTTGAAGCGCACTTAGAGCAGTCGTACCACAAACACAGAACGCAGTTGGAGGCAGTTGAAGCACTCTTGAATAGAGTTACGGATGATGCGGTATTGAGATGGCTAAATGGGGGGCCTAGACCACGTAATGCCACTCCACTGTCTCCTGGAAGTCGTCCATATCTCACCCGTGAAACCACGCGAATGATGGAAGCCGGGGAATCATCACGAGCACGACGAGGATCTACTTCAGCTGCAATAGACCTCGATTCAGATTCGGATTAGGCATTTTTGTAGCATGTTTAGAAAGTTGTATAGGAACGGAGGAAGACTTTGTACACATTGAACATATTTCATGTTCAAAGAATATGTAATATAAAGAGGAGTTACCGACAAGTTGTCATTTCTAAGATCGTGTAAAAGATAGCATATGGATGTCACATGTTTTAATGTTATTCGAAACTTTTAAAAACTCACTTGAATATTTGTAATTCATATGATAGTCTAACCAAAAGTACTATTGACTACATAGTCAATATTGAATACTATGGGAGTCCGAAAATCCACGGAAGTACGGATTGGCCTCCGAACCGGGTTAATATCCGGATAATACCCTAAGATTGTTATTAAAGTAGGGTTTCCCAGGGTAGGTTAGTTGTTTTAGAAAATAAGGTTCTAGGCATCCGCCTTACGCGTTAAAATGGTTAAAACGGATACTTTGGCCGGACCGGAAATTAGCCTGAGAAGACCGTTTGGGAACGGTCCGGTCCGGAGCGTCCGGACCGTTAAACGGTTACAAACGGAATCCGAACGGTTACAAGGAGACGGTTGAGGAACCAGACCCGTTGGGAGAGAGGGAAAGTACTTAAACGAGTTTTTCTCCTTCTCCGGGCCATTTGCGCGAGCGGCATTGTTGAGAGAACGAGTGGTGAGTTGCTTTTTCGAGTCACCAGCAGTTGGATTGCTGGGATTCTGTAGTGGTTAGCGGGCAGAGTTCCGGAGGGAAGAATCCGGGTATTGTTGAGAGCTTTGTGCCGCGACGTAAAATGCCGGAAGCAAGAGAGGGAGATGAGAGGGAGCAGGTCCCCATTCCAGTGAAACCCGTATCACCAGCCGTCCCAACGAGAGAATCAGAATTAAACGAGCTGGTAGAGGATCTTAGCCGGATGGGTTGTGAGGGATTGCTCTCCAAGCCCTGGAATCTCCGGGCGGAGGCCACTTTGCGGGAATTCTTGTTCGAGAGGGGCAACCAATGGTTTAGGACAGTTCGGCAGGATCCGGAAAAGTGGACATCAGAGGTATGGGCTGCAGTTTACGGATTTCCGCGAGGAAAGGGTGAGGGTTGGGCTAGCCGCAGGGATAATTTTTATTTAGGGAAATTCCGAACGGAGCCGGACCCAAAAGACGGATTCCATCCTGGGAATTGCCGGAATCACCGAGAGCGGAGAGTCATAGAATTCATCCTGCCCATCCTTAGTCCGGAAAAGCCTAAACGTCTTAGCATCACCATGGCCAATACCCTGTTTGGAGCAATGTCAGGGGTCCGAGCTGTAAATTGGGGTCGCTTAATCCAGGAATACGTAGAGAAGTCCATCCCCCACATTGGCCGGAAACCCTCCTATCTCTCTCCCTACATCCTCCATCTCTACCAGCACCAGGGCTGCATCAATGAAGCGGAAGAGGATATGCTGACGATTGTAGAGGACGAGGTGGCGTACAGGATCGATCCGGAAGCAGGGGTTGCAGAAGCCGGAACGGAAGATTCCAGTGACACAGCGGTTCCGGAACCGCCTTCCGCTCCGTCCCCTCCAAAAGTCCGGAAGCCAGTCTCACCACCACCACGACAGGAAGCCGGTACCAGCCGGGAAGTGCCCTGGAGAGACATCGACCTCTCCACGTTTGAGTTTCCGGAATCCCCCTTCAAGCGCGTCCGGGGAGAGTTGACGGCACTCCAGGAACAATATTTCCGGATGGAGCACATCATTCGAGGAGTGAACCGGGCCTTGGACCACTGTGGACCCGGAAATATCCTCCGGGAATTGGCCAAGCGGACGGACCGGAAACAGGTGGAGACCCTGGAGACGGAAAAGGCACAGCTCACAGCACAGGTGGCTGCTATGACCCGGGAGCTCACCCAGAAGAGCGAGGAGATCCGGAAGCACCAGGCAGAGCAAGCAGTAGTCCTGAGCCGGGTCCGGGAGTTGGTGGGTCATCCGGGAGAGGTCGTCAACAAGGCGCACCTCTATGACCAATTGATGGAGTCAGCGGATCCGTCTTCTGCCCGTCAAACACTGCAGATCCTAGTAAAGTACTCCCGCTCGATGAAGGACCTGCTCAAGGAAATCCAGAAGCTCCTGCCCTCAGGTGGGACCCCCAGGCGGGTACTTTATCCGGGCCCACCCGGATCGCCAACGGGCACCTTGTACGAAGTGGTAGGGGAGGTGGAGTTAGTTCAGGCCTCTCCAACAGGTGTGGGACCCAGTCAGCCAGCCGGAACTCCCCAGCCACCGGAATCCGGAAGATTTCCGGATCGGGAGAAGACCCCTGTTCCGCAACGGACACATTCCTCCCAGGTTCGACGGAAGAGCACAGAACGGTCGGCTAGGTCAGGACGAGGGCAATCACCAAATCCGGATCGGGGCAGGACATCAGCTCGGTCCAGAACACCGGAGAGGGCCAGGACTCCAGCACGGATGAGGACGCCGGATCGGACGAAGTCTCCGGATCGGGGTAAGGCACCCATGTCGCCGGCCGCTCTATCACCTGCTCCGGAGTGCATGATCGTGGAGCAGTGGGCGCCTGCACCCTCACGAGCAGTGTCCGCCAGAGGTCCACGAGCGACTTCAGCTTCCACCGGCCGAAACAGGGAGGGAACCACCGGAGGCGATCCCTCAGCCGTCCAGCGCCCTCGGAAGACGAAGAAGGCTTCCAGACCAGCGCGATCCGGATCGGGTGACGGATCGGAGGAGGATCCGTCCACTGCAGGAGACTCTGAGGAGGAGATCGCCCCTTCCCCAAACATGCGAAGGGTATTTACGAGGCTGCAAGAGCGTCGACTTTTGACCCCCGGGGGAGGTTCCTCCGCCATCAGCGGACCCGCGAGTCACACCAAGGACGAGACGGCTTCGAAGAAGCATCGCACCAGCTAGGGTAGGCTTAGGCAGACAGCTGTAGTTAGATCAGAATTAGGAAAAAGCAGGAATAGGCAGATTTTGACTTTTGGCGAACTTGTAATTCAAAATTCTGTCAGCGCAAAAAGCGGATCGAGATCCGGAATTTCCGCAAAGGGCGAAGTTCCGGATTTCTCGCAGTTAGGGGTTTTCTGAGGGCGGCCAACTTCGCCGCCACCATCAGTTAGGGATTACAGCCTCTACTTAAGGCTGAATAAGGGACAGGAGAAGGGTTCCCTTCTCCATTGTTGTATTGCGTTGCTTCCCACTCAATAAAGCTCTAGTTCTCAATCTATTCTGACTTGTTTTGTGCACGGACTGTTAGGAGAATGTTGCAGATCTAGAGGGAATGAATGAGTAGGAAGTACGGATAGAACAAAGGAGAGGAAACCCGGATCGGATCCGATTGCAGTACTATGGCTCCTTTCTGAGTGTAGTGGGAAGGAAACCTCATTATTCCGGATGTCTGGGTAACGCCCATGTGAGATAGCCGTTGTTAGGACTGGGTAAGATCAGGGAGGTGCCGGACTTACGCCATCCGATCTTCTGAAGAGGTCTCACTGTCCTTGGGCGGGACAATCCGGAAAGTGGTACGGATCGCCCAGTTATCTCAGACTCAGTAGAGCCTAAGTTCGCTGTAGCCGGATCGGTCTGTCGGAAGGAGGAGAGAAACCAGAACGGTTAGGATTCCGGTCCGGAGGATCTCTCCGGCGTGTAGTGGGAAGGAAACCTCATTATTCCGGATGCCTGGGTAACGTCCATGTGAGATAGCCGTCGTTAGGACTGGGTAGGATCCGGAGGTGCCGGACTTACGCCATCCGATCTTCTGAAGAGGTCTCACTGTCCTTGGGCGGGGCAATCCGGAAAGTGGCACGGATCGCCCAGTTATCCCGGATTGACAGATCTCCGGCCGAAGCTTGACCTTTCTGTCGTTGTAGTTCCGGTTCACCATCCGGGTTTTCTGTGTGACCTGCCAGGAAAGATTAGGCCGATCCGGACTGGTTGTGAGAGAATCCGGATTATGACCATACAGGGACGTCTTCGCCGGATGAACCCAATCATCATTGGAGGAAGGATATAGGTAGGTAGATATTGAGGAGAGAGTTATGTAGGAGTAAGACTTATTGGTAGAGGTTCAATCCGGAAGGCAAGTCCCGGGATAAGGACTTCCAAAGGGCCATCCGGATCCGGAAAGCAGATCCGGCCGGTGGTCGACTTTCGAGCAGGAAAAGAGGGTCCTTGACATCCTGCACTTCACAGAATCCCTGGACGATACTCGGATCATCCGGACAGACCGGATTAGGCACTGAAAAGCGCCTATCCGGAACTTTTGGTGTCCGTGTGCTCCCACAAATACCACATAAAGATATAATTATATAAATATGCAATAAATAATTTTAAAAACATGCAATAAATAATTTTATTACTATAATAAAATGATACAACTTCGAACGTAACGTTCGCTTTGTGGTCTAAATGTCTTACCGAAGGCCCTAAGGTTGTAACTTGTATCAATTTTGACGGAAGTAATAAATTATGGGAGTACGTGGGAGCACCGAAAGAACACATTTGTGCAAAACCATTACGTTCGAATCCGTACTGTAGGATCATTTGCTTCGACACATCTTGGGTCCTCTTTAGACTCGTCTGTGCTGAAATCATCATCCGTTTGGGGAGTCGCGCTTCGAAGATGCAACTCTCGGTCACGTTGTGAGAAAATTATCCTCTTGGTCGGCCGGGAGCCATCTGCATCCTGTATGCCATTTTCATCTAGATGTGGTCTACCCTCATCTTCATTGTAGTCTTCAGCAGTAAACGGAAGCGATCGTCCCTGATACCTCTTCCTAGTACGTTTGACACCTCTCGTAGTTCTCTGGCGCCCTCCCCCGTACCACGACTTGAGTGCACTTCATCTCTACTTCCATCTATAAAAGCATCCCCCGTTGTACTTCCGCCTCCAACTCCAAGACCACCTCTTCCATTGGATTGACTGTGTGGAAGTGAAACAGACGCGGGTGGAATTGCAATTGGTATGTTCTCAACAACATGTCGTCGTACAGAAGGACGACGTGGCGCCTCTATAGTAACATTTCTTGAAACATTGTGCATAGCAACCAAAGTAGCACCCACCGCAGTTGCACGTGAAACACCCAATCTAGAAGTATTGGCAATACTTCGAGTGAGAGGACGATGTTGACCTTGTGCATGCAATTGCACCGTAGAGGTGGATGCAATCCTTTGAAGAGCACGGAATCGAGTTGTAGGCATTTCAGGAACATTGGGCGTTGGATCTTCTATACGATGGTTGGATATGAGGGAGGCATCCATGGATTCAGAATGTACTCGGGTTGGAAGTGGATCATGTTGAACGTGCGTTGGCTCATTTACGGGTAGTACATTGTCGCCTTCACCAAATGAAAGAGAATCGCTCCGATGTTGCAAGGAATCTACTTCAATTCCCACATTCTCACTTGCCCCCATAGCAACATTATGGTCAGATGGAAACCCTTCTCCAGTGTGGAGAGTTTCAACATGCGGTCTTCCAATAGACCCCTCATGATCGTCATGCATTCCGTCGTTATGTTGGGGGACATCCGGTTCATCAAACTCAAACATCCCAAGGTTTCCATCACTACCATTGCCATCCTCATCTTCTGAACCATGATTCTCGGAATCGAGGTCATCCAAATCAAAGTCGATGTCATCAACATTGTTGTCTTCATCATTTCCAGCCCTATCAGTTGGATCCACGTCATCTTCGTTGTCATCTTCTTCGTCAAGGTCATCGTCAGAATGGACCTCATTCAATTCGTACCATTGAGCAGGTCTTGGGCCCCTCCGATGTCGAATGAGCCTACTATTGGTATATATGTAGACGAGGTCCTCAGCACGACTATGCTTCAAGCGATTGCGACTCTTGTTGTGAACGTATGAGTACATGCTCCAATTGCGTTCACATGCGGATGCGGAACATACTTGTGCAAGGATACGTCTTGCTATTGTTTGGAGGGCTTTAGCTCCACCTCCCATTGCATCCCACCATTCATGGAGAGGTGCGGCATGCACGCTCGGGTCAGTAGAATCAGCAAAAGGCCCTCGATTTTCAAGAAAATCTTGGTACTGGTGGAGGATTTGGACATAAGTGTCCTCATCTTGAGCAAGCCTGCGAAGAACTCGATTTAGGATTGTCCTCGAATTGTCATCCTCATGGAGTGGGGCCCAACCACGTAGAAGCGGATTTAACATCGCTCCAGCCCAGTGTAGATCATTCAACATCAACCTCCATCTATTTTGAAACGTTACCATAGCATTTGCAGCAAGCTCAGGGCTTAAGCGAAATGGAGGTTTACTGAATCCACGAATATGGGTTTGTAAATCATGCATGACCCTCCAAGCCATTCCCATTGCAGGCGCCTTGCCGTCAAATACACGAAGAGCTTTAACAACCGGGATCACCATATACAAGAAATTTTCGCACGTGTTCCAGAATCCATCAGAACGTATAAAGCTTCGCACAACAGAGCCCTTCATGTAAGAGGTGCCAGATCTCCTCCTCATATCACGCATTAGAGTGATCCAATCCTCATCAACCACCATTCTTTCCAAAGCATTGCGTACTTGGAGAAGACGTTCAATCATGATGAAGTTCGTAGCAAAACGGGTCTCTACAGGTAGGCGGAGTGAGAGATTTGGTGACAACCTCCGGAATATAGCTTGAGAAGCATGATGGTTTTTAACAAATACACAAATATGGCGGGATTTTTTTACCAATTTTTTCACCCATTCCTCCTTCCCCCAATCTTCTAAGAGGAGATCTAGGCAATGTGCAGCACATCCTTGAAAATATAGATCGGGATTTGCTCGAATCAAGTCGCGAGCAGCGGAGGCCATAACTGGGGCATTGTCGGTGCAAACTTGGACCACATTATGTCGACCAACCTTTTCCACAAATGGTTGAATTTGAGCAGCAACGTAGACATGATCCTTGTGATTTCCCGTGGTGTCAATGGTACCCAAGAAAACGTCTCCCTTTGTGCCACATTGAAGAACGTTTAGGAGAGGTCGGTTTTGCACGTTGTCCCATCCATCACAACATATTGTAACACCGTATTTTTCAACGGAATTCCCCAGCTTCTCCTTCACTTGCCTATCTAGGTCAACCTTTATATCAGTTAACAACTTCGTACGGATGGCATTATACGATGGTGGTGTGTAGGCTGGCATTCGATGACGGGCAGTTTCACGCACAGCATGAACAAATGCAGGATGTCTCACAATGTTGAAAGGAATGTTAGCTTCATAAAAAGCCGTTGCCCATGCTCTATCGAGGAGTTGTTTTGTTGACACATTGAACCCTTCCGTTATGTTGAGTTGACGTAGTTCACGAGGAGGAGTGCCATATATCACAACATCAGAATGTTGAGTGGTTTGGGACATAAGCAAAGGCTCTGTTTCACTAATTACGGAGCCCGCTATAATAGGCTCCAAAGGTACAATATCTGCCACCAGAGAGTCCTCATTTACAATGCCTACATGTAAGGGCACAATGCCTCCGCAATGTTCAAACAAGGCCCTAATATGCGGGGGTACCATCCTACATGTGGAAACATCAGAAGCACCCCCTACATGAGGTCTATAACCAAGGTGGGCCAACATTCTATCTCCTCGGTAAGATATGACGAACGGGCAAAACCTACATTTAACCTGCCTTTGTGATTTACCGGGAACCCTCCCCTTATCCTCGTACCAATGATCCCATGCATCGTTTCGGCGTGGCATGACTTCAACAAAACCTGCAAATACAAACAAGTTAGAGCAAGTCACTTTGATCGCATACTAGGTCCTGTTCAAGAGTGCCACGAGGGCAACCCTAATTCACAGACACTAGATTGGACAAAGTATACTCTGCATTCGGGTCTCACGCATTCAATCCTCACTCCTCAAAGGAGAATCAAAAGACTTGAGACACACTATGTCAGTGGAGGCAAAAATGGCACCTTGCACCCTCAATTTATAGTGTTCGAATCGGACGGGGGAGCGGACGGAAGGGGTGGGAGCGGACGGGGGTGCGGACGGGGGAGCGGACGGAGGGGGGGGGAGCGGACGGGGGAGCGGACGGAGGGGGGGGGGAGCGGACGGGGGGGCGGACGGGGGGGGCGGACGGGGGAGCGGATGGAGGGGGGGGCGGACGGGGGAGCGGACGGGGGGGGGGGGCGGACGGGGGAGCGGACGGGGGGGGCGGACGGGGGAGCGGATGGAGGGGGGGCGGACGGGGGAGCGGACGGGGGGGGGGGGGGGGCGGACGGTGGAGCGGACGGGTGAGCGGACGGAGGTGGGGGGAGCGGACGGGGGGGCGGACGGGGGGGCGGACGGGGGGGCGGACGGGGGAGCGGACGGAGGGGGGGGGGAGCGGACGGGGGGGGGGGGCGGACGGGGGAGCGGACGGGTTGGGAGCGGGGCGGGGGACGTGGGCAGACGGAGGTTGGGAACGGGAGCGGACGGGGTGGAACGGGGATTGGGAACGAGGGCGGACGGGTGGGAACGGGGATTGGGAACGGGGGCGGACGGGGGGGCGGACGGGCGCTAGTAGAATTTTCCCCACTTTCCCTTTACTTTGCTGACATGTCGTCACACGTGGACAATGTAAATCCTACGTGTCCGAAATTGGGTAATGTAATTACACAAAAAAATCGGTAAAATTCAAGTCCGGCAGGATAAAGACAGCATCCGGCATAATCCGGCATAATGTCGTGACGGATACGTGTCGTGACGGCACGACATTATGCCGGGATAAGCCTCCGTCACGACACAATAGACAACCCTGAAAAAAATGAGGATCCACAAAAAAAAACCAAGTGCCCTTAGGGTGTTGGAAATGGGCGTCGGACCCGACGCCCATTTCCAGCACCCTAAGGGCACTTGCACCGGACTCAGACTTCGAGGCCCCGTCCAGCTTCAGAACCCCATAACTTCCTCATATGTTCTTCGATTCTAACAATGGACCACTCCATCGTCATCTACATTTCACGTAGATGACAATGGACTACTCACTTGCCCCATTTGGGCAAGCACAAAGGAAGTTATGCCCATTTGAAGGTTCGCAGTCCCAGGAACCACTCCCAGGAGCCACTCCCAGGCCACTGCTGTTCAGGGCGCTGTCCCAGGACAACGCCCCACTCAACTTGCCATATCTTCTAGCTCACACCTCTAAATGAGGTGTTCTAAAGCATTCTAGAATTGGCACGCCATAAGCTATGCATAGCTTATGGCTTCACCCTCATGCCTCCTAGTCTCCGCGGGTAGGAGGCGTTCCCAACGCTCGGGGCCCTCACCCATACTAGGATCACCCCCACAATGCATCCTCAAATTTGGCATAGTCCCCAAAGGTGTCGTTCCAAGGTCCTCACAGATCCACGCCTTTAGTTCCTAGTCCACCCAACCCTTCTGTTCAGTCGAAGTCTCATGTGGTTGTTTCAGATAAGTGTCCTCCATTGCAACCGCCTTCTTCATGTGTGCGCTTCAGTATCGTAGACTGTTTGAAGAAGTTGGCTACTAGGCCAGGGAAGAAGAATCTCCTAAAGAAGCTTGACTACAGTTGCTTTAGACATGAGAAAGTTGAGTGAAAATGTGCCACCAGTATAGGACGGCACGGACGTTGGCCGAGGCCGAGAGTCTTTACCATGGGTTGAGGGCTTGGTGGGTATCTGCTGGGGCCGTGACTGAAAAAACGTTGAGTAATTGGAGTTGTGACTTGCCTTTTGGCACTTCCGCTATCGCCAATGGGGTGGATTTATGACAGGGGAAGCTTATTCGATTTTTGCCATGAACATCAATCCGAACTTTGAAGGGTGATATAGTTTTGAATTTTATGCTAACTTGATCTCACATGCGATGCCTAGAAATTCACGAAGGTAGAACTTGCGGAGATGCCGTCTTGCAACCTTGCGGAGACTGTCCACAACAAGTGGCTTCAAGCGTCCGGCAACAATGGCGGTGATCTTTACGTCACCACGGTGGATGACTATATCCGGGCATTCCTACAGGTCGTCAATTACTACCAGTACTTGAAGGGCGACATGGGTGGGACTGGACCGAGCAAGAAGGAGCTAAGGCTGCGGATGGCGGAACGTAGGGCCCAGAAAACAGATGACCCTAAGGTCCTCTAGGACCCCATGCTAGACATGCCCGGAGCTGACGAGTTATGTACACGCAACCCTCACATGGCGGGAGAGGAAGTGTTTGGCTCCATGAAGCGGAAGCTAGACCTACCCCTTGGAGCTGATGAAGAATCGCACAGGCCTGATAAGGTCAACTTCTCACATCCTTGTGGCTCTGGTAGGCATGTCAAGACTCGTTCCACTCACATGCCAATAATTCTTGAAGAGGAAGATTCCGATGTCGAGGAAGTTGCACCCCCGGCGCCACATGCCGACGATGTCATCCCGTCCCCCACCCACGAGGGACGGATCCGGCACGTCTCTGCCGTCGAGGAGACTAGGGTGAACGTGAAGGAATGGCACATTGCTCGGTTGCCAAAGACTTCTGCCAAATGTTGTTGGGCCCAGAGAGCTGTCACCAAAAAAAAGTATACTGAGAGAATCGTAAGGGGTGCGAAATCAACCCCCGCCCCTACGTACACCGGTCTATGGCACAACACCAGGAGGAATGTGAAAGAGTCCACAGAGTTCTTCTTCTGCTCAGATGATATCGAGAGGTGCGTCAAGGGTAGGAGGCGCAAATGGGTCGTTCAATACTCTGTGCAACAGGAGAGACCAAGCATTCCGGATGTTTGGCCAGTGAAACTTGGTACAAACCTCAAGCAATGTGAGATCCTGGCCCTCGAAGCGGCCGGATTCCAACTGCCACAGAAAGTGCCGGTCTCGCCCAGAAGGCTCTTTTCCACAGCCCCGTCTCCGACAAATCTAGACTCCGTGCCAGTGCCCGCGGATGCGAACATGTATCCTGGGAAGAGAGAAGGGAAAATCGTCAAGCGCACCGCAACCCGTCCAAACCCTCAATAGAGGCTATCCATGGGCTCTTCGGACTCCCTCAAAGCTCGACTCCGCTCGGTCACGATGATTCCCCACCTTGGCCATGGCTGCATCATTGCGCTAGACTCGATGACGCCACCCGACGTGACATAATATCAGATCACCATCAGCTCCCTTCCGAGTTGCACCTGCCCCGCATTCAAGAAGAAAATGACCAACTTTCGAGGGAGGAATCAGTTCTCGTATTGCAAGCATGTCTACTTCATCTTTTTAAAGGTCTGCCATCGCAATCCTGATGTAGACCTGTGAGGCCAAACCCCCCACCCTTAAGCGTCCGTAGTCCGAGTAGTGGGTTTGGGCTCACATTCCTCCGCGGTATTGGATTTGGACTTGGATGAGTCCATAGTGCAAGGTTCACCCTTCAAGTGGTCTTGGATTTAATTGGTGTCTCCATACCGTACATAAGCCTTTAAGTATTAAGAAATACTTATGTGACTTATGTCAATCTCTCCCTCGCACCTTTGGTCTTTGCTTCCTTTGTCTTGCCATCGCGAGAGTGCTCCACATTCTCCATTAATTTGTGCACGTGGTTTATTTTTAAAGAGAGGATGCAAGTGTTAAAAAACACTATTCTCTATAGTCAATCTCAAATACATTTACTTGTGAAAGCCACACATAACACTAACTAGCATAATGTAACTAACTACTTGTCTATGAGCTAATTAAGTAGGCTATCTACTAAGCTCCTTCATGAACCCATCTCTTTACTTTCTAATTACATAAACCTAGCTCCTTCATAAACCCAACTCCTTCATGAACCCAACTCCTTAGCTTCTAACTAAATAAACCCAGCTCCTTCGTAAACCCAGCTTCTTAGCTTCTAACTAAACAAACCCAACTCCTTTATAAACCCAGCTCCTTCATAAACCCAGCTCCTTCATAAACCCAGCTCCTTCATAAACCCAGCTTCTTAGCTTCTAACTAAACAAACCCAGCTCCTTCATAAACCCAGGTCCTTCATAAACCCAGCTCTTTACTTTCTAACTAAACAAACCCAGCTCCTTCATAAACCCAGCTCCTTCATGAACCCACAACTTTGTAGTTGTAATCCCCAACTACCTCACTAATTATTCAAGCCCTTAACTAATCTTCCTACCTAATTTTCCTAATTCTACTAACAACCCCTTTCTAATCACACAATTCTTCTCTAATCCTAAAATCCTAAAATCCTAGAGAGGAGAGGGGGAGAGAGAATTTCCTAACTTCACTAAGACTAACTAATCCACACAAGTATATTTTTGCACTCATCACAACATCAAGTGCTCAACTCTTAAACATGGAACTTGCAACCACGTGTATTCAAAACATGAACTTTAAGTACCACAAATTGGAATCATGAATTAACTTTAAAATCCTCCACGTCAACACTAATTCTACCAAGAGGTCAAGCCCTCTTCAAGGCTAACAAGCCTTGGCTCTCAAACTAAAAACTAAGCACACACATGTGCTCCAATATGGCTTCCCACACCCACACTTATAACTCGTGGGGTGCCTTGGAGCACAAAGGAAAGAGAGGATGAGTGAGGGAAGAATGAGGGATTATATAGTAAGCTTGAGGGGGTGAGCACCCTCAAGGCTCACGATAAGCCCTTGAGATTTCCTCCTACTTAGTAGGCGCCAATCCTATCTTCTAAGCCTTCCTCCCTCAAATGATCAACAAGGATCCTAATTCGAACATTTAACTAGCCTTGGCTTTCTACCTAC
This sequence comes from Polytrichum formosum, assembly GCA_964035585.1. NCBI lineage: Eukaryota > Viridiplantae > Streptophyta > Polytrichopsida > Polytrichales > Polytrichaceae > Polytrichum > Polytrichum formosum. The sequence goes on along the minus strand of OZ037941.1, from coordinate 18,679,368 downwards.
CACACTTTACCAAACTTGGGATGCTTCAACCCAAACTTAGCCTCCTTCGCTTTCCGCCGCCATAACTTTCTCCCCTTACTTTCCCAAATCGTTGCTCACCACTTAATTCAAACCACGATGCTTAACTCGTGATTCGATTGGTGCTTTGAGAATTTGCTTATCCTCCACCTTGCATTCTTCCTTGGACCTTCCCCATTAAGTGGCCATGATGAGGTGGTCCACTTGTGCGCTCCATGTGATCCTCCATTCATCCCAATTCGAATGCACTTGCCTCTTGAGTCACTTTGGTTGTCTCCATCCATTTGTACTAGCCTACTCACTAACTACTCAATCCAAGTTCTCCTTACCTATCCTCATTCACTCAAATCCTTCCGAAGGTAAAAACACAATAACAACTCACATCCTAGCCTCTTACAACATGGTACTTCTAAGACTAACATTTCACTCTTTTTATATTTTTGTGAAGTAACATGCTACTTCAAAGTGCATCAACTAACGTTTCAAGGGTCTAAGACTAAATGTGGGCACCCTTTTGGGCTCACAAGACCATTTCAAATTTAGGGCTTTTTAATTTATTTTTGGACCTATACTTTCCACGGAAATAGGTCATGAATTTTTACTGTTTTAAGAAGAATCTAGAATATTCGAAGAATATTCTAATCTTTTTCTAAATTAGTATGGGAAGTTTACTATTTTTACATCATTTCCGCTCTCCGCTCTCCACATCTCTGCTCTGCGCTCTCCGCTCTCTGCTCACCGCTCACATAGAAGTGTCGTCCTTCTTTGTAGGTGTTAAGAAATCTGCTTATCGCAGTTCCATTCGCAAAAAGAAAACACCGGAGAAGGCGCTCAAAATTGGTCGTCTCATCGACTTGGCGTCTATTCGCGCTGTAAGTGCGCAAGAATGTTGCTCGAGGAACTGTTGTCAATTGTTTCCATGGTCGTTCATCCAACACGTCAGAGTGAACTATTGGAGAAAGTTCTTTGACGAACGAAGGGAATGGGGTACGGAGGTTTTTAGTAGGATGCAAACCATGGGATCGGGACATGGAGTTGTGTTAGAGGGCAAAATTGTCTGTCTCTGTGCTTGGTGGAAAATTCATGGCGTATCTCATGCAACGTTAATGAATTACAAGCAACGATATAGAAATGGAAAGAGATCGTCAATTCATGGCAACAAGGGCATGCGAAAACCCAGAGCGAGGACCATCCAAGCTCAAGCGACTATGGAGTCGATCATTCGTATGAATGCTGATCAAATGCCCCATCAGATGAAAGGAACTGGAAATGGACGGCATGATATTCGCAAAGTTCTCCCTGCTCATCTCACATAAGAGAAGGTGCGGGAGGAAGTTAATGAGGTGAGAAGACGTCACCATTATTTAATGTTTTTTAGGAATCCTCAACATCGGGAGACCTCCCGATGTCCAACCATGTTTCTATGATTAGTGCATTCTTCTATCATGCAGTCCACGCAGATATTGAAATCTTCTGCATATTTGTTTGGGTCCACTGTCACGCAGAGCATCGGGAGGTCTCCCGATTCTATGCATTTCTCGTGTAGAGCTACTGTTGGAATTTCGTTTCCGTTGTTCTATTTCTTTCCTGTTTGTGTTCCCTTCCTTAATCTATATTCATTGCTTTTGGATTCCAAGGCCATTTCATTATGTATTTCTACTTCTCGTCTTTGTCTACATAGGATGATCCATGACCATCGGGAGGCCTCCCGATGGCCATGGCCTTGCAGTTCTTTCCGTTTTTGATTTTCTTTATGCATTCAACATTCTTTTCAAACAGTGGACATGCATTTTGAACATTGGATATTTTCGCAAGCACTCTGTGAGGCCAAACCCCCCACCCTTAAGCGTCCGTAGTCCGAGTAGTGGGTTTGGGCTCACATTCCTCCGCGGTATTGGATTTGGACTTGGATGAGTCCATAGTGCAAGGTTCACCCTTCAAGTGGTCTTGGATTTAACTAGCTCCTTCATAAACCCAACTCCTTCATGAACCCAACTCCTTAGCTTCTAACTAAATAAACCCAGCTCCTTCGTAAACCCAGCTTCTTAGCTTCTAACTAAACAAACCCAGCTCCTTCATAAACCCAGCTCCTTCATGAACCCACAACTTTGTAGTTGTAATCCCCAACTACCTCACTAATTATTCAAGCCCTTAACTAATCTTCCTACCTAATTTTCCTAATTCTACTAACAACCCCTTTCTAATCACACAATTCTTCTCTAATCCTAAAATCCTAAAATCCTAGAGAGGAGAGGGGGAGAGAGAATTTCCTAACTTCACTAAGACTAACTAATCCACACAAGTATATTTTTGCACTCATCACAACCTCAAGTGCTCAACTCTTAAACATGGAACTTGCAACCACGTGTATTCAAAACATGAACTTTAAGTACCACAAATTGGAATCATGAATTAACTTTAAAATCCTTCACGTCAACACTAATTCTACCAAGATGTCAAGCCCTCTTCAAGGCTAACAAGCCTTGGCTCTCAAACTAAAAACTAAGCACACACATGTGCTCCAATATGGCTTCCCACACCCACACTTATAACTCGTGGGGTGCCTTGGAGCACAAAGGAAAGAGAGGATGAGTGAGGGAAGAATGAGGGATTATATAGTAAGCTTGAGGGGGTGAGCACCCTCAAGGCTCACGATAAGCTCTTGAGATTTCCTCCTACTTAGTAGGCGCCAATCCTATCTTCTAAGCCTTCCTCCCTCAAATGATCAACAAGGATCCTAATTCGAACATTTAACTAGCCTTGGCTTTCTACCTACCACACTTTACCAAACTTGGGATGCTTCAACCCAAACTTAGCCTCCTTCGCTTTCCGCCGCCATAACTTTCTCCCCTTACTTTCCCAAATCGTTGCTCACCACTTAATTCAAACCACGATGCTTAACTCGTGATTTGATTGGTGCTTTGAGAATTTGCTTATCCTCCACCTTGCATTCTTCCTTGGACCTTCCCCATTAAGTGGCCATGATGAGGTGGTCCACTTGTGCGCTCCATGTGATCCTCCATTCATCCCAATTCGAATGCACTTGCCTCTTGAGTCACTTTGGTTGTCTCCATCCATTTGTACTAGCCTACTCACTAACTACTCAATCCAAGTTCTCCTTACCTATCCTCATTCACTCAAATCCTTCCGAAGGTAAAAACACAATAACAACTCACATCCTAGCCTCTTACAACATGGTACTTCTAAGACTAACATTTCACTCTTTTTATATTTTTGTGAAGTAACATGCTACTTCAAAGTGCATCAACTAACGTTTCAAGGGTCTAAGACTAAATGTGGGCACCCTTTTGGGCTCACATAATTGGCGACCATCGGGGGATGAATCCAAACATCTCTTGCTCCAAGGGTAAGTTGCCTAGTCAAGCTCGGTACTCCTTACATCTACTTCCCGATGTACGGGTAGGAAAGAGCTCACCATTCAACGTTTCCAATTGAATTGAATTATTAGGAAAGACCTCATAGACAAGGTAAGGTCCTAATCATACCGCATCGAATTTCGCCGGAAATTCAAGCTTTCGTGCGTCTTGAATCATGACCATCATTCCCGGTGTTAGGGCCCTTCTCTTATGTCGTTTGTCGAAAGTAATCTTTCTCCTTCTTTGGATTGCCTCAATATGTTGAGCCGCCATTCTCCTCCCTTCGTCAAGTGCTTCCAAATCGGTTAGTCGATTTCGTAAGGATTGACTTTCGGTAAGTCTCGTACTCACGGCCACCCTAAGTGACTCGACTTCATATTCGATTGGTAGTGTCGCTTCAAGACCATAGACTAAGGAAAATGGTGTAGCACGCGTAGTTACCTTATAGGTTGTACGGTATGCCCAAAGTGCCGCCGTTAGTTTCGTATCCCAATCCCGCTTCGAGTCTATAACCGTCTTGCGTAGTATACTCACCAAAATTCCGTTAACCCTTTCCGTTTGTCCATTGGTTTGTGGGTGGTAGGGAGTAGTCTTCCGGTGATCAATTTTAAATTTCTCTGTCATCTCTCGAATCAAGTCATTCAAAAAGTGAGTACCCCTATCGCTTACTAGGATCTTCGGCACCCCGAACCGCGAAATTATGTTTTCGTACATAAATGTTGCCGCGTGTTCCGCCGTGTCGGTCTTCACCGCTTTGGCTTCCGCCCACTTGGTGAGGTACTCGGTTGCCACCACAATATATTTCATTCCTTTTGAAGATTGGGGATGGACCTCACCCACATAGTCGATGCCCCATTTTTCGAAAGGAATTAAGGGTAATGATACATGTAAAGGCATCTCCATTCTAAGGTCGTTTCGGGCATACCGTTGGCAAGCGTCGCATTTCCTTACATAGTCATGGGCGTCCTTAAATAGTGTAGGCCAAAAGTAGCCCGCTCTAAGTATTTTTTGCCCGGTGAGTTGACCCGAGAAGTGACCGCCGCAAGCGCTATCGTGGCAAGCGATTAAAATCGCTTCAACCTCCGTTTTTGACACGCATCGTCGTAAAATACCATCGGACCCCCTTCTAAACAACCTATGGCCCACTACAACAAATTGCCTACTATTTACCCTCACCTTCCTTCTCTCTTCTTTTGTCCACTCTTTGGGCAACTTGTGGGTTGTTAGAAATTCCACTATGCCCGCATACCACTCCGGTGTAGAAGTGACCACAAAGAGGCTATCATCTACTAACATATCATTTACCGGATTTTTTCCTATCTCCTCCGACAACCTAGACAAGTGGTCCGCTTGTAAATGCATACGACCCGGTTTATATTCCACCGTGTAGTCGAATTCTTCTAATAACAAAACCCACCTAGCTAACCTACCACTTAACTCCGCCTTGTTAACTAGATACTTGATAGCCATGTGGTCAACAAAAAATACAACCGGGTTGCACATGAGGTAATGCCTAAACTTTTTAACGGAAAACACCATGGCTAGGCACTCCCTCTCCGTTGTAGAGTAGTTTCTTTCGGCGGGGGTCAATTGCTTACTCGCATAAGCTATAGGTTGATCCTTCTCTTTTTCTCCCGTTGCTTGACAAAGCGCACTCCCTATTGCCACATTACTAGCATCACAATAGACGTGAAAAGGTTTACCCCAATTGGGTGGTATCAACACCGGATAGGTGCTCAACCTATCCCGCAATTCCTCAAAGGCTTTTTGACAAGCATCCGTCCACTCGAATTTGACATCCTTTTTGAGCAAATGGGTAATGGGCACCGCTATCTTTGAAAAATTAGGAATAAGTTCCCGGTACCATCCCACATGTCCTAACAACTTAGAGATCCCCTTGGAATTGGTTGGAGTTGCCAAGTCGCTTATGGCCGCAATCTTATCCGGATCGGGTTCTCTACCTTTCTCACTAACAACATAACCCAACAACACTCCCTTATTCACTCCCAAAAATGTCTTATCCGGGTTCAATGCTAACCTCATCTTCCTACACCTAACCAATGCCTCCCTAACACAATGTAGGTGATCGTCCACATTACTTTGTGTGCTAAAATCGTCCACAAAGACGGTCATGGATTTGAACAACAAGTCGGTGAAGATATACATTACTAATCGTTGGAAAGTAGCCGGGGCATTACATAACCCAAATGGCATCACTACCCACACAAAAGTACCCCAAGGTGTAGTAAAAGCCGTTTTATGGATATCTTGGAGGGCTATGGAAATTTGATTATAACCCGCATACCCATCCATAAAGGTATATCGCGAATGACCTCCAACCTCCTCAAGCAACAAGGTGATAAAAGGTAAGGGGAAGTGATCCTTTTGTGTGCACGAATTCAATTTCCTATAGTCGACACAAACCCTTAATTTCCCATTTTTTTTCTTTACTAAGACCATAGGAGAAACCCAATCCGTGATTTCCACCGGCTTGATAAACCCGGCCTTCAATAATCTTTCCAATTCCGCTTTCACCAACAATTGCAATTGAGGATTCATCCTCCTCTCCTTTTGTCTAATTGGCCTCGCCCCCGGAATTAAAGGAATCCGGTGCTCTACCATTTCCCTAGGAATTCCCTTAAGCTCATCGTAGGACCATGCAAAAGTATCACTAAACTCATCCACCAAATTGCTATACTCCCTAACCTCTTTCTCCCCCAATTTGGAACCCATCTTCATTTGTCGGGTTTTTCCATTCTTTAATTTCACATCCACGTACCGCCAATCCGCTTCCGACACATGTGCTTGTTCCTCTTTGTTCCGATACCAATCGGAAGGCACATTGGGGTAATCTTTCACATCTTGACCTACAACTATCCCCGTAGACGTGGTCTTGAAATGTAAAGGCTCCTCCAATTTCGATGACTCAATAATCACATCCTCCTCTTGAGTCCCATCTACATGAATTAAACTAACCTCACCCTCTTCCACGTCATCTACCCAAGGTGTTAACCCACCGCTAACCCACTCTTCCTCGGTGAGCACCTCACATGGCTCCAACAATGAGCCCTCTCCTAAACTAACACTAGGAAATTCACTCCCTAAGCCTACTTGGTGAAATGTAACCATTACATCAACCTCGGACTCGGGGTACTCCCTTAGCCATTGGGCATAATCCCCATTATCCCCATAATTGTAAAAATTAGGACCTAGACTTCCCGAGCCCGAATCTATAACAACCCTTTGACCTTCGGGATGGACGACTCCCACCAATGCCTTGCCAATCTCATTCTCGTTTAAGTCATCAATTTCCTTCTCCAATGGCAAATACATCTCCTTCTTCATCCATCCTTCTAATGAACCAATGGACACTATGACCCTATTACCCTCCGGACCATAAGTGATGGATGGTTTAGGTCCACCCCAATTGACCATAGCATTCGCCATCCGCAACCAAGGCCTACCTAGCAAAATGGGGAAGGTGTCCTTGTTGGAGTGCATTTTAATGACATGGAAGGTGACCAAGTACTCCTCGCCTCCCGTAGTCATTCTACAATCCTTGATCATCCCCAAAGGCGTAGTCGAACTTTGATTTGCCATATTTATGACCAAAGGTGAAGGCCCCGTGAGTCCAAGTCCCAATTTTTTCATAGTATCCTCCGGTAGTATATTTAGACTACTCCCTCCGTCGACTAGCACATTAGGAACCACCTTATCTACTATAACAACTTCTATTTCTATAGCTTTCACGTCTCTTCCACCTTGTGATTGGATCCTAGCGGCTATTTTAGCTTTCACCTTCCTCATCCTCTTGTGTACCGGCATTCCCTCCTTTAATGTTTTCCTTGCCGTGGGTGAAATTTCCAATAGTTGGCCGAAAGTAATATCCGCCTTGAGTGTACTAAGGTCCGCCCACAAGTCGTACCCGGTAGATCTTTCCACCTTAGAATTACCCACTACGTCGAATTCGTCTACGGGAACCCCCGGTCCTTCCCATTCACCCACATCGCTATTATCCAAGTCATGTACCGCATTAGTCCTCTCCCTATTTTGTAAAATTATATTTTCCCTCTCCACATCCTTAGTAGCTCTTCTAGCTACCCTATCCAACTCGGAGAGATTAATCTCTTCATCCGAAGAGTAATTTCCTTGCTCTCCTATTCCTACCTCCAACGGGGCATCCCCTCTCCTAGCCCTAGTAGTTACCGCTAGTGCAGGTGCTTCTTCAACCACACCCTTACCCTTCACTAACTCATATGTAATAGCATTGGTGTGAGGAGGCCATTGACTTTGCTCCTCTCCAATTCTCGTTGGGAGAGGAAGCATGTCATCACATGTGGCCTCCAACACTCCATCCATGAACCTAACATCTTGGGAGTTAGATGGTCCCGGATCCGTTGGAGGCGCTTGTCTCCCGTTACTACCATTAGGTGGAACTCCTTGTCTATTTTGTATTGGAATGTAACCGGTTGTAGTTTGCAAGCCCGCCGGTGGATGAAAAGTTTGTCTAGCATTACTATGGTCATAGTATAAGTTAGGTGGCCTAAGTTCATTGGCCGGTACTCCTTGTGGCCTAGCACCTCGCATATTATCCCTTGCTTGTTGTTGTGGATTAGCCACCGGGTAAGGGACATTAATTATTTTGTCCGGTTGGCGACACGTATCCGAGGGATGACTTCCTCCACAATTGCTACAATTAAACTCTTGACCTTCGGACCAACATTGTCCTTGAGCGTGCCACCTTCCACAAAAGGGATGAAATTCCTTCTTCTCTAAATTTTGGCCACCTTGCCCTCTAGGTTGTGGTCCTCTATTGCTTCCATTTCCATAGTGAGGTGGCGCTTGACCTCGTTGATTTTGTTGAGGTGGGTTACCGTTTCCTCTTTGGTCACGGTTTTGTCCACTTCTACAAAATTGACGCGTGTGGCCCGGTTGGCCACATTGGACACACCATAATCCGGAAGAATGCCTACCCGACTCAACCGGGGGTGGAGGCCCCGGTTGTTGACTCCGGATCATTAATGACATTTGATCCGTGAGGCTTTGCATTTGTTTTATCATAGCCTCTTGGAATCCTAGTTGGCTAGCACCTAGTCTTCTCTCAACCTCCTCCAAGTGTGGATCCGTTCTAGGGGCCGGTAGTGCCAAAAGAGGTGCCGGTTCCCTAACCGCTAAAGGTCGGGGGCCGGTGTCCACAATGGCATATGGAATTTGGTTCTCATACTTAGTGGGTTCTACCGCTACCACCCTAGGGCGTATGGGGATGAATTGTGGGATCAATTCATCCTCCCTTCTCCATAGCCTTTCGTGATCTTTATCCAAGTTTTCAATATCTCTAGCCGCACGCTTGGCATCCGCCAAGGTCAAGGGATTCCTTTCTAGAACACTCCTAATAGTTCCGGACTTAAAAAACCCTTGAATGAAAAATTGCTTTAGCGTGTCGTCGTTGAGCATGGTACCCACAAATCTAGTGCACACTAAATCAAACCTCCTAATGTAAGCCGAAATTTCTTCCTCCCTTCCTTGCTTCAATGACGACAATGCCCTTAATGCGGTACTTTGACCCACTTCCGGCCTAAATTCGTTAAGAAACTCCCTTTGTAATTGTTCCCATCCCCTAAAATGTCCCTCGGCATGATCCCGATACCATTCATAGGCTTCCCCCTCTAGAGTGGTAGGAAACCACACTAACCAATAACCCGGGTCGGTTATGAGGAAGCTAGCCAACCGTTCGATATACCGTTCCATGTGCCGAGAGGGGTCCTCATCCTTGGTCCCATAAAATTTAGGGAGATGAGATGGCATATCCATCGCCGCTAAATTTTGTGGAACCACAATTGGTAGGCCTCTTGGCCTAACCAATGGGTCTATTGGAGGTATAGGAGGTATGGGCGGAATTGGGGGTATGGGTGGTGGATCCATCCCCCGTTCCTCGGCCATGGTGACCGGTGAACTATTCAACAATCCCCTATCAACTTCTACCGGGAATTCTTCTCTAAGTGTGTAATTTTCCGAAGAAGTTTCACCACTCAATTTGGAGGGAGTGATCTCCTCTTCAAGTTGAGCCCCAAGTTCTAAGGTGTCTAGAATTGACCTAGTCCTAGGTTCGACGTTCAAACAACTCTCTATTCTAACATTATCTTGTTCTAATCTATCACTGATTTTAGAGGACCGCCTCTTTCGAGTAGATTTCTCTAGTCCTACTATCAAACTTGGTTTTTGTGAGCGAGTCCTACCTTGCATTCCATAAGAATCGATCGACCCTCACTTGACCACACATAATCCTAGCAATTCCCCTCTTAATATTTTCACTTGTCTTGGTGTGGTTATAATTTTTTTTAGGAGGTGAGGAAAAGAACCTGCAAGCCCACTTAGGTGAAAGAATCCCAATAGGGGATAGGCATGTTCATGTTAATTTTTTGGTTAAGTCGGAGCATCACCTCCGCACCTTCCCGCAAATTAACACTCACCACAATACCGATTGTGAGGGGGTGACCTTCCGAGTAGATTATGTTAAAAGTCGAGGCTTCACCCTTCAACTTCTCACACCATCCACAATTCGGGAATTACCCTCTACAACGGATAACAACAATCACGAGTACAAAAGGCATTCCTTAATTAGTTAATGAGTTCACTTTGAAGAAATAAACATACCTTGAGCAATCGCATCCCCCTGTGAGTTAGCACTCCCCTCAATCGTGACTCAATGTAACAACACCATAAACTTTGTGAAATATTAATTTAATCTAGAGCATGAAATGACAACTCCCAAAACTTTGAGACTCACCCCGAGGTGAGTGTCAAAGTTCAATGTCCTAAGGTGAATTTACCCTCTAATGTTTTAATGAGCTACTCGGTTATAGGTTCCTTTTAAGTTCTTAGCAAATCCCCAAAAAGGTTGAGGACGTACCTTCGCCGCGCTCCTTCCTCAAAAATGAATTTGCGTAATTGACAATGCAATTCATTCCAAGGAATAGTTGAAATACAATGAATTCAAATGTAACCCAAAGAGAGAATACTTACCGAGTTTCGGGTGCTCCTTCCCTTCTCTCAAGTTTGTGTCTCCAATTTTTCCTAGTTGCCTCCAAGTCTCCTAGTCGCCTCCAAGTCTTGTAACTACCTTCCGCTTCGCTCCCGGCGGACGCACCAATTATGTGAGGCCAAACCCCCCACCCTTAAGCGTCCGTAGTCCGAGTAGTGGGTTTGGGCTCACATTCCTCCGCGGTATTGGATTTGGACTTGGATGAGTCCATAGTGCAAGGTTCACCCTTCAAGTGGTCTTGGATTTAACTAGCTCCTTCATAAACCCAACTCCTTCATGAACCCAACTCCTTAGCTTCTAACTAAATAAACCCAGCTCCTTCGTAAACCCAGCTTCTTAGCTTCTAACTAAACAAACCCAGCTCCTTCATAAACCCAGCTCCTTCATGAACCCACAACTTTGTAGTTGTAATCCCCAACTACCTCACTAATTATTCAAGCCCTTAACTAATCTTCCTACCTAATTTTCCTAATTCTACTAACAACCCCTTTCTAATCACACAATTCTTCTCTAATCCTAAAATCCTAAAATCCTAGAGAGGAGAGGGGGAGAGAGAATTTCCTAACTTCACTAAGACTAACTAATCCACACAAGTATATTTTTGCACTCATCACAACCTCAAGTGCTCAACTCTTAAACATGGAACTTGCAACCACGTGTATTCAAAACATGAACTTTAAGTACCACAAATTGGAATCATGAATTAACTTTAAAATCCTTCACGTCAACACTAATTCTACCAAGATGTCAAGCCCTCTTCAAGGCTAACAAGCCTTGGCTCTCAAACTAAAAACTAAGCACACACATGTGCTCCAATATGGCTTCCCACACCCACACTTATAACTCGTGGGGTGCCTTGGAGCACAAAGGAAAGAGAGGATGAGTGAGGGAAGAATGAGGGATTATATAGTAAGCTTGAGGGGGTGAGCACCCTCAAGGCTCACGATAAGCCCTTGAGATTTCCTCCTACTTAGTAGGCGCCAATCCTATCTTCTAAGCCTTCCTCCCTCAAATGATCAACAAGGATCCTAATTCGAACATTTAACTAGCCTTGGCTTTCTACCTACCACACTTTACCAAACTTGGGATGCTTCAACCCAAACTTAGCCTCCTTCGCTTTCCGCCGCCATAACTTTCTCCCCTTACTTTCCCAAATCGTTGCTCACCACTTAATTCAAACCACGATGCTTAACTCGTGATTTGATTGGTGCTTTGAGAATTTGCTTATCCTCCACCTTGCATTCTTCCTTGGACCTTCCCCATTAAGTGGCCATGATGAGGTGGTCCACTTGTGCGCTCCATGTGATCCTCCATTCATCCCAATTCGAATGCACTTGCCTCTTGAGTCACTTTGGTTGTCTCCATCCATTTGTACTAGCCTACTCACTAACTACTCAATCCAAGTTCTCCTTACCTATCCTCATTCACTCAAATCCTTCCGAAGGTAAAAACACAATAACAACTCACATCCTAGCCTCTTACAACATGGTACTTCTAAGACTAATATTTCACTCTTTTTATATTTTTGTGAAGTAACATGCTACTTCAAAGTGCATCAACTAACGTTTCAAGGGTCTAAGACTAAATGTGGGCACCCTTTTGGGCTCACACACTCTGTTCAGAGTCTGTATTTATTCATATACAAAAATTTGGTACATTTGAGGCTCCATCCTATTCTACTTATTTTCCAATCAACTACGACTTTCCAATCAACTACGACACGCTACTCGAGTCTTGAGTTGCCAAGCTTTCGTAGCGCTCTTCGTCAGATTCTGTGCAAGAACACTATATTCGTTAAATTGAGACTTTCTCTAGTCTCAAATTAATATATGGATCAAATAACATGAAGATGCCCGAAACTATATTGTCAACAATCTCAAATATATTATATGTTCTAATATCCCAAATCTATGATGTGCGGACATAAGCACATATGGTAGAGCATTCGACACCAACTTCATCAACAGAAACACATTGGGTAGAGCACTCCAAACAAAATTCACCCAAAAAACACATATAATGATTTCTATTATTAGCATGGTCAATAAAATATAGACATTACAACATAAAAGTGCATGTAATAAATGCATATTTCTTCAATCGACAATTTTGTTTTGAAATATAGTAAATGGATATTCATCCATCCCCAAACAATATAGCATTCGTAAGTTCAACCCAAACTCTACCCCAATTTTGAAGTGCACACATATGAGTACTATATATTGCTAGAATTACATATGAAACTATAATCATGCTAACACAATCCTACCAACTTTTCATTCAATGTGGATGGCTTCTTGTGCGATCCGAGCAAGGTTGTCTTTTGCAAAAGTTATGTACTTTTGAGGGATGGACACTGATCCACTATGATTTTTCCGTGGTTTTCATGCTATGAATATGGAATCTGTATCCACCCAAGATGGACCATGCTCAAAATCCACCTTCCACCGAAAATTATGGTTTGTATCCCAGCCTGTATAATGTCGAATCACATCTTCGTTCCGTGCTGTCGGTCGGTAGTACTCCACTTGTATTTGTCGAAAATGAGGGCTGGAAGTTGCAAAATTTGGTTTAGACAAAGCTCTTGCCACCCACACTGGCTTCGCATATGTCTCATCTCCAGGACGCAAAATGAGCATATAACCTTCATGACAATCCACCGCAATGCGGAAAGAAGGTGGGGGACGTTGACTAGCAGGCCCAACGTAATGGTCGTCCACATCAAACTCCTCACGAACCTCTCCATTTTCCAAAAGGCAAGCCTCCGAAGCTTGTACATCGACACGAGTTTGTGGCCAAAACCCGTGCCTCAAATTATCAGGGCTATCTTGGTGTAGGTCTGCCAAGGCGGCACGAACACGTGTCCAATAATGTATCCAACTCCCGTAACGATGCCAACATGATCCACCAACATCCGCTATCTTCAAACTCTCCCAATATTGTATGAAGCCTGATATACCTTTCAAAATATCCTCCAAATTCTTCATGGGTATTGGCTTGCAAGGCCTAGGCTCTCCATCCGGTAACATCGTCTTTCCATCCGCATCCACGCGCCACACAAGGAGACCCTCCGGCGGGCTCCAGTCTTGTGTCGTGCACAACAACTTGTATTGCATGGCGGGTACACCATCGTCACGCATGTAGAAGCGGAATTGTTGTGGCTTCGTATGCCCAATCAATCGGTGAAACACTATATTCGTTAAATGGAGACTTTTTCATGATTCTGAGACTATTGAAGTATGTAAAGTCATAAACAAATGATACAAAGTACCCAAACCACAAACAAATTACATGGAAATAGATGAATTACAACCATAAAACAAACATTAATTACATGAGTCGTAGAGCACGAACAAAATCTCCAACAATAAAGACAATATTGATGCACCCAAACGTATACAATGCAAACCAAGATGGAAAATAAATATATTATATATATTGAATATCGAACACAAGGAGTAGTATTCAAGAAATAATACTAATTAAAAATTCAAACCATCAAATGTCTAGGTACTAGGAATATTAAAAATAATTTAGTGTTGATTATATGCGATAGCCTTTGCGGCCGCCTCCTTCTCTTTTGCTTTCCGTGCCTCGATGCCCCTAAAAATCTCATCTTTGCGGCTGTAACTTTTGTTCCGGACAGGGCCCATTGATCCAAGCGCATTCAAATAATTCCGTTGGGATACCGCACTATGGGAGGAGATGGAGCTTGGTGTATCGTATGTTGATGATTGCCTAACACTCCGGCGAAGCCCAAGGGAATGCTCAGATTTTGATGTCCCAACTATCATTGGAGAAGAGACCTAATATGAGGTTCGAAGGAACATACCACAACAAGACGTTTAGGATGCGAGTCCGTAAACTTGGGTCAACGCCAAAAAATTTAGGAGCCAATGAAAGTTTCATACACAATTCCAAATAAACTACTATAAGAATGCTTAGAAAACGGAATATGAGCAAGTGATAGCGTACCTTTGTTGCGGGTTCTGAGACAGGGGTCATAGTTTTGAACGGGCCAACACTGCCATTTGCCAACTCATACATTGATGAGGAATGTCTCCCACTCCGTCGAAGTGTGAGACAACGGTCGGACTCAGACCGGCACACGGTTGGGGGAGTTGATTTGGGTTCGGTTCCGACGATACGTAGCGGGGGGGCATCGACACACGGAGGCACATCGACAGGGAGCAGGTTTGTTGCACAAGGAACGGAATCGTCGGGGTCGCCGCATGGAAGGGGAGCCTCCAAGCATAGACGTCTATTGGGACCTTGACGTACATCGTCGTCAAACCCGGACGGCGAGGTCCCTCGACGGCGTTCGAGTGCCCGTTTATCTTTGCAAAGAGGAGAGGGCGAAGGAGCATATGTGAGGTTGACGACTCGTGCGGGCGGGCTGTCCACGACGCCGTTGTTGCCCTCGGCGTCCTTGGAATAATCAACAGCGGAGGCTGCGTCCACCGCCGAGAACTGGTAGAGTGAGGGCAATTGGAATTCGCTCAAACCACAAGACAGGGAGCCGGGAGAAGACGGGGACACATAGGGGCCGTTGGTGACAGGGGACACACTTTGGGGGTGCAACTATGAGAACACATACCCATGGAAAATAGCAAGCATTAGGTACTACAACAATGTCAAGGAACATATTGGCACACGACCACAAAGTGTAGATAATCTCAAATTAAATTATTGAAAGCCGCGAGCCGGCGGATGGCCATATATACATCTGAGTTGGGGGCAAGCGGCCCATTGCCAATAGGGTTAGTGAGGACAAAATCCGGGACGCTACCGGGGTGACGCACAAGCCTCCTAATGTAAGGACCTAGCTCATTAACTAGGAAGGTGTCATTTCTACGGCCGGTCCATGAGTCGGGGAAGACGACGGTGCCAGGGGGGTTAAGGACACTCTTGGTTGGGCTATCGTCAACAAGGAGGGTGTTGTCCGAGGTCGGCCACCACCCGTGAGGGACCCCCTCCAACCGAGGAATGCCAACCCAAAGTCTAGATTTGAGGACTTTCAAGAACTGTTGGCCCCCGCCCCCTCCGAACTTGGGCACAGGCGCACCCCTCTCATCGAACATCTCATCACACGCCTCCTGCCCTAGTACTAGGCAAGGACTCGGGAGCCCGGCAAAAAGGAACTTAACAATGGGCTCCGTGTTGTCCAAAACCATGGAGCTCCATACGACGACATGAGCAAGGTCGAGCACCTCGCGGAGAAAGGCGCGCAAGCCGGGACGGGCTCGAACGGCCTTTCGATTAACGAGGGTGTCGAGTTCCCCGTCGTAGTCCATCTCTTCCGGACTTCGGAAGGGAGTCAAGGGGACCCTAGGGATGTGTTTGGTGTGACACAACACCCCATTGAGGTCAAATACTATGAATGGTTTACGACCGGGTTGACGTCTTCTTTCCGATGGGATGCGAGCTATCTCCGATAGACCCTGTGATTAACATTTAACTAGGACAATGTTACCATGAAAGAAAACTAAGAACAACTGGCAAAGCAAAATCCCAAGGATAAGCAAAGAAACAATAGAGAACGAAATTACATCGACAACGAAGTGCAAGTAATATAGTTACAAGTAATATAGACAAAGACGTGCAAGTAATATAGTTCGAAAATAATAATTTATTTCAAGGTGTAATATACATTTTGTTTTCTCTATTCACAAACTAACTCCGCGCGTAATAAATGTAAGGCCATCCGTGCAGACCGGAATCTAAACTACAAAAATGTCGCGCCAATATGGGGTGAAGGTCGAAGGCACACTCGACATAAAGCAGGACCCATGAAGACATGCGGACGCGCGTCCGTAACCAGGGGAGGGGGAGGCAGGCAGGCCTCAAGCAAGGTTGGTTACCTCAGCATGTGGAGGCAAGGCGCCGCCATTGCCCTCCTCGTCGCGGCCCTGGTCGACTTGCGGACGCGCGTCCGTAAACTCGGGCAAGATCTCCACGTCGGTGTCCATATCTCTGGAGAGGGACTGGGACGCCTGGGTGCCGACGTCGTCCTGCCCAACTTGACTTCGGCTCTGCGCGCCTTCCGTCTGGAAAAGTTGTTGGGAAGGTGTCGGGCTCTCCTGCGATTCCTCCACACGTTCAGTGTGTATCGCAGTGTCATAGACCGACCTATCCAAATCCCTCTTGAGAATGGTGAAGCTGGTAGACTCATCCTCGGACACGGACCCCCGAAGCGGGATGGTGGAATGACCTGCAGAGTTACGGACGCGCGTCCGTAACTCGTCCACCTCACTCACAGCCGGAATCACCGTTGGGATCGACAACTGGGTGGAACCTACAGGCACCGTGTCTATGGCAGGGGCGGGAGGGTACTGAAATTGAACAGGCGGTGGAGGCACGACGAAAGGTGGCATATTTGACGTGCTGGGGGGAGGAGCGTACACCATTGGTGGTCTGGCGGTCATCTGCGCGAAAAAACCCATGAGTTGGGCGTGCATCTCTTGAGACTCTCTTCGTTGTCTTTCCAGTTCAAACTGGATTGCCTCCATCTTCATCGCGTGCTCCTGGTTGTTTTGAGAAATCCGCTGGGAGATTTCATCATTCATGCGTTTGGCCAGCTTCTCGTCCAGCTCTGCCACCGTCATGGTCTCCTTCTTCACCGAGAGAGGCCCCTCCGGAACGCCTCGCACCATATCGTACATCTTGATCTCGTCTTCGTCTTCGTCGGATATGACGACAACGTCATTGATCCCAAACTCGACATAAGGGACCTTGTTCCGGCTCCTACAGTTCTCTCGGTAGACTTCGAGGCTTGGACGTGCCCTCATGTCAAGCACGTCAATGGGCGGGAGTGTTGGGGTTGAGGCGGGAGGTGTTTCTTCCTCACCCGATGAGGCCGAGCAATCTTCTGCTCGTGAAGGTCCGGCGATGCTGCCGGACTGGAAACGGCGAGCAGGCGATTGCCGCGCAGTTGAAGGCAAACCCACTCGTGACGTAGGGGTTCCAAAAGGTGTGTCCACAGCTTCACTCGTGTCCCGTTCGCCACTTCCACCAACACCCAAGAAGTACAGCCCTGTGAGTGGATCCCGCACTGCGTTGTCAGGGGGGGTTAGGGCGCGCGGCGTGTTTGAGGGACCTGCTTCAGTGTCGGAATCTGTGTCCATTGCAGCAGTCTCGCTACGGGATGCAAGGGGGTTTATGCTCTGGGCACCGAGCGTGGGGAGGATGTCCAAGATATCCATCTTGGACGCCTGCGCCCTGTGAACATCGGCTTCGTCGTAGTCAGAAGTCGCGACGAAGGAGTTCACGATGAGCCCGACCATCTGAAGGGAAACAAAGAAAATGTCAGATAGAAGACAAATATAAACTTGCGGACGCGCGTCCGTAAGTAAAACAAAACCAATATAGAACATACGGACGCGCGTCCGCAAATTCACCACATATGCAACGCGTACCCGTTGTGGCGAATTTACGGACGCGCGTCCGTATGTTATACAGTAAGTAGGGCGCAACTTACCAATGAGGCATACATGAATTTGGTGCCTCCAAAAACGTTGTACACGGTGTCCCCAGGTACTGTCAAGCGTTGCAGGATCTCCAAGTAGAAATCCATTCGCAATTCAACGGCCGGATATATAGTGTACATTGTCTCCTCTATCAAATCCTTTGGGTGGGGTGCAGACAATTCATATATCTTCTTGAAGGTTGCGTGCTTGACCGGAACCCTCCCTGTTGATGATTTCTTGCAAGTTAAAAAAATCAATTGCACCGCCCCCACTTGCTTGAACCCCCTCGCCTCCTGAACCACTGTTAGCCCTTCGGTTTTTGCCGGCACATACATGCTCACGAAAATGTCGTAGTCGGTGCTCAAAGTTTTGTTGTGGAGATCAATCACTTGAGCAGCTTTCTCGAGCTCCACAATCCACAGCCACACGTGAGGCTCACGAATGGCAGGAGAGCGATGTTTTTTGAAGGCGGAATAGAAGGGCTCGTAGAAAGGACTATCCGCCGTTCCAGATTTCCACGCTCCTGGAATCCCTCTAAAATCAAAAATGGCGAAAGGTGATCCCCTTGGATCCTCCCTCACTGTCGCTCTAGAGGCATGGTCGTCGTATGGGCTGAAATGCATGGTCTTTGGCTTGACCATGCAAAACCTAGCCGCCCCTTCAAATTTAACATTTTTCTTCTTATCAAGAAAGAAAACGTATATTATCTTCTCCCTGTCCTCTAAAGAGGCCTTCTTCTCATTCTTCCTTGCCCTACTAGCCAAGAAAGGGGTGGCCTCTTTCACCAATGCTTTCATAGAAGCACCGTTGATATGGTAGTCCACCTTGAAGGACCTCCAGTTCTCCCAAATTATCTCCCCATCCAAATTGACGAGCTGCCTCTCCGGTACGAGCTTGCTAAGCTCCCTTACCGCCAGCGTCTTGCGCTTCCTATACTCGCACCACTCTTTGATGTGGTAGGTCGATGGCTTCATATGCCTAGGACGTTTTAGGAAGATCTTCAGGTATGGCAATGTCCTCCTGGGTGTCTCCAGCAAAATGTGTTGAGCTGCCCTGTAAAGCTCCAACTCCGTCAGTCCTTGGAGGGGTCTGAAGAACTCCCGGAGGATGGGAGGCACCTTCACCTTGGCGTCGCTACTATATGTCACCTCCGTCTCCGGGTTGACAATGTTGCCGTGGTTGTGGGAGTCAAAAACCCGGCACCACATTTCCCATGTTTTGTCAGTTGATGTGATGAGCTTGAGCTCCCCTTTGAGCTCCATCACCGTCTTTGTTGCGCTGGACTTCATGTCGATGCTCGAGAACTTGGTGACTATGGCGTCACAGAAAGTCTACAGGACAAAAGAGAAGTGAAAGTAAGGGAAGGAATGCAAGCAATGTGCCACTTTACGGACGCACGTCCGTAAAGTGGATACGGCAATGAAGGAAGTCACATGAAAAATGAAGATGTTACGGACGCACGTCCGTAACCAAGTGCAGAGCATACCTTCCATTGAGGATTCTTGACAGCAGCATTCTCCCTCTCCTTCTGCGGACGGTTTAGATGCACCCAAACAGACCTTGCCGCCAATAGGTTGGCTGCCCACGACGCCTCGAATTGGCGGACTTTGTTCCCTTGATTCATGAAGCCAGATATATATGTGAGGGTATTCATGTTATCGCTGTACACAATGAAGGACTTCCAATAACGAAGATCCTTCTTGAGGGGGCTCTTCCAGGCGTCGGTCTTGAGCAAAATCTTTGCTGCAGCTACACTGTGTTGCCCATCAATAACATAGAAGTCCCCTTTACGAATCTCCTCCCAGTTCTCTTTTGTGACTGGCAGCTGCGGGTCCTTGGGTGTCACGCATATGGTTTGGCGGTCCCCCTTCGGGTTATTCATGATGTTGTTCATTTGCCAAGTCACGCCGTCTTTTTCTTCTGCCCTTACGTTCATGATACTCGGCGCACCATGACATTTGAAAATGTCGACTTCAAATGTGTAGAATCTTCCAAGAGGCCAGCAATCCTTGGTCCTGTCGTTAAATTCTTGAAATATCTTAGTCGACAATTCAGCGTCGGGGACCTGTCCTCTTTTGAGAAGAGGCGCCACAGAAAGGGTAGAGCTCACCTCTGGGCCCTCTGTCACTCCGGAAGTGTCCATCTGCGAGTGGGAACGCTTTGATTTCCTACTGCCCTTCGAAGTCTCGCTTTGAACTAGTACGCGAGACGTTCCAGAAACAGGTTTTGGGACGCGGGGGACCCGTTCTGACGTTGGAACCTTCTTCTTCTTTCCCTTACTCCCTTCTTCAATGGCTGCGTTTACCTTTGTGACATTGTTAAGAAGCCTCCCTAGCCTCTTTCCCGTCCAAGGCGCATTCAAGGCATAATCCGAGAACACGGTCGCTAAGCCAAAACATCCTGCTTCTGGACTACTTATTTCGCATTGATTTTTATTGAATGGATGGAGCAAGGAATGCAAAATAAACGTGACTCTGTCATCGTTGTTCTTTTCTAAATCTACCACAACAAAGTCACCCTGTGCTACAACGCATTCTATTTTCCAAGACGTCAGTTTTACCCAATTCTCCTCTGCATCTATGGGGACTTTTAGCTGGTAAGCGAAACGCATGACAAACAATCCATCGGCGTCTTTCTCGACAATAGTGGTCCAGTTGTCCACCACATCTTCCTTCGGCTCGTAGTGGTCGTTGGAGTTTATATCCTGGATGTCGGCAGGGTATGGCTTGGCGAGCAACTTACAGAACATTTGAATCGCATACCTATCCCCCATCTGTAAAACACGTGTGCTTACGTAAAAGCACAAAAACGGACGTGCGTTCGTAAGTTGAAGGAATAGCACAAACTAGAATGTAAATTTAGTGACGAAAATGAATAACTAGCTCAACCTATTGAAACGGGGTGATGAAAATATTGTCAGAGTTTTAATGATTGGCAGTGTGAATGTTACGGACGCACGTCTGTAACCCAATTCTTTGTCTTGAACCCCGTAAATGTACTGAAAATGTACACCTTTGGGGTTCAAGACCAAGAATTGGGCTACTATGCATCCGCAATATTGTTAGCGTTAATTAATTACGGACGCACGTCCGTAACACA
This sequence comes from Polytrichum formosum, assembly GCA_964035585.1. NCBI lineage: Eukaryota > Viridiplantae > Streptophyta > Polytrichopsida > Polytrichales > Polytrichaceae > Polytrichum > Polytrichum formosum. The sequence continues at coordinate 18,658,366 of OZ037941.1, read as the reverse complement.
ATTCTTTGTCTTGAACCCCGTAAATGTACTGAAAATGTACACCTTTGGGGTTCAAGACCAAGAATTGGGCTACTATGCATCCGCAATATTGTTAGCGTTAATTAATTACGGACGCACGTCCGTAACCCAATTCTTTGTCTTGAACCCCGTAAATGTACTGAAAATGTACACCTTTGGGGTTCAAGACCAAGAATTGGGCTACTATGCATCCGCAATGTTGTTAGCGTTAATTAATTACGGACGCACGTCCGTAACCCAATTCTTTGTCTTGAACCCCGTAAATGTACTGAAAATGTACACCTTTGGGGTTCAAGACCAAGAATTGGGCTACTATGCATCCGCAATATTGTTAGCGTTATTTAATTACGGACGCACGTCCGTAACCCAATTCGTTGTCTTGAATCCCGTAAGTGTACTCAAAATGCACACCTTTGGGGTTCAAGACCGCGAATTGGGCTACTATGCGTCCGCAATATTGTTTGAGTTAATTAATTACGGACGCACGTCCGTAACCCAATTCTTTGTCTTGAACCCCGTAAATGTACTGAAAATGTACACCTTTGGGGTTCAAGACCAAGAATTGGGCTACTATGCATCCGCAATGTTGTTAGCGTTAATTAATTACGGACGCACGTCCGTAACCCAATTCGTTGTCTTGAACCCCGTAAATGTACTGAAAATGTACACCTTTGGGGTTCAAGACCAATAATTGGGCTACTATGCATCCGCAATATTGTTAGCGTTAATTAATTACGGACGCACGTCCGTAACCCAATTCGTTGTCTTGAACCCCGTAAGTGTACTGAAAATGCACACCTTTGGGGTTCAAGACCGCGAATTGGGCTACTATGCGTCCGCAATATTGTTTGAGTTAAATGATTACGAACGCACGTCTGTAACCCAACACCCTGTATCAATTCCCGCAAGAATACGAACGCGCGTCCGTAACCTTCTGGTTATTGATAGAGGGTGTAGGGTTATAGTGCTTTCGCAATATGTATGCATATAAATGTGATTATTGATTTCTTTTGTGTTTATTTGTTTAGTATTCAGTTGATTTTGGAGTGTTCCAGGGGTTTTTTGCAGGTTACGGACGCACGTCCGTAACCTAGGACGTAGTATTATTTTCGGAGCCTTAAACCCTGACAAGGTTACGGACGCGCGTCCGTAAACCTGACCCTCAACATGACCTCAATTGACAACATGCCAAGGTTCTGGGCGCGCGTCCGTAACCTTGACATGTTGTCACGTACCTTGGCATGTTGACACGTAAGGTCATGTTCATACAGAAGGTTACGGACGCGCGTCCGTAACCTTGGCATGTTGTCACGTACCTTGGCATGTTGACACGTAAGGTCATGTTCATACAGAAGGTTACGGACGCGCGTCCGTAACCTTGGCAGGGTTTAAGGGGTTGTCAAGTTACGGACGCGCGTCCGTAACCTGTGGTCTAACTGCTTCCGGAAATTGCGGGGGTGCAAGAACATACCTTTGCTGGTTTTTGGTGGAAACTCCTCTGTTGCACTAAACCTGTACACATTGCAATTGCAACATCGTCAGTCAATGACTATAGCATCTTTATGCAATTGCTATTACAGAATGCTATTCCAAAAAATGAAAAGCTGTTCAGAGAAACAAGTTCACTGCATACAATGACTACATGCAAAGCAGTACATGCAAACAAAGTTGCAAACACTACATGCAAGCACCACATGCAAACTCTAAATGCAAGCAAGGAAATGGAACTAGCAAAAAACAATAATACTAACCTGTTTTGAAAGCGCGTTCCTCACTCTCTTTACTGTAGCACCTGTGTCACAAAATGTAAACTCTCGTGTGAAAAATCAAACTCTATACTGAAAAAAGGCAAACTCTACTCTCTCTACTGCTCTCTCCAATATTCTATCTACTGCTCTCTCTAATATTATGTCTACTGCTCTCTCTATTGCTCTCACTACTGTACCACCTTTGTCGCAAAATGCCTCTGTTATGAATAACCTAATTTAATACTGGAAAAAAAAATCTCTCTTCTGAGAAATGTCACTACTGATCTCCCTACTAATGTCACCACTACTCTCTCTCTAATGCGAAACAATGTAAGGACTTCAAAGTGGAGCACCGTAGCGATGCGGTGCAGTAAGGAGCTTGAGCAAAAGTAGAGCAAAACCTGAACTTACCAATGGCAAAAGCAAGAGGAAGAGCGTGAGCAAATGTAAGAGTAAGAGCAAGAGCAAGAGCAAAAGACATAGTAAGAGCAAAGCGCAAGAGCAGCAGCAAGCGCAAGAGGAGCAGCAAGCGCAGCAACAAGCGCAAGAGGAGCAGCAAGCGCAAGGGAGAGAGCACGCGCAACAGTAGGAAGGAGGGGGGAAAAAAGGAGGAGCGGAGAGAAATGAGAGAACAAGCGGGAGAGAGAAAGACAGCCCGTTTCGAATGGGCCTAGGGTTACGCACGATGCCGTTTCGTGTCTTGTCTAGCACGACACGTGGGAGTGCTGCATTGGTAGTTGGGGTGGGATGTGATGGGATGGGAAGGGAGAGGGATTATATGGGTAGGGTTAGGGCCACTTCACACATGAGCCAAGAGCCGTGACCTTGTAATGGTGAGGACCCATGACTCTCATCCACAGGCCGTACCATAGGTGTTGGGAAAGCCGTTTTAGGTAGTCACGGGCCCTCAAGCATAGTGTGAAGTGAGAATGGACCATGTTGTGGGACCATTGCATATTTTGTTGGCGGAAAAAGAGGGGAGGATTTGGTTTAATATAATATGTCTCCAAAAATTTTCAATTTAAGAGAATTACTTGGTGGTGTTGGCTGTCCTGGAATGTGTCTTGGAATGTATTCTGGAATCTGCCCTGAAATCTGTCCTGAAATTTGTCCTGTCGGAAAAAATATTAAAAAAGTCATGGTCTCCCGGAATTTTCTTCCACTACAAGAAAATCAGCAAACAACAACTTTGTTAACGACTGCGATTTCTGTTATTAAGGACTACAACGACTAATAGTGTTTCTGTTATTATGGACGACTTGTAACGGACATTTAGTCGTACAGGACATAACGTGGCAGTATACATTTTGTAGTCATATAGGACAGTCATAAATACGTGGGCCACACGTGTCATAGTGTGATGACGAGGCCATCCACGCCATTGCCTCACTTTCCATGTCATCATATCACGTGGCCCTCACGTCATGTCATTGCCATGTCATTACCAACGTGTCTTCTCCGTCACGCCATGTCATTGCCAACGTGTCTTCCTAGTCATCCAGCCATGTCATTCAAATGCCAACTATGTAAGCTTCTGCATACGTGGACACTTTACGTGTGGTGTGTTCTGATTCGTCCACGTGTCAATTACAGTAGTCCTTTTGTAGTCATAAGCAATTTTCAACGATGATGTGGTGGCCACGTGGTCTGTGTTGGGGTATTGTCATCCTCAAACCTGGACGCTAAATGACTAATCAGCTACTCTTTGGCAACTACAAACCAGTCACATGTCCACGATGGGGGCCATGTGCCCAATAAATGACTCGTTGTTTAGTCTTTCATTCAGTCGTTATGGTATGCAATGTGTCCACGTGTTGGGGGTATACGTCCCAACTTATATTAGTTGTTCCGGAGCGCACATGTATAAATGACTGGAATTGCAAAAACTGTAAATTACTGCAAACGACTACATTTCAACAATATAAATGACTGGAAATGACTACATTGCAAAATCGTGTGCACTCATGCATTTGCACTACTTAATGATCCCATGCTGGGATTGCCTACAAAATGACTGTAACAATCATCCTCTGCAGCAGCAGCTCGCTGTTTCAGTTAACACCACCACACCAAGCAGAGTTTGCATTCACAGCATCCTTAAAGCCAGTGTGCACCACATGCATCCACATTTCAATATGATAGTGGCAAGCAGGCAGAAAAGTGATGTGCTACATGGTGTTTTATTCTTCTGGTCCAAACAAAATACATGGGCATGTTCAAATGGGGGGAGAGGGTTCACATTGTTCATGGCCTATGTCTTCTACCTGGTTAATATGTGGTTGAAATCATGCAGCTCTCAAATTCCTTTCATTCCACAATGTGCTGCCTCCTACGACATCCTCAACTACCCATTGGTCGCCTGCCTCATGTGGATATGGAAGACGCACTTCACCCAAGTGCGCAGTGCTAACGTCCACCTTGTAGCAAAATTCGGGGATGGTCTTGAAGTGAAATTTGTCCACACCCCCCACACCGCTAATTTTCCCGCTACCCACCTTCTGTTTATTGTTTCGGGGGTTCATCATGGAAACACATTGCCCGACACTGAACTGCATACACATAGCATTCAAATATGGATTAATCTCACCCCTTCTTGGTCCGTTTAGTTCTAATTTCTAATCAGCGCCAAGGCACATGCTGATCCATCTGTTGTGATTATCTTCTCAAAATTCCAGAATTCACACAACACCAACATTGTGTGCTTCATAGAGAGATAGCATAGGTGCATATGAGACCTATGTCCACGTAGGTACAGAAACTACGTGGAGTGGAGACGCAAACTACGTGGACGGAAGACATATGGCCAATGCTCCTGCCTGACTGGTCCTCAGTGACTTACATGATCCATGACAGCTTTATGACTAAGAAATGACTAACAAATGACTTACAAATGACTAACGTTTTTATGACTAAAGCATTGAGTCGCAAAGGACTGATTGCATTCACGGCTCCAACCTGCACAACATTCAGGGTTTAGGGTTGAGACTAACCAGTCGTGTGGTCCAAAGTGTGTTGTCCGAGTTGTTATCCAGTGGTTTCAGGGCCCGTCCCCGCACCTCCTTCCCTGGAAGCACCTACACATGCGGCCACAAGACAAATTCAACTACTCATCCACCAAATTACAGGTGAGGGGACAATGTCGAACGTGAACTTAAAGTCCACAAGTCCCCTCACCTCCAAATACGGGCACTCTTGGGTCAGCAAAGGGAGTACATGGCTGACGCGACAGAATGCTCCTCAAACTTGTGTTTACTTCACACACCCCTGCGTGCTTTCCGGAAACATTCAAAGCACACCAGAAACTCGCAACATCTTGGTGCGTATGAAGGCCTCCAAGAGCTGGCCATAATTTCACCTTAAGGTAATCATTGTCCTCTGAAAGATCCTTCATATTTGCAACATAGAATGAGGGGGGGACTATGACATTCGCTTGTGGATTGCATTCCACCCTAGGCGCATGGTGATCCACTATGATTGTGTTAGTGGCATTCCAACATGGCCATTTCTTCCACACCTTTGACAAAGGTTTCCCCCATAATGTATCCTCATCAGATTTCTGTATCATTTCACAATCCTTTGCAGACCAAGCAAATAGGGGTTTGTGGCCTTCCATATGCTCAAACACTGGCAATATCTCCCGTAGGACCTCATCCATATACCCACTACTTTTTTGACCCCAAAAGGCTACTCTAAATAATTTCAAACACCTTCGCAGAAATTCCACCATCCAAGGTCTGAACACAAACCGACGAGTCGTTGTTTTCTTCGTTACCCGAATGCTAGGGTTTGGATTGGGTTCTGTCAACAAACTGGTATCTAGAAGAGTACCATGCACATTCAAGATCAACAACTTTGTTGGATTGTAGGCTTCCGGTATGGATGGGCTTTGGGGCCATATTGAGTGACTCACCTCGCCGCTAGGCGCATTGTTCTGACCACCATTCCCACCTAACTTGCTTGGGGATATGGTTTTACTTCTCACACGAATAGAAAAGGCTGACACCCCCCTTCCCGGTGACAATGCGGGGGTGGACTCATCTGCGATAACCCCTACCTCTCCACCTTGTACTATGTCACTCTCCCCTCTGTCAGTCTGCCCTACCCCACCATGTACACTCCCCACCCCCCCACTCGCAGCCTCCCCACTGTCCCCTTTACCTACGACTCCCCTGACCCCGACTCCCTTACCTCCCTCCTCCACACCCCCGCTCCCACCAATGCCTTCCACCCCGCTCCCGCCCTCTGGGTTCTTTTCTGGGCCACCTCCAACATCCACATCCCCTCCTTGGCTGACCCCCCCCTCTTGGGTCCCGCCTCCTGCACTTACTTGTTGTGCGCTGCCTTCTTCAGTCCCACGTCCCCTGCTGCCTCCTCCCCTTGTCACCTTTCTTTTCTTTGAGGCCTTCTCGCTTCGTCCAACCTTCGTCCCGACCTCACTATTACCTGTTGCCCCGCTAACACCCTTGGCCTTCACATCCTTGCTCCTAGTGATCCTTACTGATTTTTTGGGGGGGTTCTCGTCCTCACTGGGAACGTAAGAAACATCAACCACGTCTATAGGGTTACCACTAGAGGCACCAACGCGAGCCGGTTTAGATTGGGCTTGAGTCTCGCATGTTGACTTGGGGGGGCTTCTAGGAATTTGAACGTGTTTGGCTCCACTATGGGTGGGCGGGCTCATCATGGTCTTGGACTCTAGCTTGTTCATTATTGACGTCACCATGGTTGCCAAATTATCGAGTTGCATATGGCACGATTTAAGAGCCTGCTCATTATTCTGACTAGTCATCAAGACCTCGGACAGCTGGTTCCTAAATTCTGTTTGGTTAATCTCCAGCGCACTGATGCGGGCAGACATCCTGCCAGATGCAGCCTGCTGTTCACATCACACACACATGCTAGCAATCTCAATGTCCAACCATGTCATCTTCTAGGAATGAAGACACCACACTACACATTTACTTCTATACAATGACACGTCAACAACTCAAAATTGACTACAATAATGATTGCATGAACCAATAGGCAACTATCATGTTTGACATTGCAAGCGTTTGTGGCGTCTTACAGAAGTGCAGGCCCCTGTTTGCTCAGACTCTTGTAAGTCCTCTGCAATGTCTGTAATTCCAGGACTCCTCTGTCTTTTATTCCTCTGCCAAAATCTAGGGTTAGACCACTGAGCAGGAGAGGGGAGGAATAACAACATATACTTTGGGCTTGAAGTCAAAAATAAATATACTTTGTGCCTGCCGTATTCGCATGATTAGCAAGGGTTCTGTATGGAAAAACAACTTTGAAGATATAAACAAGGTCCCTTATTATAAACGAGGTGAGGTGGTGTGTGATGAAAACAACAAATGACTAACAAATGACTAACAAATGACTAACTTATGGCATACTTATGACTGACTTATGACTGACTTATGACTAGTAAATGACTAACATATGACTAACATATGACAAACAAACGACAGAATGTGATTGCAACATGCGAGTTATTAATCAAACTAGGAGAATGTATTGTACATAAAGGACCGGACATGAAAACACGACACACATGGGAGCTTCATATACAAACATCTTCATAACTGCAAAACAATTCACCCACAACTTCAGGAGCAGGGTGGCTCACCTCAAAAATCATAACTCAACCCCAGAAACGTGCACACAAAAATATGGACTTCACCTAAAACTGCTCAATATTCCTAAGAGCTGCGTGTTCTTACAAACCGCGCACGCACTTGGGTACCATTGCTACTGTTATATGAAATTAAACTGTGTGGTTGTCTGCAATAATGCCATCTCACATTAACGACATAGTACCTTTATGGAATTCACACTTCACAAATCCAATCTCTGTGAGCCGCAAGATGCTGGTTTAGTTGGCTCACCTCAAACATCATGACTCATTCCGTGAAGTTGCACAAAAAAACAGACTTCACCTCAAAACCAGACTTGCCACCAATTTGACATATATCACATAAACTCCCACTTCAGCTTATTCTGCAAAGTTTTATGTATTTATGGACTGCCCACTCGGTTGGGTACTATTACTGCGCAGCACCATAGGTATTACAACGTGTTCAACTATGTGACTAGTTTTGTGTCGAGGTTTGTGGATATGACTATGTGTCACCAAATGGATGATACTATGTAGAAGGTAGAGCAATTATGTGAAAAAATTATGCTTTCTTATCTTATACTGATTGTGATTTAGTTTACAAAAACAGGTAGTAAACAACATTACCAGTTCTCTAAATGTATGCAACAAAATAAGACAGATTTCATACCAATTGTAACTCCTTTCTAGCCTTGCCTGCCCGCCCGACAGTTGAGGTCCTCTTCACTTGTTTGCGCGCATTTGCCATTCTTTTTGCCTTCTCTTCCGTTTCTGGTTTTGACCAGTACTCACACAGCCTTGCCCATTGATCGGGCTCGATGTAAACGGGACAGTCTTTCTTCCCGCTAAGGAACCAACCCTTCATTTTTGACCTCTCCGTCTTCATCTGTCTCTTCACCGCATTCTTGAAGCCCCTATCCGATAGGTGAGCCCCCACATATTCAAACTTGTTGTCTATGGCACTCCTCAGTTTTTCAACACTGTTTGGGGGCTGGTCGTTCCACTTCACACAACTTACGTCCAAAATCCGGGGGACCAAGCTCCTGAGGGCCTCGTCAAACTCGTTCTTTCCCTCGCACCCTCCATCTATGCCTCCACCTGCCTTCACCCTCACCCGGTGCGGTTTATGGCCTTGATTCCGTCTTGCTTCCACTCGTTCCTCCATTTCCTTCCTAATTGCCCTCCTTGCTGCCCTCGCTTCACTCTCCGCTTTTGTTGTGGGACCGTCGTTTGGCTGCGCGGCGGGGGCTTCTTGTGGCTGCAACCACGGACCGGGGAACTGCTGTCCCATCATCCATGGAGCGCCTTGGCCCATCATCCATTGTTGTTGTTGAGTGGAGGCAGCCGGCAGCCATGGTTGTTGCATCCATGGAGCATTGTTGGTGGGCGCAGCCTCTCGTCGAGTTGGAGGTGTTGCTTTCTTCTTGGGGGGGGACTTGAATATCTGCCTTGGCCTCCTCTTCGTGGCACTGGAGCGGGGAAGCTCCACGGTGGCCTCTTGTTGTGATAGGGCATCATCGTCCTCCTCCTCCCCTGCGATTGGCAGATCAGACATTCAACTATTGCAGAACAAGAGAATGAGTGCAGTACAATATTGACCATAACAAAAAGAAATTGTAAGGAAATTGTGTATAGGTTCATTGTTGAGCATCCAATCCGCCGACATGAAGATGACACTCACGGGTACTAATACAACATCTATAAACTGTTATAGACACTATCCGTGCGTGTGTTTCAATCGACATAACATGAAACATCTTGAATTCAGATGCAATAATTTGCTAGTAGTTCACTAATAAATGACTGATAATTCACAAATAAACGACTACTATACCACCTTTACTAGTAATTTGACTCGGAGTTAATAATGGCCAGAGGACGCTTTCAGATGCAAAGAAAATGTGATATCTACATGAATCTCCTCTATATTGTGCATGCGGTAACCACTCAGACATGAGACCAATACTTCCCTGAAGCATCCTAAACCCAATAATGACCTGAAAAGAGTCTTTTCCCACATATCCCCATGGAAGATGTACAGAGCCCCAACCATTAATCTTGGGGTGTCTGGAACGCAAGCGTTGCTTGCTGAGCAACATCAAATATACTCTATACTTGCATGCACCACTTCAAGTATGGTGATCCAATTGAGAACCGGTACCAGTACAAGGCAATGCGATGAGACACAACTAGGGCACAAAAAAATTTGACTGACACTCCCTACACACATTCGCAAATCACAAATCACATATCACTTTACATTCATGTGCTTGATCCATCTGGTCAATGAACTACCAAATTCCATTTCCAACAAGCTAGACTCTTTCTGAACTATAAGTATTCACAAGTATTCGCATCAGTTGAGCTACAAGAAATACTGGAACTCACAGAGAACTTTGAGCTACTTCAGATCTACTTCAGGTCTAGTTCCCCATGCCACAAGCATGTGATCTACAAGTATTCACATCAGTTGAGCAAAATGACATACTGGAACTCACAAAGAAATGTGAGCATATTCAAGGTGTGTTTGACACATATGGCTGACACTTTCTTAACTCACTTGATGCACACACTTGACAAAAATACGCAGCCACAGAAAACTTGACTAAAGATGGACAAAACCCACATCACAGGATCACACTCCACACACATATAACATTAACATCAGGGGACGGATGCCACATTTTGTCACATTTTATGAAAGCCATGCTCAGATATCACAAAAACACATATGAATGACGTGACATACCACAACTCACAGATTTAGGGCTACACGTTTCTGGGGTATAAGGGTTTAGGGGACGGAATCACCTGGACTATACTCGTCGGATGTCTTCGTCTCTGCACTCTCCTCCTCTCCCTCCATTTCGATGTGATCTTTCATGGCGCCCAACCTTGTACTCCTCGGAAAGTTTCTGCGGCTGGGGCGCAATGCTTCAACTTGGACCGCCTGCTTGTGTGCTATCACACTCTCACGCCTGCACCAAAAGCAACTTAGATCTAATACCTTTCCCACACAAGCAAATGCAATCTTAATGAGGACAACAAACACAAAACCAGGAAAAAGAAAACTTGGAGTAGGGATTGATGGAGCGCGCTAAAGAGAGGGGGGCTCACCTCGATGGGTGGTGTGGACAGTGGTTGCAACTGTACTTCACCTCCTCGAGGGTGTGGTGATCCTATCTATAAACCTAAACTCTAAGCCTCGGCAACTGGGGAGATAGACCTAAACTCTAAGCCTCGGCAACTGGGGAGATAGACCTAAACTCTAAGCCTCGGCAACTTGGGCATGGTTCCACAGTGTATAAGAGCCCCCATAAGATTGGCAGAGGGAGGGTGACACACATGTGGCCAGACTAGTAGCAGCAGGGGAGGAGAGGTGGGAACATTGGGTAGCAGCAGCAGATGAAGCGCCACCTTCAAAGGGCAGAGGGGATCCAAAAAACTTGAAGTTTAAACTAAACGCAGCAGAAGATAGCCCAAGCAGGAGCGGAGACTATACACGATGACGGCAAGATGCATCTAGGAGCGCCGAAGGAAAAAAAATCACATTACGGTGCCATGGACACAGTACTGGATGACAATTCCTCGCTACCGCGTGACCACAGAAGTCTTCGCTACCGCAACAGAAGTCAGATGGACCTCTGACAGTTCACGAGGGAGGTGGTACCACATGCAATCGTGGCTGTCCATGTGGACCCACCCTGACGTGCCACGTGCACGATTTACGACTCAACAATGACTATGCGCTCCAAACCCTAATTAGGGTCTGATGGTCTACGACCTCCGCTTCCCATCTCACTCGGTCGCGCCAGGGAGAGGTCGCGCGGAGAACGCCGAAGGACGTCGACCTCATTCCAAAGCATCATGGTGTGAGAAGGTGAGTTCATCCCTAGCTTACATGTTTTTGCTTGCCTGCACCAATGGCAGCATGAACTCCTTCATCCTTGCCACTCGTTTGTCACGTTGCTCCTCATAGGAGCATCTGGAGTCTTCCGCATCCTCTTCGCTTCCGACATGTGCGCTGCCCAGCGAGTTTTTCGCGACAGGGTGTACTAATCCACGTGGCCTAGCAGCCGACATGCTTGAGGCCGTCTACCGTCACCCAGCGACGAATGCCGCTCGTACTCCACTCCGGAGTTCGCGCTGCTTGGTTAGTATTCGTGGCGGCTGCAATCTATCAGGTTTCACTCCAAGTGCGGAGAAGGTATGGGCTACACTTGTGTACTCACTCAGCCATAGCTGCAATATGCACCATGGTCTTGAGATTCATGCCTTGAGCAAGACTTGCAATGCGACATCTACATGTACGATGTTATATTCAGAACTGCGCCCCTCCAACGGCTACAAATCGTGAGTAATCAAGGCTGTGACGCCACCCGACCGGGATGCTAGGGTTTTATCCGCCACAGTCGCATGTCCCGCGACTGACTGATAAATGACTACAATGCCACGTGTACAACTAGGTTTATGACTAGGTAGATGACTACAACATTAACGACTGGTATATGACTAATTACAGGACTACTTCGGGCTTGAAAGTCGAAGGCAGGGGATTGAAAATTCTAAGAGTGTCAAAGGTTAAGAGGTGCCTTGTTTACATGGATGATAAGAGTGATGGGGTACCTACTATCAAAAGTCCTCAAACGCGCTATAGGTTAATTTGGATGTTAACTATATGGGGGAACAAACAGAGTTGGATAAGATACCTTTAGAGTGGTTATGATAACTTTTGGTAGGTGAGTTTCTGCTCATACCTACTACCCCTCAGGGTTTTCTAAATATTTTGATATCAGCCAATTCACCACTCTCATCATTATTTTGCCACCAATTTGACTTAGCATGAGTAAGGACGTCTTACAATTTGATTCCGCAACTAAAGAGGAAACTGGGCCCACAAATTATAGTGGTTGTATCAAGTGAATGCCATATAAGGTAGTGGGCATCTGAATTTCCCAAGATGTTTCCATTGCTACTGCATCCATTGTCATGGTTAATTCATCATATGATTCATTTTAAAATTGAGGTGCATTCCTTAGGTGAAACCTAATATTGTGGTCATTTCTAATATTCTGCAAGTGAATCTCCGGACCTGTCTGCGTTACACATTCACCTGCGTCATGTTGGAGACTTATGCAAATACAACTAGCAATTTGAATGTAGTTTACAATGTTTCTGAGGTACATCAACCCAAGTTCAATGTCCTAAGAGCATGTCAGCCAGATTGGTGTTTTTTCGTTTTCACACCATTAGCTAATTAAGCTTTATAAGGGAAGCGGGCATGGTAGTAGCATATCTCTGGTTCCATGATCGTAACTGTAGGCTGTATATCGCGATGCCCTAACACCGATGACCTGTTCGCAGGGGAATTTCCCATGAAATGAAGCAGTGACGGAGACATATCCGGAAAGGCCTGACGGCGAATTCGGAAGCACTTGCGTGAGCATTTCTTATCCATTCCCAAATTAGAAGCGCAATCATGATGAATACATGTAGGTAGACCTGGTTTCATCGGCACAAATGACTAACACAAATCTTCACTTTCAAGCTCGACTGTTATTCATGGCATCCCCTTATATACATCCATGTGGTCACAAGACACTTGTATTTGAGTTAGGAAATGAACTCTCTTCCGCATGTGATCATAACCAAATTTACACCGCGCAACTTGGCTGATTGATTGTCAAAAAGAAGATTATCTAATATCAGGGCATATATCGTATGTTACAGATCAATGAGAGCACCAACACATGTCACTCAATGGGAATATGATTGACCCCATGAAAAAACGACCATGACTCAAATTCCTATTGTGTATACGTAATCAGTGACCCTCCTCCCTATGCCTTTATTTTGAACTGCCATTTTCAGGTGATTGTGCTAAATATGCATTGAATTATATATACCCCCCCTCTCACAAACAAACTTGCGTTGTTCCATTAAAGTAGACCACCCCCATTTGGTTACGTCTTTGCTAAGCAGACATCCACATTTGAGTGGTATGTGGCCAGGTGTGGCCACTATACCATGTACTGCATGCACATGTGGGCTAAGATTGCTTCTTACACATTATTAACTCTATGCCTAATAGTCAAGGCAATCGAGGGGGATCTATAGGGCCGCAGTTGATTTGCTAACCATCAGATTGATTACTGCTGCATCTTCCAACTATTGCAGGTGGTTTCTTATTCTGTCTCTCTGCGTCTCTCTTGGTCTGTGTGCAGCAGTTGTGCTCCAATATTGTTCTGCGCAGATGGACTCAAGTGGAGTCACGGAAGCCCACAATTTTTTATGCACCTAAACTATGTTTGGAGCCGGTCTTGCAGTGGGTTTACAGTGGTTTTGCAGTGGTCTTACAGTGGTTTTGCAGTGGTTTTACAGTGGTTTTACAGTGGTTTTGCAGTGGCTTTACACTGGTTTTGCAGTCGATTTTGCTGTGGTTTTGCAGGTTGAATGGATGGAGGAAGCTTCCCTCTCAATGACAAGAGACGTCAAAAACATCGCGACGATCGTTTATGGAGGAGGGAGCAGGAGAGGGCCGCTCTGTACAAATTGAAACGACTCCATTGCCCATGTTCCAGGTGCAAAGGTCGAGTGCAATGCTCTTTGGCAAAGGTGAAGGATCACCTTATAAACAACGGAAGAGAACCTGCATTTCGAGTTTGGAGGGGCCCTGGAGCCAGGGACGCGTCCGATGACGAATGGGAACAAGAGTTTAGGAGACCATGCGAAGCACATGTTGGACAGTTTGATGTTGGGTTGGATATGCAGGGCATGGTTGAGGACGCATTTCAAGAATGCGATGAGCCCCCACTCCCGGTGCCTCCATTGGAGGAACAACTAGAGAACATCGTCATGGAAGCCTTGACAATTGCGGACGAACTAGCAAATGTTGGTGGTGATGAATCCGACGATGGGACAGATGACGAACCTATGGGGGACAACGAAGGTAGCTCACCCGAGGAAGAGAACCATGACGACCCACGTGTGCTGGAGGAAGCAATGGAGGAGTTGTACCATGGAGCGAGGTCGTCAACACTGGCAGCTACAATCTTGATAATGACTTTGTGCACGATACATGGCGTGAGCAACGCTTTTGCGGACCAGCTCTTCACATTATTCCGCAAACACCTTCTTCCTAGTGAGAATCAATTGCCCAAAAACTACTATGCCGCAAAAGTCTTGATAAAAAAAACTAGGATTAAATTACAACACAATTTATGCATGCCAAGCAGGTTGTGTTTTATTTAGGGGACAATATGAAGATGCAACATGTTGTCCAAAGTGTAAGAAACCGCGGTACAAAGACGAGGCCAAAAAAAGCAGACCATGGAAAGTCCTTAGGCACTTCCCTTTGATCCCTAGGCTTAAACGTATGTTTCGCACGCCGGCAATATCGGAGCTATTGTTGTGGCATGCAAAGAGTAAAAGTACAGATGGATTAGTCAGACATCCGTGTGACTCCAAGGCATGGAGACATGTACATGAAGTTGTAGATTGTAGTTTTGGAAATGACGACCGTAACATCCACCTAGGATTGGCAGCGGATGGCGTGAACCCTTTCAAACTGCAGCGCTGCAGTTGGAGCACGTGGCCGGTAATGTTGTTGAATTACAACCTTCCTCCTTGGTTGAGCACAAAGAAATTTTTCATCATGTTAGCTCTGTTGATTCCTGGAAAACAATCTGTGACCTCAGAATTTTTTGATGTGTACTTGGAGCCTCTGGTTGAGGAGTTGGTGCAGCTTTGGAAGGGTGTGGTGGCCTACGATGTGTTGAAAGATCACGGTAGCAGGGCATTCAAACTTCGAGCTGTGTTGTTGTGGACTATGCACGATTTTCCGGGATATGGAACTGTTGCAGGAGTTGCCCATCAAGGCTATGCTGCGTGTCCAGTTTGTGGACCGCAATTCAAAGGTGAACACTCAATTGAACTTGGAAAGCAAACGTACACGGACACCAGGAGGTGGCTACCACATGACGACCCATGGCGGTCCACCACAATGAAGGACCTCTTTAATGGTCGTGCAGAGGACCGCGGCAAGCCCAATGTAGTCAATGCGGAGGAGCAAGTGGAACGAGCCATTGAGTACCAGACTTGGCTGGATGAGGGCAACAAAGAAGGAGCTGTGGGAGATCCTTCGAAATTACATGGTGTGAAGAGGAAGAGTATTCTACACAACCTGCCGTATTGGAAGGTAATGGTTGAACAACATTTATATATTAATTGTTTATAGGATTCGAGGGTGATGTGTCCTATAACTCAAGAATGGTCTAGGAACGTAATTTGTGCTTTCCCACACATAGTGTATGGCCGCTCGCATTGCACTTTTTAAAGTCCACATTGTAGATGAAGTGTATGTGACAGCACAAGAAAACGTCTCATTTTCTGACTCCGGCGTCAATGACTGGATGTCCTGAAGTACTCATGTAATGACAAACTTTTACACATTTACAACACAAATCACAGTCATAAACAGAGTTGTTGTGGGCCAACATTTTGTGGTGGTGCTACTGTGTGTAGAACATATTCTGAAGTTTAGCACAATGCAGGACCTCCTCATACGATACACCCTGGACGTTATGCACTGTGAGCAGAATGTTGCCAAAAATATTTTGAAGACCGTGACCGGCCTGAAGGACACGGTGAAGGTTAGGCGGGACCTGCAACGCAGAGGCATTAGGAGACATTTATGGCTTACCCCACATCCCAAAAAGACTGGCAAAATGCTGAAGCCAGCTGCCCCGTATGTGCT
This sequence comes from Polytrichum formosum, assembly GCA_964035585.1. Lineage (NCBI taxonomy): Eukaryota > Viridiplantae > Streptophyta > Polytrichopsida > Polytrichales > Polytrichaceae > Polytrichum > Polytrichum formosum. Next base: position 18,642,225 of record OZ037941.1, on the reverse strand, counting down.
GACCAATGAAGAATTTGACATTTTTGCCAACACTATCGAGTCTCTGAAGCCACCATCAGGGCTAGTCTCAAACATGGCACAGTACATACGGAAGAAGAAATTTGGGGGATTGAAGTCACATGACTACCACGTGCTTATGCAACAAGTCATGCCTTTAGCCCTACGCGGTCTTTTGCAACGTGGACCGAGAATGGCGGTCATGAGAATTTGCAGGGTGTTTCGGAAGATATGTGGTAGCGTGTGGAATCCATCGGAGATTGAAGCTCTACAAGCGGACGTGGCACGGAGCATGGCACTGTTGGAGATTCATTTCCCACCATCATTTTTTGATATTATGACACATCTAGTATATCACCTCGTCGATGAATTGGACTTGTGTGGACCTGTATCTTCAAGGTGGATGTATCCTATTGAAAGATACATGAAGACATTAAAGGAATATGTGCGGAACATGGCAAGACCGGAGGCGTGCATGGCGGAGGGATATGTGAGGGACGAATGCCTGGGATTCATAACGGAGTATTTACAAAGATTCGAGGTTGTTGACCGCCGGGTTTGGGACGCGGATGAAGAGTATGGAGACGCAGAGGAGGTGTTGGAAGGGGCCGGAGCGAAGTACATGATGTCAGCAGCGCTGAGAGATCTTGCCCACCAATATGCACTGTCAAATTTGTCTCTCATGGAACCTTGGCACAGGTGAGTCATTTTGTGCTCTGCGAAACCAGAGAACAACTGTGTGTTCCATACAAGTAGTACACAATGACAGAAGTAACAGCAGTCATTGTGGACCTCTGCAACTGAATACACAGTCGTAAACAAATAGCGTAGTTGTCGATTGGCCACCAGTACATCCATTCACCAGCGTCTGCTGGTTATCAGATGGAAACAGTGCAACAATTTCTATTGGAAGCTGGAATACATGCATTGATTTTGGCGGGTGGGCATGTGCAGGCAATGGGAAGACGAAAAGGGAACAAACCCCGACATTGCTCTTTTCGAGAAATGGATCAAAGATGCAGTGCATAGGCAACCCGTGGACCCCAACAATGCAGATGACATGGACCGAGTGTTGTTGTGTAGTAGACCATCACAAGTAGCAACGCGTTACACGAGGATGAAGGCCTATGGAAACCACTTTCGGGTAGACGACCGGCAATCCGCCACACTTCAAACTTATGACAGCGGTGTGGCGTCCGTGTTTCACATTGCCTCGATGGAGTTGGCATCAACAACATTACCCTACGTGGGAGTACTAAAGGATATCCTGAAATTGAACTATGGCCCACTTCGAACCCCTGTTATCCTTTTTAGGTGCGAGTGGATGAAACAATGCGACAATCGGGGTAATCCTACTTATGTAAGAGACGATGCTGGATTCATGGTTGTTAATTTCCGCCACAAAGTGCCAAAGATGGCGGAGCCGTTTATTTTTCCCAGCCAAGCAACACAAGTATTTTGGTCAGAGGAAGTGGGCAAACCGGGATGGAGAGTTGTGTTGGCAAAGGAGGCACGCGCAAGAAGACATGAACAATGCACATCAGATGTATTCATTACTACAGGCACACAAGTAGATGGAGTGGACACAGGAGAGCGTTTGAATCCATCGCCGAGTACCGTCTCCCTAGTGGGAGCCATAGAACTTTCAGATTCGGAGAACTTATTGGCAGTGGCAAGATTTTAGGTGTGTGTGAGAACATATGACCACATTTTTTAATGAGCCCATAAAAAATGTTCTCTTGGAGAGTGGGGGCGGTTGCAGGTAATGTAGGGGGGATTTTGCCTGCTGACATTTGCAGCTAGATACATGGTAAAGATGAGTGTAGTTGCAAACATGTTGAACACAGATTTTGGAGGGAAATACCCTCAAGTATGGGCAATTATAATATGACTAGATTATGAGTCCAATACGACTTGTCAATGGCAGACATTGTGTACGTGGCATGGCCCTCGAAGTGCGAACATGGCTACATTGATACATGTTAATTGTTCACACCATGCCACGTCATTGTTTGAAAAATGCCACCTCATTGTCTGAAAAATGCCACCCAATTGTCTGAAGTGGCATGCCACCTCATTGTCTGAAAAATGTGTAGTCATTTCAGTTTTGTTTTGAGTCATTACGGCGACTCGTCATCACCACGATGATGGCCGTACACCCTTAATCAATTTCTGTGTGACACGTCCCTCACTATACACGTGGGCCTAGTATTGGTTACGAACTATTATACAGTGATGACATAGTATGCCCCAGTCACGGCCAACAGGTAAATAACTGCAGATTTGCCACATAGGATTTCCCGTCGCGCATCCCCATGCAGTGGATGAATCTGAAAGGCACAACGCACAGATGAACAAATGTTTGGGGTTCCGTTCAACACATTTCATCGAGGAATCAATACCATGACTGAACAATGACTAAGCGTTTGTACACGTCAGCGGAATTGACTGTGGCGCGCGACTGAGTCATTTAATGAGTACTTGAGGACACGCAGTCGTTTATTCCATGGTCAGAATGGACAAGTTTTCTTCTAGTGTTCAGACCCACCTCTTGGAGGTGGGCCAGACGCATATTTCGGTAGACCATGCTCCCTTATCCACAACCTGCCATGTAGGACTCCATTGGGACTTTTCATCCACGAACTTTTCTTTGGGCCTTTAGGCCTTCACCTCCTAGTGTGAAGTGAACTTGGATGGTCTCCGTCTTTTCGACCAATGAGAGCTCTTACATCGCCCAGGTCAGGGCCTTCGGCCTTGTGTGTGAAGTGGCCCTTAGGGTTGGGATTTAACATTTAAGTAGTCTCAATTTAGTATTAAATAAAATTATGGAACATATGACTAATTTTCCTCTAGCTCTTAGCTAATATGCTTGTAAAATCTCAAACAACCTCTATTGAACATGAGCACAAAATAATAGAAAACATTGTTCACAACCCTAATTAGCACACCAAGACGGCTCAATGTAAACCCTCAAGGCTAACATTTAGAGGTCTTTAGGAATATGGATATTTGTTAATGGTTTCCACCAAAATCAATATGACATATCAAAATCATATGACACATCAAATTCCAATATGAGATATCAAAGTCAGTGTTTGATCTTTGATATGATTGGCTAAAAATACATGTTGCATAGTTTTCGGGGAAAACCTAAAAATATTCATGTCGCTAATATTGTTACTTCCCAAAATAATTAACCCCTACCCAAACAAAACATGAAGCATGGTTCCAACCACTGCATGGTCCATATCTTAGACTCATTAATATACACGGGCAGGTCACTCTATATGATTTTTGTGCAGCACGTACGGCGGAGAGGTATTTGTTTAGGGGCTATTTACCTCCAAGGCACGAATTAAGAGCTCCCTATAATTACTTAAATTTCTAAAATGGCATTTTTTTTGCACCCTACCGTTACTTATAATGCCGCATGTCATTGCAATGGGTATGCAATGCAAAAGTGGTGGGAAAAAGCATGGCAACAAAAGGTATAAAGAATACATACCATTGCGAAAAGCAAGTGCAAAATCTTTAGATGGAAACACAACAAGAGTGAGCGTGTGTTCACAAACACAACACCCGCTCCGTAAAAGTCCTTCACCCAAAGTCAATTTACATAAGTCTAGTGAAGACCATAAACATAGTGTACAATACTTACATGATAGTGTGAAACACTTGAAGATGAGCCGGGCTTGGTCATGAACCCTAGTATATTATGATTCGTTTAGGGTCACAAACTTGGACAACCACCAAGCGAAGTCGAAAAGAGAGTTAGGCAAGTTAGGCAAATGATGAGCCATTTTTCATCCATCCCCTGCTTGAGCATGCGGACAAAATTGATGGACCTACTAAACATACAATGTCCTTGGATCCTTATTTTTAGCCCCTATATTATTTTTACAAAAAAGGAATGGCCCGACTTTTATACCTATCTACCCTACTTGTAATGGGATTGTCTACTTTAATTGGACCCTTCATTATTTGGAATTCTTTTATAAATTTTATGTCAAATGAATTCAATCTTCCCTATATTATTCCGCATGTCGTTTTTATAATGCACTAAGTGACCTACCTGTGTTGATATCACATTCCATTCAGGGTTGTCTATTGTGTCGTGACGGAGGCTTATCCCGGCATAATGTCGTGCCGTCACGACACGTATCCGTCACGACATTATGCCGGATTATGCCGGATGCTGTCTTTATCCTGCCGGACTTGAATTTTACCGATTTTTTTGTGTAATTACATTACCCAATTTCGGACACGTAGGATTTACATTGTCCACGTGTGACGACATGTCAGCAAAGTAAAGGGAAAGTGGGGAAAATTCTACTAACGCCCGTCCGCCCCCCCGTCCGCCCCCGTTCCCAATCCCCGTTCCCACCCGTCCGCCCTCGTTCCCAATCCCCGTTCCACCCCGTCCGCTCCCGTACTCAAACCCCGTCCGCTCCCGTTCCCAACCTCCGTCTGCCCACGTCCCCCGCCCCGCTCCCAACCCGTCCGCTCCCCCGTCCGCTCCCCCCACCTCCGTCCGCTCACCCGTCCGCTCCACCGTCCGCCCCCCCCCCGTCCGCTCCCCCCCTCCGTCCGCTCCCCCGTCCGCCCCCCCTCCGTCCGCTCCCCCGTCCGCTCCCCCGTCCGCCCCCCCCCCCCCGTCCGCTCCCCCCCCCCTCCGTCCGCTCCTCCGTCCGCTCCCCCCCCTCCGTCCGCTCCCCCGTCCGCACCCCCGTCCGCTCCCACCCCTTCCGTCCGCTCCCCCGTCCGATTCGAACACTATAAATTGAGGGTGCAAGGTGCCATTTTTGCCTCCACTGACATAGTGTGTCTCAAGTCTTTTGATTCTCCTTTGAGGAGTGAGGATTGAATGCGTGAGACTCGAATGCAGAGTATACTTTGTCCAATCTAGTGTCTGTGAATTAGGGTTGCCCTCGTGGCACTCTTGAACAGGACCTAGTATGCGATCAAAGTGACTTGCTCTAACTTGTTTGTATTTGCAGGTTTTGTTGAAGTCATGCCACGCCGAAACGATGCATGGGATCATTGGTACGAGGATAAGGGGAGGGTTCCCGGTAAATCACAAAGGCAGGTTAAATGTAGGTTTTGCCCGTTCGTCATATCTTACCGAGGAGATAGAATGTTGGCCCACCTTGGTTATAGACCTCATGTAGGGGGTGCTTCTGATGTTTCCACATGTAGGATGGTACCCCCGCATATTAGGGCCTTGTTTGAACATTGCGGAGGCATTGTGCCCTTACATGTAGGCATTGTAAATGAGGACTCTCTGGTGGCAGATATTGTACCTTTGGAGCCTATTATAGCGGGCTCCGTAATTAGTGAAACAGAGCCTTTGCTTATGTCCCAAACCACTCAACATTCTGATGTTGTGATATATGGCACTCCTCCTCGTGAACTACGTCAACTCAACATAACGGAGGGGTTCAATGTGTCAACAAAACAACTCCTCGATAGAGCATGGGCAACGGCTTTTTATGAAGCTAACATTCCTTTCAACATTGTGAGACATCCTGCATTTGTTCATGCTGTGCGTGAAACTGCCCGTCATCGAATGCCAGCCTACACACCACCATCGTACAATGCCATCCGTACGAAGTTGTTAACTGATATAAAGGTTGACCTAGATAGGCAAGTGAAGGAGAAGCTGGGGAATTCCGTTGAAAAATACGGTGTTACAATATGTTGTGATGGATGGGACAACGTGCAAAACCGACCTCTCCTAAACGTTCTTCAATGTGGCACAAAGGGAGACGTTTTCTTGGGTACCATTGACACCACGGGAAATCACAAGGATCATGTCTACGTTGCTGCTCAAATTCAACCATTTGTGGAAAAGGTTGGTCGACATAATGTGGTCCAAGTTTGCACCGACAATGCCCCAGTTATGGCCTCCGCTGCTCGCGACTTGATTCGAGCAAATCCCGATCTATATTTTCAAGGATGTGCTGCACATTGCCTAGATCTCCTCTTAGAAGATTGGGGGAAGGAGGAATGGGTGAAAAAATTGGTAAAAAAATCCCGCCATATTTGTGTATTTGTTAAAAACCATCATGCTTCTCAAGCTATATTCCGGAGGTTGTCACCAAATCTCTCACTCCGCCTACCTGTAGAGACCCGTTTTGCTACGAACTTCATCATGATTGAACGTCTTCTCCAAGTACGCAATGCTTTGGAAAGAATGGTGGTTGATGAGGATTGGATCACTCTAATGCGTGATATGAGGAGGAGATCTGGCACCTCTTACATGAAGGGCTCTGTTGTGCGAAGCTTTATACGTTCTGATGGATTCTGGAACACGTGCGAAAATTTCTTGTATATGGTGATCCCGGTTGTTAAAGCTCTTCGTGTATTTGACGGCAAGGCGCCTGCAATGGGAATGGCTTGGAGGGTCATGCATGATTTACAAACCCATATTCGTGGATTCAGTAAACCTCCATTTCGCTTAAGCCCTGAGCTTGCTGCAAATGCTATGGTAACGTTTCAAAATAGATGGAGGTTGATGTTGAATGATCTACACTGGGCTGGAGCGATGTTAAATCCGCTTCTACGTGGTTGGGCCCCACTCCATGAGGATGACAATTCGAGGACAATCCTAAATCGAGTTCTTCGCAGGCTTGCTCAAGATGAGGACACTTATGTCCAAATCCTCCACCAGTACCAAGATTTTCTTGAAAATCGAGGGCCTTTTGCTGATTCTACTGACCCGAGCGTGCATGCCGCACCTCTCCATGAATGGTGGGATGCAATGGGAGGTGGAGCTAAAGCCCTCCAAACAATAGCAAGACGTATCCTTGCACAAGTATGTTCCGCATCCGCATGTGAACGCAATTGGAGCATGTACTCATACGTTCACAACAAGAGTCGCAATCGCTTGAAGCATAGTCGTGCTGAGGACCTCGTCTACATATATACCAATAGTAGGCTCATTCGACATCGGAGGGGCCCAAGACCTGCTCAATGGTACGAATTGAATGAGGTCCATTCTGACGATGACCTTGACGAAGAAGATGACAACGAAGATGACGTGGATCCAACTGATAGGGCTGGAAATGATGAAGACAACAATGTTGATGACATCGACTTTGATTTGGATGACCTCGATTCCGAGAATCATGGTTCAGAAGATGAGGATGGCAATGGTAGTGATGGAAACCTTGGGGTGTTTGAGTTTGATGAACCGGATGTCCCCCAACATAACGACGGAATGCATGACGATCATGAGGGGTCTATTGGAAGACCGCATGTTGAAACTCTCCACACTGGAGAAGGGTTTCCATCTGACCATAATGTTGCTATGGGGGCAAGTGAGAATGTGGGAATTGAAGTAGATTCCTTGCAACATCGGAGCGATTCTCTTTCATTTGGTGAAGGCGACAATGTACTACCCGTAAATGAGCCAACGCACGTTCAACATGATCCACTTCCAACCCGAGTACATTCTGAATCCATGGATGCCTCCCTCATATCCAACCATCGTATAGAAGATCCAACGCCCAATGTTCCTGAAATGCCTACAACTCGATTCCGTGCTCTTCAAAGGATTGCATCCACCTCTACGGTGCAATTGCATGCACAAGGTCAACATCGTCCTCTCACTCGAAGTATTGCCAATACTTCTAGATTGGGTGTTTCACGTGCAACTGCGGTGGGTGCTACTTTGGTTGCTATGCACAATGTTTCAAGAAATGTTACTATAGAGGCGCCACGTCGTCCTTCTGTACGACGACATGTTGTTGAGAACATACCAATTGCAATTCCACCCGCGTCTGTTTCACTTCCACACAGTCAATCCAATGGAAGAGGTGGTCTTGGAGTTGGAGGCGGAAGTACAACGGGGGATGCTTTTATAGATGGAAGTAGAGATGAAGTGCACTCAAGTCGTGGTACGGGGGAGGGCGCCAGAGAACTACGAGAGGTGTCAAACGTACTAGGAAGAGGTATCAGGGACGATCGCTTCCGTTTACTGCTGAAGACTACAATGAAGATGAGGGTAGACCACATCTAGATGAAAATGGCATACAGGATGCAGATGGCTCCCGGCCGACCAAGAGGATAATTTTCTCACAACGTGACCGAGAGTTGCATCTTCGAAGCGCGACTCCCCAAACGGATGATGATTTCAGCACAGACGAGTCTGAAGAAGACCCAAAATGTGTCGAAGCAAATGATCCTACAGTACGGATTCGAACGTAATGGTTTTGCACAAATGTGTTCTTTCGGTGCTCCCACGTACTCCCATAATTTATTACTTCCGTCAAAATTGATACAAGTTACAACCTTAGGGCCTTCGGTAAGACATTTAGACCACAAAGCGAACGTTACGTTCGAAGTTGTATCATTTTATTATAGTAATAAAATTATTTATTGCATGTTTTTTAAAATTATTTATTGCATATTTATATAATTATATCTTTATGTGGTATTCAATATTGACTATGTAGTCAATAGTACTTTTGGTTAGACTATCATATGAATTACAAATATTCAAGTGAGTTTTTAAAAGTTTCGAATAACATTAAAACATGTGACATCCATATGCTATCTTTTACACGATCTTAGAAATGACAACTTGTCGGTAACTCCTCTTTATATTACATATTCTTTGAACATGAAATATGTTCAATGTGTACAAAGTCTTCCTCCGTTCCTATACAACTTTCTAAACATGCTACAAAAATGCCTAATCCGAATCTGAATCGAGGTCTATTGCAGCTGAAGTAGATCCTCGTCGTGCTCGTGATGATTCCCCGGCTTCCATCATTCGCGTGGTTTCACGGGTGAGATATGGACGACTTCCAGGAGACAGTGGAGTGGCATTACGTGGTCTAGGCCCCCCATTTAGCCATCTCAATACCGCATCATCCGTAACTCTATTCAAGAGTGCTTCAACTGCCTCCAACTGCGTTCTGTGTTTGTGATACGACTGCTCTAAGTGCGCTTCAAAATGGGAATCCCGTTCCATGGGCATCTCATGTGCATCTTCTTCCAACTCATGCTCCGATATTGATAGTTCACCACTTGCATTGAAAAAAGGAGGTTGAATGCCTCTCCGTAATTGCATGGTTGTCGCATCCCAATGCCAACCAAAAGTTTGGTACAAAAATCTTTTCATGCCATGGTTTGGGGGCTTGTTGGGAAACAACTCGTCTGCAACATACAAAATTTGACGTGGATTTTGTGTCCATTCGCCATCTTTGTTATCGTTCCAAAGTTCAACCGTTGCACGATTGAATAACCAATTCCACTCAACAGAAGTCCCATCAAACTCGCAAAGGTTGAAGGGATAGTCCGTTGGCCTTACCACCCAGTCCTTAGGCATGTAATCCCGAAGGCCAAATTGGAGGTACAAACGAGGGTGGAAGGGTGATCTGCAATGGGGACATTGCCGTCTCCTGATCATTGTCACTATCAGACATTGTGGATGGAATTGGCCCCCACACGATCCAACTTGAAAGCATCCCTCTGGGCCAAATGGACTGCCGCAAATCCCACACACGGATCCGTCGAAGACCATTGGATGTGGACCCGGCCATAACAACTCACCCCTCATGTTGTATGGATATTCATGTACTTGGGTCACATCCCAATGGTGATCGGAGTCGATCAGTTGCCGCCAATCCAAGCTCCCGTTAGGCAATTTCAAGTCATCCTCATCATCCCACCTACTAGGGTACATATGTTCTTGATCTGGCCATGACGTGAGCATCAAGTTCCGCAATCTATGATTGCGGTTCCATTCTCGCTGGATGCTCTCAAATTCAGCTTCATATTGACGAGCCTTGGCCATAGAAAGCAATGTCCCTGTCCTCATATTGGTTCGCTCCACGATCGCATCCGATAGAAATTTCCTCAACCTTGCATTCTGCTCCTCCAGTGTGCCAATCTTGGATTCGTGATCGACAACCACTTCATTGACCACTTGAAGTTGTTGTTGCATGTCCACCACCTCCTTTTGCAAAGCCTCCATCTTTCCTTGCATTACTTCATTCCTCGTACATACGTCCGCTGCTTGTGACTTTGCAATCATGGCCTCCTGTAAAGCTGTATCCCTCTCTGCTTCCAAAGACTGGATGTTAATTGGTGTACTACTTGAACTGCCAGCCTCCCCCATCGTAAGTGTTGCAAGTCGATTTTCCAGCTCGAGAATCCTTGCTTTATACTCACGAATTTCCTCGGCATGTTGCTGGCGCAATGCCTCCATTCTGCTCTCCATCATGTCCGCACCAAGTTGACGAGGGTTTACCTCATTTAGGGCCTCGTTAACCACCTGGTTAACCAGCTCGTTAACCACATCGACATTTACCTCCATGCCCTCCTCATCCATATGCTCAAACGCCTCCTCGATGGCCATCTCCACGTCATTGGCTGGTCGTTTGCGAGTACGTGGTTTTTTTGGTTCCCGACCTTCTGGAATTGGTGCCCCAGGCTCATCCACTAGTTTAGGATTCTTCCTGAACCACTCCAGAACGGGAGTGTATGGAATATCCGGAACTGTACATTTAGTGAATGCAATTCCAATACCCCCAAATTTTTGATCATGCAGAGCACCCAAACTTGACCAATCCACCCTAACTCGCAACACGTGCTCCGCATACATCATACACGCCACCGACTTTGGAATTGCACTCTTGGGCCATCTATCCAAATTGGAGATACTTCTAAGTATCGTTAGGAATCTCCATTTTGCCTCCACGTCTTCAAGCTGCGTATAGCTCGCATTGACGGCCTTGCAATGTCGCTCGTGACAATGTCTTGGCCACAACCGATCAAAGTGAGGGAAGCCCACGTACTGCATTGCAGTCTTCGCTGACCACGGTTGTGGTACATTCTCCCAACCTACCCTGGCTTTTTGGGAGGGATCATCGTAAACATTCCACTCCAAATCAGCGGCCTTGCGTCCATGTCCTCTGGAACACCCAGAACTAGATCCTCCACTTGCACTTGCCATGTCTCCAGTTCCTCCACTTGCCATGTCTGAAAATTGGAGTTTCTAATTCTAATTCCACCCAAATTGGAGTTCCTAATTCTAATCTAGAACTCTACTTTTTAAAATACTAATTGCACTTCATAATAGTGCTACAAAATATCCAAGCATACACTTCAAAATAGTGTTGTTGTGGAATTAGTTCAAAAATGTCCCTAAAAATTAAAGTTCAACTATTCGGCACACCCTTCGAGCACCCCGCTATCGGCGCTCACGCAGAGGCCAGTTGACTGGGCGCGTCACAAGGAATATGCCAAATAACGGCCACGTGGATCTACCAAAACCTGCCACAACCTGCCAAAAGTAGTGTAAAAGGATCCCAAAAAAGGGATCCTTAACTCCTCCGAGAGCCCCGCTACCCCGCACTCTGTGTTAGAGGAGGGTTGTCTGGGCGCCCAGAAGGAGTGGAGTAAGGTATGTAAGTGGTCCCCTCCACTTATATACCCCCGTCCGCCCCTCCATCCGCTCCCGCGTCCCCACCCGTTCGCACCCGTTCGCACCCGTTCGCACCCGTTCGCATCCGTCCGCACCCGTTCCCGCCCGTCCGCCCCAGAGTCCCCCCCCCGTCCGCACCCGTTCCCTCCCGTCCGCCCCCAGCGTTCCCCCCCGTCCGCACCCGTTCCCTCCCGTCCGCCCCCAGCGTTCCCCCCCGTCCGCTCCCACGCTCCCCTCCGTACGCTCCTCTCCATACGCTCCAGCGTTCCCATCCCGTCCGCTCCTCGTTCCCATCCCGTCCGCTCATCGTTCCCACCCGTCCGCTCCTCGTTCCCACACGTCCGCTCCTTGTTCCCCACCCGTCCGCCCCGCGTTCCCTCCCGTCCGCGCCACCGTTCCCCTGCCGTCCGCTCCGCGTTCCCCTGCCGTCCGCTCCGCGTTCCCCTGCCGTCCGCTCCGCGTTCCCCTGCCGTCCGCTCTGCGTTCCCTACGACCGCTCCGCGTTCCCCTGCCGTCAGTTCCCCCCGTCCGCCCCCTGTTCCCCTGCCGTCCGCTCCATGTTCGCGGACGGGAGGGAACGCGGGGCGGACGGGTGGGGAACGCTGAGCGGACGGGTGGGAACGAGGAGCGGACGGTGGGGAACGAGGAGCGGACGGAGGGAACTCGGGGCGGTCGGGTGGGGAACGCTGAGCGGACGGATGGGAACGAGGAGCGGACGGTGGGGAACGAGGCGCGGACGGAGGGAACGTGGCGCGGAAGGGAGGGGAACGGGGCGGACGGGTGGGGAACGTGGACCGGACGGGGGGGAACGGATGAAAGATGGAACGATTAGCGGACGGGTGGGGAGCGCGGAGCGGACGGGAGGGAACGGGGCGGCAGGGGAACAGCGTAGAATTGCGACCACATATGAATTGGACTTCATATGAATTTTTTAGAGCCAAAAAACGGACACTATAGTCACCATCTATAAATGTTAACCCTTGGGAGTGGATCAAAGTGCGATTGAGCGGCCCAACTTTGTTGAGAGTCCAAAGAAATGAACCCTAAATAGCCAATAAAATATAGTAAGGGTAGCCTTAGTTGGGCATAGTGTGAAGCCTCCAAAGGCCAAGCCCAAAAGTCCAAACTCAAAGGAGCATGCCACTTTATTACTTGCTCAAAATAACCCCTCCAATCTAACGGCCAAGATCTTGTCAATGATTGATTATTATAATGAAAAAAATGTAGGCATCGAAAAAAAAAGCAGGTGGGTTCGTTGGAAAGCTAGGAACCTAAACCCTCAAACCATGTATGGAAACACTTCTACATGAGTGTGAGAACAAATCAATGGCACATATGTGGTAGTAATTTGGAATGACGTAGGGTTTAGGGTTTAGGGGTTTAGGGTTTAGGGTTTATGAACCACTAAGGTTGAAGCACAAATTAATGATTTATTGAAGGAAAGTGCATTCGGATGGGTGACATCGGTTATGAAACCATATGAACCACTAAGGTTGAAGCACAAATTAATGATTTATTGAAGGAAAGTGCATTCGGATGGGTGACATCGGTTATGAAACCATATGAACCACTAAGGTTGAAGCACAAATTAATGATTTATTGAAGGAAAGTGCATTCGGATGGGTGACATCGGTTATGAAACCATATGAACCACTAAGGTTGAAGCACAAATTAATGATTTATTGAAGGAAAGTGCATTCGGATGGGTGACATCGGTTATGAAACCATATGAACCACTAAGGTTGAAGCACAAATTAATGATTTATTGAAGGAAAGTGCATTCGGATGGGTGACATCGGTTATGAAACCATATGAACCACTATGATTGAAGCACAAATTGGTGATTTGTTGAATGAGTGGATAACTAATCAAATATGGAAAGTTCAAAGAGGTATCAAAGAGGTTTCAGATGCGGATGTCGGAAGATTTTTTCAAAAGTGTACATTTTTAACCTAACCAACTTTATTTTTATTCCGATTGCGTTGACTTTATCTTACTAACGAGAATTGGATCCTCTACATATTGGATTACATCAATTATTGGTCATGGTCATCAAATCCTTAGAGGTCAATATATAAGTAGATCATTGAGACTCATACATATAACGAAGGTAGAGTATCATGGATAGGATGGGAAAGGGGAGAGTCATGTTTGAGGGTGTAGAATGCGATGAGGAGATACACAATTTAGACGATCCCCATATTCCATTCAATGCAACACCCGAGCGTGAGAGAGATGAGAGAAATGCTAGGGATCGATTTCGTGATGAGTATGTCATGACTCCCTTCTCACAATCTACACAAGCTTGGAGGATGAGGGCGGCGGAGGAACAACGACGATATGCAGACAACTTTGAGATCGATGCGGTGGAGAAGGACCACACACAATGCGTGGGTGGAGATCTAAATGATCTAATTGATTTGTGTGCGGATATTTTGGAGAAGCCCGGGGATGTGGATGTGGATGTGGATGTGGATGTGGATGTGGAGGAGACTTCAATCGACATTGAAATAGTCAAGGTAGCGGGGGAATCTTCAAAGACTATGTCTATTCGTAAGAAGAGGAGAGGATTGTCGCCTCATCGGCTACCATTGAAGGAACGGATGAAAGACCGAACGATTAGCTATTTTGATTTACTTCAGCCGAATCCTCTTCCAAAAATGGAGCCTCGCCGGAAGCCAGGAGCATCTACGAGGTTGGGATGACGGAATGAAGTGGAATATTATAGTTTGCATGGTTTGTTCATGTATATGATTAATAAAGGGCATTTGTAACGTTGTCGCAATAATAAAGTTATGACTTGTATAATATGTTGTACCACTTCTATGATTTATTTATTTATTTTTAATTCACCAACCGAACAGTTTCTGTTGAGATAAACAAGCACAAAGCAATATGAAACTATGCATCCACTTCTCAGTTCCAAGAGAAATTTTTTTAACCACTTTACGTTCACCCTTAGTTGATTATTGCTATTTTAGTGTACTTTATTATGTGGATGGGGGGACTATTATGTAGAGAACTTTTATTGCATATTCTTGTAGAGGACTTCATTACCTATCCATGGATACCAAGAACTCATTTTTTGGACTTCATATGAATTTTTGAGAGCCAAAAAACCGAGACTATGTCCAAACTTCCAAAAAAAAGTGATTGTGAATTATATAAATATAAATATAAGCAATTGTGAAGTATGTGTGCAATATGTGTGGAGTACAAGAAAGAACATTTAGAGATGTTTAGGATCACGTGTACAACCGATATAACTATTGCAACATTGTGCTCACCTTTAGTTAACTAGATATAACTATAGTTGACTACATTTTGTGGCATACCAAAATTAGAATAAATATAGGTAATTGCATTTTGGCAAGACATATCACGAACAACTATAGTTAACTTGAACTTAGCACATGGATGTGATAACAACGATGTGAAAGAATGATGTGGCCTCACGAGAGGCGAGAACCTTGGTTAGTCTCCCATAGACTTCATCTCGATTATGAAGCAAAAATCCTCATGGAGTATGAACATTGCACTAAGATCCATAAATCTCATACAATATACAAGTTGTGTATGAAAAAATGATGGCTTTATTTACATCTCCAACGGTTACAAAATTGGTATGATCCAAAATTGCTGCAAAGAAAACAAAAAAAAACTATTTTGCAGTGTCACTGAAGCACATTGTCGGGTTAACCATGTTGTATGGAGGCGACTTCAACATGTTCACTACGTGTGTGATGGTTGACCTTTCCGTTGGATTGGGCTTCGTCAATGCATCCAATGCTATCTCAAACTGCATCTTCAAGCCATTTGGATCACTGTTTAGCTGAAACAACGAGGAAGTCGAATCCATGGCATAAATCTTCTTTGCCAAAGCACCCACTGAGAAGGACTCCGAGAGAAACGTGTGCCTATGTTTCCGAGCCATCCTCACCGGAGAGGTAGATGTTCCACGCTGCCCTCGTACATGGAATAATTCTGGACCAGCACAGTTGTATTTTATGCGGTGCTTGTTCATCTCATCCACTGATTCTTTTCCATAGTTGGAGGGTGCGTCTTCATCTCCCCATGATGCCATCCCCCAATCACACACATCAATGAAAACCGTGTTCTCACGGTCTTGTGGGAAATGCAGCATGACATTGTTGGGATTAAGGTCATTGTGCAACACGTCATGCTTGTGTACTACATCCACAATGCACATTAGAGCCCATGCCAAATAAGCTCGATGCCTTCGATATACAACCAACCGTTTCCGTGCTTCAAAGTCTGCCCCAGACATTTGAAGGATTGTGCGCTCGTGGGTTTCCGGAACTTGGTGGTCATAGACCCTCATGTTCTTCAAGGAGCCTCCATTCCACCACATCGAATAGGATTCGTATGTTTTCGGGTGGAGGTATTGTAGCTTGATTATCCCAGGATGATCTACTGGGCATGCCAATGCTTCAACCGAACGCTCCTTTCGGTTCTCCAGACTATTCGTGGCCTTCATGGTCTTCCCAGCCCACTCTATCCAGTTAGGGATGAATGATGCTCCATGAATTGTGACTCTCCGCACCACTCCGAAGGTCCCTTGGAAGATTTCCCTATCCAAGGGTTTGATCTCCACATTCCTAGGCAACCATATGACACCCTGCCGGCCCTGAGTGGCAATGTTGTCTGCCAGCTGCCTGTCAATAAAAACGGGAAGGTTGCGGGCGGATGTGCCTTTTGCTGCTATTACGCCTCTTTTCCAATTCTCTAGCTTAATGTACAGCTCGGACCTCCTCCCACCACTACTTCCCTCTCCAGGATGCATAGCCTCATATGACATCGTTGGATTGTAGATTGCTTCCACAGCTTGTTTTTCAATCCATGTGTTCCAATCGCTCATGCCCCTAGCTTCCTCAAACTCCGGTCCAGACGTGGCTTCCGTGAGAATAAGCATCAACTCGTTCCTCGCCAACTCTAAACCCTTTGTACCATCATTGAGGTATTTTTTCTCCAAATAAACCATGCTGTTACTTCTAAACCAATCCAACAACACGATCCTGCAATGATTTCGAGCCTCATCGGTCCGCGGGTCGCGTTTGCCTCTATGTTTCCTTTTCTTTGATTGCGAACCCGATGCCGCGGACCCGTCCTCCGTCCCTTCCGAAACTGTTGGGCGTTTTAATCCCCGTCTTTCAGTCTGCTCCGAACCCTGAGGTACATCACGTGCAGGGCTCTCCGGTCTTGATGTCCGCCGTGTCGGAGATTGTGGTGGCACGTTCTCCGAACGAGCCGGTGCATGTATTTCTGTGGAACTGCCTGAGCTTGGTCCCCTTCCAGTTCTCCCTCTATGTCCACTGTTTCCCCGACTCCCACGTGTTCCACGGCTTCCCCGTGTTTGGTTGCCTCCCGAATGACCAACAGCCAAGAACTCTTCGTCAAACTGAAAGGGATCTGGACGTGGTGGACGTGCTGCAGTACTTCCACTTCCAGGATCGCTTCCCGTACCCTCGGCAGTATTCGCCGATGCATTGCCTACGAGCCAAGCACGGTGCACCCTCAAATCCTCGTTCTCGTAAGGAGCAATGCCCTCCCCCTCCATCGTGATAAAAATCACGTGAGTGAGTGAATCTGAAAATGAGTCGTGATAAAAATAACGTGAATAAGTGAGTGTGAAAATCTCTCGTGATAAAAATCACAGGAGCGAGTGAATCTGAAAAAAAAATTGCGAGGGTTCCCCCACAATTTGCCCTGCCCTCCCAAACCCCTTGAGACCCGCGCGGTGATGCTGTCCTTTGGGACGCAACAAGGTCTCGGGTCCCTATGTGGTGGGAGGAGAGGAAAGTGGTAGGAACTAAAGCCTCACGGCTTTATATAGGCAACGAGGAGCCCAATCATTATGGGATCCCGGTCGGAATTAGGGTTTAGGGTACGAAAACGACGTATGGGGAACGTGGGAACTAGGGGCGGACGGGCGGGAACTAGGGGGCGGACGGAGGGAACGTGGGGGAGACAGGTGGGGAACGCGATAGGGAACTCGGGCGGACGGGAGGGGAACGGGCGGACGGAGGGAACGTGGAGCGGACGTGAAGGGAACTCGATAGGGAACGCGGGCGGACGGAAGGGATCGGAAAGCGGACGGGAGGGAACGCGGAGCGGACGTAGGGGAACTCCGAGCGGATGGAGGGAACGCGGGGCGGACGGGGGGAACGCGGGGCGGACGGGGGGAACGCGGGGCGGACGGGGGGAACGCGGGGCGGACGGGGGGAACGCGGGGCGGACGGGGGGAACGCAGGGCGGACGGGAGGGAACGGGTGCGGACATGATGGGAACGGGGTACGGACGACGGGGAACGTGTGGCGGACGGAGGGAACGTGGAGCGGACGTGAGGGAACGCGTGCGGACGGGAGAGGAACGTGGGGCGGACGGGAGGGAACGAGGAGCGGACGGTGGGGAACGTGTGGCGGACGGAGGGTAGCGGACGGGAGGGAACGCGGGGCGGACGGGTGGGACGGGTGGGACGCCCCACCCCCCCCTCTCCCGCCCGCTCCACCCCCCTCCCCCGTCCGCTCCATCCCCCTCCTCCGTCCGCCCCTCCCCTCCTCCGTCCGCCCCACCCCCTTCCCCGTCCGCTCCACACCCCCGTCCGTCCGCTCCACACCCCCGTCCGTCCGCTCCACCCCCATCCACCGTCCGCACCACCCCCCCGTCCGTCCGCTCCACCCCCCTTCCCCGTCCGCACCACCCCCCTTCCCCGTCCGCCCCACCCGTCCGCCCCCGTCCGCCCCACACCCTCCTTAGTAATATCTTATTACTTTGATTTTAACACAATGATAAACACAATGGCAAAATGGTCTACGTGGCAGGGGAAATATGCACATCCACGTCGACGTTTTCTGCCACATAGGACGCCACCTTGGCAAGAAGGTAAGTATTTTACCCACCCTAGTCGGCTCCCCCTATGTTGACCCTACGTGGACCCTATTGTGTCGTGACGGAGGGGTCCGTCACGACACGACACCGTCACAACGGCGGGATAGACAACCCTGATTCCATTCGGCTTGCTCTAGATTCAAATCCATGATGGCTTTATAAATTATTGTGTCAAGATGCAAGAAAGAAAAAAAGAAAAGAAATTCAACGAGTATGCCTTCAAAAATATAGATTCTTTGAGAAAGGCTTGCAACCACTTTCAACACCATCAGTCACATCTAATCAAAATATATTTACTAGTTGTGATAAGTTTTGTTTATAAACCTAACATATTAATAAAATAATATCCAAAACTCTTTCTAAAGAGTGTCAAGATTGCGAGAAAATGGTGAAATGGGACCCTAAACCCTAAACCCTAAACTCCAAAGCCTAAACCCTGACCCTAAACCCTAAAAACATTTGGTATATCCAAGGTTGTGTTCACAATATTCGAATTTAGTTATTTATCAGTTCTAAAATTAGAATCATTTAACAGTACCTTAGAAGGTGGTGCTTTTACTTTTGTAAGCAATGACATTGTGTGATCACATATTATTATGCAAGCAACTACCAAATTCTTGTTGCATGAGTTCCAAACCGAAAGCGGGCATATTTGTAACTCTCTTAATATAATTATATATTTCACAATCATAAACACTACAACTAAATCGAAGAGATATCAAGCCTCAATTGATACATTGGGCTATAGAAGGGTGTGTAAACCTATTGGAATAGCCTAAATTTGACAATTGACATAATATGCCTGAAACATAAAACTAAACACACACTAAGGTAATGTACAAGCTAACACTTATTTTACAGATGACGAATGATCATGGCTTTATATTCAAGGCTCATTATTACTAATCTCCCCTTAATCGTCAATCAAATTTCTCCTGCAAATCTTTATTATGTCAAGGTGCAAGAAAAAAAACAAGGGAAAAAAAAAATTGTCAATAAAAAATGTATCTTTGAAAGATGTTGTCAACCGTTTTTTGGCTTCTTAGGCATTTAGGGGTTCAATTGTAAGCCCATCCCAAACTTTGGAACTCCCAATCTTGCATTTTGAAGCCAAACAAATCCTAAAATAGGCTTACATTTTATAATTTCCCTCTAGGATGCCCCCACTTCCATTTATTGCGTGGTCATCGTGCAATCATGATAAGCATCAAGCAAACATAGTGCGTATCATGGAAGATACCATGTGCGATGTGGGGTATTTATAGGGGCAGTAGGCGGCGGGAATCGGCTTTAGGGTTGAGTGTTTAAAAATTTATATATAATTTATCTTTGGATGCGGAGTACTACATAAGGGCTGGCCCCCCCACCGAAAGACTCTTTTTGCACTGTCTGGTGGGACATCGTCCTCGATAGCTCCGAGAGGAGAACCCCCAGTCATAGCGGCAATGGAGAGCGATTTACGCGGTATGTCATGTCGCCAAGCGGCATCACCGCTAATACCGCCGTAAATACCGGAAGGTTACGGACGCGCGTCCGTAACCTTTACGCGTCATCATCTCTAGAGCACTAGTCGCGAGAAACTGAGTAGACCCTATCCGGTTCTTCATTTGTGTCAATGTTAGCACTGTTAGTTTACGGACGCGCGTCCGTAACCTTCATTCTGGCAGATGATCGTGTCCGAGGTCTCTGAGTATTGTCGCGTTTGTGTCAATGCAAACGCGGTATGTTTACGGACGCGCGTCCGTAACCTTCCATCTGACAGTTTCCAGTCGGTTCTCAGAGTAGAACTTTGTATCAATTCTAGCTCTGTTAGGTTACGGACGCGCGTCCGTAACCTTCCGTCTTACAGTTTCCAGTGACTTGGTTCCCTGATTAGACCTTTCTGTCAATTCCAGCGCGGTTAGGTTACGGACGCGCGTCCGTAACCATCCCTGTTAACTTCTTCTTGGTTTAGGGGTTTAACAGACCTTTGTATTAATACCATCTCGGTCAGGTTACGTACTCGCGTCCGTTACCTTCCATCTAACAGTTTCCAGTGACTCACTTCCTTGATTAGACCTTTGTGTCAATTCCAGCGCGGTTAGTATACGGACGCGCGTCCGTAACATTTCCTGTGACTACTTCATGTGACTTATTTCTTAGATTATACATTTCTTTCAATGCTATCGAGTTTACGGGCGTGCGTCCGTAAACCTGCGTTGGCCACCTACCTTTTACCATTTTTCTCTTTCACCACTATGGTTTGCTGCAATTCCTTCAGCTTCAAATCAAACTGTTCTTTTGGTTGTCCCTGGCCTGAACTGTACTTTCATTGCAACTTCATACCTCTATTGATGTCACTGGATCTGTGCTGCTGATCATGCTTTACGGACGCGCGTTCGTAACACTACTCTTGCTAACATTGCTTTGTTTGTCGACTGTGTAGGCGATAGCGCATTTGAGTTGTCGTCGGATCCCTCAACCTCTGATGACGAATTTGAAGACGCCATTGGTGATGCATTTCAAACCCCTATCTCCAACATTGTGAATGGAATTGGTCACAATCCCAATCCGTCCATTGAAGCGGTGTTGGATGATGATAACGATAAATATCTTCCACCGTGTCAGGGTTATTCAAGAGATCAATGGATTGGTCTTGACGTTGTCCTTGTCAATGAACATGGCGCTCCTGTTGCTGATGGTGTTTGTAGAAATACAAACCCCAAGGATTGTGTTGATGCTCTCCCCCTAGGTGATGATGACGTTGGTGTTTGCATTTTGAATTCTTTGGCACCCGCGGATGTGCCCCCGGGTTGGCGTTTCTCTCTTCGGCGTTGGCCTCACCGTAATGTCATGCACGATGGAGTAAGCTTATGGAATCAAGGACGCCGTCACATACAAATTCAACATGCTTTGTTGGAATCCATGCGTCCTCGAAAAGGTTTCCGAAAATATGACTCTGAGCGTGTACCTCCTGCAATGTCACAACGTCGTCGTGACCATGTATTGGGAGATGGATCTATTAGATCTGTGGCAACGGTGGATTGTTGTCGGAAGAAGTGTTGCCAATTGTTTCCTCGTGATAAAATTAAATCTCTACGGCAAAAAATGTGGCTTGCGGATTTCCGAATGCGAACATCAAAGAAGCTTGAGGTTCATCGCAATATACACATGGATGGTGGAGGTCATAAGATGGTCACATTGGAAAATGTGGAAGTATGTTGTAAGGCATGGTACACCATCCATGCGGTATCGAAGGCCGACTTTTATCGGTTTCGTAATCATTCCTCTCTAGGGCGCCGTTCTTCCTTCCATGGTAACTTCGGCACAAAGAAGCCTAGGGAGGCTACACGTCAGGCTGCTGCAACATTATCATCCCTTATTTTGCCCTTGGCTGATGCCATGCCCCACAAGACAAGAACTCTCCCTTCGGGAGAGAAGGTTGTTCAAATGGTTTTGCCGGCTGGAACAAAATGGAAGAACATCTTGGTGGATGTCAATGATGTTGGCCAAAGAGCGGGATGTGGGCCCATTTATTTGTCCAAGTTGAGTGTCATCAGAAGCCAACAATTTGCGGAGTATCCGAGTATGTTACGAAAAGACCGGGTGACAAGTTTGCGCGTTGTACTGCTTGTGAAAAATACAAAGGCCTTCGAGATGCTCATCCCATTGGCACGGAATCGCACAGTAGACATCAAAGGAAGTACATCGAGCATGTCAACAACCAAGATGCACACCGCCAAGATTACTACAAGAATCGTGCACTTTCTATAATGAGGCCGAACGAGGTTTTGACTATCATTCATGACAAGATGGACCATGCCAGAACTGCTTGCCCTTGCTATGCTCGCAAAATCAAAGCCACCGATGGACTTTTCAAGCTCCCAATAGCTGTCACAGGTTCGTAAACCACAACGATGACTTATTCATTTCTGGAAGGTTACGGGCGCGCATCCGTAGCTTTGTCTTTTCTATATGTTGCTAGAAAATTTTCTCTCTCCATGCACTATTTCAAAAAAATCTTGGATGTAGTCCTCACTTCATGTTATCGTTTTTAACGCATTGTTTTATTTCTAGGTATGATCGCACATGGCCATGTGGACGTGAAGTATGCGCATTATGGTTTGGACTTCTACCCTGGAGATGCCAACCATACCGTGGGATCTTTTGCCAAACTTCTACGAGATCTTGAAAAACCACCGACGTCTTCGTCCCGTGCTCTGTTTGAGGGTGCCGGAACAACACCTCTTTATGAGGCCGTACTTGATGGGAAGGAGGTGTGTTTGAATTCATTGGCGGAACCCCCTCAACAACACGTTCCTGGAAAACAACTACCGCCGACTCTGCATGTGCAACTTGATAATTGTGCAAAGGACAACAAATGTCGATACGTTTTTTGCTTTTGGTCATTGCTCGTAGCCAAAGGAATTTTCAAGGAGGTCTTTGTTTCTTTCTTGATGGTTGGTCATACACATGATGACATTGATGCTTCATTTGGACGTTGGAGTATGAAGTTGCATGAAGAAGATTTTCCAACAATTCCACTTCTCATGAAATCGTACATGGATTTAGATAATGTACCGGTCATTCCGCATTTGATTGAAGAGGTACCTGATTTCAAGGCATTCATCAAACCATTCATTCTCAAAGGAGGCGACCGCTTAGTTGGCCATACCAAAGCTCAACAATTCCGCTTCTACATGCGCGATGATGGTATGCCGGCAATGCAATTCAAAGTTTTGTGCACGTCACCGAATTGGGGCCCAGATGAAGGAATCCTTGTTTGGCGCCGAGACGAGGATGGGAAATGTATGTTACCGGATGGGGAGCCAAAGCCTTGCAAACCCGACCCCATGAGGAATGGGCCAGAAATCATTAAGGGCATATCGGGATTCATCGAATACTGGAAAGAGTTGTGTGAGGAAGACATCACAAGGGTTGTTCGGGATACACATGAACCACTCATCGAGTATTGGGATCGCATTCGGTCCGCTTTGCAAACGATGGATATTGATACCCGGTCAATTTTGACACAAGGCTTTTGGCCACAAAGTCGAGTGACTGTGTTGGAGTCTGACGCCATGTTCTTCAGCAATGGGGATGTCCGTGAGGAATTCGCTGCAGACGAGCATTACGTAGGCCCTGCTCGCAATCGCCCGGCTCCGTCATTTCGCGTTGGTGTTGATTGCCACGAAGGCTATATGGTCCTCGTACGTGCCGGAGACGAGGAACACCCCAAGCCCATATGGTTGGTAAAAGCATTGTCGTCGCCTAATTTTGTTCCAACTAGCCCCAATTTCCGTCAAATTGAGGTGGAGTACTGCCGCCCAAGCACGAGAGACCCAAATGTGTTGCGGACCTATTTAGGTTGGGATACAAAAAAAGGTTTTAAGTGGACAATGGACTCGGCATTTGAACCAGTATGGATAAACACGGATACTATACTTTGTGCTTGGAAGCCGCGAAAAGGGTCCAAATCGGAGACAATGACCATCCCCCAAAAGCATATTGATTTTGCCAAAGACAACTTGGCTCGTATTGCGGCCGCAGAAAATGACATTGAGAATGGAAATGAGGTTGAAGATGAGGATTGTGAATAAGAGCACAAGAGCAAACTAGGTTCATGATTGTGTTAAATAGTATGTAAAGAGCTTTATTATAGGAATTATATGGCACCATTGGGGCCAAAATTGCTTGGATTGGGCTCATTTGTTTGTAGGTTCAAAATTTTAAGAAATCTAACAAGACAAGCTATGTTTTGCATGAAATTTGCAATTGTCTACACATTGTATTGAAACAAACTTTCCCACATTGTGCTATCAAATGTCTTGTAAATGTTGAGTAACTACATAATACATTGTGCATTTGCCAAAATAATATACTACTCCAAATGTTACATTTGGGAATGTTGTGCATGCTTTGGAATGTACCATCCTATTCAACACAACCCCTATGTTACGGATGCGCATCCAATAGTCCATAATAATAAATCCAATGGTTTTTTTTGGACTCCATAATTCTTCCCAATGTTCCCAATGTTCCCAATGTTCCCAACATTCATGGTATTGGCATCCTAAACTATGGGCCACATTTATTTTGAGACTTCCCAAAGTCTCCATTTAACGAATATAGTGTTGTGAGCTCCACTTCGAACATAAGGTTCTATAAATGCCTTAAAGTCTGGCACCTCCTCAATCATATGGGGGATGACGGGAACGTTCTCCAAATCCATGTACGACTTCATCAATAAGGGGATTGTTAGAAAATCCTCCTCCCGCAACTTCATGCTCCACCGCCCAAAAGATGCATCAATATCATCGTGCGTGTGGCCTACCAATACGAAGGACACAAAAACCTCCTTGAAAATGCCTTTCGCAACCAACAACGACCAATATGCAAATACATATCTACTTTTATTGTCCTTGGCACAATTGTCCAATTGGACACGCAAAGTGGGGGGCAACTTCTTCGCAATCACGGGTTCACTGGGTGGCTCTGGCAACGAATGCAAGCATACATCTTTTCCATCCAACACCGCTTCATATAAAGGTGTTGAACCCGTATTTTCAAATAACAATCCTGAAGAATAGGCCGGCGGTTTCTCCAAATCATGTAAAAGCCTTGCGAATGACCCTATCGTGTGGTTTGAATCCGCTGGATACAAATCAAGAGCATAATGAGCAAACTTGACATCCCCATGTCCATGTGCAATCATTCCTGCAATGCCAACCCAATGTGATTAGTATCTATGTATAAATAAACCAATTTGAATGAATCCATGTTCTCAAACACATCACGGATTAGAACACCACAACATTTAGGGCATGCGATGCCATTGATTCCAAATTCACCTGTAACCGATACGGGCAGCTTAAAAAATCCATCCGTGGCCTTGATTCGATTTGCAAAACATGGGGAGGCTGTTTTGGCATGGTCCATTTTGTCATGGATGACCGTAAGAACCTCCAAGGGCCTGGAGATGGACAAAGCTCTATTTGTGTAGTAATCATTACGGTGTGCCTCTTGCATGTTTACATGCTTGAAATAGTTCAATTGATGTGCCGCATAAGACTCGGTACCCATCGTGTGTGCATCCCGAAGGCGCTTCAACTTCTCGCAAGTAGAGCACCGGGCAAATTTGTCCCCTCGTCTTTTTGTAATGTATTCGCTAAAGTTTGCTTTCTTGATTGCACTCAATTTTGACAATGAAATTGGCTCCAAACCGACCTTCTCGCCAACTACATTCACGTCCAACAATATGTCTTTCCATTTTGTGCCTGTGGGAAGAATTTTCTCCACAACCTTTTCCCCGGTTGTGAGTGTGCGTGTTTTGTGTGGCATTGCATCGGCAAGGGGGACGATGATGGTCGCCAGAGTGGCCTTGCTTGCCTTGTTGCTTCCCTGGGTTTCTTTGAACCCACGTTCCCATGGTGACGAGACCGGCGGCCTTCCTTGGCATAAGCAGTTTGTCTATAAAAGTCCACTTTTGACACACCGTGAATGGTGTACCATGCCTTACAACACACGTCTATGCTTTCAATGGTGATGACCTTGCGACCCGTCCCATTCACATGTATCGCCCTATGGACATCAAGTTTTTTGGTGGATCTTAGACGGAAATCTCCAAGCCACATTTCTTCGCGGATGACCTTCAATTTATCCCTTGGAAACAATTGGCAACAACGATGCACACAACAATCCTTTGTGGCAACTTCTCTAATGGACTCCTCGCCGAGCAACCTTTGACGTTTACAGTCAGTTGCAGACGGAGTAGGACGTGCCAATGTCTCGTACTTTCGTAAGCCTTTGCGGGGCCGAATGTTTGCTTGGAGCTCCATTTGGTTTTGCATGTATTGTCGCTCATGGTCACGCAAGCTAACTCCATCAATCGTGACATTCCTCAATGGCCACCTGCGGAGGGAGAACCTATGAGTGGGATCCACATCGGAATGTATGAGCGACTCCAATATGACAACTCCAACGTCCTCGGTGCCAAGCGGGTTTTCATCAATGCAATCTTGTGGATGGGTGTTACGACAAATACCCTCCGCCACAACAACTCCACTGTCATTAACAAGTACCACATCCAAATTCACCCACTCGGCTCTTGAAAGCCCAACACACTCTACAATGGGACAGTGTGGTACGGAAGGCGAAGGTAAATCCAAATGATCTTCATCGCCACTGTCATCCATAGTAGCCTCCCCAACAATGTCTAGCTCATCCTCAGATGCAGATGGCCAAGTGGCCATGTCTTCAGATGACCAATCCCCTCTTTCACTAAACCCATCCATTGTGCCTACACACATGAACATTGAACCTTGTCAAAAAATCACAAAATTGTAGGTTCCAATCGAAGAATCCCAAACCATCTTATATAATCAAAATGACTGCTATGCCATTGGGTTTGTAAAGGTTTGGGTTGTCCAGTGGACACACTGTCATCCGGAGCCCATCCACACTGTGGGGATGGGGTGGAAGCATCCTTGGGTGGTACCACTAGGAACGTCACACTCAAATTTCACTTGACAAGGTAAAGTTTAGGAAACTTGTTTTCTATCTTAAGTGATTGTTTTTTTCCATATGAACACATTTTTGGTGCAATTAGGTTTAGGGTTTAACCATTAATATAACAAACTAACAAATCACCACATGTTTAGCACCTTAAAAGGGTTGTTAGCAAAGAATTTCAGGAATGAACTTTGAGTACTTTGAAATTCAGGAACCTAATAGGAATGCAAAATAATATGAAATCTTTTTGGGATCATTTTTGCATGGTAGCCTCTGAGTTTTTCTGTGCCACCTATTCATTATTAGCCAAAAATAGTTAACCAAGTAATAGGTAGGCTCATTGGACCTCCAGGAACGAAGCTTTCCGGGGGCAACACCATTAAGGACACCTACATTGATTGTTTTTTGTATTTATTCTAATCCCAAAGGTACTTCTAGGCATCTTCTAGTGAACAAATGGTCATTTGCAAGGAAAAAACAAGGTGAGGCTGCAAAGTGCCCTCCTTTTCATACTATCAAGAATTACAGGAACGGCATAGGAAACCATCATGCCAAACGTTCTTACTTCCTTAATGATAACTCAAACTCATCATTTTTTGGCCTTTAGATTTTTGGATTGAATTTAATTTTTCTCTAAATCACTAGATCAAATTTGAGCTGAAAAGATGCAAATTCCAATTTTGAAAAGAATTAAATGGACTTTCGCCTTCCATTTCCTGGACATTTTCCTGGGTGGTTCCTAGTGGTACCACCCAAGGATGCTTCCACCCGATGGGTTTGGGTCGAGCGACCCAAACCTTGTGGCAGGATGGGATCATTGTCATCCAGAGCCCATCCACAATGTGGATATGGGCTTGGGTCGAGCGACCCAAACCTTTTGGCGGGATGGGTTCGTGGTCACCCAGAGCCCATTCACAATGTGGGGATGGGTTTGGGTCGAGCGACCCATACCTTTTGGCGGGATGGGTTCGTGGTCACCCAGAGCCCATTCACAATGTGGGGATGGGTTTGGGTCGAGCGACCCATACCTTTTGGCGGGATGGGTTCGTGGTCACCCAGAGCCCATTCACAATGTGGGGATGGGTTTGGGTCGAGTGACCCAAACCTTTTGGCGGGATGGGTTCGTGGTTACCCAGAGCCCATCAACAATGTGGGGATGGGTTTGGGTCGAGTGACCCAAACCTTTTGGCAGGATGGGTTCATGGTCATCCATAGCCCATTCACAATGTGGGGATGGGCTTGGGTCGAGCGACCCAAACCTGTTGGCGGGATGGGTTTGTGGTCACCCAGAGCCCATTCACAATGTGGTGATGGGTTTGGGTCGAGCGACCCAAACCTTGTGGCAGGATGTGATCATGGTCATCCAGAGCCCATCCACAATGTGGGGATGGGCTTGGGTCTATCAGGGTCAAACTAAAAACCGCCCACACTAGGGCAGGGGTTTGGGTCGACCGACCCAAACTTTATAAGGGTCATACTAAAAACCACCAACACTAGTGTAGGGGTTTGGGCCGACCGACCCAAACCTCCTCAGGGTCGTACTAAATCCGCCCACAATGGGGTATGGGTTTGGGTCGACCGACCCAAACTCACCGCAAAATACGGCGTATAATGCGGCGGATATTGCGAGGTGGGTTTAGTTTGAGCTCATTGCGAAGTTCACAGTGGGGTTGCATGCTGTGGATAGCTGCTCATGAACGGCAAACCTTGAAGTACAGCTCCGGCTGAGAGTTCTCCCTATGATTTCAGGAGTGGGAGAAGAGCAAAAAGAACCGACTTTTGGGGGGTGCGCCCCTTTATACTATCCACCTCCGCTTCCCCAACTTCCTCATTGGATCCCTTTCCCGCCTAGTTCTCCTGCAGAGGTTATTTTCAAACTTCTTGACAGAATTCCCCGCTTTCTGTTAATTATAAAAATTGCGAATCTAACCTGGCTCTTGGATGCCCCAAACGTCATCTGACTTAGTGTGTGTTGAGAATGTCTATTGAAAGTAATCATGGATATTTAATCCGTTTTTTATTGTTTTGTGTGGATATGACAATTTACTTATATTGACATATTATATGTGTCGTGAATAAATGTCCATTGACAATATTTGAAATGTTGAGTATCGTTGTGATTATATTATGTGAATATGACATGCACCATTGGGAGGAAGGGTGGCCGCCACATGAATTTTTGTAGATATAATAAGGGAGGGGGCATCTGATAAGTGATTTACAAAAACCATCCCCTACGCGTTCATTTTCATGTATCCAGAATATTACCCTACATAAACTCAAACAATATAGTAGATTTCAAACAATATATTGACAAACGATATACCAACATTATGAAACTTCATATAGTAAAACTCAATAAATACAATACTTCATGTAGTTATTAAGACTCTCACATGTGGAATTGTATATTGAAAACAATGAAGAGATGTGATGTCAAAGTTGAACTATTTGGCCGACTTTCAATTTGCGCTAATACAAATGAGAAAAGCTTTAAAAGGACATATGTCATTTGTAAGGTGTGCACACAATGTTGCTTCATTCCAAGCATGCAAGTGTGGCAATGTTTAATCTATGTTAGGACAAGTTATGAATGGGATCCTAACCAAGAGTGGCATTTTTTTGTTCACTCTTTCAAATAATGTTTCAATCTAATATCCTCAATTACACTTCAACTCTAACAATGTTTGCAAGCAAAACCTGCAAAGTTGGAAATGTACGTCCTCATAACATCCACAACATGAAAGGTTCCTTGAATTAGTATAGATTCTTGAATTGTCTCAAATAATATAATATGAACATGCTCAAGATCGTATCTGCCCCTGGACTCTTCTTGCTATTAAGATAAGGTTACAATTGAATTTTGGAGAACCTAATGTTGAGCACTACGTCACATGTTCATGTTAGTGACTTCATTTCTACACCACCATACAACCACCTTCCATGTTTGGCAATGAAAATGATGTGATGTCTATATACATTTGTGTCTAAAACTATGATCAGCAACGCCCCATCATTTGACCTATGTGCTGCTCATTTATGGCTTAAACCCTAAACCCTAAACCCTAAACCCTGAATTTTGTACATGTTCATTGATGCCTACATATACAAGCAACAACTACTATATTATGTGCCATTATGTAATATATGTCGTTTCAAACATGTGGAGGAAACAGGAAACATCAAAGTTTTTGCTTGCTTGGCTGCATATTATGATGTTCACCTTAGGTTAAGGTGGATACATTTGTATTCATCTTGCTTCTCCTGTTTACTTTAGGGGTCAACTCCCAAGTAAATATATAAATGTTTCATGATATAAATCAATCAACCGATTCGGTGCTTTTGGCAAACAAAATTTGGTAATAAATGACAATACATTAACTTATAGTGAATTAGTGTAATGGTATTTGTTAGGGGATACACAGTAAGCTAGAGCCATGCCCTCTAGCAACATACATCATATAAATCTCAATACATATTATTCATATTCATTTATTGCACCATGTAAAGGGATACCATATCCATTTGAAAAGACCATGTAATTGCAACATAATTTTTAAATACCCCTCTTAGACTATCATGTATCATTGTTGTCTGATTCCATATGTCTAGATGGCGGAAGCTATACACATAATGGATTCATTTTACAATGTTTTGTCACTGGAGACAATTGGAGTTGCATATCATGTGCTTCAGTTGCCCTAAATCCTTGGTAACTTGTCTGTTAAAATCATTTTACTTTAGTTTAGTCTTGTGATATATTATGAACCATGGTTTATTGTGCACTACATGATTCATCAAAGTGAATATGTAAGGGTTGACTATAAGCTCAAGCATGTTAGCAATTCCATATAAGGACCATGCAGAACAAAACCATTAAAATTGGAGTTGGGGATGGTACTCAACAAATATTACATACTAGTTGAAAGTCAAATGAATTATTTTATTTCTCTAAAGTGGTCAAACAACTTAACCCTTAAACGTCGGAGAGGCCCTATCAAGGCCTCGTTGACCCTAAACTATTTGACCATAAGATAGCGTCAAAACATGTCGGAATTGCAAAAAAATTTCCCCAAAATGTGTATCTCAAACTTCCATATCCAAATATAATATATGCCGATCGCAGTAAAAGAATTACATGGAGGTCTAAAATTCGGTAAACATAGGCTGATGGGAGAGGACCTCTCACCCCCCCTTGGACGTTTAAGGGTTAAGACCCAACGAGTTTAATTTGTTCGCAAAATTAGGCTATGGTTTAGGGTGAATTGATAATTTTAAGCAATACCTTAGGCTATGTAGCTGATTGAGAAAATTAATTGGTGCTAAGGAATAGCGGGTTAGGGTTTGGAGATTAGGGCTGGCCCGTAATTCCATTTGCGTGTGTGCTCTAAACACGTGGGTGCCCTAATCCCGTATTGTAGGGCCTTTTCCCGAGGGGTACAAATCTCAAAACGTCGCCCTCTTTCGCCCCTTTTCTCGTTCTCCGCGCCAAGCTTTGCTTCGCTAAGCGCCGCCTCCACGAACCGCCGCCTTCGTGAAGCGCCGCTCCCGCGCTTTCTCTTGCGTTCTCTCTTCTTTTCTCGCATCTTCTGATTCTTCTCCTCACTCTCCTTTCTCTTGCTTTCTCTGATTCTCCTTTCCCTTGCTCTCTAGGTTTATGAGTGTAGTGTGAGTTGTTTCTGATTTGAAAAAGCTTGCTCTCTTTTTCCAACTTGAGATTGAGAGAGTTTAGGGTTGCATTGTGTGACAACATTGAGTGGTATAGAGTGTTTGCTCATTTCGTTTTGGTCTATGTTGTTGAGTATCCCTCACACTCCACTGTGGTGAGTGTTTGCGATAGAGGTTTCTGTTAGTAACATTCAGAGTGTTGGAAATCATTGAGAAACGGCATTGAGTGGGTTTTGTGAGGTTCATACTTTTCTGATATTCAGGTGTAGTGTTCTTTTAGAGTATTTGTGACATTGAGCTTGCAATACCCACCTGCAAGAACAGATTGTTCTACAGCTTGCACGCAAAGGTAAATTTTTAATGACTTAATGTGTTTCAGTTGCATTAGGGTCTTGAAGCATATACAATGCATAAGCATTGTGTATGTTGCGTGCACACAAAAAGCAAGCTCTCCTGAAACAAAACAGTTTCGAGAGGCGACCGAAACAGTTTCACACACCCGAAAAACACGGAAGCATTTTTAAGACTAAATTTGCTTCACTTTATAAAAAAACCATCCTTTTGTTTTCTCACATGTTTGGGTCGATTGACCCAAACATAACACCTTGTTTGGGTCGGTCGACCCAAACCATACACATTCCTTAATAACAGAAACTACATTTAAAGACTGGTTCTTCAAAGCTCCAGTCAACAATTGACTTATTTTGACTTATATGGAAATCCGAACAAAAATCCAATGGGGTTTGGGTCGATCGACCTAAACCATACACACAAAAATACCGCAAGAATTGGGTCGATCGACCCAAACCATCCAAACAAAATGCCGCAAGGTTTGGGTCGATCGACCCAAACCATCCAGACAAAATGCAACAAGGATTGGGTCGATCAACCCAAACCAGGGAGTTAAAAACCCCCTTCCCCAATAATTTATCTATACTGGTGCCCAAACTAAAGCATAATTTGGATATTCCTTATAATACAAGGATATGGATGATGTACACCCATAAGAACAAGGAATACCGTAATCGGCCAATCATCCGAAGATTTTTACGTATGATCATTATATCCACCTTATTTAAATTCTAATGACCCAGTCATATCTTTAGCAGAAGAGAAAATTAATTACAAATTTTAAGGATTCAGCTGGCTTGTGTTTGAGTCGATCGACCCAAACCATCCAAACAAAATGCCGCAAGGTTTGGGTCGATCGACCCAAACCATCCAGACAAAATGCCGCAAGGTTTGGGTCGATTGACCCAAACCAGGGAGTTAAAAAACCCCTTCCCCAATAATTTATCTATACTGGTGCCCAAACTAACATAATTTGGATATTCCTTATAATACAAGGATATGGATGATGTACACCCATAAGAACAAGGAATACCGTAATCGGCCAATCATCTGAAGATTTTTACGTATGATCATTATATCCACCTTATTTAAATTCTAATGACCCAGTCATATCTTTAGCAGAAGAGAAAATTAATTACGAATTTTAAGCATTCAGCTGGCTTGTGTTTGAGTCGATCGACCCAAACCTGTCCATAGATGACACTGACATATTCAGCCTCCTGCACACTCGATAACATGTCTAACTCTACATGAAAGAGTTTGGGTCGCCCGACCGAAACTAACAGTGCCCATCCTATCCTTGCAGATGGCCCCGAAAAAAAGACTTGGAGAGAGGTGGTTCATGCAAGCACCAGATACATTATGCGAGGAGTACGAAACACCTCCAGACGACTCCTATGTGCCCAAGGACGGGATTGTGCTTGCATGGTCACTTCAGGTGGTCAAGGCGTCGCAATACAAAATCATGTTCGTGGTAAAAGTTGGGACATTTGAGCAGAATACTTGGGCGACTCTGACGGGGTGGGAGGTGGCGTCAATCCAGGCTCTTGGGGAGCACATGGACGTCATCCTAGAGAACTCAGCGGTGCAGAACGTCCACATGTTCATGCACCAGTTCTCCGAGCCGTTTGACACCATCTACGCCAAAGAGTCATGTGCTGAACCAGAGGTGGTGAAACCAGAGGCGATATTCATAGATGGGAATTGTACGAACACGAAGGTTGCAAGCAGGTTCACCAAACTGAAACAGGCAATCACCGTGATCAACAAGGCCCAACAAAAAACACAACAACCGGTGAGGCGGAAGGCCCCCACTGAGGAAGGTGCAGGGTCGTCCAGACCTCAATCTGTGAGGAAGCCACGAGCGGTTCCGGCTGACTCAAGAATAACCACTCCCTCTGAAACACCGGCTGACAGCCAGACGCCGACGCCGTCGACCAGCCGGCAGACTACACCGTCGAGGAGGCAGTCATCGGTGATGACTAACGAGCTAGTTCCCCAAGAGCTGCGGATGCCGAAACCTGGGCAAAAGTGGATACAGGGGAGATTCAAAGAATTGTCGACAACTTCACGACGAAATGCTCCCACTGCTTCTTCATGGGCAGGGATTTCAAGTTCAACGTGAACATTGCCCAGTGCCACCTTGCGCCTCCAGAGAAATGTGTCCAAGCTAAGGAGGACGCCTACGTCGACTGGATGGTCGCCCAGATCGTGGGCGGGCAGTTCAAGGACGACAGGCAGACGATTGTGGTCATGCCTCAAGGGCTGAAGAGAATGCCGACGCCTGATATGTGGCAGGCAATTTCAAAAGGAGATTTCTGGCTGATTGACGGCCAACACAGTGTGGAGGCGTCGAAAAAAATCCAGCTGATGACCGAGTGGGACGACCCCAACAAGCAGAAGGAGAAGCTTAAGGTATGGAAAACACTGGTGGTATGGTCTGACAACGAGACCATACTCAGCGACATCTCCCGGTTCTTCAACATGGGGAACAAGAAGAGGGCGTACTAGGCATCGTGGATTAGGAACATCATGGCCTCGAGGGAGGTGTGGGAGTTCTATGGCAGGCCTCCCAAGGAAAGGGAGAATACAAAAGATAAGAACCCCAAATGGGAGGTGAATATGGTTTGGGTCGATCGACCCAAACCCTTGCATTGTATTATCTCTTCGTGAGTTTTATAGTTTGGGTCGATCGACCCAAACCCTTGTAATGTTTTATCGTCTTCGTCAATTTTGTAGTTTGGGTCGATCGACCCAAACTATTGTTGCAGTTGTTGATTCATGGTGGGTTGTCTAACATGTGTTGTCTGCTTCGTGTGCAAAACTTCAAATATCAAATGATCAATAAATTCTCCTCCATAGACAACGCCAGCCACAAGCAGAAAAAATACAACGAGTTGCGAGGAGAAATTTATCTGATCACAACATCCGAAGCCGTTTGGAAGAAATGGAAGAGGGTGTTCGAAAAGCATGAGACGGGGGATCTCATCGATCCCGACACAGGAATGCTTTTCAACGCAACCGCGCGCTTCAAGCAAATGAAGCCTCTGGTAAGAGAGTTTTTCCGATCTCTCCAAGGGCTTTCGGAAACAGAGATGGGAAAGGCGGCTTCCCATATCCTGCACGTGCAGCCGTCGGCAAAGAGGTGTTGGGTGCACCCAAAGATCGTCTTCTCCAAGCCCAAGAGCTTCGTTCCTTCATGCTACACCATGAAGGAATGGACGGAGAACAGAAAGAAGAAGACGATAATTGTGCAGGAGCTGCACAAGTTGGTGCCCGAGAAGAATATTTTCGTGGACGGCGAGGTTCACGAGGCGCACTGGAGAGCATTTAAAGAAGAATACAAGTTCACCAGTGCGTCGATGGCGGCTTTGATCAAGGAAGCCGGAGAAGACTTCCTCAAATCCAAGCTGGTGAAGGGCGGGAAGAAGCGGGAGCTCCCTAAGCACACGGCGCGGGCCTTCTCCAACTTCGTGAAGGAGAAAAGGATCGTTAGTTTTGAGGGGGACGCACATTTCAATCCCGTCACCCTCGAGCCGTTGAAAATCCAGGGCTGGCCTGGAGTTGAACCTAGGAAGGCTATCCGCACAAGAGCGAGGGACCACTTTCCCTTTGCCATGATAGACTTCAGGAACATTCCGGGGAGCTCATTCGAGGGCACCATGAGCACCCTGTTCCACGAGCCTTTCATGGCAAAGTTCGTGGATTATGCCAGCCCCAAGCTCAGGGAGGTCGACATATGGCTGTGGATAGTGGAGGACAGGAGGGCGGAGCAAGTATACGAGATTGTGCGGAAACTGCAGCCGGAGTATGCGGTTTCGAAATCTCACTACATTGCAGCATCAGCGGAGGGGGCGTACAGTACGATGAAGGACAAAAAACCAGGGTCATCAACGTGCTGTGTTTGTACTTCGTGTACAAGGTACCAAACCACCCTATAACCCGGATGGAAAAGATATTCCAGGTTCCAGAAGGGTTGGGTGCCAGTAAAACCCTGTACGACGAGGCCAAGTACGCCAATTATCCTTCGGATGAGCTGCGGATGGAGTTCTACCTGAAGATGATGAGGACACTGACAAGAAGAGGGGACTGCATCTTCAACGTCTTCGGGGGGTCCAAGCCAGTCTATGCAGCCATGGTAAGTGTCATTATGTAGCTCCTGTGCAGTTTGGGTCGATCGACCCAAACTGAGAGTTGTTTTGGCTATGGTTTGGGTCGGTCGACCCAAACTGGGAGCTGGTTTGGTTTGGGTCGGTCGACCCAAAGTAGACATTGTATTAGCCATGTGTATCCCTTTCGTTTTCGTGGCCTTCTCTTCTTTTGCTCTCTTAGTATTGGCGCACCTGACAAACTGATAATGTGGGAATGTGCAGATGTTGGGTTTGAACGTCTACTCCTACGTAGAAGACACGGATGTACCATTTTACAAGATCCAGAAATCGCTGGCGAAGAAGATGGACATCCTCGACTGGATACCAGGTAGCTATGGGGAGGAGATTGTTCAAGGCGGTGAAAGCCCGATCGATAGGGCGAGGCGCGTGAACCCTGAGGAGGTCATCATGAGGGCTCCGGTTGTAGAACCCGAACCTCTGGTGCTATTACATCCGGGCGAATCGTCTCGGGGGCCGGGCGACGAGGTGGAAGAGGAGGAGGAGGAAGAAGAAGAAGCAGAGAAAGGAGAGGGGGAGGTGGAAGAAGGGGCAACCGGATTCACGCAAGAATCCCAGGCCCCCCAACGGAAGAAGGCCATGCGGGTGGCCACTCCGCAAAGCAGAATGGTGCCCGTGCTCACGGTGGATGATGCGCGGGACATGTACTCCCGGGACGCAACG
Organism: Polytrichum formosum; assembly: GCA_964035585.1. Lineage (NCBI taxonomy): Eukaryota > Viridiplantae > Streptophyta > Polytrichopsida > Polytrichales > Polytrichaceae > Polytrichum > Polytrichum formosum. The sequence continues at coordinate 18,605,544 of OZ037941.1, read as the reverse complement.
GCCACGTTCAGGGAGAAGAGGAGGATGAAGGGGAAAAAGCTGTATGGCGACTACGCAGTGGACGAAACAATCGCCATAAGCAGCGAGGACGAGGACGACATGGAGCTTGCCAAACGGCTCAGGGCGGATCCTCCCTCCCCGAGAGCGTTCGCTGGCATGGTCAGGGTGAAACCCGAAGTCCTGACTGTGGAGGAAGCCAACGAGAAGATGCGGAGGGACGAGGAGCAGCGGCTCCGGCTTCAGAAGGCTGCCGCTGAAGAACCTTCAATGCGGAACGAGGTCGCAGAGTTGAGGGCCCTCCTGTTGGATCAGGAGCGGCAAAGGGCGCTGGCCCAGCCTCCCTCTAGCGCAGACCTGATCTCTCAGGTCATACAGGGGATGTGGGTGCAAGGCTTGGTGGTGGCTCCCCCGGGAGCATTTCCACACCTGCCCCCCGGGTTCCCACCGCAGAGCATCCCTCAGCAGCCCATGCCGCAGTCGTCTTTCAGCTTCCAGCACATGATGGGGTCCCACGTCCGACCTTATGCCCCAGTGCAGCAGAACGACGACCCCAACCTCTGGCGCGTGGCCGGATCCTCCAGGCCTTTGACCCCCCCCACCATTGCGGCCTCCCATCGACATGCCCCCCCCTCACCAACAAGACGACCCCCACATGTTTGGGTCGTCCGACCCAAACCCGCCAGGTCCTGTGGTGCACCAGGACGAACCCCACGATGCAGGAGGGTTTGGGTCGGTCGACCCAAACCTCGACAATGCGCAGTCCCCTGCTGCCCAGCATGGTTGCGAAGACACAACCATGGTAGACGTTGAAGGCTTGGAAGGGCCTGGTGATACATCTAATCCTAACCCAATCGATGAACACATGCATGATTCACATGCGGAGGTTGGGTTAGGACAAGGGCCTCATGCCGAGCCTTTGCAGGAGCAGGTCGCTGCCATCGTCGGAGAAGGCGGGGCCGTGGGAGACGGGGCAGCGGAGATGGCGGAAGCGTCCACAGCATCCAGACATGACCAGGAAGAGGTAATGTACTGAGACCTCTAGTTTGGGTTGTTCGACCCAAACCTCCTGGCCATTGTCTTGTTGCCGTGGTCGTGTCCCCCTATCTAGGAGGAACTGCCCCACCCCCCACCGCACCCCCCTACCTCCCCCCCCCGCTCTCGTGGCTTTCATCCCCCGACACGGCCCCCCTCCCCCCCCCGCATGCGACGATTCTCGATCTATGGCGTCGCGCAATCAGTTTTGTAGATTTACATTTAGGATAGTGTGAACGACTCGTTCAACGCGGCTCCCCCTCATTCAAATTGTACATAGAGATTTGTATAACAAATAAAATCATTCTTTTTGGTGCCCATACGCTTGCTCTTGTGTTTCAAATGTATGTTGTGAGTTTCTCCCATTGTATGGTTTCGTTGCCACTGTTACTTCAACTGTTTCTTGTCTTTTGCACAAAAATTTCGATATGCTTGAAAATGGACATAGCATGACATAGCCTTCGCCGCCTTCTCTCGCTCGTCTCCACAGGGATCGGAGCGTAGCGTTGCGGCTCCCCGTCGATCCTCTCCCCGAAGCGTGGACGACAGCGCGGCGGCCTCCCCGATTTTACCCGCGCCGGCCTTGCAGCCTAAGACCCGGTTCTTGGTGCTAGACCTCAACGGGGTCCTTGTCCAATGTGTGCATTGCCCAAGGGCCCCCACGGTGTCTTTCTCCAAGCCCGAGGACACGAACTACGATGGCCCCCCCACATACATCAAAAGCAAGCTCGTGTACCTCCGGCCGTGGCTTCGGCGCTTCCTGCAGGTCGCCCTAAAGAAATGGTGGGTGATCGTGTGGAGCTCCATGAAGTCCGAAAACACCCAGGCGGTCGTGGAGTTCATCTTCAAGGGCCTCGAACCCCCTTGCTTGGTCCTAGGACAGGAGTCGTGTAGGACTTTGACCACCCCCGAAGGCAGGGTTGTCAGGAAGCCCAACAACCCCGCCGTGAGCCAATACTTGAAGGTCTTGAAGCCAATTGTGTGGGACGTCCGTCCCTCAATGGTCGGCTGTCCCTACGACGTCCGCCCCACCCGCGACAACACCCTCATGGTGGACGACAACGCGTCCAAAAACATTTTGAACCCGACCTCCAACTTCATAGTGTGCCCTACGTGGACGGTTGGGAAGGTCCAAGACCGCTTTTTGTTAAACCTCCTTAAATACTTGCAGGCGCTCATGGGGAGCGGACTCCCCGTGCCCAACTTCGTATCTCGTAATCCAATAGGCGAGAGATACTTGGATCCGAGGGACTATTTGTACAGGGATTTGTACGCTCACGCGAAATATAATAAACTCATTTGAGATAGTACTTGGTGTGCCATTTGTGTGTGTGTATATATGCCTTAAATGTATATGGATTTTCACATGCTCCCTCCCCCCCCTTTCCCTTGGGTTTTGTTTGGTTCTTTTGTTTGGCATCAACGCTTGGAGCCTTCTATTGACATCGTCAGTGAGTCAAACTTGGGAAGCTTCTTCTACGAGACCGTTTACGATGCCGCGTCCACCATCAACTACTCCAAGGAGCCTCTAGATGCCGGGGTCGTCGATAGCCCCCCGCCCAAGCAAATCTTCCGACAATCGCCGTCTCCATCACCGCTCAAGGGCATAGATCGCTACTGCGTCCGGGCGTCCCCCTCGCGGGAAGGCGGGAGTGTTACACCTCAACGGCGGCTATGTATGGACGCCATGGTTGATAGGTCCTCTGGGGCCTCCTCGGTAGGGGTATCCATCTTCCCTCCGGTAATCTTGGCTTTTGTAGGGGTAATAACCTTCCCTCCTAAAATCATTTCTATAGTTGTCATTGGGCCTATAGTAGGGCCGTTCTTCTCTGCGATATTCATTTCCCCGGTAGGGGCCTCCCGCCTCCCGCCGGTAATCGCCTTCCCTAAATGGGGATCTTTCATCTCTTCGAAATTTTGTCCTTGGTTCAAAACGAACCCTTCTTTCATTCATGTCCCGCCTAGGAGTTATTGCTCCTGGCCTTCGATTTGACTGGGGTTGTACTTGGTTTACCCCATATCTTCTATCCCGGGGTCTCCGAGATTCGTGCCTTTCATAAACACACTCACTTGTGTTATGGGTTAGGCTGTTGCAATTAGTACATTGCTTCATCTGACACTCTTGAACATAGTGTCCTTCATGTCGGCATCTCCGACAAATGATGCATGTTCGAAATTTTCTACTCCCTAGAGCTAATCCTTCAATCTCTTCTCTGAGAGTCTTGATGTCATCTTTGGTTGAATCGTTCCTTTTGCTATTTGTCTTCTTCTTCTTCTTTTTCCGTTCTTCTTCCAAATCATCGCTTGATTCATCGCTGTCACTCTCGTCATGGAATCTTCCTTTTCTCATTTGTCCTAGCTCCAATTTCCGAGCTGAGGCTTTGGCTTCATCCAAGTCATCAGTTGGCATTAAATCAATATGCTTGGCATACTCTTTCTTAAGGCCGTTAAGGAACCATGCCTTTTTGAATTGATTGCTGGGTTGGGGATTAATTTTTGACGATTCCACCATAACCCGTTCATAAAATTCTTCAACCGTTTCATCCTTCTTCTGTTTGAGGGATCCCAAGCTCTCAAAACTTCCCCCTCCGATTTCTTTGATCTAAATCTCATAAGAAAAGCTGTTCCCAAGGATGGCCAATCCGGAAAATAATTTGGCCCAAATTGGGAGTACCATTCTAGTGCTCGCTTTTTCAAGGTAACTGGAAATAATTGCAACTTGATTGCATCTGTGTCTTCCTGGTTGGCAAGACAAACATTGTTAAATTCCTGCATGTAAGTGTCATGATCAGTCTTACCTTTATAAGTTGGTAAGGGAACCTTTGTTCTTCGTTGTTGTGCAGCCATGTTGGCTGAATTTGGTGGGTTGTTTCCAACACCAGATGGATTGTTGTTATTGCGTGGTGGTGGGCTGACTCTGGTATTAATTCCAAGGTTTTGAAATTGCTTGAGTCTCTCTTCAAATTTCCTCCTTAATTCGTCAAATTCTTCTTGACTGATAGGTTTCTTCACTTCTTGGTTCGTGTTGTTTTGTGTACTCCCTCCGGAGAAGCCGGAGTCTTCGAAACTAAATTGTGTTTCAAAATTCCTTTTCAATTCTTCCCAATTTCTTGGGTTTGAGAAATCTCTATCAAATTTGTCCCTTTGTGGGGTTTTACCTTTATCTTGTGCTTCGCCGATTGGGGTATGAGTACCCGTGTTATCCCTTGTACTTTTCGTCCTCAAAACATATGTCCCAAGAGGGGTACCTAGTATCAGGTCATCTTCATCCTCACTTTGGATTAAGTTTTTTTCGTTTGTGCTTCCAACTTCTTTGTATGTTTTATCCTTATCTCCTCCTTTGCTGTGACTTCTATGGTGTATGGCCTCAGTGGCGTGGGAACCTACTGTTGGTGGTTCAGAAGCATTTCTGTTTTCTTCTTTTCCTGTGGTTCTTTGTCGCGTACGCCTAGCGTACCTCTCTTCTCTTCTTTTTTTCTGTTGATCAGTGCGTCTCACACTGTCGTCTTGGAAGTGCATGCGCTCCACATGCTTTCTTTCGGCTTCCCGTTCTCTCGGGGTTGATGATGTACTTTTCGTACTAGATGTATCCTCATGATCAACCATGTACGCTACTTAGAGTGTTTCGGGATCATGGTCTTGGCCGGCTCTCTCAGCTCTGACGCCTCAATGCACCCGTACTTCACCTGTTTGCCTATGAATGATTATTTGGACACTTGATTTAAGTTCTTGTTTCTTGTTCCTATTCCTGTTCCACATTCAAGTTCCCCACACTACCATGCAAACCACCATACAGGGGTAAGAATATCCTTTTAATATACAAATCATATAACAAACCTTCTTGTTTGTAATGGTAACCTCGGTGTCGAGTTGCTCCTAGCACATAGGCGCTAATTCCTTCTCTTCCGTCATTCCATACCTTGGAAATGATCAATGCTTGTAGTTCCTCAGGTAACTCATTAAGACTTCTCTCAAATTGGGATCGGTATGTAAAACCTATTTCCCTCTCCTTATATAATTGCCATGTCTTATCTTCGTAGATCTTCTGCATATCCCACATTAAATCGTGAAATTTCTTGGTTCCTTCCCATCTTCTTAACGTTGGTTTGCTTGTGTCATATTTTGGATACTCCCACGGCCATCTCCCTAAGGCCAAGGTTCCTTGCTGTTTCAACTCCTCTTGTTCACTTTCTTCTTTTCTTTGCACGTAGAATCCTCGGAGATTAAATTGTTCGATTCTCCGCTGCACCGTTCTTTCTATACGATCTTGTTTCCGTGGTCCAAATATTTCTGCCCACTTTCGTCTCTCATTGTCCCTTTGTTGGATTCTTTCACAATGAAGGTAGTACAAGTTCTCCATTGACGCCTGCCATCCAACTTGCTCCCAAATATTGTATGTTGTATATTTTATAATTTAGGTAAGTGTAACATCCATGTGGCGAATCCCCAGCATGGTCGCCAAAATGTGGAGGTCACCTTCAACCTACCAGCCTTAGACGGTGTAACCCGCTGCTGAACCGGTTTACATGGAAGTTACTCCCACCAAAATTAGACCTTCTTTTAGATTTCCATTTCTGGTGAAGGTGTTTGCACTCATATAATCTTGTAATACTTAATACTCTTATGAACCCTCAAGGATTGATTGACCTAAGTTCTCAAGTTTATGTTTCCCTGAAATCTAATGTCAAGGTTAGGTGTTCCTAAACCTTTAAATAGATTTAATAACACAATACTTTTCTTAATCAAGAATGTTGTGTTAGGATGTCTAGTTACTTCTAGTTATCTAGAGTCTAATTAATTCTTGGGTGCCTTCACCACATGGATAATACCATACACATATCCATTTGAAGCTTCTATAAACTATGATCCAACCTAGGTTGAACCTACATGAGTGCATTATCTAAAGCAGCAGGAGTGGCCCCACAATTGAGCCATTGTCACATTGTGGACTAGGTGGCCATGAGGACCCGGATGCTCAAACGGGATTATTGGACGTAGTATCATGCCAAGAGAAATTGTTGGCGTGTCTAGTAATGATTGGAAAAGAGGAGGCCCATTTCACCCGCAATCGATGACCCTGCCATGCTTTGATTACTTCATCTAATATTGAACACGTGTCGCCATGTAATCGGTTGCAGTAGGCACCCAATACCTACCTCGCCACTAAGGTAGAGGGTGCTTAAACCAACACTTTAAGCCATTACGGGTACACGTGGCCATGTCACGGTAAAAAAATATAGTAGATCATATTAGCATTTCGACCAAAAATAGCCTCAAAGCAAACAAAAAAATTTAGTGGAAGTATAATATCTTATGAATTGTCAAAGTCAAAACTCCTAGCTTCTTAATTCCATTAGCTAGGCCGGGCAAGTAAAGTGAGTGAGGAACCCGAGGACCAACTCATTTATTATATAATCTCAACCTTTACCAAATCTATACTAGACCCATCTTATACCGGGAACCGAGCTTGATGCTCTCATTAAACCCCACCATGCAAGGCCTTAAACCAACCCATGTCTAATCATGAGTCAAGCCTAGTGATAGAATGACAAGTGTCGGATTCATACCCATTTTTAGAATCCAAGATTAGCAACTCAACCTAGTGTAAAGGCCGTTAATAATAATGCCCAACCCTAGCACCTACTGCATGGGGTGGCGTGCCAGCTTGTTGCCAAAACCGTCACTTTGCGGGCCCGGCCATAGAATTAGGATGAGTGACGGTTCAAGGTAGGTAGATGTTGGTGGTTAGGAGGCGGATATAGGTGTTGGTTTAGGATGGGGTAACGGAATTAGCTGCCTCTACCTTACCATGGCTCGGTAAGTTTGAACGCCTATTACATTCCGTGACATGGCTCCTTGCATCCACATTACCTACAATGACACATGCAATTGGGTTGCCTCGCACTAATATATTGACAATCCACACTATTTTGAATATTTACTACATTAGTGAAAAATAAGAGTATTTTTATTTCCTACCGTGGTTGCTATACAAATGAATGAACACAATTATGAGTTTTTGTACTCTGATTTTTGTCCAAGCTAATCTGCATGGGTAAAGAGATAACCTATTCATGAAGGCAACCCAATTGCACATATCAATGTAGTTCATAACCATTTGGATGCCCTCCCCTCTACAACCTTGATCATGGAAGTCGATGGATGAGATTGTGAGTGAGGAGAGAGGTTTATGCTTTTGGTAAGCCATCCTCCTCCCAATTCCAAAATGCCACCTTGGGTGCCAAAATAATTGTATGCTAGTATTTTTGAGTGTCACAATCAGGCTCATTGTTTGCACCCTACACTTTAGGCTTTGTATTGTCAAAAGGCAAGGGTGTCACCGGTAGTGGTCAACAATGTGGAGGTCACCTTCAACCTACCAGCCTTAGACGGTGTAACCCGCTGCTGAACCGGTTTACATGGAAGTTACTCCCACCAAAATTAGACCTTCTTTTAAATTTCCATTTCTGGTGAAGGTGTTTGCACTCATATAATCTTGTAATACTTAATACTCTTATGAACCCTCAAGGATTGATTGACCTAAGTTCTCAAATTTATGTTTCCCTGAAATCTAATGTCAAGGTTAGGTGTTCCTAAACCTTTAAATAGATTTAGTAACACAATACTTTTCTTAATCAAGAATGTTGTGTTAGGACCTTTTATAAATCTCTAGGGATAAAGTGTCCAAGTTGTCAAGTTTATGTTCCCCTAAACCTTAATGTCAAGGTTGAGTGTTTACGGAAAGACATTATTTTTACATACAATATCTTTCATGGTTTTGAAGGATCGTAAAAGATTCTTAATCCACTTAAGAATATGTATTGATAATAAGGTTATAATTTCTTGAAAGTCAAAACATACTCCCTCGCTAAAGTATATTCATAAGATTTCATTCTTCTACTCAATTCCTAGAGTTCACATAATTCACATGTAATCTTTGCTTGTTCTATGTTTACTCAAGTCTTGGCCCCTTTGTAATTCCTAGGCCATCATTAGAGTTCATTTGAAAAGGTGTGGTGTGTTTAGAGATGACATTTTAAGTAGCACTTGATGTGGCCGTCTTCCTTTGCCCTCCTCTTGGTATGATGGCGAATCCGATGTCTCCCACCGAGTAAGTCACTTCTCAATGTGCGCTCTTCCAAAACTCCAACGCTAGCCTCCTCTTGTTAGATCCTCCTTCCATGAATTGACTTTGATTCCGAAATGCTAACGCCAAACTCCTCAAAAGGTAAGTCCTCCAAAGTTCCTTGCCTTTCGTGGTTTTGCTAATTTAATCCACATCTTAGTTTCCAAATTTCCTCAAAAAGATTCTAAGTCTAATTCTTTGTTGCACGGCCTTACGCTTCTAATGTCTTTAATTTAGAAGTCCTCCAATTCTCCAAGTTATGAGAATCTTCCGAATCCTTCTCGGTCTTCGGGCACAAGGATTTATCAATACTTTAAAATCTCGGATGCCGAGAATCGTTGATCCGTAATGTTTTTCCAACTTACGGCCTCCAATCCCAAGGGTCTCTAGTCTCAAGGGCCTCCAGTATCCAGGGCCTCCAGCCTCAAGGGCCCCCAGTAACAAGGGCCTCCAGTCTTCTTCAAGCGCGAGGATATATTTCAATCCTTTAAAGTTCCGAAAGCCTCCGAGGATAATATTTCAATCCTTTAAGTTCGAACGCCTCGAGGATATTAATTTCAATCCCTTCAGTCTTCAAGCTCGAGGATATTAATTTCAATCCTTTAGTCTTCAAGCTCGAGGATATTAATTTCAATCCCTTAGTCTTCAAGCTCGAGGATATTAATTTCAATCCTTTAGTCTTCAAGCTCGAGGATATTAATTTCAATCCTTTAGTCTTCAAGCTTCGAGGATATTAATTTCAATCCCTTAGTCTTCAAGCTCGAGGCGCTCCCGATAATGCTTTGACGCTCACGTGAGATTATCCTAATGACAATGAGGTGTCTTAGGGCCTCCTAGTGCCCCTTTATATAGGGTGTGAAATCTATGAATTACCTAATTAGGCGGTTAGGCCTTAGTCCCCTATCGCCATATGTAAGATCCGGCTATTTTTAGCCCTGTATCTACTTACAGTCTAATTTAAGTCCAGTAAATCTATTAAAAGTAACTGCACGTGCCAAATTTAGATGTGCGGTTGAAATACATTTTGGGGTATGTCTCATACATGTAGATGTGCCATTAGGAGTTGGTTACAACCCCCCCTAATCTCATCCATCTACCATCCACTTCCATCCCTCTATGTTTCCATCCCATACTAACTTCTAACTATTTTCCCTAAGCTGGTCTACTAAGTAGCTTCTAACCTATTAGTGTAGGGGTTCTTACTAATAGGCCCACTCAACTATTGGGCTCCTAACCTACTAGTATAAGGGTTCTCACTAATAGGTTTTGCCCGTGGTTACTAGGCCGTAACCCTAATCTCCCCGCTACCCTTATTAGTAACTCGGCGGGTCCATAAGTAAGGTAAGCCCGGCCTTAATTCTCGCGGCCCCCCTCCTCACTTGACCCCGCGCTCCTCTGGGCCCTCAGCTCCTCCCGGCCCTCAGCTCCTCCAGGCCCTCAGCTCCTTTCTGCCACGTGTCTCAGCACTTTGAGGCCGGCTCCCCGTCCGTTCACCGGCGCGGCTCCTGGTCTCCTTGCTACTTGTTGTCTGGTTCTCTCTCTCCCTCGAGAGCTATCAACTGCTCTCCGAATCCTTGTTTCGGTGACTGAAAATGCATCCAAGGGGGTCTACAAACAACATAAAACTACACTAATTATCCCAATTAGTACGTGTGGTACTTATTCCCAAAATACTCACTATTTCGCCAAGTCCCAAAATTAGTTAGGGCTGAATGTTATACTGAGTGATACTAAATTCATGAGTACATGCTCATTTACATACATTTAAAGAAAATTAGTGCGTGCTCTAAGGTGTTTGCAGAGTGATAAAAAAATTTATATGCATAAGGAAATATTGCGAACATGAATAGTACTAGTATTTTCAGTAAATAGTGCCGGGATGAACAACGTTTCCTAGATCTTTTGGTGGCACTAATTCATAGCGCAAGGAAATTTAGTGTCACCTTCACTAATTTCCCACACTCACTATTAACCCTCCCTCACTAATTGGGATAATCAATGTACTATCAACGTAAAGCAAGATTGGCATGGCAAAAGGTCTTATGTTGTCGGTAGATAAATAATAGTAGACATAGGCTCATAGAATCGGTAGTTTGTGTAGTAACGTACATATGTTATGTCATTCCTAAAACTATTTTTATGGCAGGATGATCCCAAACTTTCGAAAATGTGCATAGTTTCTACTCGTATGGGATCTCTCTGCGTGTACTAGAAGAAACAAAACCAAAAGAAAAGAAACACACACACACACGCACACACACGACTATGCTCCAAATATTGATGTCATTCATATGTTCCTCTTCAAATTTGACTCACTTTTTGTTTGAATTTATTGCCTCAAACAACTTATCTCATTCGGATGGGTCTTGAGATAGTTAGGAAACCAGGGCAATGATGAAATCCCACTCATTTTTAGATGTTCTGCAAAGTATTTAGGAAACGATGCATAATAGTCTCGGGGATGCCAAATGCATCTTGCAATTGTCATCTACATCTTTGTTATACCTTGACCCGCATTTCGATAATACCACGGTTCAAGGGGGACCCTATAAAGGCTCCCTCCTCCTTCCTTCTCTTCATCTCCTAGACATTCATGGGACATTCTCTCCCTGAAATTGCATGCGTGACATTATTGATTGTGTGGGGAGAGCGCGCTCTCTTTCCTCTTCCATTGGGAATAATCTTACTAGGCTTCTTTTTAATTAATTTCAGTCTAAATATGAAGTGGGTGGATGAGAGGGGAAGGCATTACTAGGTTTAGAAATTGAACAAGGTTCAGAAGCTGAGTAATGTTAAGTGAGATTGTTTGGTGACGGAGCAATAAAACTTTGAAAGATACAACTAAGGAGAGAACTCGATATTAAACTAATTAACTAGGGAAGCTCCTCAGGCCCAAAAACATTAAACTCAAGAATGTTGCTCTCAAATCTTACACCATAACCTTATTCGCTGTTCCAAAAGCCACTCTATGAAATTAACAATAACCACATGCAATAATTTGCAACTTCAAGCCCAAGTCCATACACTGAGGAGGGTTGTTGACCATATTAAGATTGCACCTGTGAGACTAATACCCCTCGCCCTTGATCTCCACCACAATCGTAAGAATGACATCATACTTGATAGGAAAACACCCACACTCTGCAAGTGTAACCAACTTATGCTATCCCAGCATGACCACATACGTACATATAGTAAAAGTTGGCCCCTCAGCACAAGGAATTCAACAAGAGATAACAAAATTTCCCATGAGAATGTCCCAGCTTAGTCCTATGGCTTGAACAAACAAAAGAAAACATGCATGGATCCCTACTTGACATGGAATGGGTAGTGTTCCAAGGTCTTTTGTAGGACCTAAGACCCATGCACACTCGTCTAGGAGGGAGAAAGGGCGAGAGGAAAGGGGGGGGGCAACTTAACACCAAAGCTTGCAAGCCCATGACAATTGATTCATCAAATCTTTCATTGTGTTAAGTTACCCGAACTGTCCAACTTCGTTTTACACTAGAGTTTGAGACGTTAAGAAACCAAGAAATTTGGAATCAATAGATAAATCTACACAATTTTTACATGGAATGATCTACATGATTTGGGCATCAAATCAATCACCTCAAAAGGTGGGTCTAACATTAAACCAAGAAACCATGATGCTTCAATTTTACAATTTTGGTTTATTATTATTATTGCATAGAAGGGTCCACAAGAATTATATGATAATAATAGAACAAAATTAGGTAAAATAACCCAAGGCCCTTGTATGTCTCAACATTGCACTCGAAAGCCCGTCACCACAGAGAATTCAACTTCAATTGTCTATGGTGCGGCCTTCAGATGAGTCAAGGGCCCTCAAAATTTCATGGTCACGGCCAAAGGGCAAGAGGGGAAGGGTGAGAGAAACGATGGAGAGTAGAGGAAAGGGTGGGGGACCTGTGGGAAGGACCTAAGACCAGTGCCACCGAGACCGAGTGGTGTCAGCCGTTGTGTTGCCCACGTTGTACGACAAGTAGTGGTCATACCGCAACTGCGCAACAGTAGGGTGTAACCGAGGGTGGTGATAACTGTGCTAGTATAGTTGTGACCTTCCCTAAAAAAAAGTTGTCTCTACATGCTTATGTTTTATGCAACAAGTGCAACTTTGTGTATTTTTATTAGTAAGAATATGTACGGCTTCCCGACCTATCGAGTTCACATTCCTATTTTGGCTGCACAACAAATCCAAAGTGCAATAAGCAAGAAAATTTAAAATTTGCACCATCCAATATCTTAAACCAAATCCAACAACACATTGAGTTGCTTTTTGCAAATAAAAACTCCTAGCTTCAAGAACTCACCCAAAGCTTAGGACCACACCGTGGCCATGCTTACACATTATACTACGGTCTAGGATGGGCTAAAAGAACATATCAACATATTATTCCCTCACGCAACAACAACTAACAAAACATCACTTGGATAAACACAACATAAATATTAGGTCATACACAACCATGAGTAGGCAATTGACGATATGCAAAACTTCAATGCACTTTAGGTGTTCAAAATTTCAACTTTCCCATGTTCAACATGAGATTTGGGATGACATCAGAACGTTCTAAACATACACCGTTTTGGCAAGGGTGTTGACGCACAAGTCTATAGTTTGTACCTCTACATGTTGTATATGAGGCATGCACTAATACATGTGCACCATCTTAGTGCCAAGATCCATCAAAACCTCCCTCCTAGAATAGATCAAGTTCTAGGGTTTCAGTCATGTAGATTTGTGACACAAAAGCTTATTTGCAAAACATAAAATATACATATGTGTTGTTGTATGTCGTAGAAGGTCGGCCACACAATGTGGACACGTGTACTTTCAACACATGTCGTAGAGGGTGCAATCCTCAACCACTCGAGTGCAACTGTGAATGAGAAACCTTTAACACCCCTTCAAGCCCAACGTTGGAGCCGGTGACACCTGAGAACACAAAATCCACACCGTAAAGGAATCAAAAGGCAGTTGCCACGAAAGCCATCCCAAACCTACGTTGTGTTGTGCAACCTATGTTGGCATGCCAAAACCACCACCACCATGACCGCATTGATTTGAGCTATCAAAATCATTGCACGACACATAAACACCATTGTGCATCGAACTACAATTTTATTTTAATTTTTTTTATCGCACTTGTTGACAAAACTATATTCGAGCTTTGAGCTTGTGATCCGGCATGAAAGCAAGACAACAACTGCAACGAAACATTGGAGTGGTGTACATGGAGAGTTGTACGTAAATGATACCTGAGGATTTGGTTGTGGAAGAAGTTTATAAACACACCGCAAGGCTGAGGGTGATGTTTCCAAGGATCGTGCCCAACAAGATTGGCAAAGTGGCGACCACTTCCACCGCGATGCCGACACCCAGTATAACGTCGAGTGCCACCGCGGTCACCTCCGATGGGATACAGAAGGTGCCTGTGACCACCTTCCCGGTAATGTCCGGCACTAAACATGTGAGTGTTTCGTCGACTTGGACGACCACGGTGAGACCCACCCCTATCGTAATGTTGTTCACCGTGATAGGCTTGCAATAGTTGTTTGTGCAAGACACACTGTGACTGCCCGCCTGGGCGGCCATGGCCATGGCTGCCATGAATGCGAACATGAGAGCAATCTTGGCACCGGAAGCCATTGGAAGAAGCGAGTGTTGGAAGTTGGAGGCGGCTACGGTGGCAAGTTTGAGAGCTGTGCACAACTGATTGCAATGGACGATGAACTCCGAGACCACGGCATCTTATATACGCTCATTGTAGGTGGATCCCTCCACGTAACTTTCATCCACCTCAACAAATCAAATCATGTGAACATGCCTGCACATCCGCTTCACGCAGCCTCCGGCTTTACGATCATGGTGTGCGGACGTAGACGATAACTGAAGGATGTGCCGCAATGCTTCTTTACTTGATTGTCATATCCCAACCCCACCAGATCTTTTGCATGGCAAGAGTAGAACACTACCCTGCAGATCAGCAGGTTCTCACTGGGCATGTGGGCTTGATGTGGCCAAATTCCAGCTCCATCAAAAACTTTGGTAGTTGGATTGTGCAACGTGATTATTCATCCGGAGTGCTCGGAAAGTACAGAATGCTCATTTACTACAAGCTCTTTGAGCACGTAAGGGTTTGACATCTGAAAGTATTCACTTTGCAAACCCATTCGTGATGGAAAAAGTGTCTTACTTAAAACGCCATCCATGATGAGCAAGTCAACAAACTTTTGTCATTATGAGCGGCAGTGAAGGCAAGCCGATACCTCCCGCAGGTATACGGGGAGCTGCAATGCCTATTGTTTGAGCTGCTCGGTATGGGCTCGATTCATCATACTTGAGCCACTGTGAAGATGATGTCCTCATCTTTGTAAAGTATTCACTTTACAAACCCATACGTGATGGAAAAAGTGTCTTACTTAAAACGCCATCCATGATGAGCAAGTCAACAAACTTTTGTCATTATGAGCGGCAGTGAAGGCAAGCCGATACCCTCCCGCAGGTATACTGGGAGCTGCAATGCCTATTGTTTGAGCTGCTCGGTATGGGCTCGATTCATCATACTTGAGCCACTGTGAAGATGATCTCCTCATCATGTGCCATGTGCAAATTAGCTGCGCCCATTTCTCTGTACCCATCCTATTGTCAGTTCACAACAACTGGAATTTCAGGTTCATTTTGTGTCTGCAATTTTTTTAAATGATTAGGCCCACATTAGGAACTCATTGCATAAGTATCTTGAATCCTCTAGACACGCAACTATCCACAACAGTATCTGAATGACATGTGTGATATGGACTCATTGATTCGTGCAACTGGGCAAGTGCTATAAAGCGGTTGGGTCCCTTGCAGCACTGCACTTTTTGCACCTATTACTATGATCTACCATTTCGAGTTACATGTTGCTATAGCTTTTTACCCATCATATCAATAATTTACTTAGATAACATAAATAGATAGTATACACATTAAGGAACATAACATAACTTGGCAAAAATATATTCTTAGTAAAAAGCTAGAGCAGAGTTCAACTCCAAATGCTAAACCACAATAATAGGTGTAAAAGGTGTGCAATAGTTGGTTGCTATCTGGACCCAATTCATGATCTAAGTAATTGGAAGCGGCAAACCAATGCTTCCCATTTGGACACCCACAACATGTCAATCCACCTCTTACAACCAACCACAATCCATAACATGTCAATCCACCTCTTGCAACCAAGCACAATCCACAACATGTCGATCCCCATCTTGCAATCAAACACAATCCGCTTCTTGAGATTCGCTTTTTGGTGACCTGACATAACATTATTTAGTGGCTTCAAATTAACCTTCTCAAAATAACATCAAACCGACGCGCGCCGGTTTGATGCTCTTTTGAGAGCTAAGGTAACACTACATTGAAAATTTACTTAGTTTATTTTTTATCAATTTAGGTAGATATTTTCACTATTTAATATTTATTATAAAAAAATCAAAGACAAAACCAACGCTAAAAGGCAAAAAATGTATTCATTAAAATAAGTTAAAATCAAAATATATCTAAAAAAACTAAACAACGGATTATTTTTTTGGTGAGTCAACAGAAACAAAAAAAATCCGGCGGCGGCCAATACAGGCCGCCGTATATAAAACAAAATATCAAGACAAGACAAACTTTTTACAAGATGGGCCAAAACAATTTTGTATACAAAACGGGTAGGTTTAAATTATTTTGTCTAAGATGGATTTCAGTCTCAATTTGTAAATGACTTTTTATTAATTGGTCGCACTTTGTGTAAGTGGCTAAACTTATGCATTTCACCTTTGCGAAGCCTAGTTTTTACCTACATTAACGAGTAACTTTTAGCTCTTTATGGACATTTATCTTGTACTCACTCACGGACCCAAAGGGTATCCCGGTAGCATTGAACACTATATTCGTTAAATTGAGACTTTTTGGGCATTTTGAGACATTCACAGAAATAAGAACAAGGATAAATGGAACACATATTGGAGAAAGTTGTAAGATGCGAACACTTTGAAGAGGTGTTCATACCAAGAACCCCATTAATAACTCATATTTGTGATGGTTTACGGTGGGCAATCCAAACCTTAGACCAAATTGAAGGGAAAATCTTAAAACATTCATATTATTGCACACAAAACATGAGAGCTTGTATGGATATGGTTTAGGTAGGGGTTTCCAAACCATAGACCATATTGAAGGGGAAATATGTTAACCAATATAATATTGCATACAAGATATGAGAACTCATATTTGTGATGGTTTAGGTAGGGCAATCCAAACCTTAGACCATATTGAAGGGGTAATCCCATAACACTTATATTATTGCAAGTAGAATATACAATGTATGGCATGAGAAATTGAATAGCATACTAATGGCACAAATCAATTGGATAGTGCGGCCTAAAATCATCCCGCCTACATGCAATGTCTACGCCTACGATGGCCTATCTAGGCTTGGAGACCGCATCTTTTTCTTTTGCCGCCGCTTGTTTAGCTCGCATCGCCTCAACATTTCTGAGAATCTCTGGCCCACGACTGTAGCCGAGTTTTGGATGCGGGCCCACCATAACACATTTTGGATTCCGTCGACCGCCCGAATTATAAGACGAGGAATTCGAATACGACGACGTAGACTGTCCGGCATATCGGCGCATGGCGTACTCGCGCTCCAGCTCAATGGACGCATTGGACCGTGGAGGTTTGAGGCCGGACGCAACCTGCAACCAATTAAGAACCGGCAAATATGTGTTAGTTTGAGGAGAAAGATCCAAACATGTCGCACGGTCTTTTAAGGATAGAATGATTGTAACGCATGGTGCATTTATGGGGAGGGGGGCTTACCTTGGCACGACGGGCACTCGCGTCCGAGTTGGTGAGGAGGGGCAAGGCGTCCCGCAAAGGGATAGGGAGGGGTCCACTCTTTGTAGGCCGAGCGTCCATACATAGCCGCCGTTGAGGTGTAACACTCCCGCCTTCCCGCGAGGGTGACGCCCGGACGCAGTAGCGATCTATGCCCTTGAGCGGGGACGGAGACGGCGATTGTCGGAAGATTTGCTTGGGCGGGGGGCTATCGACGACCCCGGCATCTAGAGGTTCCTTGGAGTAGTCGATGGTGGACGCGGCATCGTAAACGGTCTCGTAGAAGAAGCTTCCCAAGTTTGACTCACTGACGATGTCAATAGAGGGCTCCAAGCTCTGATGCCAAACAAAAGAACCAAACAATACCCAAGGGAAAGGGGGGGGAGGGAGCATGTGAAAATCCATATACATTTAAGGCATATATACACACACACAAATGTCACACCAAGTACTATCTCAAATGAGTTTATTATATTTCGCGTGAGCGTACAAATCCCTGTACAAATAGTCCTTCGGATCCAAGTATCTCTCGCCTATTGGATTACGAGATACGAAGTTGGGCACGGGGAGTCCGCTCCCCGCGAGCGCCTGCAAGTATTTAAGGAGGTCTAACAAAAAGCGGTCTTGGACCTTCCCGACCGTCCACGTAGGGCACACTATGAAGTTGGAGGTTGGGTTCAAAATGTTTTTGGACGCGCTGTCGTCCATCATGAGGGTGTTGTCGCGGGTGGGGCGGACGTCGTAGGGACAGCCGACCATTGAGGGACGGACGTCCCACACGATTGGCTTCAAGACCTTCAGGTATTGGCTCACGGCGGGGTTGTTGGGCTTCCTGACAACCCTGCCTTCGGGGGTGGTCAAAGTCCTACACGACTCCTGTCCTAGGACCAAGCACGGGGGTTCGAGGCCCTTGAAGATGAACTCCACGACCGCCTGGATGTTTTCGGACTTCATGGAGCTCCACACGATCACCCACCATTTCTTTAGGGCGACCTGCAGGAAGCGCCGAAGCCACGGCCGGAGGTACACGAGCTTGCTTTTGATGTACGTGGGGGGGCCATCGTAGTTCGTGTCCTCGGGCTTGGAGAAAGACACCGTGGGGGCCCTTGGGCAATGCACGCATTGGACAAGGACCCCGTTGAGGTCTAGCACCAGGAACCGGGTCTTAGGCTGCAAGGCCGGCGCGGGTAAAATCGGGGAGGCCGCCGCGCTGTCGTCCACGCTTCGGGGAGAGGATCGACGGGGAGCCGCAACGCTACGCTCCGATCCCTGTGGAGACGAGCGAGAGAAGGCGGCGAAGGCTATGTCATGCTATGTCCATTTTCAAGCATATCGAAATTTGTTTGTGCAAAAGACAAGAAACAATTGAAGTAGCTGTGGCAACGACACCATACAATGGGGAAAACTCACAACATACATTTGGAACACAAGAGCAAGCGTATGGGCACCAAAAAGAATGATTTTATTTGTTATAAAAATCTCTATGTACAATTTGAATGAGGGGAGCCGCGTTGAACGAGTCGTTCACACTATCCTAAATGTAAATCTACAAAATTTGATTGCGTCCGCCAGAGATCGAGAATCGTCGCACGCGGGGGGGGGGGAGGGCCATGTCGGGGGACGAAAGGAACGAGAGCGGGGGGGAGGTATGGGGATGCGGTGGGGGGTGGGTGTGAGCCCAAAAGGGTGCCCACATTTAGTCTTAGACCCTTGAAACGTTAGTTGATGCACTTTGAAGTAGCATGTTACTTCACAAAAATATAAAAAGAGTGAAATGTTAGTCTTAGAAGTACCATGTTGTAAGAGGCTAGGATGTGAGTTGTTATTGTGTTTTTACCTTCGGAAGGATTTGAGTGAATGAGGATAGGTAAGGAGAACTTGGATTGAGTAGTTAGTGAGTAGGCTAGTACAAATGGATGGAGACAACCAAAGTGACTCAAGAGGCAAGTGCATTCGAAT
Source organism: Polytrichum formosum (assembly GCA_964035585.1). Taxonomy (NCBI): domain Eukaryota; kingdom Viridiplantae; phylum Streptophyta; class Polytrichopsida; order Polytrichales; family Polytrichaceae; genus Polytrichum; species Polytrichum formosum. The sequence continues at coordinate 18,586,534 of OZ037941.1, read as the reverse complement.
TGGGATGAATGGAGGATCACATGGAGCGCACAAGTGGACCACCTCATCATGGCCACTTAATGGGGAAGGTCCAAGGAAGAATGCAAGGTGGAGGATAAGCAAATTCTCAAAGCACCAATCAAATCACGAGTTAAGCATCGTGGTTTGAATTAAGTGGTGAGCGACGATTTGGGAAAGTAAAGGGAGAAAGTTATGGCGGCGGAAAGCGAAGGAGGCTAAGTTTGGGTTGAAGCATCCCAAGTTTGGTAAAGTGTGGTAGGTAGAAAGCCAAGGCTAGTTAAATGTTCGAATTAGGATCCTTGTTGATCATTTGAGGGAGGAAGGCTTAGAAGATAGGATTGGCGCCTACTAAGTAGGAGGAAATCTCAAGGGCTTATCGTGAGCCTTGAGGGTGCTCACCCCCTCAAGCTTACTATATAATCCCTCATTCTTCCCTCACTCATCCTCTCTTTCCTTTGTGCTCCAAGGCACCCCACGAGTTATAAGTGTGGGTGTGGGAAGCCATATTGGAGCACATGTGTGTGCTTAGTTTTTAGTTTGAGAGCCAAGGCTTGTTAGCCTTGAAGAGGGCTTGACCTCTTGGTAGAATTAGTGTTGACGTGAAGGATTTTAAAGTTAATTCATGATTCCAATTTGTGGTACTTAAAGTTCATGTTTTGAATACACGTGGTTGCAAGTTCCATGTTTAAGAGTTGAGCACTTGAGGTTGTGATGAGTGCAAAAATATACTTGTGTGGATTAGTTAGTCTTAGTGAAGTTAGGAAATTCTCTCTCCCCCTCTCCTCTCTAGGATTTTAGGATTTTAGGATTAGAGAAGAATTGTGTGATTAGAAAGGGGTTGTTAGTAGAATTAGGAAAATTAGGTAGGAAGATTAGTTAAGGGCTTGAATAATTAGTGAGGTAGTTGGGGATTACAACTACAAAGTTGTGGGTTCATGAAGGAGCTGGGTTTATGAAGGAGCTGGGTTTGTTTAGTTAGAAAGTAAAGAGCTGGGTTTATGAAGGACCTGGGTTTGTTTAGTTAGAAGCTAAGGAGCTGGGTTCATGAAGGAGCTGGGTTTATGAAGGAGCTGGGTTTGTTTAGTTAGAAGCTAAGAAGCTGGGTTTATGAAGGAGCTGGGTTTATGAAGGAGCTGGGTTTATGAAGGAGCTGGGTTTATAAAGGAGCTGGGTTTGTTTAGTTAGAAGCTAAGAAGCTGGGTTTACGAAGGAGCTGGGTTTATTTAGTTAGAAGCTAAGGAGTTGGGTTCATGAAGGAGTTGGGTTTATGAAGGAGCTAGGTTTATGTAATTAGAAAGTAAAGAGATGGGTTCATGAAGGAGCTTAGTAGATAGCCTACTTAATTAGCTCATAGACAAGTAGTTAGTTACATTATGCTAGTTAGTGTTATGTGTGGCTTTCACAAGTAAATGTATTTGAGATTGACTATAGAGAATAGTGTTTTTTAACACTTGCATCCTCTCTTTAAAAATAAACCACGTGCACAAATTAATGGAGAATGTGGAGCACTCTCGCGATGGCAAGACAAAGGAAGCAAAGACCAAAGGTGCGAGGGAGAGATTGACATAAGTCACATAAGTATTTCTTAATACTTAAAGGCTTATGTACGGTATGGAGACACCAAGTGAGACCTCTTATAGTAGCGATACGGAATACACAAGTGATAGTTCAAGTGGTAGTATAGAGTCAACGGCACGGACTCCATTTAGGAGAGGGATATCCTTAAGGGCTTGTGTAGCTAAAGCGGCTGGATGGACGTTAGAAGCAAACAAAGACAAAATAGCACCCGAGCATAAGGAGGTTAAAATAACATAGTTAACTTGTGCATTCTCCACATACGTATTGAAATCGTACATTGAGTTGTTAAAAGTGAAATTCCAGTTAAATCCAAGACCACTTGAAGGGTGAACCTTGCACTATGGACTCATCCAAGTCCAAATCCAATACCGCGGAGGAATGTGAGCCCAAACCCACTACTCGGACTACGGACGCTTAAGGGTGGGGGGTTTGGCCTCACATAATTGGTGCGTCCGCCGGGAGCGAAGCGGAAGGTAGTTACAAGACTTGGAGGCGACTAGGAGACTTGGAGGCAACTAGGAAAAATTGGAGACACAAACTTGAGAGAAGGGAAGGAGCACCCGAAACTCGGTAAGTATTCTCTCTTTGGGTTACATTTGAATTCATTGTATTTCAACTATTCCTTGGAATGAATTGCATTGTCAATTACGCAAATTCATTTTTGAGGAAGGAGCGCGGCGAAGGTACGTCCTCAACCTTTTTGGGGATTTGCTAAGAACTTAAAAGGAACCTATAACCGAGTAGCTCATTAAAACATTAGAGGGTAAATTCACCTTAGGACATTGAACTTTGACACTCACCTCGGGGTGAGTCTCAAAGTTTTGGGAGTTGTCATTTCATGCTCTAGATTAAATTAATATTTCACAAAGTTTATGGTGTTGTTACATTGAGTCACGATTGAGGGGAGTGCTAACTCACAGGGGGATGCGATTGCTCAAGGTATGTTTATTTCTTCAAAGTGAACTCATTAACTAATTAAGGAATGCCTTTTGTACTCGTGATTGTTGTTATCCGTTGTAGAGGGTAATTCCCGAATTGTGGATGGTGTGAGAAGTTGAAGGGTGAAGCCTCGACTTTTAACATAATCTACTCGGAAGGTCACCCCCTCACAATCGGTATTGTGGTGAGTGTTAATTTGCGGGAAGGTGCGGAGGTGATGCTCCGACTTAACCAAAAAATTAACATGAACATGCCTATCCCCTATTGGGATTCTTTCACCTAAGTGGGCTTGCAGGTTCTTTTCCTCACCTCCTAAAAAAATTATAACCACACCAAGACAAGTGAAAATATTAAGAGGGGAATTGCTAGGATTATGTGTGGTCAAGTGAGGGTCGATCGATTCTTATGGAATGCAAGGTAGGACTCGCTCACAAAAACCAAGTTTGATAGTAGGACTAGAGAAATCTACTCGAAAGAGGCGGTCCTCTAAAATCAGTGATAGATTAGAACAAGATAATGTTAGAATAGAGAGTTGTTTGAACGTCGAACCTAGGACTAGGTCAATTCTAGACACCTTAGAACTTGGAGCTCAACTTGAAGAGGAGATCACTCCCTCCAAATTGAGTGGTGAAACTTCTTCGGAAAATTACACACTTAGAGAAGAATTCCCGGTAGAAGTTGATAGGGGATTGTTGAATAGTTCACCGGTCACCATGGCCGAGGAACGGGGGATGGATCCACCACCCATACCCCCAATTCCGCCCATACCTCCTATACCTCCAATAGACCCATTGGTTAGGCCAAGAGGCCTACCAATTGTGGTTCCACAAAATTTAGCGGCGATGGATATGCCATCTCATCTCCCTAAATTTTATGGGACCAAGGATGAGGACCCCTCTCGGCACATGGAACGGTATATCGAACGGTTGGCTAGCTTCCTCATAACCGACCCGGGTTATTGGTTAGTGTGGTTTCCTACCACTCTAGAGGGGGAAGCCTATGAATGGTATCGGGATCATGCCGAGGGACATTTTAGGGGATGGGAACAATTACAAAGGGAGTTTCTTAACGAATTTAGGCCGGAAGTGGGTCAAAGTACCGCATTAAGGGCATTGTCGTCATTGAAGCAAGGAAGGGAGGAAGAAATTTCGGCTTACATTAGGAGGTTTGATTTAGTGTGCACTAGATTTGTGGGTACCATGCTCAACGACGACACGCTAAAGCAATTTTTCATTCAAGGGTTTTTTAAGTCCGGAACTATTAGGGGTGTTCTAGAAAGGAATCCCTTGACCTTGGCGGATGCCAAGCGTGCGGCTAGAGATATTGAAAACTTGGATAAAGATCACGAAAGGCTATGGAGAAGGGAGGATGAATTGATCCCACAATTCATCCCCATACGCCCTAGGGTGGTAGCGGTAGAACCCGCTAAGTATGAGAACCAAATTCCATATGCCATTGTGGACACCGGCCCCCGACCTTTAGCGGTTAGGGAACCGGCACCTCTTTTGGCACTACCGGCCCCTAGAACGGATCCACACTTGGAGGAGGTTGAGAGAAGACTAGGTGCTAGCCAACTAGGATTCCAAGAGGCTATGATAAAACAAATGCAAAGCCTCACGGATCAAATGTCATTAATGATCCGGAGTCAACAACCGGGGCCTCCACCCCCGGTTGAGTCGGGTAGGCATTCTTCCGGATTATGGTGTGTCCAATGTGGCCAACCGGGCCACACGCGTCAATTTTGTAGAAGTGGACAAAACCGTGACCAAAGAGGAAACGGTAACCCACCTCAACAAAATCAACGAGGTCAAGCGCCACCTCACTATGGAAATGGAAGCAATAGAGGACCACAACCTAGAGGGCAAGGTGGCCAAAATTTAGAGAGGAAGGAATTTCATCCCTTTTGTGGAAGGTGGCACGCTCAAGGACAATGTTGGTCCGAAGGTCAAGAGTTTAATTGTAGCAATTGTGGAGGAAGTCATCCCTCGGATACGTGTCGCCAACCGGACAAAATAATTAATGTCCCTTACCCGGTGGCTAATCCACAACAACAAGCAAGGGATAATATGCGAGGTGCTAGGCCACAAGGAGTACCGGCCAATGAACTTAGGCCACCTAACTTATACTATGACCATAGTAATGCTAGGCAAACTTTTCATCCACCGGCGGGCTTGCAAACTACAACCGGTTACATTCCAATACAAAATAGACAAGGAGTTCCACCTAATGGTAGTAACGGGAGACAAGCGCCTCCAACGGATCCGGGACCATCTAACTCCCAAGATGTTAGGTTCATGGATGGAGTGTTGGAGGCCACATGTGATGACATGCTTCCTCTCCCAACGAGAATTGGAGAGGAGCAAAGTCAATGGCCTCCTCACACCAATGCTATTACATATGAGTTAGTGAAGGGTAAGGGTGTGGTTGAAGAAGCACCTGCACTAGCGGTAACTACTAGGGCTAGGAGAGGGGATGCCCCGTTGGAGGTAGGAATAGGAGAGCAAGGAAATTACTCTTCGGATGAAGAGATTAATCTCTCCGAGTTGGATAGGGTAGCTAGAAGAGCTACTAAGGATGTGGAGAGGGAAAATATAATTTTACAAGATAGGGAGAGGACTAATGCGGTACATGACTTGGATAATAGCGATGTGGGTGAATGGGAAGGACCGGGGGTTCCCGTAGACGAATTCGACGTAGTGGGTAATTCTAAGGTGGAAAGATCTACCGGGTACGACTTGTGGGCGGACCTTAGTACACTCAAGGCGGATATTACTTTCGGCCAACTATTGGAAATTTCACCCACGGCAAGGAAAACATTAAAGGAGGGAATGCCGGTACACAAGAGGATGAGGAAGGTGAAAGCTAAAATAGCCGCTAGGATCCAATCACAAGGTGGAAGAGACGTGAAAGCTATAGAAATAGAAGTTGTTATAGTAGATAAGGTGGTTCCTAATGTGCTAGTCGACGGAGGGAGTAGTCTAAATATACTACCGGAGGATACTATGAAAAAATTGGGACTTGGACTCACGGGGCCTTCACCTTTGGTCATAAATATGGCAAATCAAAGTTCGACTACGCCTTTGGGGATGATCAAGGATTGTAGAATGACTACGGGAGGCGAGGAGTACTTGGTCACCTTCCATGTCATTAAAATGCACTCCAACAAGGACACCTTCCCCATTTTGCTAGGTAGGCCTTGGTTGCGGATGGCGAATGCTATGGTCAATTGGGGTGGACCTAAACCATCCATCACTTATGGTCCGGAGGGTAATAGGGTCATAGTGTCCATTGGTTCATTAGAAGGATGGATGAAGAAGGAGATGTATTTGCCATTGGAGAAGGAAATTGATGACTTAAACGAGAATGAGATTGGCAAGGCATTGGTGGGAGTCGTCCATCCCGAAGGTCAAAGGGTTGTTATAGATTCGGGCTCGGGAAGTCTAGGTCCTAATTTTTACAATTATGGGGATAATGGGGATTATGCCCAATGGCTAAGGGAGTACCCCGAGTCCGAGGTTGATGTAATGGTTACATTTCACCAAGTAGGCTTAGGGAGTGAATTTCCTAGTGTTAGTTTAGGAGAGGGCTCATTGTTGGAGCCATGTGAGGTGCTCACCGAGGAAGAGTGGGTTAGCGGTGGGTTAACACCTTGGGTAGATGACGTGGAAGAGGGTGAGGTTAGTTTAATTCATGTAGATGGGACTCAAGAGGAGGATGTGATTATTGAGTCATCGAAATTGGAGGAGCCTTTACATTTCAAGACCACGTCTACGGGGATAGTTGTAGGTCAAGATGTGAAAGATTACCCCAATGTGCCTTCCGATTGGTATCGGAACAAAGAGGAACAAGCACATGTGTCGGAAGCGGATTGGCGGTACGTGGATGTGAAATTAAAGAATGGAAAAACCCGACAAATGAAGATGGGTTCCAAATTGGGGGAGAAAGAGGTTAGGGAGTATAGCAATTTGGTGGATGAGTTTAGTGATACTTTTGCATGGTCCTACGATGAGCTTAAGGGAATTCCTAGGGAAATGGTAGAGCACCGGATTCCTTTAATTCCGGGGGCGAGGCCAATTAGACAAAAGGAGAGGAGGATGAATCCTCAATTGCAATTGTTGGTGAAAGCGGAATTGGAAAGGTTATTGAAGGCCGGGTTTATCAAGCCGGTGGAAATCACGGATTGGGTTTCTCCTATGGTCTTAGTAAAGAAAAAAAATGGGAAATTAAGGGTTTGTGTCGACTATAGGAAATTGAATTCGTGCACACAAAAGGATCACTTTCCCTTACCTTTTATCACCTTGTTGCTTGAGGAGGTTGGAGGTCATTCGCGATATACCTTTATGGATGGGTATGCGGGTTATAATCAAATTTCCATAGCCCTCCAAGATATCCATAAAACGGCTTTTACTACACCTTGGGGTACTTTTGTGTGGGTAGTGATGCCATTTGGGTTATGTAATGCCCCGGCTACTTTCCAACGATTAGTAATGTATATCTTCACCGACTTGTTGTTCAAATCCATGACCGTCTTTGTGGACGATTTTAGCACACAAAGTAATGTGGACGATCACCTACATTGTGTTAGGGAGGCATTGGTTAGGTGTAGGAAGATGAGGTTAGCATTGAACCCGGATAAGACATTTTTGGGAGTGAATAAGGGAGTGTTGTTGGGTTATGTTGTTAGTGAGAAAGGTAGAGAACCCGATCCGGATAAGATTGCGGCCATAAGCGACTTGGCAACTCCAACCAATTCCAAGGGGATCTCTAAGTTGTTAGGACATGTGGGATGGTACCGGGAACTTATTCCTAATTTTTCAAAGATAGCGGTGCCCATTACCCATTTGCTCAAAAAGGATGTCAAATTCGAGTGGACGGATGCTTGTCAAAAAGCCTTTGAGGAATTGCGGGATAGGTTGAGCACCTATCCGGTGTTGATACCACCCAATTGGGGTAAACCTTTTCACGTCTATTGTGATGCTAGTAATGTGGCAATAGGGAGTGCGCTTTGTCAAGCAACGGGAGAAAAAGAGAAGGATCAACCTATAGCTTATGCGAGTAAGCAATTGACCCCCGCCGAAAGAAACTACTCTACAACGGAGAGGGAGTGCCTAGCCATGGTGTTTTCCGTTAAAAAGTTTAGGCATTACCTCATGTGCAACCCGGTTGTATTTTTTGTTGACCACATGGCTATCAAGTATCTAGTTAACAAGGCGGAGTTAAGTGGTAGGTTAGCTAGGTGGGTTTTGTTATTAGAAGAATTCGACTACACGGTGGAATATAAACCGGGTCGTATGCATTTACAAGCGGACCACTTGTCTAGGTTGTCGGAGGAGATAGGAAAAAATCCGGTAAATGATATGTTAGTAGATGATAGCCTCTTTGTGGTCACTTCTACACCGGAGTGGTATGCGGGCATAGTGGAATTTCTAACAACCCACAAGTTGCCCAAAGAGTGGACAAAAGAAGAGAGAAGGAAGGTGAGGGTAAATAGTAGGCAATTTGTTGTAGTGGGCCATAGGTTGTTTAGAAGGGGGTCCGATGGTATTTTACGACGATGCGTGTCAAAAACGGAGGTTGAAGCGATTTTAATCGCTTGCCACGATAGCGCTTGCGGCGGTCACTTCTCGGGTCAACTCACCGGGCAAAAAATACTTAGAGCGGGCTACTTTTGGCCTACACTATTTAAGGACGCCCATGACTATGTAAGGAAATGCGACGCTTGCCAACGGTATGCCCGAAACGACCTTAGAATGGAGATGCCTTTACATGTATCATTACCCTTAATTCCTTTCGAAAAATGGGGCATCGACTATGTGGGTGAGGTCCATCCCCAATCTTCAAAAGGAATGAAATATATTGTGGTGGCAACCGAGTACCTCACCAAGTGGGCGGAAGCCAAAGCGGTGAAGACCGACACGGCGGAACACGCGGCAACATTTATGTACGAAAACATAATTTCGCGGTTCGGGGTGCCGAAGATCCTAGTAAGCGATAGGGGTACTCACTTTTTGAATGACTTGATTCGAGAGATGACAGAGAAATTTAAAATTGATCACCGGAAGACTACTCCCTACCACCCACAAACCAATGGACAAACGGAAAGGGTTAACGGAATTTTGGTGAGTATACTACGCAAGACGGTTATAGACTCGAAGCGGGATTGGGATACGAAACTAACGGCGGCACTTTGGGCATACCGTACAACCTATAAGGTAACTACGCGTGCTACACCATTTTCCTTAGTCTATGGTCTTGAAGCGACACTACCAATCGAATATGAAGTCGAGTCACTTAGGGTGGCCGTGAGTACGAGACTTACCGAAAGTCAATCCTTACGAAATCGACTAACCGATTTGGAAGCACTTGACGAAGGGAGGAGAATGGCGGCTCAACATATTGAGGCAATCCAAAGAAGGAGAAAGATTACTTTCGACAAACGACATAAGAGAAGGGCCCTAACACCGGGAATGATGGTCATGATTCAAGACGCACGAAAGCTTGAATTTCCGGCGAAATTCGATGCAATATGGTTAGGACCTTACCTTGTCTATGAGGTCTTTCCTAATAATTCAATTCAATTGGAAACGTTGAATGGTGAGCTCTTTCCTACCCGTACATCGGGAAGTAGATGTAAGGAGTACCGAGCTTGACTAGGCAACTTACCCTTGGAGCAAGAGATGTTTGGATTCATCCCCCGATGGTCGCCAATTATGTGAGCCCAAAAGGGTGCCCACATTTAGTCTTAGACCCTTGAAACGTTAGTTGATGCACTTTGAAGTAGCATGTTACTTCACAAAAATATAAAAAGAGTGAAATGTTAGTCTTAGAAGTACCATGTTGTAAGAGGCTAGGATGTGAGTTGTTATTGTGTTTTTACCTTCGGAAGGATTTGAGTGAATGAGGATAGGTAAGGAGAACTTGGATTGAGTAGTTAGTGAGTAGGCTAGTACAAATGGATGGAGACAACCAAAGTGACTCAAGAGGCAAGTGCATTCGAATTGGGATGAATGGAGGATCACATGGAGCGCACAAGTGGACCACCTCATCATGGCCACTTAATGGGGAAGGTCCAAGGAAGAATGCAAGGTGGAGGATAAGCAAATTCTCAAAGCACCAATCAAATCACGAGTTAAGCATCGTGGTTTGAATTAAGTGGTGAGCGACGATTTGGGAAAGTAAAGGGAGAAAGTTATGGCGGCGGAAAGCGAAGGAGGCTAAGTTTGGGTTGAAGCATCCCAAGTTTGGTAAAGTGTGGTAGGTAGAAAGCCAAGGCTAGTTAAATGTTCGAATTAGGATCCTTGTTGATCATTTGAGGGAGGAAGGCTTAGAAGATAGGATTGGCGCCTACTAAGTAGGAGGAAATCTCAAGGGCTTATCGTGAGCCTTGAGGGTGCTCACCCCCTCAAGCTTACTATATAATCCCTCATTCTTCCCTCACTCATCCTCTCTTTCCTTTGTGCTCCAAGGCACCCCACGAGTTATAAGTGTGGGTGTGGGAAGCCATATTGGAGCACATGTGTGTGCTTAGTTTTTAGTTTGAGAGCCAAGGCTTGTTAGCCTTGAAGAGGGCTTGACCTCTTGGTAGAATTAGTGTTGACGTGAAGGATTTTAAAGTTAATTCATGATTCCAATTTGTGGTACTTAAAGTTCATGTTTTGAATACACGTGGTTGCAAGTTCCATGTTTAAGAGTTGAGCACTTGAGGTTGTGATGAGTGCAAAAATATACTTGTGTGGATTAGTTAGTCTTAGTGAAGTTAGGAAATTCTCTCTCCCCCTCTCCTCTCTAGGATTTTAGGATTTTAGGATTAGAGAAGAATTGTGTGATTAGAAAGGGGTTGTTAGTAGAATTAGGAAAATTAGGTAGGAAGATTAGTTAAGGGCTTGAATAATTAGTGAGGTAGTTGGGGATTACAACTACAAAGTTGTGGGTTCATGAAGGAGCTGGGTTTATGAAGGAGCTGGGTTTGTTTAGTTAGAAAGTAAAGAGCTGGGTTTATGAAGGACCTGGGTTTGTTTAGTTAGAAGCTAAGGAGCTGGGTTCATGAAGGAGCTGGGTTTATGAAGGAGCTGGGTTTGTTTAGTTAGAAGCTAAGAAGCTGGGTTTATGAAGGAGCTGGGTTTATGAAGGAGCTGGGTTTATGAAGGAGCTGGGTTTATAAAGGAGCTGGGTTTGTTTAGTTAGAAGCTAAGAAGCTGGGTTTACGAAGGAGCTGGGTTTATTTAGTTAGAAGCTAAGGAGTTGGGTTCATGAAGGAGTTGGGTTTATGAAGGAGCTAGGTTTATGTAATTAGAAAGTAAAGAGATGGGTTCATGAAGGAGCTTAGTAGATAGCCTACTTAATTAGCTCATAGACAAGTAGTTAGTTACATTATGCTAGTTAGTGTTATGTGTGGCTTTCACAAGTAAATGTATTTGAGATTGACTATAGAGAATAGTGTTTTTTAACACTTGCATCCTCTCTTTAAAAATAAACCACGTGCACAAATTAATGGAGAATGTGGAGCACTCTCGCGATGGCAAGACAAAGGAAGCAAAGACCAAAGGTGCGAGGGAGAGATTGACATAAGTCACATAAGTATTTCTTAATACTTAAAGGCTTATGTACGGTATGGAGAGACCAAGTGAGACCTCTTATAGTAGCGATACGGAATACACAAGTGATAGTTCAAGTGGTAGTATAGAGTCAACGGCACGGACTCCATTTAGGAGAGGGATATCCTTAAGGGCTTGTGTAGCTAAAGCGGCTGGATGGACGTTAGAAGCAAACAAAGACAAAATAGCACCCGAGCATAAGGAGGTTAAAATAACATAGTTAACTTGTGCATTCTCCACATACGTATTGAAATCGTACATTGAGTTGTTAAAAGTGAAATTCCAGTTAAATCCAAGACCACTTGAAGGGTGAACCTTGCACTATGGACTCATCCAAGTCCAAATCCAATACCGCGGAGGAATGTGAGCCCAAACCCACTACTCGGACTACGGACGCTTAAGGGTGGGGGGTTTGGCCTCACAGTGGGGCAGTTCCTCCTAGCTAGGGGGACACGACCACGGCAACAAGACAATGGCCAGGAAGTTTGGGTCGGACGACCCAAACTAGAGGTCTCAGTACATTACCTCTTCCTGGTCATGTCTGGATGCTGTGGATGCTTCCGCCATCTCCGCTGCCCCGCCTCTCACGGCCCCGCCTTCTCCAACGACGTCAGCGACCTGCTCCTGCAAAGGCTCAGCATGAGGCCCTTGTCCTAACCCAACCTCCGCATGCGTATCATGCATGTGTTCATCGATTGGATTAGGGTTAGATGTATCACCAGGCCCTTGCGGGCCTTCAACGTCTACCATGGTTGTGTCTTCGCAACCATGCTGGGCAGCAGGGGACTGCGCATTGTCGAGGTTTGGGTCGACCGACCCAAACCCTCCTGCATCGTGGGGTTCGTCCTGGCGAACCACAGGCTCTGGCGGGTTTGGGTCGGACGACCCAAACATGCGGGGGTCGTCCTGCTGGTGAGGGGGGGGCATGTCGACGGGAGGCCGCAACGGTGGGGGGGTCAAAGGCCTGGAGGATCCGCCCACGCTCCAGAGGCTGGGGTCGTCGATTTGCTGCACTGGGGCGTAAGGTCGGACGTGGGACCCCATCATGTGTTGAAAGCTGAACGACGACTGCGGCACAGGCTGCTGTGGGATGCTCTGAGGTGGGAACCCGGGGGGCAGGTGTGGAAATGCTCCTGGGGGAGCGACCACCAAGCCTTGCGCCCACATCCCCTGTATGACCTGAGAGATCAGGTCTGCGCTAGAGGGAGGCTGGGCCAACGCCCTTTGCCGCTCCTGATCCAATAGGAGGGCCCTCAACTCTGCGACCTCGTTCCGCATTGAAGGTTCTTCAGCCGCAGCCTTCTGAAGCCGGAGGCGCTGCTCCTCGTCCCTCCGCATCTTCTCGTTGGCTTCCTCCACAGTCAGGACTTCGGGTTTCACCATGACCATGCCAGCGAACGCTCTCGGGGAGGGAGGATCCGACCTGAGCCGTTTGGCGAGCTCCATGTCGTCCTCGTCCTCGCTGCTTATGGCGATTGTCTCGTCCACTGCGTAGTCGCCATAAAGTTTCTTCCCCTTCATCCTCCTCTTCTCCCTGAACGTGGAGGTTGTGTCCCGCGAGTACATGTCCCGCGCATCATCCACCGTGAGCACGGGCACCATTCTGCTGGTCGGAGTGGCCACCCGCATGGCCTTCTTCCGTTGGGGCGCCTGGGATTCTTGCGTGAATCCGGTTGCCCCTTCTTCCACCTCCCCCTCTGCCTTCTCTACTTCTTCTTCTTCCTCCTCCTCCTCCTCTTCCACCTCCTCGCCCGGCCCCCGAGACGATTCGCCCGGATGTAATAGCACCAGAGGTTCGGGTTCTACAACCGGAGCCCTCATGGTGACCTCCTCAGGGTTCACGCGCCTCGCCCTATCGATCGGGCTTTCACCGCCTTGAACAATCTCCTCCCCGTAGCCCCCTGGTATCCAGTCGAGGATGTCCATCTTCTTCGCCAGCGATTTCTGGGTCTTGTAAAATGGAACATCCGTGTCTTCTACGTAGGAGTAGACGTTCAACCCCAACATCTGCACATTCCCACATTATCAGTTTTTCAGGTGCGCCAATACTAAGAGAGCAAAAGAAGAGAAGGCGACGAAAACGAAGGGATACAAATGGCTAATACAATGTCTACTTTGGGTCGACCGACCCAAACTAAACCAGCTCTTAGTTTGGGTCGACCGACCCAAACTGAAACAACTCTTAGTTTGGATCGATCGACCCAAACTATAGCCAAATCAACTCTCAGTTTGGGTCGGTCGACCCAAACTGCACAGGAGCTACATGATGACACTTACCATGGCTGCATAGACTGGCTTGGACCCCCCGAAGACGTTGAAGATGCAGTCCCCTCTTCTCGTCAGTGTCCTCAGGATAATTGGCGTACTTGGCCTCGTCGTACAAGGTTTTGCTGGCACCCAACCCTTCTGGAACCTGGAATATCTTTTCCATCCGGGTTATAGGGTGGTTCGGCACCTTGATAAACTCCGCCTTGTACACGAAGTACAAACACAGCACGTTGACGACCCGGGTTTTTTTGTCCTTCATCGTACTGTACGCCCCCTCCGCTGATGCTGCAATGTAGTGAGATTTCGAAACCGCATACTCCGGCTGCAGTTTCCGCACAATCTCGTATACCTGCTCCGCCCTCCTGTCCTCCACTATCCACAGCCATATGTCGACCTCCCTGAGCTTGGGGCTGGCATAATCCACGAACTTTGCCATGAAAGGCTCGTGGAACAGGGTGCTCATGGTGCCCTCGAATGAGCTCCCCGGAATGTTCCTGAAGTCTATCATGGCAAAGGGAAAGTGGTCCCTCGCTCTTATCCGGATAGCCTTCCTAGGCTCAACTCCAGGCCAGCCCTGGATTTTCAACGGCTCGAGGGTGACGGGATTGAAATGTGCGTCCCCCTCAAAACTAACGATCCTTTTCTCCTTCACGAAGTTGGAGAAGGCCCGCGCCGTGTGCTCAGGGAGCTCCCGCTTCTTCCCGCCCTTCACCAACTTGGATTTGAGGAAGTCTTCTCCAGCTTCCCTCATCAAAGCCGCCATCGACGCACTGGTGAACTTGTATTCTTCTTTGAATGCTCTCCAGTGCGCCTCGTGGACCTCGCCGTCCACGAAAATATTCCGCTCGGGCACCAACTTGTGCAGCTCCTGCACAATTATCGTCTTCTTTTTCCTGTTCTCCGTCCATTCCTTCATGGTGTAGCATGAAGGAACGAAGCTCTTTGGCTTGGTGAAGACGATCTTCGGGTGCACCCAGCACCTCTTTGCCGACGGCTGCACGTGCAGGATATGGGAAGCCGCCTTTCCCATCTCCGTCTCCGAAAGCCCTTGGAGAGAACGGAAGAACTCTCTCACCAGAGGCTTCATTTGCTTGAAGCGCGCGGTTGCGTTGAAAAACATTCCTGTGTCGGGATCGATGAGTTCCCCCGTCTCATGCTTTTCGAACACCCTCTTCCACTTCTTCCAAACGGCTTCGGATGCTGTGATCAAATAAATTTCTCCTCGCAACTCGTTGTATTTTTTCTGCTTGTGGCTGGCGTTGTCTATGGAGGAGAATTTATTGATCATTTGATATTTGAAGTCCTGAACACAAAATAGAGAACACATGTTAGACAACATGTCATGAAACAACAACTGCAACAACAGTTTGGGTCGATCGACCCAAACTACAAAATTGACAAAGACGATAAAACATTACAAGGGTTTAGGTCGATCGACCCAAACTATAAATATGGCGAAGACATAACACAATGGCAGAGTTTGGGTCGATCGACCCAAACCATACTCACCTCCCATTTGGGGTTTTTATCTTTTGCATTCTCCCTTTCCTTGGGAGGCCTGCCATAGAACTCCCACACCTCCCTCGAGGCCATGATGTTCCTGATCCACGATGCTTGGTACGCCCTCTTCTTGTTCCCCATGTTGAAGAACCGGGAGATGTCGCTGAGTATGGTCTCGTTGTCAGACCATACCACCAGTGTTTTCCACACCTTCAGCTTCTCCTTCTGCTTGTTGGGGTCGTCCCACTCAGTCATCAGCTGGATTTTCTTCGACGCCTCCACACTGTGCTGGCCGTCAATCAGCCAGAAATCTCCTTTTGAAATTGCCGGCCACATATCAGGCGTCGGCATTCTCTTCAGCCCTTGAGGCATGACCACAATCGTCTGCCTGTCGTCCTTGAACTGCCCTCCCACGATCTGGGCGACCATCCAGTCGACGTAGGCGTCCTCCTTGGCTCGGACACATTTCTCTGGAGGCGCAAGGTGGCACTGGGCAATGTTCACGTCGAACTTGAAATCCCTGCCCATGAAGAAGCAGTGGGAGCATTTCGTCGTGAAGTTGTCGACGATTCTTTGAATCTCCCCTGTATCCACCTCTTGCCCAGGTTTCGGCATCCGCAGCTCTTGGGGAACTACCTCGTTAGTCATCACCGATGACTGCCTCCTCGACGGTGTAGTCTGCCGGCTGGTCGACGGCGTCGGCGTCTGGCTGTCAGCCGGTGTTTCCGAGGGAGTGCTCCTTCTTGAGTCACCCGGGACCGCTCGTGGCTTCCTCACTGCTTGAGGTCTGGACGACCCTGCACCTTCCTCAGTGGTGGCCTTCCGTCTCACCACTTGCTGTGGTTTTTGTTGGGCCTTGTTGATCACGGTGATTGCCTGCTTTAGTTTAGTGAACCTGCTTGCAACCTTCGTGTTCGTACAATTCCCATCAATGAATATCGCCTCTGGTTTCACCACCTCTGGTTCGGCACATGACTCTTTGGCGTAGATGGTGTCAAACGGCTCGGAGAACTGGTGCATGAACATGTGGACGTTCTGCACCGCTGAGTTCTCTAGGATGACGTCCACGTGCTCCCCAAGAGCCTGGACTGACGCCACCTCCCACCCCGTCAGAGTCGCCCAAGTATTCTGCTCAAATGTCCCAACTTTTACCACGAACAGGATTTTGTATTGCGACGCCTTGACCACCTGAAGTGACCATGCAAGCACAATCCCGTCCTTGGGCACATAGGAGTCGTCTGGAGGTGTTTCGTACTCCTCGCATAACACATCTGGTGCTTGCATGAACCACCTCTCTCCAGGTCTTTTTTTGGGGGCCATCTGCAAGGAAAGGATGGGAACTGTTAGTTTCGGTCGGACGACCCAAACTCTTTCATGTAGAGATAGGCATGTTATCGAATTTGCAAGAGGCTGAATATATCAGTGTCAGCTATGGACAGGTTTGGGTCGATCGACCCAAACACAAGCCAGCTGAATTCTGAAAATTTGGTAATTAATTTTCTCTTCTGCTTAAGATATGACCGGGTCATTAGAGTTTAATGAAGGTGGATATAATGATCAAAGGGGAAATTTTCGGATGATTGGCCGTATCGTTATTCCTTGTTCTTATGAGTGTACATTATCCATATCCTTGTATTATAAGGAATATCCAAATTATGTTTTATTTTGGGCACCAGTATGGATGGATTATTGGGGAGGGGTTTTTTAACGCCATGTTTGGGTCGATCGACCCAAAACTTTGCGGCATTTTTGTTTCTTTGGTTTGGGTCGGTCGACCCAAACCTTGGGTTTTTTGTTTGGATGGTTTGGGTCGATCGACCCAAACCTTGGGGTATTTTTGTGTATATGGTTTAGGTCGATCGACCCAAACCCCACTGGATTATTTGTGGATTTCAATATCAGTCAATTGTTGACTACAGCTTTGAAGAGCAAGTCTTGAAATGTAGTATCTGTTATTAAGGAATGTGTATGGTTTGGGTCGACCGACCCAAACAAGGTGTTATGTTTGGGTAGATTGACCCAAACAAGTGAGAGAACAAAAAGATTGTTTTTTTAAGAAAGTGAAGCAAATTTAGGCTAAAAATGCTTCCGTGGTTTTGGATAAGACTTACTGTTTCGGTCGCCTCTCGAAACTATTTTGTTTCAGGAGAGCTTCCTTTTTGTGTGCACGCAACATACACAATGCTTATGTATTGTGTATGCTTCAAGACCCTAATGCAACTGAAACACATTGAGTCATTGAAAAATTACCTTTTCTTGCAAACGTCTCAACAATCTGTTGTTGCAGGTGGGTATTGCAAGCTAAATGTCACAAACACTCTAAATGAACACTACACTTGAATAACAGAAAAGTATGAACCTCGCAAAACCCACTCAATGCCGTTTCTCACTGAGTTCTAACACTCTGAATGTTGCTAACAGAAACCTCTATCGCAAACACTCACCACAATGGAGTGTGAGAAAGTCTCAACAACATAGATCAAGACGAAATGAGCAAACACTCTAAAACCACTCAAAGTTGTCACACAATCCAACCCTAAACCCTCTGAATCTCAAGTTGGAAAAAGAGAGCAAGCTTTTTCAAAACCAAAAACAATTCACACCACTCATAAACCTAGAGAGCAAGAGAAATGAAAAGAGGCTCGGAGAAAGCAAGAGAAAGGGTAGGGAGGAGACAAATCAGAAGATGCGAGAAGGAAGAGAAAGCAAGAGAAATGGCGGGAGCAGCGCTTCACGGAGGCGGCGCTTCCAGCAAAGCTTGGCGCGGAGAACGAGAAAAGGGGCGAAAGAGGGCGACGTTTCGAGATTTGTAGCCCGCGGGAAAAGGCCCTACAATACGGGATTAGGCCACCCACGTGATTAGAGCACACACGGAAATGGGATTACGGGCCAGCCCTAATCCCCAAACCCTAAACCTCTATTCCTTAGCACCAATTAATTTTTTCAATCAGCTACATAGCCTAAAGTATTGCTTAATATTATCAATTTACCCTAAACCATACCCTAATTTTGCGAACAAATTAAACTCGTTGGGTCTTAAGCTCTTGACCACATTAGAGAAATAAAATAATTCATTTGACTTTCAACTAGTATGAAATATTTGTTGAGTACCATCCCCAACTCCAATTTTAATGGTTTTGAATTGCATGGTCGTCATATGGAATTGCCAACATGCTTGAGCTTTTAGTCATCCCTTACATATTCACTTTGATGAATCATGTAGTGCACAATAAACCATGGTTCATAATATATCACAAGACTAAACTAAAGTAAAATGATTTTAATAGACAAGTATTATGTGTATAGTTTCACAAATCCAGACATATGGAATCAAACAACAATGATACATGATAATCTAAGAGGGGTATTTAAAAATTATGTTGCAATCCTCAAAGGCAATTACACGGTTGTTTAAAATTGATATGGTATCCCTTTACATGGTGCAATAATATGAATATGAATAATATGTATTGTGATTTATATGATGTATGTTGCTAGAGGGCATGGCTCTAGCTTACCGTGGATCCTCTAACAAGTACCATTACACTAATTCACTACAAGTTAATGTATTGTCATTTATTATAATCCGAAATTACACAATATATAGTGACAACCTTTCAATTTTTGTTTGCCAAAAGCACCGAATCGGTTGATTGATTTATATCATGAAACATTTATATATTCACTTAAAGTTGACCCCTAAAGTAAACAGGAGAAGCAAGATGAATACAAATGTATCCACCTTAACCCAAGGTGAACATCATAATATGCAACCAATCAAGCAAAAACTTTGATGTTTCCTGTTTCTTCCACATGTTTGAAACGACATATATTAGATAATGGCACATAATATAGTAGTTGTTGTTTGTATATGTAGGCATCAATGAACATGTACGAAATTCACGGTTTAGGGTTTAGGGTTTAGGGTTTAAGCCATAAATGAGCAGCACGTAGGTCAAATGATGGGGCGTTGTTGATCATAGTTTTAGACACAAATGTATATAGGCATCACAACATTTTCATTGCCAAACATGGAAGGTGGTTGTATGGTGGTGTAGAAATGAAGTCACTAATATGTGACGTAGTGCTCAACATTAGGTTATCCAAAAATCAATTGTAACCTTATCTTAATAGCAAGAAGAATCCAGTGGCAGATACGATCTTGAGCAAGTCCATATATTATTTGAGACAATTCAAGAATCTATACTAATTCAAGGAACCTTTCAGGTGGTGGATGTTATGAGGACGTACATTTCCAACTTTGCAAGTTTTGCTTGCAAACATTGTTAGAGTTGAAGTGTAATTGAGGATATTAGATTGAAACATTATTTGAAAGAGTGAACAAAAAAATGCCACTCTTGGTTAGGATCCCATTCATAACTTGTCCTAACATAGATTAAACATTGCCACACTTGCATGCTTGGAATGGAGCAACTTTGTGTGCACACCTTACAAATGACATATGTCCTTTTAAAGCTTTTCTCATTTGTATTAGCGCAAATTGAAAGTCGGCCAAATAGTTCAACTTTGACATCACATCTGGGTGCAAGCATAGTAAAGTGGACCAAAAAAATGCTCCGGTATATGAAAGCCATGATTTTCTTGGTCAAACGCCTATAAGTAGTAGCAAAATGTTGTTTAAAATAGATTATTTTCCATGATGACCTCTATTGTTAAGTTAGGTACTCAAATATAGAATATCAATATGAGATCTTCAAAACCGATCATCAAAAGTGACGCGTAAAAGCAACTGACTAAATATAGTTTTGAACGTAAATTTCATGACCTTAAATATTTTGAACTTGGAATTTCTTTTCATATTCCTTGAAACGGTTTATAAACTTGAGGTCATCGTAATTTTTTTTTCAAAAATTCATCAATTTAATGTAATGTAATTGTATTTTAAACAAGTTTTTGACAATTATCTTTTCAATGACACCCACTTTTCCACCACTTGCACCGTCTTCTAAAATACATATACGTTGTTTGAGATTGTTTTTTGTGAACATAAATTGCTTGGCTTTGTAGATTCATATGTTTCCTAAATGTTTATGAATTTCTATTTCATAAAATTCAAAGTTAGTATATAGTTTTGGATCACTTTCACTTAAACCTGAGCAAGGATCAAGAGCTGTCCACTTTACCGTGCTTGCACAATTGCACCCATCTCTTCATTGTTTTCAATATACAATTCCACATGTGAGAGTTTTAATAACTACATCAAGTATTGTATTTATTGAGTTTTACTATATGAAGTTTCATAATGTTGGTATATCGTTTGTCAATATATTGTTTGAAATATACTATATTGTTTGAGTTTATGTAGGGTAATATTCTGGATACATGAAAATGAACGCGTAGGGGATGGTTTTTGTAAATCACTTATCAGATGCCCCTTCCCTTATTATATTTATAAAAATTCATGTGGCGGCCACCCTTCCTCCCAATGGTGCATGTCATATTCACATAATATAATCACAACGATACTCAACATTTCAAATATTGTCAATGGACATTTATTCACGACACATATAATATGTCAATATAAGTAAATTGTCATATCCACATCAAACAATAAAAAAAGGATTAAATATCCACATTACTTTCAATAGACATTCTCAACACACACTAAGTCAGATGACGTTTGGCGTATCCAAGAGCCAGGTTAAATTCGCAATTTTTATAATCAACAAAAAGCGGGGAATTCTGTCAGGAAGTTTGAAAATAATCTCTGCAGGAGAACTAGGCGGGAAAGGCATCCAATGAGGAAGTTGGGGAAGCGGAGGTGGATAGTATAAAGGGGCGCACCCAGGGATTACACGTCACGTCGCGTCACGTCCTGTGACAGCGACGTGACGGCAGACCTGAAAACGTCACGTCCGTTTGGGGGGGGGGTAAAACAGTTACCCTGTCGTCACACAGGGTAAACTGTCGTCAACAGTGTCGACTGCTAGTGGGCAGTCGACGAGTTACAGCGACTGCTACTAGGCAGTCGACACACTGAATCGACTGCTAAAGGGCAGTCGTATAGGTGTGTCGACTGCTGACGGCAGTCGAATTTCCATGTCGACTGCCCAAGAGCCGTCGACTACCATAACTAGTCGACTGCTAATAGCAGTCGACTTGGCTTGTCGACGGCTCTTGGGCAGTCGACATGGAAATTCGACTGCTATTAGCAGTCGACGACAGGCGGGCGACTGCTTGTGAGCAGTCGTCTGCCCTTCAAGTCGACTGCTATTAGCAGTCGCCTTGGACTGTCGACTGCCCAACTGCAGTCGACAACCCAAGTCGACTGCTAATAGTAGTCGACAAAGTCCGGACGACTGCTAGTGGGCAGTCGCACCCCTTCGTCGACTGCTATTAGCAGTCGACTTGGACAGTCGACTGCCCAACTGCAGTCGACAACCCAAGTCGACTGCTAATAGCAGTCGACAAAATGCGGACGACTGCTGGTGGGCAGTCGCATCCCTTCGTCGACTGCTAATAGCAGTTGACGAAGGGATGCGACTGCTTACAAGCAGTCGTCTGCCCTTCAAGTCGACTGCTATTAGCAGTCGACGAAGACAGTCGACTGCCCAACTGCAGTCGACAACCCAAGTCGACTGCTAATAGCAGTCGACAAAGTGCGGACGACTGCTGGTGAGCAGTCGCACCCTATGGTCGACTGCTATCAGCAGTCGACTTGAATGGGTTGCGACTGCTCGTGAGCAGTCGCACCACATGGTCGACTGCTAATAGCAGTCGACGAAGGGGTGCGACTGCTCACGAGCAGTCGCGTAGAGACACCCATGGGCACGTGGCGTCCATGGGTTGGTCCAGGGGGCGTCTAATCAAAAGGACGCCTCCTTGGGGTATATATGGACCCCACTTCCTTCATTCCCTCACTCCCACCTCCCTCCATTTGGGCCTAGGTTGTTAATCAGCCCTTGCCATTTGGAGATAGAGGTGAGCTGGAGGGCTACAGGTGGACATACGTACTGAAATACGTATACGGTGCATACGATATACTGTTATTGCCTAACGTGTGTATTGCAACCCACCTACATACGGTCTACATTGTACCCCATTGCGGTTAGTTTGAACCATACCGGAAATTGTTATATGTGAACACTTATTTTGAAAGTGGTTTAAATCTAATTATGTAGTTTGAACTTTGAACGGCCTTAATTTGGTTTTAGTGGATTGGGAAAAAAATTGTGGGTGGTGGCGCTTATTTTGGAAGTGCTACCATATTAGGTTTAATTTGGACGACACTTGTATGTGAGCGTAGAGCGGAGAGCGGAGAGCGGAGAGCGGAGATTTGGAGAGCGGAGAGCGTAGAAGATATAATAATAGCAAACTTGAAATGCCAAAAAAAGACATTTGTAAATATAGACTGGAATATACCTGGAATATTCTTGAATCTGCCAAATATAGTAAAAAAAAGGACCTATTTCCGTGGAGGGTAAAGGCCCGGAATTTGGAATGGTCTCATTAAGTTTGGAAACCGTGAGGTGGTTGAATTATTAAAACCAAGGATGATCACAAGAAAAAATCAATGAAAATTGATTTTCGGAGATTGGTATAATTGAAGAATGAGTCAATCAAAATACAAAGGAATCAAAATAATTAACTTCCTTTGTTTGGATTCATCACTTTTCTCTTTGTCTTATATGTGAGTCAACTCTATAGCTTGGACTTTAGCAATTATTGTGTGTGGCCGAATAGATTATATATTGGACTCTTACCCAACATCATTGTATATACACTTGCATACAATGGGTGATGAAAGAGATATGTTTGCTGGATTAGGATGGGAGAAGGAAATAAGGAGTCTAGCAGATCCTCATATTCCGGTTAATTTATCGCCGGAATTTTCGTTTGCTGCTGGAAATCGAAGTAGTGATGACTATGACCTGACTCCATTTTCGCAGTCTACACAAGCATGGAGGTGGAGGACGCGGGAGGAGCAAAAACAACGCGAGCAAAAAGAAAAGAGGCAAGAAGATGTGCCGGAGAAGGACGCTGATTTGGATGAAGACAAATCGAACGAGACGGAGGAGGAGGTGAAGGTTATAGGGGAATCTTCGAAGTCTCTTTCATTTCGCGAACGGATGAGGGGAATGACGCCGCATCATCTTCCGCTAAAGGAACGAATGAAAGATAAGACAGTTTCTTATATGGATTTGCTTCGACCGGGTCCACCTCCCTCGGATTCATCCAAGAAGTATGCAAAACGGAAATAGAGTTGATAGACATAGGAAGCATTGTAATCATACCTTTAGTATATCAATAAATTATTGCAATTGGTTTCGGCGGTGACGGTTCTTGGAAAGGAGGGATCTGGAAGAGATAAGAGTACCCAAAATGTAGTGAACCATGAAAGGGACATGGTTGAAAGAGGTGTGTCCAAATTCGATGACTCGAATTTGGCCACACCTCTTTCAACCATGCTCCTTTCATAGTTCACTACATTTTGTGTACTCTATGCGGAGTAGAGCTACAGATGAAGAGTCACTTCAATGCGCTGGAGGCCGAAGAGAAACGTCATGTATCTTAAATTGTTGATGCTTGAATGTGTATCCAGATAATTTAGGCAGTCTTGTAAATATATATTTTCTGCCTAAGCTGGTAGGAAGCATTGTAATACACAATTTTGAAGTAAATAAAAATAATCATTGAGATTATACCTTTATTATATCAATCAATTATTGCTTCACAAGATGTCCAGAAATGGACACAAATATCATAGCCTAATGTAGTGCTAGGCTGAGAGGAATTCTAGGAAGTTGAATGTGTCAAGAGACCTCCCTCCATGATGAGTTTGACCTCATTGAAGCTAAATGTCGGGGCGTGTATGAACAAATTTACATCCGCATCCAAATTAGAAACCTTGACGTAGATGTAATACAGATGCTTACAATTCATATAAGAATTCCGTTTGCGGCCGAACTTGGAAATCATATCCAAGAAGTATGGGCAGTTGCATTCTGGAAGAGAACTCACTGTGACTTGGTAGATGGGTGGCTGCGGTTCTGACTTGGACTGCAGTGTGATAATGCAACCAAATCCCGGTTGAGGGATCATAGTTAACTTGAGAACAGTAGCATGCATAGCTTCAGCAGATGCCACCATCTGCCTCTGCTTTGCGGAAGGAGCGCTACTGGATCGCCGAACAAGTTTGGACAATCTTGTCGTAGGGATGGCGTCGGGGTTTTCTGGAACACGGATTCGAGACATATCCAGCGGGGTCGCAGAGTTGGTGAAGAGTCGAGACGGTGTGATGCGCTCCTTTGGTGGGAGTTGAAAACCTGCGTTCTCAAGCGCGAAGATCTCCGAGCGGGTGAGGTTGGTACCAATCTTCACGGGCCAGATTGGGGGGATAGGAGGCTTCTGGTCATTAGCAGAGAACGGCATGACCCATTTCCGACGAGGGCCCTTGACGCAACGCTCGATGTCGTCTGGGCAAAAGACAAAGTCTGTGCGCTTCATAGATTGGAGTTTGTAATGATGCCACATACCGGTGTAGGTGGGCGCAGGGACGCTCTTGTTATTGGTGACGATTCTTGCGGTGCATTTTTTTTTCGTGCCCGCATGATTAGCCCAACAAGACTTTCCAGAGGTATAGGGTATGCGGGCAATATGCCAAAGAGAGACATCTACTTTGGTTTCTTGCACTGCGGTGACACGCTGGAAACCAAGTCCTGCAGGTGAAGGCACTTGAACCTCTTGTACAGAGGGGGAAGACTCCTCAATGATAGTAGGCAGTGTTTCAGGTTGAGAGCGAGTGACTCGCTTAGCAGGGGGAGGGCGAGAGAAGTTCACTGTATCGGGACGGTGGGTCTCGCCATCATCACCAATTGGAGTGTCGGGTCTTCGCTTCTGCGATCCAAACACCTCGGCGCCCTCAAGGTGGGGATCGCGAGTGCAAAACTCTTCCCCACCGGGCATTTCAAGCAAGACCTTCTGCAACACTGTCGGGTCGCCAGTACGCTGAGCTCGACGTTGAGCACCTCTCAGCTTTAGTTCTTCTTTGCTTGGACCATCACCGCCACTTCCACCTTTAAGGAATTGGTAGTATGCCACAACCTGTAAGAAGGCGCGAATGTAGTCGTCAACCGTAGCCACGTATAAATCTCCACCCTTGTTGCCGGAGGCTTGAAGCCACTTGTTGTGGACAGACTCCGCAAGATTGCAGGACGGCATCTCGGCCAACTGGTCTTGGGTTAAAACCTTTTCCTGAATGGACAAATCAAGTATTAATATAAATGTACACAGAGAGGAAAACGAAGCCAAGAAAAACCAATAATGAATTATGACGGAGATGTACCAATTCCATGAAACCACCCCATTGAAGGTAGCGGAAGTGCCAGAAAGCAAGCCAGAGCTGAAGATGCTTGAGACCGTCTTCACTTGTACAATTGGATGAAGCCCACCAAGCTTTGATAGCTAGGTACCTAGTCTCCGCCTCTTGCATAGATGAGGCATTTCGATATTGAAGGCAAAGGTGTCTATGTTGGTCTTGCAACTCATGCTTTATATACGATTTCGTATGTTTCTCGAGCGATTGTTTCCAATGAAAAAAACAAGTGCGCTCACGACCCTCCATTGGAACTTTGGGATCTCCAGAACCATACACAGTGCGAACAGCGTTCCAATTGGCTTGGGCACTGTCGGCCATGAAGCCTATAAAGTTTGGATGTGGGATACCGTGGCGGGCCATGACGTGGTTGAGGTTCTGCCAGAAGAGAACTTGGGCATCCTTATCCTCCGATTGGAAATCACAGCATGAAATGGTCATGACCCGTTGATAAGTCCCATCGTATACATGAGCGGCCATGGTGGTCCACCCTTTGACCCGCTTCACGTGATCGGACATCATCCACGCATTCTCGAGGTCCCCCCCCGGTTGCATCCGACGAACCAAATCCACACCACTTCCAGGACCAACCTCGGACATCTTGAAGACGAACACCTTGTCTGTATCGTCACCTTGTCCTGGGAATTGGTTGCGTTGGACGTAAGCCCAATTGCTAACGCCCCGGAGCTTTGCGATGCCATCCATAACCCCGAACCTCCTCAAATATTTGAAGGAGGTAACCTTAGAGCGAAGGTTAGGGGAATTTAACTCTCTACAACTTTCGAACACAGGTTCGAGCTCTTTCAAGGAGAGGAGACGTTGCGTGACATTATCGCCAGAAAGAAGGAACTCACCAACAATGTCCTTGCTGGCTTCAAGCACGATCTTGCTGTGAGTGGCTTGAGGCATACGCTCAACATGCTCCTCGATCTTGCCACAAGTCATACACTTAGCCTATCAGAACCTGAAATGGCCGAGAGGACCTCAAAATCATCATATTGGCCCCCCTTAAGAAATCAGTTTGTGCACTCTAGAATGAGGCCTCGGATCCGAGGCCTCTTCCCACAAGTCATACACTTAGCCTATCAGAACCTGAAATGGCCGAGGGGGCCTCAAAATCATCATATTGGCCCCCCTTAAGAAATCAGATTGTGCACTCTAGAATGAGGCCTCGGATCCGAGGCCTCTTCCCACAAGTCATACACTTAGCCTATCAGAACCTGAAATGGCCGAGAGGGCCTCAAAATCATCATATTGGCCCCCCTTAAGAAATCAGTTTGTGCACTCTAGAATGAGGCCTCGGATCCGAGGCCTCTTCCCACATTCATACAAATACCCTAGCATAACCTGAAATGGCCGAGGGGGCCTCAAAATCATCATATTAGCACTCCTTAAGAAATCAGTTTGTGCACTCTAGAATGAGGCCTCGGATCCGAGGCCTCTTCCCACAAGTCATACACTTAGCCTATCAGAACCTGAAATGGCCGAGAGGGCCTCAAAATCATCATATTGGCCCCCCTTAAGAAATCAGTTTGTGCACTCTAGAATGAGGCCTCGGATCCGAGGCCTCTTCCCACAAGTCATACACTTAGCCTATCAGAACCTGAAATGGCCGAGGGGGCCTCAAAATCATCATATTAGCCCCCCTTAAGAAATCAGTTTGTGCACTCTAGAATGAGGCCTCGGATCCGAGGCCTCTTCCCACATTCATACAAATACCCTAGCATAACCTGAAATGGCCGAGGGGGCCTCAAAATCATCATATTAGCACCCCTTAAGAAATCAGTTTGTGCACTCTAGAATGAGGCCTCGGATCCGAGGCCTCTTCCCACAAGTCATACACTTAACCTATCAGAACCTGAAATGGCCGAGAGGGCCTCAAAATCATCATATTGGCCCCCCTTAAGAAATCAGTTTGTGCACTCTAGAATGAGGCCTCGGATCCGAGGCCTCTTCCCACAAGTCATACACTTAGCCTATCAGAACCTGAAATGGCCGAGGGGGCCTCAAAATCATCATATTAGCCCCCCTTAAGAAATCAGTTTGTGCACTCTAGAATGAGGCCTCGGATCCGAGGCCTCTTCCCACAAGTCATACACTTAGCCTATCAGAACCTGAAATGGCCGAGAGGGCCTCAAAATCATCATATTGGCCCCCCTTAAGAAATCAGTTTGTGCACTCTAGAATGAGGCCTCGGATCCGAGGCCTCTTCCCACAAGTCATACACTTAGCCTATAAGAACCTGAAATGGCCGAGCGGGCCTGAAAATCATCATATTAGCCCCCCTTAAGAAATCAGTTTGTGCACTCTAGAATGAGGCCTCGGATCCGAGGCCTCTTCCCACAAGTCATACACTTAGCCTATCAGAACCTGAAATGGCCGAGAGGGCCTCAAAATCATCATATTGGCCCCCCTTAAGAAATCAGTTTGTGCACTCTAGAATGAGGCCTCGGATCCGAGGCCTCTTCCCACATTCATACAAATATCCTAGCATAACCTGAAATGGCCGAGGGGGCCTGAAAATCATCATATTAGCCCCCCTTAAGAAATCAATTTGTGCACTCTAGAATGAGGCCTCGGATCCGAGGCCTCTTCCCACATTCATACAAATACCCTAGCATAACCTGAAATGGCCGAGGGGGCCTGAAAATCATCATATTAGCCCCCTTAAGAAATCAGTTTGTGCACTCTAGAATGAGGCCTCGGATCCGAGGCCTCTTCCCACAAGTCATACACTTAGCCTATAAGAACCTGAAATGGCCGAGAGGGCCTCAAAATCATCATATTAGCCCCCCTTAAGAAATCAGATTGTGCACTCTAGAATGAGGCCTCGGATCCGAGGCCTCTTCCCACATTCATACAAATACCCTAGCATAACCTGAAATGGCCGAGGGGGCCTCAAAATCATCATATTGGCCCCCCTTAAGAAATCAGTTTGTGCACTCTAGAATGAGGCCTCGGATCCGAGGCCTCTTCCCACAAGTCATACACTTAGCCTATCAGAACCTGAAATGGCCGAGAGGGCCTCAAAATCATCATATTGGCCCCCCTTAAGAAATCAGTTTGTGCACTCTAGAATGAGGCCTCGGATCCGAGGCCTCTTCCCACATTCATACAAATACCCTTGTGGGAGTCCGAAAATCCACGGAAGTACGGATTGGCCTCCGAACCGGGTTAATATCCGGATAATACCCTGAGATTGTTATTAAAGTAGGGTTTCCCAGGGTAGGTTAGTTGTTTTAGAAAATAAGGTTCTAGGCATCCGCCTTACGCGTTAAAATGGTTAAAACGGATACTTTGGCCGGACCGGAAATTAGCCTGAGAAGACCGTTTGGGAACGGTCCGGTCCGGAGCGTCCGGACCGTTAAACGGTTACAAACGGAATCCGAACGGTTACAAGGAGACGGTTGAGGAACCAGACCCGTTGGGAGAGAGGGAAAGTACTTAAACGAGTTTTTCTCCTTCTCCGGGCCATTTGCGCGAGCGGCATTGTTGAGAGAACGAGTGGTGAGTTGCTTTTTCGAGTCACCAGCAGTTGGATTGCTGGGATTCTGTAGTGGTTAGCGGGCAGAGTTCCGGAGGGAAGAATCCGGGTATTGTTGAGAGCTTTGTGCCGCGACGTAAAATGCCGGAAGCAAGAGAGGGAGATGAGAGGGAGCAGGTCCCCATTCCAGTGAAACCCGTATCACCAGCCGTCCCAACGAGAGAATCAGAATTAAACGAGCTGGTAGAGGATCTTAGCCGGATGGGTTGTGAGGGATTGCTCTCCAAGCCCTGGAATCTCCGGGCGGAGGCCACTTTGCGGGAATTCTTGTTCGAGAGGGGCAACCAATGGTTTAGGACAGTTCGGCAGGATCCGGAAAAGTGGACATCAGAGGTATGGGCTGCAGTTTACGGATTTCCGCGAGGAAAGGGTGAGGGTTGGGCTAGCCGCAGGGATAATTTTTATTTAGGGAAATTCCGAACGGAGCCGGACCCAAAAGACGGATTCCATCCTGGGAATTGCCGGAATCACCGAGAGCGGAGAGTCATAGAATTCATCCTGCCCATCCTTAGTCCGGAAAAGCCTAAACGTCTTAGCATCACCATGGCCAATACCCTGTTTGGAGCAATGTCAGGGGTCCGAGCTGTAAATTGGGGTCGCTTAATCCAGGAATACGTAGAGAAGTCCATCCCCCACATTGGCCGGAAACCCTCCTATCTCTCTCCCTACATCCTCCATCTCTACCAGCACCAGGGCTGCATCAATGAAGCGGAAGAGGATATGCTGACGATTGTAGAGGACGAGGTGGCGTACAGGATCGATCCGGAAGCAGGGGTTGCAGAAGCCGGAACGGAAGATTCCAGTGACACAGCGGTTCCGGAACCGCCTTCCGCTCCGTCCCCTCCAAAAGTCCGGAAGCCGGTACCAGCCGGGAAGTGCCCTGGAGAGACATCGACCTCTCCACGTTTGAGTTTCCGGAATCCCCCTTCAAGCGCGTCCGGGGAGAGTTGACGGCACTCCAGGAACAATATTTCCGGATGGAGCACATCATTCGAGGAGTGAACCGGGCCTTGGACCACTGTGGACCCGGAAATATCCTCCGGGAATTGGCCAAGCGGACGGACCGGAAACAGGTGGAGACCCTGGAGACGGAAAAGGCACAGCTCACAGCACAGGTGGCTGCTATGACCCGGGAGCTCACCCAGAAGAGCGAGGAGATCCGGAAGCACCAGGCAGAGCAAGCAGTAGTCCTGAGCCGGGTCCGGGAGTTGGTGGGTCATCCGGGAGAGGTCGTCAACAAGGCGCACCTCTATGACCAATTGATGGAGTCAGCGGATCCGTCTTCTGCCCGTCAAACACTGCAGATCCTAGTAAAGTACTCCCGCTCGATGAAGGACCTGCTCAAGGAAATCCAGAAGCTCCTGCCCTCAGGTGGGACCCCCAGGCGGGTACTTTATCCGGGCCCACCCGGATCGCCAACGGGCACCTTGTACGAAGTGGTAGGGGAGGTGGAGTTAGTTCAGGCCTCTCCAACAGGTGTGGGACCCAGTCAGCCAGCCGGAACTCCCCAGCCACCGGAATCCGGAAGATTTCCGGATCGGGAGAAGACCCCTGTTCCGCAACGGACACATTCCTCCCAGGTTCGACGGAAGAGCACAGAACGGTCGGCTAGGTCAGGACGAGGGCAATCACCAAATCCGGATCGGGGCAGGACATCAGCTCGGTCCAGAACACCGGAGAGGGCCAGGACTCCAGCACGGATGAGGACGCCGGATCGGACGAAGTCTCCGGATCGGGGTAAGGCACCCATGTCGCCGGCCGCTCTATCACCTGCTCCGGAGTGCATGATCGTGGAGCAGTGGGCGCCTGCACCCTCACGAGCAGTGTCCGCCAGAGGTCCACGAGCGACTTCAGCTTCCACCGGCCGAAACAGGGAGGGAACCACCGGAGGCGATCCCTCAGCCGTCCAGCGCCCTCGGAAGACGAAGAAGGCTTCCAGACCAGCGCGATCCGGATCGGGTGACGGATCGGAGGAGGATCCGTCCACTGCAGGAGACTCTGAGGAGGAGATCGCCCCTTCCCCAAACATGCGAAGGGTATTTACGAGGCTGCAAGAGCGTCGACTTTTGACCCCCGGGGGAGGTTCCTCCGCCATCAGCGGACCCGCGAGTCACACCAAGGACGAGACGGCTTCGAAGAAGCATCGCACCAGCTAGGGTAGGCTTAGGCAGACAGCTGTAGTTAGATCAGAATTAGGAAAAAGCAGGAATAGGCAGATTTTGACTTTTGGCGAACTTGTAATTCAAAATTCTGTCAGCGCAAAAAGCGGATCGAGATCCGGAATTTCCGCAAAGGGCGAAGTTCCGGATTTCTCGCAGTTAGGGGTTTTCTGAGGGCGGCCAACTTCGCCGCCACCATCAGTTAGGGATTACAGCCTCTACTTAAGGCTGAATAAGGGACAGGAGAAGGGTTCCCTTCTCCATTGTTGTATTGCGTTGCTTCCCACTCAATAAAGCTCTAGTTCTCAATCTATTCTGACTTGTTTTGTGCACGGACTGTTAGGAGAATGTTGCAGATCTAGAGGGAATGAATGAGTAGGAAGTACGGATAGAACAAAGGAGAGGAAACCCGGATCGGATCCGATTGCAGTACTATGGCTCCTTTCTGAGTGTAGTGGGAAGGAAACCTCATTATTCCGGATGTCTGGGTAACGCCCATGTGAGATAGCCGTTGTTAGGACTGGGTAAGATCAGGGAGGTGCCGGACTTACGCCATCCGATCTTCTGAAGAGGTCTCACTGTCCTTGGGCGGGACAATCCGGAAAGTGGTACGGATCGCCCAGTTATCTCAGACTCAGTAGAGCCTAAGTTCGCTGTAGCCGGATCGGTCTGTCGGAAGGAGGAGAGAAACCAGAACGGTTAGGATTCCGGTCCGGAGGATCTCTCCGGCGTGTAGTGGGAAGGAAACCTCATTATTCCGGATGCCTGGGTAACGTCCATGTGAGATAGCCGTCGTTAGGACTGGGTAGGATCCGGAGGTGCCGGACTTACGCCATCCGATCTTCTGAAGAGGTCTCACTGTCCTTGGGCGGGGCAATCCGGAAAGTGGCACGGATCGCCCAGTTATCCCGGATTGACAGATCTCCGGCCGAAGCTTGACCTTTCTGTCGTTGTAGTTCCGGTTCACCATCCGGGTTTTCTGTGTGACCTGCCAGGAAAGATTAGGCCGATCCGGACTGGTTGTGAGAGAATCCGGATTATGACCATACAGGGACGTCTTCGCCGGATGAACCCAATCATCATTGGAGGAAGGATATAGGTAGGTAGATATTGAGGAGAGAGTTATGTAGGAGTAAGACTTATTGGTAGAGGTTCAATCCGGAAGGCAAGTCCCGGGATAAGGACTTCCAAAGGGCCATCCGGATCCGGAAAGCAGATCCGGCCGGTGGTCGACTTTCGAGCAGGAAAAGAGGGTCCTTGACATCCTGCACTTCACAGAATCCCTGGACGATACTCGGATCATCCGGACAGACCGGATTAGGCACTGAAAAGCGCCTATCCGGAACTTTTGGTGTCCGTGTGCTCCCACAACCCTAGCATAACCTGAAATGGCCGAGGGGGCCTCAAAATCATCATATTAGCCCCCCTTAAGAAATCAGTTTGTGCACTCTAGAATGAGGCCTCGGATCCGAGGCCTCTTCCCACAAGTCATACACTTAGCCTATAAGAACCTGAAAAGGCCGAGAGGGCCTCAAAATCATCATATTGGCCCCCCTTAAGAAATCAGTTTGTGCACTCTAGAATGAGGCCTCGGATCCGAGGCCTCTTCCCACAAGTCATACACTTAGCCTATAAGAACCTGAAATGGCCGAGAGGGCCTCAAAATCATCATATTGGCCCCCCTTACGAAATCAGTTTGTGCACTCTAGAATGAGGCCTCGGATCTGAGGCCTCTTCCCACAACTCATACAAATACCCTAGCATAACCTGAAATGGCCGAGGGGGCCTCAAAATCATCATATTAGCCCCCCTTAAGAAATCAGATTGTGCCCTCTAGAATGAGGCCTCGGATCCGAGGCCTCTTCCCACAAGTCATACACTTAGCCTATCAGAACCTGAAATGGCCGAGGGGGCCTCAAAATCATCATATTAGCCCCCCTTAAGAAATCAGATTGTGCACTCTAGAATGAGGCCTCGGATCCGAGGCCTCTTCCCACAACTCATACACTTAGCCTATCAGAACCTGAAATGGCCGAGAGGGCCTCAAAATCATCATATTGGCCCCCCTTAAGAAATCAGTTTGTGCACTCTAGAATGAGGCCTCGGATCCGAGGCCTCTTCCCACAAGTCATACACTTAGCCTATCAGAACCTGAAATGGCCGAGGGGGCCTCAAAATCATCATATTAGCCCCCCTTAAGAAATCAGATTGTGCACTCTAGAATGAGGCCTCGGATCCGAGGCCTCTTCCCACAAGTCATACACTTAGCCTATCAGAACCTGAAATGGCCGAGAGGGCCTCAAAATCATCATATTGGCCCCCCTTAAGAAATCAGTTTGTGCACTCTAGAATGAGGCCTCGGATCCGAGGCCTCTTCCCACAAGTCATACACTTAGCCTATCAGAACCTGAAATGGCCGAGAGGGCCTCAAAATCATCATATTGGCCCCCCTTAAGAAATCAGTTTGTGCACTCTAGAATGAGGCCTCGGATCCGAGGCCTCTTCCCACAAGTCATACACTTAGCCTATCAGAACCTGAAATGGCCGAGAGGGCCTCAAAATCATCATATTGGCCCCCCTTAAGAAATCAGTTTGTGCACTCTAGAATGAGGCCTCGGATCCGAGGCCTCTTCCCACAAGTCATACACTTAGCCTATAAGAACCTGAAATGGCCGAGAGGGCCTCAAAATCATCATATTGGCCCCCCTTAAGAAATCAGTTTGTGCACTCTAGAATGAGGCCTCGGATACGAGGCCTCTTCCCACAAGTCATACACTTAGCCTATCAGAACCTGAAATGGCCGAGGGGGCCTCAAAATCATCATATTAGCCCCCCTTAAGAAATCAGATTGTGCACTCTAGAATGAGGCCTCGGATCCGAGGCCTCTTCCCACAAGTCATACACTTAGCCTATCAGAACCTGAAATGGCCGAGAGGGCCTCAAAATCATCATATTGGCCCCCCTTAAGAAATCAGTTTGTGCACTCTAGAATGAGGCCTCGGATCCGAGGCCTCTTCCCACAAGTCATACACTTAGCCTATCAGAACCTGAAATGGCCGAGAGGGCCTCAAAATCATCATATTAGCCCCCCTTAAGAAATCAGATTGTGCACTCTAGAATGAGGCCTCGGATCCGAGGCCTCTTCCCACAAGTCATACACTTAGCCTATCAGAACCTGAAATGGCCGAGAGGGCCTCAAAATCATCATATTGGCCCCCCTTAAGAAATCAGTTTGTGCACTCTAGAATGAGGCCTCGGATCCGAGGCCTCTTCCCACAAGTCATACACTTAGCCTATCAGAACCTGAAATGGCCGAGGGGGCCTCAAAATCATCATATTAGCCCCCCTTAAGAAATCAGATTGTGCACTCTAGAATGAGGCCTCGGATCCGAGGCCTCTTCCCACAAGTCATACACTTAGCCTATCAGAACCTGAAATGGCCGAGAGGGCCTCAAAATCATCATATTGGCCCCCCTTAAGAAATCAGTTTGTGCACTCTAGAATGAGGCCTCGGATCCGAGGCCTCTTCCCACAAGTCATACACTTAGCCTATAAGAACCTGAAATGGCCGAGAGGGCCTCAAAATCATCATATTGGCCCCCCTTAAGAAATCAGTTTGTGCACTCTAGAATGAGGCCTCGGATCCGAGGCCTCTTCCCACATTCATACAAATACCCTAGCATAACCTGAAATGGCCGAGGGGGCCTCAAAATCATCATATTAGCACCCCTTAAGAAATCAGTTTGTGCACTCTAGAATGAGGCCTCGGATCCGAGGCCTCTTCCCACAAGTCATACACTTAGCCTATCAGAACCTGAAATGGCCGAGAGGGCCTCAAAATCATCATATTGGCCCCCCTTAAGAAATCAGTTTGTGCACTCTAGAATGAGGCCTCGGATCCGAGGCCTCTTCCCACAAGTCATACACTTAGCCTATCAGAACCTGAAATGGCCGAGGGGGCCTCAAAATCATCATATTAGCCCCCCTTAAGAAATCAGTTTGTGCACTCTAGAATGAAGCCTCGGATCCGAGGCCTCTTCCCACATTCATACAAATACCCTAGCATAACCTGAAATGGCCGAGGGGGCCTCAAAATCATCATATTAGCACCCCTTAAGAAATCAGTTTGTGCACTCTAGAATGAGGCCTCGGATCCGAGGCCTCTTCCCACAAGTCATACACTTAGCCTATAAGAACCTGAAATGGCCGAGAGGGCCTCAAAATCATCATATTGGCCCCCCTTAAGAAATCAGTTTGTGCACTCTAGAATGAGGCCTCGGATCCGAGGCCTCTTCCCACAAGTCATACACTTAGCCTATAAGAACCTGAAATGGCCGAGAGGGCCTCAAAATCATCATATTGGCCCCCCTTACGAAATCAGTTTGTGCACTCTAGAATGAGGCCTCGGATCTGAGGCCTCTTCCCACAACTCATACAAATACCCTAGCATAACCTGAAATGGCCGAGGGGGCCTCAAAATCATCATATTAGCCCCCCTTAAGAAATCAGATTGTGCCCTCTAGAATGAGGCCTCGGATCCGAGGCCTCTTCCCACAAGTCATACACTTAGCCTATCAGAACCTGAAATGGCCGAGGGGGCCTCAAAATCATCATATTAGCCCCCCTTAAGAAATCAGTTTGTGCACTCTAGAATGAGGCCTCGGATCCGAGGCCTCTTCCCACAAGTCATACACTTAGCCTATAAGAACCTGAAATGGCCGAGAGGGCCTCAAAATCATCATATTGGCCCCCCTTAAGAAATCAGTTTGTGCACTCTAGAATGAGGCCTCGGATCCGAGGCCTCTTCCCACATTCATACAAATACCCTAGCATAACCTGAAATGGCCGAGGGGGCCTCAAAATCATCATATTGGCCCCCCTTAAGAAATCAGTTTGTGCACTCTAGAATGAGGCCTCGGATCCGAGGCCTCTTCCCACAAGTCATACACTTAGCCTATCAGAACCTGAAATGGCCGAGAGGGCCTCAAAATCATCATATTGGCCCCCCTTAAGAAATCAGTTTGTGCACTCTAGAATGAGGCCTCGGATCCGAGGCCTCTTCCCACATTCATACAAATACCCTAGCATAACCTGAAATGGCCGAGGGGGCCTCAAAATCATCATATTAGCCCCCCTTAAGAAATCAGTTTGTGCACGCTAGAATGAGGCCTCGGATCATGTTGAGCGTATGCCTCAAGGGCCTCGACTTGCTCTTTGCCGATATTCCCGAGAACTTGCCTGTGCCCAACATCTCCACAGATGTTCCTGTTTGGAACAAGCTCCACGAATCATACTATGAGTGTCTGTTTGCATTTGCGAAATCTAACCTCTATGACCATGGTGTCCTTGTCCTTGCCCATTGTGCGAGTGCCAAAGTTTCTAAGAGTATTTTCGATTGGGCACACACTTATGACTTCTACGTCGCGGAAGATTGGTTTGGAATGAATGATTTGGACCTCCAATCTCCCGTTGTTCCCTCTGGAGTGGTAAGCTACTCTCCCTCTCTTCCGCTTCCGTCTTGCATTTCATTTCAATTTTAATTCAATCTCAATCCCATTTCATTTCAATTCATTTTCCTTTTGATTGTTGCAGACTCGGAAGTTCAGCATCAAGGTTCTTGTTCGTGTTAACTCCGTTCTTAGAGTTCGGGAGGAGGCCATGCAGGAATATGGTTACAACCTCCAGCGAGATGGATGGTTGAATACCTTCACCGATGAAAAGAGCCAGGCCATGCGCAGTGATGGGGTACCTTGGCGAGGTGCCCGTGAGAAACATCCTGTTTTTTTTTCCATCCTTCTTGCTACTCTCACCGACAAGAATGATGTCATTATGGACTGGCAATGTGGTGTAGGTACGCCTTCTTTTTCAACTTCATCCTTACTTTGATTTTTCCGTTGTTTGTCCTTAACTTGTTTCAATACTAACTTTTTGCATCTCTTTGCATTAGGTGGTTCAATTACAGCATGTCGATCCCTTGAGCGGCATATTGTGGCCCTTGAGAGTGACCCCCTCATTTTCAATGCACTCCTACTCCCTATGCGCGATCCCCAACCTGCGCGTATATCTCGCTCAGTTGCATCTCCATCTACATCTATCTTTGATCCTCCTCAAAAGATGACCAAGAGAGCATTCGGATTCCTTTGTGCATAAGTTTGCTTTCTAGATTTTGCCTTGTTTGCCTTAATTTCAAGTTCTCATTTTCTAGTGTCATCATGTTCCTAATCCTTTTGCTTGGATGTTTAGAGAGCCAGCGGATGTCGCAGTCATTCGTGGGGACATGTTTTCAAGTCCTCCGAAGCCGTTTGAGCTTCCCCCGTATGCTAGTGCAATGGCGAATTGCTTTGCGAAGGCTGACTCCCCACCTCCTCCTCGCGTTCGTCATTTCTCGCGTGGAACACGCAATCTTTTCTTGTTAGAAGCAAATGAGGGTGAGGAGAGTGATAGGGAATGTTCTCCAAGCCCTTAGTTTTTCATTTTGGTTTTGGAGATTATAACTCCGTTTGTTCTTGTTTTCCGGCTATAATAAAAGTTATGTGTTGGTTTTATTGTTGATATCTGGCGCAAGTTTCATTCTTTCTCTCCGCCATTTCATATTCCTAATGTCAACCCGCATTGCATTCTTCATGTTTTCATCATCGTTTGTATCTCTTCTCTTGTACTCAATTGTACTCGGATCCGATGCCTCTTCCCACACCACATACGCATTACCCAATACCAAAAGGACATAAAACATTCAAAAATGAACAAAACATATTAAGTTTACAATCCCATCCCTGGACTCATGCTACTGAATGCTAATCCTAATACAAGGCATACTACAGAAGTGGCATAGAGCAATCGATTCTGATGAAAACATTTTAAGTTTTCAACACAATGCCTGCACCCAAAAATGAGGCCTCGGATCCGAGGCCTCTTCCCACACCACATAGTAACGCATTACCCAATACTAAAAAGACATAAAACATTCAAAAATGAACAATACATTTTAAATTTTCAATCCCATCCCTGGTCTCATGCTACTGAATGCTACTCCTCATACAAGGCATACTACAAAAAATTGCTGAGAGCATTCAAATATGATGAAATCATATTAAGTTTTCAAGCCCATGCCTCGAAAAAAAAGTGAGGCCTCTTCCAAATGCCCCTCATTATGCCAGGCCTTTATAGATTGCAAATTTTTACTTCTTTGCCTCGATTTCAGGGTAGGCCTCGATTTGAGGGTTGGCCTCGATTTCAGGGAGGCCTCGATTTCAGGGTAGGCCACACTCTCTGTTCTAATTTATATATTTAAAGTGTGTGTTTCTGATGTTTGTTTTTGTTATGTGAATGAGGGTGTAGGCCACATTCTTGGTTTGGATTCAGGTATTGAATCCAAGTGCTTGTGAATGTTGTTTTGGTTTGTTAGGGAAGAGGATAGGCCAGCATTTTAGGATCTAGTATTGCATCTAAGATGTTGAATGCATTTGATTTGGATTGTAATCTTTTCTTTTGGAATCTGGTTTTGCACCTAAGTGTTTAAATGTATTGGAATTGCATTAGGCTTTTGTTTAGGAAATTGGTAGTTTCAACTTGCAATCTGGTTTTGCACCTAAGAGTTTACATGTATTCGAATTGTATTAGGCTTTTGTTTAGGAATTTGGTAGTTTCAATTTGCAATCTGGTTTTGCACCTAAGAGTTTACATGTATTCGAATTGTATTAGGCTTTTGTTTAGGAATTTGGTAGTTTCAATTTGCAATCTGGTTTTGCATCTAAGAGGTTGTATGTATTGGCTTTGGGTTGAAATCTTTTGTTTAGGAGTTTGGTAGTTTCAATTTGCAATCTGGTTTTGCATCTAAGAGGTTGAATGTATTGGCTTTGGGTTGAAATCTTTTGTTTAGGAATTTGGTTGTTTCAATTTGCAATCAGGTTTTGCATCTAAGAGGTTGAATGTTTTGGATTCAGGTTAGGCTTTTGTTTTGGAATTTGGTTGTTTCAATTTGCCATCTCAGCATATTCAAGATGCCGTGGGTGGGTAAGTTCCTTGGGCCCTTAGCCTACATTTTTAATTTGATTTCTGCTGGATAATGTAGCCACATTATTTGTGTGCAAGCCACATTTGAATTCTGTTGGTTTATTCTTATGTTATTATATTCAGGTTGTGTGTTTCAATGTGACTCAGGTAACGCAAAAACGCGCCGATTCGTCGTCATTGTGCCCCACGTATTGGAGCTGGACCTAGATGTACAGTTGTCCGTATTAGTTCCGAACTTAGTGGTGGGTGCTACAAAGGATTATACGAGCCGGGAGAAGGCGTTTGACACCAAACGCCGTTTGTTGGTGATCGGCAAATTACGACTATGTTGCAAAGCATGGAAGGACATTGTCGATACCAGTGTGGAGTACCATGCGCTTCGTTTGGCGGCGCATGAGTTTAGGATGGGTCCACATGCTCTCCCAGAGTTGTGTTTGCCACGCGAACACAACCTGGTAAAACTTTTTAAATTGAACCTCATGTTGTTTTCGCAGAGCCGCCACGTCACCTCAACAATTTCCAAGAGGATTTTGCGGTCGGAGTTGGCGGAGTTGTCTTTGCGTAATTTGGCTAGGCTTAGAGATGAATTAGAAAGTTGTTATGGTGCAACGGAGTTTTATGGCATGTTTTTTGGATCTTTTTACCCATATTGGACATGCCCCGCAGATAGGGTGTAGATGGCCCTAAACTAGACTATATAGCTACTTGAACTAACTACACATTTTTGTAAGTCTTCATGTTGGATACATTTTGTTGACCAATAAATTATTTTTTGTGTATGGTATTTTGATTTTCATTTGTTGATGTTAGCCCTAATCAAATATATTACATTTTAAACATATACTAAAAGATGTTTAATAACAAATGCAATCTTCCACGCCTATAGGATCCATTGGTTTCTCAAACAATTCTAAGTTATACTGTCCACGGGAATGGGGTTCCTTTCCAAAAAATGTAATTGAAAATATCTCTAATTCCACGGAAATAGGTACTGCTTCTCCTAAAATTACCTAACAAAATCTAAATTTTCCGCTCTCCAATCTCTGCTCTCCGCTCTCCGCTCTCTGCTCTACGCTCACATACTTGAGTTTCCCGGTTTAATTTATAGTAGGCATACAAAGCTAGGGGTTAGGGGCAACGATGGCAGACGAAGATAACTTGCCGCCGGAACCTCCACGTGGCGGGGATTTGGATCCGGGGGGGACTCCGCAAGCGAGACCGGGGTCGGCAGGCGCTAGAAGACGCGGCAATGCGCCGAGGGGCAGGCCGCAACCAATCAATTTGGAGGTGGCGCAGGACCCGAACATTCTCGCCAATCCCGGCTGGCAAAATGAGAGGGGCATGTGGTTGTATAGCACGGTCCGAAGGTACGTAGAGTGGACCCATTTGACGAGGATGTTCGTTCCTAGCGCGAATGCTGAACGGATGTCTAGACAACGCTATGGCATATGGAGGGAGGTGAGCCATCAAATATTTGGAGAACGGTGCAAGGAGGTGTGGGATTTCTTGTGGGGTGCACCGAGGGAATTTGATCGCGGGCATATGCTAATGTGGTTATGCCAAATGGTCTACGCGGAGGTAATTTTGGGAGTGGATATCGACTGGTCCACCATACCCCGCACGAGCCCGGACTTGAGGCAGGCACGCCGGGTCACGGTCATACCAAGTGCCGTGCTAGGACGGAACGCTGGCCGTCCGATTCCATTGGCATGGCAAACTCCAATGAATCCTTTGAGGGTCCGATCTTATTTTGATTTCCTTGCGGGACCAGATCATCAAATTGTGGGGACTCCACCGGCCGCCGAGTCAAACATGGACGAGCACAACATTGTCATAGGGTTGCCGGTTGAACCACCTAGCCGGCGACAAAGGGTCCACGTGACACCGCCACATGGTTCCCGGTTGGTTTGTCCTCCATCTTCGCCCGTTGATGTGGAGATGGCATCGGCGGTGCCATCCCCACCACTGGTAGTTGCCGACAACGACGTTGTGGAGGCGTTGAGGGCGGAGTTGGCAAAATGCAAATCTGACCACGAACGGGAATTGGAGATGGTCCGACGTGCACACGCCGAGGAGGTCCAAGGGTTGAAGGCCGAGATTGCACGTTTGACCGACCTTGAACTTGCGAGGGCTGATGCGCCACAACTGCCGCAAGCAATGTCTGGTAGTGATGGACAAGGGCGGGAGCCGTCGCCCACAACAAACTTGGAGGCAATGAGGGTTGATTACGACCGGGTCATTAGGAGGAACCGGTTGTTGGAGGACGACTACATGGGCATGGTCACAGCCACTATCATGTTCGCCACGCGTGAGAGGGCATTGATGGACGAGCTGACACACTATAGGGACCACGGCGAACAGTGGCCCGAACGACGGCTTCTTTTTACCTCGTGGCCGCCATTGGATTTCATGTATCCTGAGAACCTCCCGGTCGATGACGACCATTACCCCAGTATTGCGTGGACCAAGAGGCCCGAGGATGAATTCCAATGGGATACCGCAGTATCATCCCGCATCGTGATACCCCCGGCCAGACCAGCCTTGTTGTGGCCATGCATCCCCGATTGGATCAAGGACGGGAGCATGTGCCCCATTTGTTCCAATCCTTGGGGACCCGAAGGCGCATGGATCGTTGGGTCGTGCGGTCACATGGTCCACCCGAATTGTTTGTTGCCACACATGTTGCAAACACGCCGTTGTCCTACGTGCCAAGCCCCTCTGCATCGAAGGTTGTACGAGCAATTCGGAGTGCAATGGGGAATGCCTCCCGATTTTGAATACACAATAATCCATGGTGTGCCGCCCGCAGAATACGGCGATCCTCCTGCTTATAGCTGGCGTGCACGGAGGTATTTGAAGGACCTGCGAGGCTACCCGACAAACTTCACGCCTGAAATGTACACAAGGGTTGCTCATGAGTTTTACCCCGGCTCCTCTCCTCAGGCCGTAGGTTTGAGGGCATTTTTGTACCGTGTTGTGGGTGGGCATGCCGGAGAGACGGGTGAATACGTCCCAGGTCCTCACCCCCACGGATACGTGTATGACTCCAACGGCAATGTGACAGTGGGGGGGGTATTACCACGGGAACCGGTCCCGGGCGAGGAAACAACTTGGGATGTGGAACACGTGTTGGACACAACAAGTTTTGAGGCCGATCTGGAGAGGCAGGAGGCCGTTACACAAGAGGGTAGCTTCAATGAGGTGGACGTCCAAATCTGGATGAATGAGTGGAAATACGTCAACGGCCTTTTGGACATCCGTGACGGGGCCTCTAGCCCCACCATGCAAGACGTCCTGCGCCATCCGAATGCCGCGAGGGGGTTGCACATTGGAGACCGCGCGCGCGCTCGTGCACAAGCTGACCGGGAGACTGCGGCGCAAGAACTATGGGCCATCACCGAGAGCAGGCGTGAGGCGAGGCGCCGGACACTACGGCCACCAAATCTGAACGGTGCAAGCTCAAGCCGTGGACCCCCCATTGCATTGGATAGTGATTCGGAGCCGGATTAGGAATGTTGGCTAGTGTTTGTGAGATAGGCGTTGGACTAGGAGGCATTATTTGATACTCAATTGTACACAATGCGGGAAAAACCATGATTTTGGAAATGTTTATAAGTGAATTATTGTTCACTATCAATTTTGGGAGTAATGTACAAGTGTCGCACAATGATCATTTCTTATGTTTGCCCACACAATCGGTTGCCACAAACATCCAATTAAACCATGGACTTTGCATCTACATGCATTTGCACTTGAATCAAACACGTATCGATGCAAATAACTGTGACAATGATTCCATGTGGCATGATTATAAGTTCACACCAAGCGGAAAACATCACCGCAATATTGCTGGGAATTCATATATTGCGCATTTCCAACTTACCAACATACGTAAGTATACGTGCAAGTACAAACTTGATACTACGCTCTCACCATATTCGTGGGCAAATCTTACATTGACGACCTAAGTGTGTACTCTCTATACACCCGGTATTCCTTTTGGTGCGCGGTGCACCGGTTGAACCCCCAATGAATTGCGTCATGCACCGAGTGTTTTATGGTTTGGTAGAACCTCCACAAGGTC
The DNA here is from genome assembly GCA_964035585.1 of Polytrichum formosum. NCBI lineage: Eukaryota > Viridiplantae > Streptophyta > Polytrichopsida > Polytrichales > Polytrichaceae > Polytrichum > Polytrichum formosum. Next base: position 18,543,516 of record OZ037941.1, on the reverse strand, counting down.
CCATAGTTTTTTCGAAAATACAATTGATTTTTCCCCTTCGTGAGAACGTCGCTAAGGTCCTGAAACAAGTGTCATGGGAAAAGTTTTTCCTTGTAACCGATGCGGCATGCGGGCCTTTCTTGGGCGTCCAAGTATCCGCGGTGGTGACGATCAACTTGTCTCCTAGGCAGTCGAACCCAATAGAATTCAGTGAACCCTTGAATCGGACGTAAAACACTGCGCAAATCGTCCTCATTTCGAGTGTTCTCTGCAACCACCTCGGGTGTAAATTCGTCCGGTTCGTCCGGCAAGCCCCATGCGTGTCGGGGATTGTAATACATACTTCTTGACGAACCACCCGCATCCCGTATCTTGCCACTCCCAGCCATCGCAATCCTATGGATTGCCCACACCGTAGTTGATCTTGGGCAATGTACGCGACGCATACAAGGTCCTCAAAATCACTACGAGGCAAGGTGGCCTCATGGTGGGTAGCACACTTGATTTTATAGGGATATCGCAGTGTGGGCCCTCGGGTGGCATCCAATGATTTGGCAGGTTGGGTTACGGGTGTGTCTAATTAGTTGTCTAAATTAAGCTGCAAGGCAGTCGACTGCTGTGTAGCAGTCGACCATCCACAGTCGACTGCCTTGTAGCAGTCGATTTGCATAGTCGACTGCTGCACAGCAGTCGACTGTGGATGGTCGACTGCTACACAGCAGTCGACTATGCAAATCGACTGCTTCATAGCAGTCGACTATGTAAATCGACTGCTGGGCAGCAGTCGATTGATAAATGCCCAGCAGTCGACTGTGGCTGGTCGACTGCTACACAGCAGTCGACTGATAAAATCGACTGCTTCCTAGCAGTCGACTAAGATGGTCGACTGCTGGAAGGCAGTCATTCATCCACAGTCGACTGCCTTCCAGCAGTCGATTTTATCAGTCGACTGCTGTGTAGCAGTCGACCATCCACAGTCGACTGCTGCCCAGCAGTCGAATATGCGAATCGACTGCTGCCCAGCAGTCGAAATTAGGCGTTAGGGTTTGGGAAGAGCGTTAGCTTAGTCAAATCATGCATTAAATGCATACAATCATGACAAAGGATGCATATATATAGCAATCCAACCTCCCATTTCCCTCATTCCCAAGTTCTCCATTGGCCATAGCCTGTTTTAGCAAGCTTTGCAAACGGAGAACAAAGGGAGAAGGAGCGGAGAAGCTGCTATTTCAGGGTTGTGCCAAACATGGCACCGTCGACCATTTTACCCGGATTGACCGCGGAAATTGTGGGGGAGCACATATTGCCGAAGGTCCTAGAGCCTATTTTGGAGCCATATCACCGAGGAGAGTATGGGCGGGGGTGTGAAGTGAGGGCGAATTTTTTAACTCTCATATGTATTTTTAAATACATGGGAGTTAACAAAGCTTGGCGGGAACATTTTGGTATGGGAGAAGTCTACAATGCGTTGCGTATGTCGATTTGGGACGTAGACATACCAATGGGGCATCGATTTAGGGGCGTGAGAGGGACTTCGGAGCTCGCCGAATTGTTGCGAGCGTTCCGACTGAACCTCTTCATGTTCAGCCATACGCAACGCATTGCCATCCCAATTCGATGGCAAGTTCAGCATGCTCGGCTCAACGATATTTTCATAATGGAACTTGAATACTTGCGGGATATGCTTGTGGAGAATGGAGAATATTGGCTTCAAGTCGACAAACGTTCTGCCGAATATCGTCGATGCACCAACTTTTGGATTTGTCCTTCAACTCCACGATTTTTTGTGTATTGAACCGTGCATCGTCAAGTAAACTCTTGCGCATTGCATGGTATGTTGGAGGTTTGTACATAATTCTAGCCTCGGCGGTTGCCTTAACGGCCTGGATGAACGCGGGATGGCGGACAATACTAATGGGGATATTAGCCTCATAAAAGGCTTGCGACCATTTTGTATCCAAGTCTCGTTTTGTCGAATTTTGCATCCCTTCTTTTAGTCCCATTTGCCGTTGGGAACGTCGGTGGGGTTCGGGAGTCGTCCCGGACACCAACTCCCTTGCCACTGACGGTGCGGGCGATGGTGGAGCGGTTTGGCTTCCGTTCGCGTTCGACAATGCACCGCATGACGCTTGTTGTTGGGACCCGACCACAGCTTCTCCCCCGTCCTCAACGCACTCGTCCACAAAGTCATCCGGAATTAGCGGCCACGATCCGCCGCACCTCGAAAATAAAGACTTTACAATCGGCCCTTGACATTGACACAATGCCACCCCCCGCATCTTGCCGTCATTTTTTTGGTATCCCAAATGGGCAACCATACGGTCCTTCCTATAAACTAATTCCAACGCGCAAAATTTGCACTTGACCTTCTTGGACGTTGGAGTCCACTCCTTGGGCACAAACCAAGGCTTCCATTCGTTTCGCGTGCCCATCCCAATATAACCTACTACCTCTCTCCACTTGCAACGAATGCCAAAAGGCAATCAAGGCCAACTAGAGCGAGGGGGAATGATGAATGCTAATGAGCGGTGAACCCTTTATAGTCCCGACGCTTGAACGTGCACTAAATATAAAAGATGCTATGATATTAAAAGTGTTTAGAGTAATCTGCTATAGGATCCATTGCAAAAGCAATTTGTTTATGTTTGGAGGGGGGGAGGTCCAATGTCTGCCATTCGTAGCGGACTTCGGGGGTCGACTGCTGCTTGGCAGTCGACGTGGCAGTCGAATTCCAGGGTCGACTGCAAACTAGCAGTCGACATGGCGGTCGACTGCCACGTCGACTGCCATTCGCAGTCGACATAGGGGGTCGACTGCTGCTTGGCAGTCGACGTGGCAGTCGACTTCCAGGGTCGACTGCAAACTAGCAGTCGACATGGCAGTCGACCGCCACGTCGACTGCCATTCGCAGTCGACATCGGGGGTCGACTGCTGCTTGGAAGTCGACGTGGCAGTCGACTTCCGGGGTCGACTGCAAACTAGCAGTCGACATGGCGGTCGACTGCCCGTCGACTGCCATTCGAAGTCGACATAGGGGGTTGACTGCTGCTTGGCAGTCGATGTGGCAGTCGACTTCCAGGGTCGACTGCAAACTAGCAGTCGACATGGCAGTCGACCGCCACGTCGACTGCCATTCGCAGTCGACATCGGGGGTCGACTGCTGCTTGGCAGTCGACGTGGCAGTCGACTTCCAGGGTCGACTGCAAACTAGCAGTCGACATGGCAGTCGACCCCCGCAGTCTACTGCTAAATGCAGTCGGCCCACACGTCGACTGCCACATAGCAGTCGACGCCGCGGTCGACTGCTAATTGTCGACTGCCTTATCCAGAGTCGACTGCTATCTGGCAGTCGACTGGATGGTCGACTGCCGTATAGCAGTCGACCAATCGTCGCATCCATCCTGGCCGTTGGATGATGCACGGTCCAACGGTCAGGATCCAGGGGCGCGGCGTCCGGTCGTACCGTCGGTGTGAGGCCCATTGACATCATTTTTCAACCACCACTAATTTTAGTTGAAGGTGAAGTGCACTCAATATGGGATTTGTGGATAAGTGGCCTTCAAGAATGCAAGGGGAATGATCATTTCAAAGTTGGACTGGTGGGCAGCAGTTTTCGGTTGGGTCCAGAAAATCTGGTCACCAGCAATGATTATGATGTTTATAAACGTAACATTTTCCCTTAAAAACGCCACAAATTTGCAATTCGAATTTGGGCCACTCATATATCCCCAGGCACATCACTGAAAGGATGGAAAGGAACCACAGCTTCAATTGTCCAGGACCTTCAGCAACGTATACTTGGATGACCTCTCCTGAAACCCTAAAACCCTACAACCCTAAATTAGTCACCAGCATTGATTACGATGTTCCAACAGTCGATTATTCCCTGAATTTCCATTCCAATTTGTTGGGATATAGCTGTTTCTGTAATTTCGAAGCCAAGAGTACCCACTGTGGGAAAGATAATGAAATATCCACATGTGTGCTCAGAGCCTTGACCTAGAAAAAAAATGCATTGTGGTCGCACTTTTTGCAGCAAGAGCAAATGTAACCACAATTGAGCTACCTGGGCAATGCTGAGTTGGGCAGCATCACACCCTTTGAACCCTTAAACCCTAAACTGGTCACCAGCAATAGTCATGATATTTCCACATATCACTTTTCCCTCACAACGTAACAAGTAACTTGCATTCCAATCCGTTGGGCTATCGTTGTTTCTGTAATCTCGAATCCAAGAGTATTTGTCCGCAAGGAGCGAATGTAAGCACATGTGAGCTATGACCTCTCATGAAGACCCTTAAACTCTTATACCGGTCACCAGCAATGGTCATGTTATTTCTACAGTTCATTGTCCTCTGAAAACGTCAGAAATTTGCATTCCAATTTGGGCCAGTCATATATTCCCAGGTGCATCACTGGAAGCTATAGCTGCTTCTGTAATTTCGGAACCAAGACAATCCACTAAGAAAAAAAGGAAGAATCCATATGAATGCTCCGAGCCTTCACCTAAAGAAGAATCCAGTCGTGGTTTGCGTCAAGGCAGTAAATAGTGAGAGCCTTAGCGGCGTATGACAGTGTATGCAATTGTTGCAGACTCCACTGCATTTAAAATTGATAGGTTGTCCATTGAGCAGTTTTGCAAACATATCTCAACAGAAAGGTATCCATGTCGAGGTCCTTGTATGCTGAGATTTGTACCGCATGTTGTGTAGGACCGCGACGTAAATGTTTTCTTGTGGATGCAATAACCTTCTATCCCAATTTTAAATGGTTCTGTAAATCTTACAGTGTGAAAACAGTTACCAGTAGATCACAGGTGTGTTGTTGGACATGAATTCCCCGTCCAGTATGAATCCGGTGAAACCATTTTGGTCAGATATGGGTAAGCTTGTTTTTCATTAAGTAGCAATGCTACCGGGATACCCTTTGGGTCCGTGAGTGAGTACAAGATAAATGTCCATAAAGAGCTAAAAGTTACTCGTTAATGTAGGTAAAAACTAGGCTTCGCAAAGGTGAAATGCATAAGTTTAGCCACTTACACAAAGTGCGACCAATTAATAAAAAGTCATTTACAAATTGAGACTGAAATCCATCTTAGACAAAATAATTTAAACCTACCCGTTTTGTATACAAAATTGTTTTGGCCCATCTTGTAAAAAGTTTGTCTTGTCTTGATATTTTGTTTTATATACGGCGGCCTGTATTGGCCGCCGCCGGATTTTTTTTGTTTCTGTTGACTCACCAAAAAAATAATCCGTTGTTTAGTTTTTTTAGATATATTTTGATTTTAACTTATTTTAATGAATACATTTTTTGCCTTTTAGCGTTGGTTTTGTCTTTGATTTTTTTATAATAAATATTAAATAGTGAAAATATCTACCTAAATTGATAAAAAATAAACTAAGTAAATTTTCAATGTAGTGTTACCTTAGCTCTCAAAAGAGCATCAAACCGGCGCGCGTCGGTTTGATGTTATTTTGAGAAGGTTAATTTGAAGCCACTAAATAATGTTATGTCAGGTCACCAAAAAGCGAATCTCAAGAAGCGGATTGTGTTTGATTGCAAGATGGGGATCGACATGTTGTGGATTGTGCTTGGTTGCAAGAGGTGGATTGACATGTTATGGATTGTGGTTGGTTGTAAGAGGTGGATTGACATGTTGTGGGTGTCCAAATGGGAAGCATTGGTTTGCCGCTTCCAATTACTTAGATCATGAATTGGGTCCAGATAGCAACCAACTATTGCACACCTTTTACACCTATTATTGTGGTTTAGCATTTGGAGTTGAACTCTGCTCTAGCTTTTTACTAAGAATATATTTTTGCCAAGTTATGTTATGTTCCTTAATGTGTATACTATCTATTTATGTTATCTAAGTAAATTATTGATATGATGGGTAAAAAGCTATAGCAACATGTAACTCGAAATGGTAGATCATAGTAATAGGTGCAAAAAGTGCAGTGCTGCAAGGGACCCAACCGCTTTATAGCACTTGCCCAGTTGCACGAATCAATGAGTCCATATCACACATGTCATTCAGATACTGTTGTGGATAGTTGCGTGTCTAGAGGATTCAAGATACTTATGCAATGAGTTCCTAATGTGGGCCTAATCATTTAAAAAAATTGCAGACACAAAATGAACCTGAAATTCCAGTTGTTGTGAACTGACAATAGGATGGGTACAGAGAAATGGGCGCAGCTAATTTGCACATGGCACATGATGAGGAGATCATCTTCACAGTGGCTCAAGTATGATGAATCGAGCCCATACCGAGCAGCTCAAACAATAGGCATTGCAGCTCCCAGTATACCTGCGGGAGGGTATCGGCTTGCCTTCACTGCCGCTCATAATGACAAAAGTTTGTTGACTTGCTCATCATGGATGGCGTTTTAAGTAAGACACTTTTTCCATCACGTATGGGTTTGTAAAGTGAATACTTTACAAAGATGAGGACATCATCTTCACAGTGGCTCAAGTATGATGAATCGAGCCCATACCGAGCAGCTCAAACAATAGGCATTGCAGCTCCCCGTATACCTGCGGGAGGTATCGGCTTGCCTTCACTGCCGCTCATAATGACAAAAGTTTGTTGACTTGCTCATCATGGATGGCGTTTTAAGTAAGACACTTTTTCCATCACGAATGGGTTTGCAAAGTGAATACTTTCAGATGTCAAACCCTTACGTGCTCAAAGAGCTTGTAGTAAATGAGCATTCTGTACTTTCCGAGCACTCCGGATGAATAATCACGTTGCACAATCCAACTACCAAAGTTTTTGATGGAGCTGGAATTTGGCCACATCAAGCCCACATGCCCAGTGAGAACCTGCTGATCTGCAGGGTAGTGTTCTACTCTTGCCATGCAAAAGATCTGGTGGGGTTGGGATATGACAATTAAGTAAAGAAGCATTGCGGCACATCCTTCAGTTATCGTCTACGTCCGCACACCATGATCGTAAAGCCGGAGGCTGCGTGAAGCGGATGTGCAGGCATGTTCACATGATTTGATTTGTTGAGGTGGATGAAAGTTACGTGGAGGGATCCACCTACAATGAGCGTATATAAGATGCCGTGGTCTCGGAGTTCATCGTCCATTGCAATCAGTTGTGCACAGCTCTCAAACTTGCCACCGTAGCCGCCTCCAACTTCCAACACTCGCTTCTTCCAATGGCTTCCGGTGCCAAGATTGCTCTCATGTTCGCATTCATGGCAGCCATGGCCATGGCCGCCCAGGCGGGCAGTCACAGTGTGTCTTGCACAAACAACTATTGCAAGCCTATCACGGTGAACAACATTACGATAGGGGTGGGTCTCACCGTGGTCGTCCAAGTCGACGAAACACTCACATGTGCAGTGCCGGACATATTCGGGAAGGTGGTCACAAGCACCTTCTGTATCCCATCGGAGGTGACCGCGGTGGCACTCGACGTTATACTGGGTGTGGGCATCGTGCTGAAAGTGGTCGCCACTTTGCCAATCTTGTTGGGCACGATCCTTGGAAACATCACCCTCAGCCTTGCGGTGTGTTTATAAACTTCTTCCACAACCAAATCCTCAGGTATCATTTACGTACAACTCTCCATGTACACCACTCCAATGTTTCGTTGCAGTTGTTGTCTTGCTTTCATGCCGGATCACAAGCTCAAAGCTCGAATATAGTTTTGTCAACAAGTGTGACAAAAAAAATTAAAATAAAATTGTAGTTCGATGCACAATGGTGTTTATGTGTCGTGCAATGATTTTGATAGCTCAAATCAATGCGGTCATGGTGGTGGTGGTTTTGGCATGCCAACGTAGGTTGCACAACACAACGTAGGTTTGGGATGGCTTTCGTGGCAACTGCCTTTTGATTCCTTTACGGTGTGGATTTTGTGTTCTCAGGTGTCACCGGCTCCAACGTTGGGCTTGAAGGGGTGTTAAAGGTTTCTCATTCACAGTTGCACTCGAGTGGTTGAGGATTGCACCCTCTACGACATGTGTTGAAAGTACACGTGTCCACATTGTGTGGCCGACCTTCTACGACATACAACAACACATATGTATATTTTATATTTTGCAAATAAGCTTTTGTGTCACAAATCTACATGACCGAAACCCTAGAACTTGATCTATTCTAGGAGGGAGGTTTTGATGGATCTTGGCACTAAGATGGTGCACATGTATTAGTGCATGCCTCATATACAACATGTAGAGGTACAAACTATAGACTTGTGCGTCAACACCCTTGCCAAAACGGTGTATGTTTAGAACGTTCTGATGTCATCCCAAATGTCATGTTGAACATGGGAAAGTTGAAATTTTGAACACCTAAAGTGCATTGAAGTTTTGCATATCGTCAATTGCCTACTCATGGTTGTGTATGACCTAATATTTATGTTGTGTTTATCCAAGTGATGTTTTGTTAGTTGTTGTTGGGTGGTTGCATGCTTTGGTGTCTCAATAACGGTGTCACAGTGCTATTTTCAAGAAGGGTTATGTATTGCAAGGTCCATATATCACAAACTACTGTGTTTTCTTTGGCAATTTTTTTGTGAAATAATTAAAAACTTTGCTATAAAGACATTTAGGTAGTGTGTTAGGCACACATGGGTTTGAAACAATGGTGTATGGACTTTCAAACATTAATGTATGGACTTGTCACAGTTGTCAAAAAATTTCAATATGGACTTTTTAAACAAAGTAGTCAAGTTAAAATGCTTGATAGTGACTACATTTAAGATGGACTACATCATTGTTAATTCAGAAATGTGGGTTTCTTTGTGGCACTATTGTTATATATGTAGAAATGGACTTTTATAGAGTGAAAATGGTGTTTAGTTTTTGAAGGTACTATTTGATATGATAAATTTTGATTTTGATTTTTTTTTCCCCTTTGCATATGGTATTTGAGCCTCTACATGGGCCTCTTTTTCAAAAAAAAATTGTACTCATAATTGTACATATAGCCCGACATCAATGAGTTGGTCCCTATAACGGCTTTATTATTGACTCCACGCATGCCGATAGTGAGACACCAAACCATGCAACCACCCTGTTGCGTGAGGGAATAATATGTTGATATGTTCTTTTAGCCCATCCTAGACCGTAGTATAATGTGTAAGCATGGCCACAGTGTGGTCCTAAGCTTTGGGTGAGTTCTTGAAGCTAGGAGTTATTATTTGCAAAGAGCAACTCAATGTGGTGTTGGATTTGGTTTAAGATATTAGAGTTATCCGTTAACTAAACCCCAGTTTAGTAGGGAGTTGGTTGCTTTGCATGCAAAGACTTTCCATGTTCGGTAAGTTTAGGGTGCATGCTTGGAATCAATGCGGAGGCTTGAATCCGGGACATTCCATATTGGTTCATTGGGTGCCAAACTCGTTTTGGCAAGGTAAGGCATGCCAAAACGAGTTTGGCACCCAATGAACCAATATGGAATGTCCCGGATTCAAGCCTCCGCATTGATTCCAAGCATGCACCCTAAACTTACCGAACATGGAAAGTCTTTGCATGCAAAGCAACCAACTCCCTACTAAACTGGGGTTTAGTTAACGGATAACTCTATTGGATGGTGCAAATTTTAAATTTTCTTGCTTATTGCACTTTGGATTTGTTGTGCAACGGGCCAGAGGACTAAGCTGGGACATTCTCATGGGAAATTTTGTTATCTCTTGTTGAATTCCGTGTGCTGAGGGGCCAACTTTTACTATATGTACGTATGTGGTCATGCTGGGATAGCATAAGTTGGTTACACTTGCAGAGTGTGGGTGTTTTCCTATCAAGTATGATGTCATTCTTACGATTGTGGCGGAGATCAAGGGCGAGAGGTATTAGTCTCACAAGTGCAATCATAATATGGTCGACAACCCTCCTCAGTGTATGGACTTGGGCTCGAAGTTGCAAATTATTGCATGTGGTTATTGTAGGTTTCATAGAGTACTTTTTGGAACAGTGCTTAAGGTTATGGTGTAAGATTTGAGAGCAACATTCTCGAGTTTAATGTTTTTGGGCCTGAGGAGCTTCCCTAGTTAATTAGTTTAATATCGAGTTCTCTCCTTAGTTGTATCTTTCAAAGTTTTATTGCCCCATCACCAAACAATCTCACTTAACATTACTCAGCTTCTGAACCTTGTTCAATTTCTAAACCTAGTAATGCCTTCCCCTCTCATCCACCCACTTCGTATTTAGACTGAAATTAATTGAAAAGAAGCCTAGTAAGATTATTCCCAATGGAAGAGGAAAGAGAGCGCGCTCTCCCCACACAATCAATAATGTCACGCATGCAATTTCAGGGAGAGAATGTCCCATGAATGTCTAGGAGATGAAGAGAAGGAAGGAGGAGGGAGCCTTTATAGGGTCCCTCTTGAACCGTGGTATTATCGAAATGCGGGTCAAGGTATAACAAAGATGTAGATGACAATTGCAAGATGCATTTGGCATCCCCGAGACTATTATGCATCGTTTCCTAAATACTTTGCAGAACATCTAAAAATGAGTGGGATTTCATCATTGCCCTGGTTTCCTAACTATCTCAAGACCCATCTGAATGAGATAAGTTGTTTGAGGCAATAAATTCAAACAAAAAGTGAGTCAAATTTGAAGAGGAAAATATGAATGACATCAATATTTGGAGCATAGTCGTGTGTGTGTGTGTGTGTGTGTGTGTGTTTATTTTCTTTTGTTTTCTTTTCTTCCAGTACACGTAGAGAGATCCCATACGAGTAGAAACTATGCACATTTTCAAAAGTTTGGGATCATCCTGCCATAAAAATAGTTTTAGGAATGACATAACATATGTACGTTACTACACAAACTACCGATTCTATGAGCCTATGTCTACTATTATTTATCTACCAACAACATAAGACCTTTTGCCATGCCAATCTTGCTTTACGTTGATAGTACATTGATTATCCCAATTAGTGAGGGAGGGTTAATAGTGAGTGTGGGAAATTAGTGAAGGTGACACTAAGTTTCCTTGCACTATGAATTAGTGCCACCAAAAGATCTAGGAAGCGTTGTTCATCCCGGCACTATTTACTGAAAATACTAGTACTATTCATGTTCGCAATATTTCCTTATGCATATAAATTTTTTTATCACTCTGCAAACACCTTAGAGCACGCACTAGTTTTCTTTAAATGTATGTAAATGAGCATGTACTCATGAATTTAGTATCACTCAATAAAACATTCAGCCCTCACTAATTTTGAGACTTGGCGAAATAGTGAGTATTTTGGGAATAAGTACCACACGTACTAATTGGGATAATTAGTGTAGTTTTATGTTGTTGACCACTACCGGTGACACCCTTGCCTTTTGACAATACAAAGCCTAAAGTGTAGGGTGCAAACAATGAGCCTGATTGTGACACTCAAAAATACTAGCATACAATTATTTTGGCACCCAAGGTGGCATTTTGGAATTGGGAGGAGGATGGCTTACCAAAAGCATAAACCTCTCTCCTCACTCACAATCTCATCCATCGACTTCCATGATCAAGGTTGTAGAGGGGAGGGCATCCAAATGGTTATGAACTACATTGATATGTGCAATTGGGTTGCCTTCATGAGTAGGTTATCTCTTTACCCACACTACAACAGAACACGTCTTTTATTCCAACACTCACTTTACTACATGTCTTTTGTTACTATTAACAGTGAACCGGTGGAATGGTTGAATTATGCCTTTACTCATGGTATGTCAGAGTTAACTTTGTACAAAAATGTCAGTTAAGTCGGACATAAATTCACTTGGAAACATCCTTGAGAACGTGTTTGGGAACGTCTTTGAGAACGTGCATGACTATGGATAGTGAAGTGGTAGATTTGGTATAGTCAATTTAGACATGTCATATGTTTCTGGATGTGTGTTGAATACTCACACCAAAAATTTCCCATTTGTAATGGATTAATAATGAATTGTACATATGAATACACAATATTTGGAATGTCTAATCACATAGCATATTCTTTTTTAATCTACTAGAGCATTTTTATCTTCTTCAATTCCAAATTCATCCTCATCTTTGTAAGATCATGGTTCATCCTCATTTGTGTTCAAAGCTACAACCACTTCATCACTACTTAAAACCACAACCTCATCTAATTTTGGATTAGTTGGTGTTGCATCATTATCCAATGCTTGTGGTACTAATCCACAATGCTCTTCAACATTGCCTAAAGATAGATCACCACAACGGCCATCAAATCCGGAGAGAGGGGGTTATCTTTTACAAGCATACCTCTCATCTATCCAACATAAAAAGTTGACCACCTATGTAGATAGGTTTTTTACTTGGGTTCAATCTTAAACAAAACCCCAAGGAAGACTAAATGAGTGTCAGGTGTGTAATCTAGATATCACTCCTAAGTTCCTTGATAGTTCCTTTTAGTTATTTGTGAGTTTTAGATACAAAGAAAAACCTTGTTTAGGATGTTGGATTCGGGTAAAAAGTGATTGGATACATGGTTTTGTGGTTTTAGGGTCCCTCAATTCAGTACATGCAAAATGCAGTCACTCCCTCACACAATAGTCCTGTAGTGACCAATTTTGACTATCGAAGTTTCTTGCAGGGAGTCACGGCTCAACAATTGTCTTTTTCAAGTAACCAGTAACCACTTCCAACACCAGAGCCAAGGGCACTCTGGCGAATTGTATCGTCCCTCCTTAATTACCTCCAATTTAGTGTATCAAGAAATCCAGTCTCGGCCTTTCCTTAATTAATTCTCCGATTTAATGATATCAGTTTATTAATACATGGTCTTTCACACCAACTGAAGTTGGTGATTCAGATACCATGATTCATTAATAATCCTGTAACCCATTTTTACTTTCTTTTTAGAAACTTATTTTCACAATAATGGGTTCCTTAATACCAAATAATCCCAATTTGCTTATTATGCAATAAACAACTTATTGGATTCCTTAATACTTTAATCTTCTTAATTTAGAATTCACTTCTAGAATTAATTAGATTTTTATTTAATTTATTTTCTGATTTTACCTTAATTAAATTTCTCGTCCGCTTTCTTCCGCCAAGTGTTCAAAAACACTTTTTCAATGGGCAATTTGAAATTGTTTCATTGGTGAATTTGTTTATGCAATATGCCCTCTTGATAGTATTTAGATAATTCTGCAGTAATATTTAATTTATTAATTTAAATACTTTAAATCTCAATGAGTTTTACCTGTGGTAAAAGAGCCTTCTCAGCCTCTGTAAATTTGACTTTTACAGGCTTTTACCCCTGTGCAGTGTGAATAGGGTCTTTTCTGAGCTGGTTACTTCTGGGCCACTTTGTTAATTTGAACACCTCAATGGGAGAGGGCCTGTGCTTGCGCCAAGTGTCCTCCTCTCCTTCTTCTTCTTCTCCTCCTCCTCCCCGTTCGGCGACTCAGGATTTCGTACGACGCGATCAAATTCTCATCAGAAAACCTCAATTCGAACCTCGGAGGCGATAGGGGCCTTCCAAAATCGGGGATGACAAATGCATCTCTTCTGGAATTGCAAAGATTTGAAGCTACCCACAACTCTTTCCCCCCCTCGTCTCCCCTCAAACCCTGTGGATTTCTGTGGCAAAATGATGATATCTCTTCCTCGCCACGCACTCACACCGTAAGCTACCTCACAAGGCTGAAACTTAAAGGAATTGACGGAAGGGCACCACCAGGAGTGGAGCCTGCGGCTTAATTTGACTCAACACGGGGAAACTTACCAGGTCCAGACATAGTAAGGATTGACAGATTGAGAGCTCTTTTTTAATTCTATGGGTGGTGGTGCATGGCCGTTCTTAGTTGGTGGAGTGATTTGTCTGGTTAATTCCGTCAACGAACGAGACCTCAGCCTGAGCAAATGGTCGCAATCTCTGAACTCAGCAAACCCTCAGTTCATGCGAACAAGCCTTGCATTATTGTTGCAACCTCAACAATATCTCGCCCGCCCATGGATGTTAATTTGAAGGCCCTCCGAGATCAATAAGTCGATGTTGGGCGATGGAAACGATCCTTGCACTAGTGCTGCAACCTCACCATCCACATAATCAACTAGCTTAAAATAAGGTTCCAGAGGATAATTCTCGGTTTGTATTCTGAAAGATTTTCACTTTAAGATATCAAATTCATTTGCAGCTTGCAAATTGCTATTTATAGAAACAGACCAGCGTTTAAATTAGGTTTTCCACAAACAAATTTCTACACAAAGTCAATTTTTTTCATGTAGAAATCACGCACACACACAATGCAATGGGCTTCACACCCAATTGCGTAATAATTCAATCACTTTATTCAAATTTTCACTCGCAAAACTCTCTTCACGAGAGGGCACGATTAACAATTTCTTCTTAAAAGCTTAAAAAAATTTCACACAATGCGGTCCTTCAATCTTCACCTTCCTCCCTCTTAACTCTTTCCGGGGAGGTTCGGGAGCTTCCAAACCTCTTCCCAATAGGTTTGGTTGCTCCGGACCTAATTCCAAAGGTCTTTTGTCAATTTACTAAAATCTAATTAATCACTAATTTACCAATTAACCTAACTTTTGGTCTTTTTACTTAGGCTAGCTACTTTTAGCTTTTTAGTGACTAAAGTCACTACTTTACTAACTAATTTGATTGCCGTAGCTAGGCTAGGCCCTAGAAAACCCTAATTTAGTGTTTTTAAGGTCTTGAAGCCAAAAAATCGGACAACAACCTATATATAGGTTTGTTTCCGATTCATCTCAAATGACCTTGAATAAACTAACTCAGGGTCTTCAAAACTAATTCCAATGTCAACTCAATTAAATGAAATAACCTTTAATGTTTAACAAAGTTTTAAGGCATTTTTGTTGGAAGGATTAGATGTAAGCTCAACTTCAACAATTCTCTCTCTCTTTTCAAATGTGGCAATGCCAACAACATTTACTATAAGTTGAGGATGACCATATTGGCCTTCAAATCCGGAGAGGGAATTATCGTGTACAAGTGTACATGTCATCCATCCAACACAAAGACTTGATCCTTGTAGGTTTGTTGCCAATTCATCTCAAATGACCTCAAGTAGAGTAATTCGAGATCTTAATTTAAAACTAATTCCACTACACGCCCAACCTCTCTCCTTCAAATCCATATAAGGTTATTTTGGGGTGAATGTTCACAACATCTACTAAGAGGGGCGGGGAGGATGAAATCATAGATTATAATTGTAGAGTTTGGATATTGTTGTGTTTAGCTAAATCAAAGTCAAAGACCTTGAATTTATGTGATGAGTTTAAATTGGGATGAATTGGCAATCTCAATTCATAGGGATGAAACATAGGGGTTATGTTTTTAATGTCACCCCATGATATGGGACATGAATGGAAACCCATTTGTTTGCCATGTGGTTTTTGTTTTCATTCAAAGTCAAATTTAGTAGCATGAAAATTACCGAGCAAAATTAATTTATAAGTTATTATGACATTGGGTGTACTTTTCAGCATTGATTTAGACTCGTACTACAATAATAATAAAAACATGGTCCCTATTATATACATTTATTATGAGAATTAATGATTGATTATGCAAGAAAGAAAGACAAACCATACTTTGTTGTACTTGACATGTGAGCAAATGGTGTTTGGATTCAGAAACTCCAAAGAAAGAATTGGGTCAAACAACCCAAGAAATTATGGTGCACATGGGCTAGACAACTCAAAAAGAAATTGTGCATGAGAGTTAGACAACTCCCGATGGAACGTCTTTGCATTGGAGTTAGAAAACTCCAATTGCGAGTAAGACCCCTCCTATGGAAGACCTTTGTGTCGGAGTTGCATACAATTTAGCATAAAATTCTCTCAAAGTTTATAGCTACACACATTTCCCCCCTCAATAGGAGTCTCCAAATTGTCCCTTGATTGCCCACTACATGGAGACCTCTCTATAAGAACCGACTCCAAATTTGTCTAAGATAGACGTGCCTGATCCGGTTAATTATCTTAAATGGGCACCTACATTTGAATGGTATGTGCTTTGGTGTGCCTCCAAGAACGGATGCCAAAAAGACATGTGTTGAAAAGAAATCGGAATATGTTTTTAAACGACGATAGTTGGTCTAGATGTAATAGGTAGTCAACATAATTAGGGGAGGGGGGGAGGGGGGAGACCTCTATGACCATTTGATGAGCACAACAATCTTCACTTTAATCGAATAAGATATTCATATGAACTTCATATTCATATTCATATTCAGTATGACAAAAGTGACTGCTAATAACCTCGATTTGGATTTCGTAACCATCTCATACTACTTGCATGTTTCGTATACTAAGATTATGGGTGGGCTATTCCGAAAAAGGAATTATTCAAGACCCAATTAGCTTATTAAGGTAGATGGATTCTAAGTGGCTCGTTTTCTTGAGTGGGGCCCTATATTTAATTGGTATATGGTTTGGTGAGGATCAAAGAACAAACATCACAAAGAGACATGTTTGAAATAAACCGGACTATGTCTTCAAATATTAATAAGTACTCTACACTTCTATTGGGAGGACCTATATATCCAATTAAGAAATCAACAAACATGCACTTCCAAGAACCTTAAACTAAATTAGGGGAGGTTCGATTTTCAAGCTGCTTAATGCAAATGTTTCATCATAGATTTGCTAATGCAACACAAGCTTTATAGTGTAAATATAACTGGTAGAAGTTGGAGAACATGAAAAACGGACCAAATAACACCAACATACCTTACATCTACATTGACTCTACTCCATCCACAATCGTTAACACAATGGCATCGACTCCGACAGATTCCATCCACATGGAATCTAGTTCATCTACTGCGTTTCATCCTTTATCGTTAACCAATGGGAGGAGCAGTGCCGATGATTCTCTGGGTCCACCCAGATCGAGTTCAACAGAATGCATCCACATCCACATAAAATATAATTCATCCACAGGGCTTCATCCGTTCATTGCTAATTCAATCGGAGCAACCATTCTCGAGTCTTTTCGCAGGCGGCTGTGCATCCGACGTTCAATTGTTGCCGCAACAGTTTTGAAATAATTTAACAATCAAATCGGATGCACATTCACGTCGTTGTTCGATCAGCTCAACAAAGATCGATTTGAGCTCAGCTTCAACCGGTGATTTGCATTACAACGCCACGCCATGCTCTGTTTGTTTGTCTCAGGAATTGTGGCCGCGGGTTTTAAAGCGGCACTGAACTCCGCTCATGTTGGTGCTTCTTCATATTCTGTCTTCAGAGAAATTTTTTGAGGCTTGAAACATGGAGAACATACGCATTTGCAATCGTTTGGTGATATTGAAGAAATTTGGAAGTGCATGTAGCAAAACCCTAAACCCTAATTCGACTCAGCGACGACATTCTTTATAAACCCCAAACCCATCGATTTTTAGTTTGTTTTTTGATGTTTCCCCATGTTCGTTGCGGTCGGGGTTATAAACAACGAATGTGAAATGTTTCATTGTGGTTTTTGAGGCTTTCTAGCAGTGTGGAAATGAATTTGATGGCATGGCAATGATGAGATGTGGGTTTAAACTGATTATAAAACCGATGAACATGAAGGAAAAGCTCTTGGTAGGGTTTCTTCTGATGGTTGATCTTTTATCCTGGTGGCATGTTTTTGTTGGCATTGTGCGTGTGTACACCGTTGTCTTTGCCTTTGCCTTTCTAGTAACCATCGGCGACCGAATGGGAGCCTATCTTCAAGTTTTGGAAGGTATGTGTGATTGTGGAATCTTATTTCTCGTGGCATTTTGTATGGTGGTAGTCAAATGTAGTTAAAGTTTTTGTTAGGGCTCAAACTAACCCAAAGAAAACAACCCAGAGACTAGGTCTCAAGGAAGACTGAGCTAGTGTCTATAAGGATTAATGTCACATTGGATTAAGGTTCTAATAACAATCTAGGTCTTTTACTCCTTCATTTCCTCTTCCTCAGGCTTAATCTCCACTCTTATGGTTCATTGGTGCTTTGAGTCGTGTGTGGGTCTGTCCTATCTGACGACTCCTATCACTCTAGTTTCACACTTTCTAATTCCGTTGTGAAACTCAAAAGCTTTGGCAATAGTCTTTTCGGATCTTGGCAATAGTCTTCCAATGGATTTTCATCCTATTGGGGTTAGTCTCTTCTTCCTTAATTAAATAATCACTTAATGCCATCAATCATAATTCAAATTGCATTGCTCAAAGAGTTTGCTCCTTCACTTTATCTCATTTATCATTTCTTAATTATAATTGAAATTTACTTATCTCGTGCTCTTCATTGTCTCACAACACACAAAGGCTTGCTTTGATTCCTGCAACATTCTTACATAATCATATAGCTCATAGGCTATAGCCATTAGATTCCGACATAATCGACTTCAACGGCTAGCCTAATTCCTCTCAACATCCGACCATATCGTTCTCATTCCTAATCATATCAAAGCACGTTCTTTATTGATTAGATTACTTGTTGACTCAACACCATCATGATACTCCGATTTCCATCATATCTTGTCAATCCCTCTAAACTTCTTATCTTTCCTAACAATGATAGCTCTAACCTATTTTATCATCATTTTAGAATCAGTCACTTAGTTGAATGTCCTTGTCCACTCGTCATTTCAGTTCTAGTGGTTACCTAGGACATCTCCCTCTCTCTCTCTCTCTCTCTCTCTCTCTCTCTCTGTTAACCTCTCACAATGTCAACCTCTCACATGCTATAGTTTGTCAGGATGCTCGCGACAATCGGCCATGGCCACTCAAAGCCTCTCGGTGATCAGTCTCTTCCTTTCACGTTGCTCTCAACAGACTCCTCATCCTGTGTGCATTCATGTGACTTAACCACCCTTGCGGCTCTTTCCTCTCTACACTAACTCTTTTGTCCTTACAATCTTGGCCATATTATGACGTTCTTGGCGATAGTCCACGGCTCTTGCGAGCTCTTCCTCAATCTCTTGCAAATAGGCTCACGACATCATACCCATGCTACAGACTATGGCCCTCGCAATTATCTCTCCTCAGGCTATAGTCAGTCTCCTTCACCGCAAGTTCTTCTTCTGAATTTGATTTAGGTTGAGACTCTTCAAGTTCTTCCGACTATCTCTCTCGCTTCGGCCAATCTTTCTCAAATTTCTATTAACCCTGGCTATAGCCTATGCCTTCTTTGCAACAATTTACTCTCTTTGAATTGATCTAGGGTGGTTCCTCGACTTCGACTCACCCTGTCTCTCTCTTAATACAGACTATAGCCTCTCTTTTCATTTTCATTTATCTCAATCTTTGAGCACAATTTCTCTGGTTCGTCAAATAGATTTTTCCATCTTCTCTTTATTTCACTCAACAATTTCTCACCATTGAGTCACTCCTTTCCTTCACATTTTGCTTTCTTCACTCACTGTGCTCTAACACAATCTTGTCATACATTGATTCAACCACGATTGCCATACACATACTATTGTCATATTTGTATCAATCATATAATCCTCTTTTTACTCAATCGACTCAAACTCAGTTTATTAGGCCGCATCCCCCTATCACAGGCGGTGATGCTACAATCCTAACTCTAAAAATCTAATGCCTTCGGCTCTAGCTCTATTGCCTATAGCCTGACTCTTCGTTATGGCCTCAGTAGATATAACAAGAAGTATCATCTCCTTGACGATAGCCCGCTTATCAAGCTCAGAGCTCTTGGCGGTTGTAATTGCTACAACTACTTTCCTCGGGCTATAGCCTTCCGATTTCATTCTAAACTAACTTTCATCTATCATTTTAGTTACTTTATCATAAAAGAAAGTTTTTTTTCTTTCCTACTACCAAGCTATGGCCACAAAATGGTATTACATCATATATGCTGGATCATTCAATAATGGTCCTGGAACTAGTGCAATTTTATTGTTTTTGGCAAATATGTGTAAGCATTCACTTAAAATTCAGGACTGCATGGATTACATTGCTTTCACCTCCACATTGAAATGCAAGTGATTTTCTTGACCACTAGTCTGCAATTTTCTACCACTGTGGTGGTGGTTATAAATTAGTGAATAGGGTTTCTGTGGGCTTGCCTTTTGATGGTAGTTCAAATGGGTATTAAGGTTGGAACACAATTGACACGAGAAACATTGTGCAGGTGTTGGAGTACTGGGTAGGTCGTGGTGCTCTCCAAATTTTGTAAGTTCTATCATGTCCATACGACATGTGTCAGTTGCACCTTTCTTGGTTTGATGACCATCCTTCGGGTTTGCAAAATCCTTGTACGTTCTGATTACAATGTAGATTTTGAATACGTGATCATCGTGTTGCATTTTGAAAGAAGTGGTTTGGTCGAATCCTTAAAGGTTGATTCACGAGAGAGTGTGAGATTTTGTTTTTGCTTATGGTGGTGCGCACTGGCAATTTGTGTGTTATGATTGTGGAAACAGCTGACCCAACGAGCTCCTGACACAACATGGCAGCATGTACAATGATTCTCTCTTGTAGTACCAACACCTTCCAGAGGTCTGGGAGGCGGTATAGAGACATGCACAAAGTTATACATCTCAAACCTGGATTACGGAGTATCAAACGATGATATCAAGGTGAGTGCAGCTGGTGCTACTAATCCACCTCATTAGATTATGTGTTTTTTCACATCTATGTGACCCAATTGCTTTTGAATAAATCATCCTATCAAATAACCAGCTGTAATGACTGCATTTGTTGTTTGTCCTACTTTGCTTCTATATTTATTTCTCTGCAATCAACAATGTCTATTTCTCTGTAAGGATCGGGATGTGGATGGTTTGTTAGAGGGTCTTAAAGCTTGTTAAGCACTATGTACTCAATGTAATGAATGTTGTGTAACCTGCGTGCATACCTCTTGTGAGCTCATGGTTAATGATTGCACTGAAGTACATACATTGAACCAACCTTGATGTTGTGTGTGCTCAATTGGCTTTGAAGAAATGATTTGGTTGATGCCAAATATGCTCAATGTTTTTAAAGAAACCTGATTTGGTTGGAACACTGATCCATGGTGCCAATTGTGTTGAATTCTTCTATTTGTGAGACTTGCAGTGGCTCCTTATAGTACATGCATTGTATAGGAAGGTGCAAGTTGGCGGCATGTGGAGGTCAGCACTGAGACAGCTGTCAAAACGCAAAATAGAACAAAATAGAGTGTTAGGGTTCAACAGCCGCTCTCGTTCCTGGTCGCAAATTTCTGTGTTTCGAGGGGCATCTAGATCCTCCTCAATTGCTGTGAGTGCTGCAACACTTAGTAGGGAAATTGAAAATGGCACAATTGGCAAAGCCCATTGGCATCTTAAGAATTCAAAGATTTATTCTTTTAGTTCGCCTGCGGAGGCGGTGCGCTCCAATTTAGATGACACCCTTGAGAATGCCCTTTACAATGTTGTGAACCTTCCATGGCTGTTCTTGCAGGGATTCCCAAGCCAGATTGGGCGGACTCCTTTTGCTAAAGGGAAAGATAGGTCAAAATATAGTCAAACATTTGCGAGTGCAACTGAACCTGTAATTGAGGAGGATGAGAGTGATTTGGATCCGGAGACGGAAATGCGGGCTCCTACAGTATCATCATCTCAAAACAAAGATTTAAGTAGAAAAAAAAGAACTTAGAAAAGAAAGGAAGAAATAGAAGGAGTTGTATATGTGGCAGTATAGAATTCAGACAGAAGCATGGCAACAGGCAGCGGCATAGTAATGCACGTATGACCAATGAGAATATATTGTTCATTAAATAAACATATGACTTTGTTGAGTCATACACATTTTATTCATTTTGCTACTAGTAATATATAATTGAGTTGTATACCTACCACATGACTTCACAAAGTAAGCCAAATACTATTGATTGAAGCGAACTTTACTCCTACATAGGAAAGTATATATCACTACGTACATTGAGTAATATATGATGTTGTCTTATTTGTTTACTATGTCCAGTCATTCACGTTCACTACGTAGAGTTATTAAAAGGTTTCATTGTTGTCCGGGTTCACTAAGGATAGTAATGTGTAGAATGAAAATTAACTAATGTCAGTTAGCTTGAAGCATCTTTGTATTAACCATATTGTTCTTATTGACTAGTACTTTGGTTCGTCTGTCTATGCATTGCACATGATGTGACTTTGTGTAGTGAAGTGCAAATTTTCTTGGACACCATTTATGACTGGTGCTAGTGCCAGGATATCACTAGGCTTAGTCATATGGAGGTGTGTCTTATCTTACTTATATTAACGAGGCATAATGAAGACAAACATTACGTTATGAAGTAATGTAGGTGTAGTAAATTGAACTTCACTACCATTGGGAACGTGTCCATTGGGAACGTCTTGTCCGACATGACTAGGCCCATACTTCACTGCTTGTCCTAAGCGACTGGTCGTTTTTTATGGCAGTAAAGTCCATGTTTTCTCACTTGTAGAAGTAAAAAAACCCAGTCATAAAAGACGTGTTCTGTTGTAGTGCCATGCAGATTAGCTTGGACAAAAATCAGAGTACAAAAACTCATAATTGTGTTCATTCATTTGTATAGCAACCATGGTAGGAAATAAAAATACTCTTATTTTTCACTAATGTAGTAAATATTCAAAATAGTGTGGATTGTCAATATATTAGTGCAAGGCAACCCAATTGCATGTGTCATTGTAGGTAATGTGGATGCAAGGAGCCATGTCACGGAATGTAATAGGTGCTCAAACTTACCGAGCCATGGTAGTGGTGAGGTAGGTATTGGGTGCCTACTGCAACTGATTACATGGCGACACGTGTTCAATATTAGATGAAGTAATCAAAGCATGGCAGGGTCATCGATTGCGGGTGAAATGGGCCTCCTCTTTTCCAATCATTACTAGACACGCCAACAAATTTTCTTGGCATGACATTACGTCCAATAATCCCGCTTGAGCATCCAGGTCCTCATGGCCACCTAGTCCACAATGGAACAATGGCTCAATTGTGGGGCCACCTCGGGGAGATCACTGGCAAAAATTGTAGAAACAACGTGTGATAAAAAATAGGGTCCAATATATTCATTGTAGGTAAATTTTGCGAAAAACGTACATATATCATAGGGATTTTTAAAATAGTGAAATATGTTTACATGTAAAATACCATCACATATAATGGCCTCTTTTATCTAGTCAATACATGTAAAATAGCATGTAAACAACTATTAGGGGTTGTTGTAGTGTTGCTCCGGCAATGCGATGATCAACATAGGATTGGATTTCCAAGGATGGAAGTCCACATCTAAGAATTGGTTACCGCTTAAGGGGTGAGTCCTGAAAGCAAAGTAGGAGGGTTGGTTCCCCTCCTATGAACTATAAGGTCCGCGGTACAGGGAGCTAATTAACCATTTGCATGGCAGAATGCGAAGGGTTAGCGCTCGTAATCCTTGCTAGAGTTGGAAAAATAACCAAGATACTTAAGGGGAGCTAGCAAGGGTTGCGACATTAGGAGCCTTAGGGTGAGTTTCTTTGTAGGTCGCTCGCCCACCAAATTCTAGTGTGAATAAGGACAAACTCACCCAAATGTAGAAGGAATCTGATGGGTTAGGATTCATATATGCCAACTACACTTAAATGAGTTATTTAGTGTCATATGATATTTAATGTCACCATGGTAACCTTTTTGGATGACACTTCTTATGAACAAGTGAACAAATATCGTCATGAATGATGGATGAGTTCATCTATTGGCCCAAACCCTACCTTCTCTTGTCAACAACTTGTGATGAAATATTGTCTTGTATGATTCAAATTTGGATGAAAAATCATTTGGTAAGTGACAGTAATTGCAACACTGTAAATCTATAATCCCCCATAAAATTTACAAGGAGTGACAAATAATGTTAGGTGAACAATTAGTGTTGGTGACACTACACCACAGTTTACAATCAATATGCAAGACAATTAGAATTGGTGAGACTAAATATCATATTTATTGTAGCTATTCCCATCTTCTCAAATCCGGGTCCCCCTACTAACCCCATGCTCCTTCTAAACTGGATCTTCAATTTTGTGGTGATAGGCATTTGTAGGTTAAAGATTCTTTAGCGAAGCACATGAAAGGCTAGCGTACCGTGTCCATGATTCTCCACATTTTAGTGGCCTGCAATAATGTGGTTGGATGGTGCCTTGTGCTTAACTACGCGCGCACACCTCCGACCCACTATTTTCTAGAATCTAGTGGGCAAGTAGCCTACATGGAAACTAACCCTTACCATCCTTTTTGGGGTTGTTTGATTTCATCGCATGCACCTTCGAAAGTTGACCCTAATATCTAGTCCGGGTCCCAACCCAATCCTAGTGGCCTTGTTTGTTTCTTGGGAATGAAACTTTAATATATAGCATTATACAACAACATGAGAGTGTTCTTTCTATTCTCAAAAAGGAGAACACAAAGTAAAACGGGATGTTAAATTAGTAATTATTTCTATTGCTTCAAACCAAAAAAACAAAACAAAACTCCAGCATGATATTTCATTATACGTATCGTAATGCACCAGGATGGCCAATCTTGACTATAAACTTCTAAGAAATTAACACATGCACTCACATAACATTACTCAACGTTCAGCTCTTGTTCCATGGGCCCTCATAATCTAACAGTGAGGTGCTTGAAAAGTTATGCCAAGAAACTCAAATTCAAACTAAACTCACATCATCTCACTCTCATATTATGAGGACCCACGTCGCTGACTAATATTACGTATGTTGGCATGGCTACAATACCCCTCATCCAAATTTCTTTGGTGCACAATGGATTCAAGTTTCTCTAGTTCCAGTTCAGACCACCAATCTACACAAATTTGAATTATATTTTGAATTGTGTGGATATTGCGCACCACAATAGAAACAAGTTAACTGAGACCTATTGAAAGATGAAAAGCTTTTCCCTCCATAAGCAGTAGATTGGAACCATGGACCACATGTATTTACTTACTTCTGATAGGCAACTTTGTCCATAACATCTCAAAAGTCAGGGATCCAAGAAAAGAGGTTGAAAATTTCTTGACAATCTGAATGTTGTAATCTCAAGCACTTGTAGAAAGAATCCATGACTAAGCTGGCACCGGCCAAGCTTAAATTGACAATTTTTAGGATACCATGTGCTTGTCACTGCTCGAATATACTGATACCATGACAAGAGGTCTTTCCACCAGACACCAAACTTGCAATCTTCTGATTCAGAGAAGCATTGCTACCTTGTTCACCATCTTCTTCATGCCCCATTCTCACATATAACTCAAATGCTCTGCTCTACCGAATAAATTAATGCAATTATGCATCCATGCTATGGTGCTAACTATCATGAGCTCTTGAAGAGACCTCCTTCCCAGGCACTGCTCCAAGAGCCTCCCAAATGCAAGCCATTCTACTCAGAGATCCATAGGCTTACATGGCAAAGGACTGCTAGCGTTAGGTCCCACAATCGAAACATGGGCCAATGGATATTTTGCACTTCAAAGTCAAGCCTCTCATGTTCAAGTATGTCTTCAAATCCCAGGATGGGCTAAAAGAACATATCAACATATTACTCCTTCAAGCCACAAAAATCTCAAAAACATCACATAGCTGAACACAACACTAGGATTTAAGTACATTTGGATTTATGCATTAATTTTGAATAATTCCAAGCAACAATATGACCTACATTAAATGGCAAAATTACACAAACAATATGGTGGTTGGTGAACATGGAATACAACCATTTGAAGTTGTGGTTGTTATGTTGTTGCTTTTGTTATTTTTGTTAGATGCTTTTGTCATCACAAGTGCACATCCCTATTTACAAACATCCATGAGTAGGCAATTGACAATTTGCAAATACTTCAATGCACTTTAGGTGTTCAAAATTTCAACTTTGCCATGTGTTAACATGAGGTTTGAGATGACATCAGAACGTTCTAAAACATACACCATTTTGGCAAGCGGTGTTGACGCACAAGTCTATAGTCTATTGTGAGCCCAATATGGTGCTCACATGTGTTTTTACCGCAAAAGTTCATTAGACTGTTTACTTTGGCATTTCTCCAATTACTCAAAATTATAAAAAGAGTGAAACTCCTAGGTTGTGATTTAAATTAAGATTGAAGTTGTGGGGGCGTGACTTTTGGGTTGAAGGTCGAATGATTAGCAGAGCGTTGATTAGTGTGGGGGTAGTTAGAGTTGGGGTTAGGTATGAATTAAGGTGTAATGGATTTTTAGTGTGGCTTAGGCCTTGTTTGATTGTTCGTTTTAGAGTTGTATTGCATCCCTTTAAGGGGGGGGTCTTTGAATATCTGGATTAGGCCGGAATTCTGGGATCCAGGGAAGAGCTCCTTGGATCGGTGGTCTCACT
The DNA here is from genome assembly GCA_964035585.1 of Polytrichum formosum. Taxonomy (NCBI): domain Eukaryota; kingdom Viridiplantae; phylum Streptophyta; class Polytrichopsida; order Polytrichales; family Polytrichaceae; genus Polytrichum; species Polytrichum formosum. Next base: position 18,517,254 of record OZ037941.1, on the reverse strand, counting down.
TCTGGTTGTGGAGACAGAGTTTGAGATGCGGCTGCGGCAGCTAGCCGAATGTGGATTTCTCAGAGTTTGAGATGCGGTTGCGGCAGCTAGCCGAATGTGGATTTCTCGGAATTTGAGATGCGGCTGCGGCAGCTAGCCGAATGTGGATTCTCAGAGTTTGAGATGCGGCTGCGGCAGCTAGCCGAATGTGGATTTCTCAGAGTTCGAGATGCGGCTGCGGCAGCTAGCCGAATGTGGATTTCTCAGAGTTCGAGATGCGGCTGCGGCAGCTAGCCGAATGTGGATTTCTCAGAGTTCGAGATGCGGCTGCGGCAGCTAGCCGAATGTGGATTCTCAGAGTTTGAGATGCGGCTGCGGCAGCTAGCTGAATGTGAAGCTGCGACCTGGAGAGCGTGAAGCTACAGAGTTCGGCGAAGGGCTGCGGCCAGGGAATGTGGATTTCACAGAGTTTAAGAGGAGGCTGCGGTAGCTGGCTGAATGTGAGGTTGCAGCCGGAGGATTATGAAGTTGCAGAGTTCAACAAGGGGTTGTGTAATTGGGAAGCTCAGTTATAAATTTTTATTGTGAGACCAGGGGCCTCCAGCCATGTGGCAAGAAAAGGGTTAGGGGTTAGGGGGTGGTAGGCTAATGAGATTTTAATCAAACCCAATGAGTAAGGGGTTACCTTAGGGTACTAGTGGTTGGATTAGCTGGGAAGTAGGATATGCATTATGCATGAGATTTGAGGTGGACGAAGACATTAGCGTAGTTGTGTGTGATGATTATCATAGGTGCATAAGTGTTTTTCAATACTTATGCCCTGTGGGTTGAATAAAAAGAGTGTGTTTTGCATTTAAATTCATTGGGGCATGAGTATGGGGTCTCCAAGGCCAAGAGTCGACAAAGACATGTGAGCCATAGACTTCCACTTGGACCACAGACGCATAAGGGTGGGGGTTTATGGCTCATATAAATGGTGCGTCCGCCGGGAGCGAAGCGGATTAGGAGATCAAGACTTGGAGGCACAAACTTGAGAGAGAGGAAGGAGCACTTGGTGCACGGTAAACATCTTACTTAGGATTTTGATTTTTTGTCATTGATTAGGTTAGTTGAATTCCATTCTTTCCTTGGAATGATTTGTATTTTCATTTATGCATTTTGTTTTGAGGAGGGAGCACGGCTTAAAGTGATGTCCTAAACCCTCTTGGGGATGGCATAAGGACATGACATTAATCTTGCGATCATTAGTTCACTAAATTTTACAGGGATAATTAATTTTAGGAAGAGTCAACTTTGACACTCACCTTTGGGTGAGTATCCAAGTTGAGGGATTTTGAATTTGATGTTTTAGACTAGAATTGTTAGTTGAGAATTGTTGTGGTTGATGTCACATTGAGTCACGATCGAGTGTGAGTGCTAACTTGCAGGGGGAAGCAAATTGCTTGAGGTATGACATTCTTCAAAGTGAAATTGCTAATTAATTAAGGAAGGATTTTAGTAATCGTCTTTGTCATTATCCGTTATAGAGGGTAATTCCCTAGTCATCGCATTATATTGGAGACGAGAGGGTGATGCCTCAGTCTTTAATGTGGTGCATGGCGAAGGTCAGCCCCTCACTCTCGGTATTGTGGTGAGTGCCAATTTGAGGAAGAGTTCGGAGGTGATTCTCCGGCTTGACTGAGAATTGGCATGAACATGCCTATCCCTTGTTTGGAATTTTTCACTCAAGTGGGCTTGCAGGTTCTCTTTCCTCACCTCCTCAATTTTAAATTACACCAAGAAAAGGGAAAACATTAAAGAGTGAAGGTAGTGAGAGGTATGTTTGGTCAAGTGAGGGTTGATCGAGTGTGCATGAATGCAAGGTAAGACTCGATCTCACAAACCTAAATTGGAATTAGGATTAGGAAAGAGTACACGTAGAAAGAAGTTGTCTAAGATTAGTGAAGTTGTAGAAGAGGTAGAAGTTAGGAGAGAGAGTTGCTTGAATGTGGAGCCTATTGTTAGTCCAATGTTAAAAAATTTAGAGGTAGGTGCTCAACTTGAGGAAAAGGCTATTCCCTCCAAGTTGAGTGGCGAGACATCATTAGAGACTGACACAGTTAGAAAGGAAATCCCTGTAGAAAGTGATAGGAGAATAGAAGTAGACACACCTGTCACCATGGCTCAGTCGGGAGGAGGTCCACCCCCCAATCCACCCATTGATCCATTGGTGAGGCCGAGAGGGTTATCCATTTTGGTTCCCCAAAGCTTGGCGGCGGTGGATATGCCATCCCACCTCCCTAAGTTTTATGGAACTAAAGATGAGGATCCCTCTAGGCATATGGAGAGATACATAGAGAGGTTGGCTAGTTCTATTGTCACCAATCTGGGATATTGGTTGGTGTGGTTTCCTACCACTCTAGAGGGTGAAGCCTATGAGTGGTATAGAGATCATGCAGAGGGTCATTTCATAGAATGGGAGCAGATGCAGAGGGAGTTTTTGAATGAATTTAGGCCAGAGGTTGGTCAGAGCACGGCTCTTAGAGCGTTAGCATCTTTGAAGCAAGGAAGGGAAGAGGAAATTTCGGCATACATTAGAAGGTTTGATTTAGTGTGTACACGGTTTATGGGTACAATGCTCAATGATGACACACTAAAACAATTCTTCATTCAGGGATTTCTTAAGGCGGGTACCATTAGAGGTGTGTTGGAGAGGAGTCCTCAGACCTTAGCGGATGCTAAGGCTACAGCTAGAGAGATGGAGCAATTAGATAGAGAATATGAGAGGTTGTGGAGAAGGGAGGATGAGTCAATTCCTCAATTCATCCCCATTCATCCGAGAAAAGTGGAGGGAGAGCCAAGAAGACAAGGAGGTCAAGTCCCTTATGCTCTCATTGACACATGTCCAAGGCCTCTAGCAACGAGGAAACCTGCACCACTCTTAGCATTGTCAACTTCCAAAGTGGATCCTAACCTTGAGGAGGTGGAGAGAAGGTTAGGTGCTAGTCAGTTGGAATTTCAGGAGGCTATGATTAAGCAAATGCAGAGTCTTACAGATCAGATGTCATTGATGATTAGGAGTCAGCAGCCTGGTCCTCCTCCTCCAGTTGAGTCGGGTAAGCATGCCTCGGGATTGTGGTGTGTTCAGTGTGGCCAGCCTGGACATACCAGACAGTTTTGTCGAGTTGGGCAGAATCGTGAGCAAAGAAACAACGGTGGCCCACCTCCACAAAATCAGAGAGGCCAAGGTCAGAATCAACATGGTCAGGGTAATTATAGGGGACCTCCCCCTAGACGACAAGGTGGTCAGAATGGGAAGATGTGAGCCCAAATTGATGCCCACATGTGTTGTTAACACTTGTAAAACATTACAAGTAGTGTTTTGTTCATTTATGATTATTCACAAAAATATAAAAAGAGTGAAGCTTGAAGAAAGCTAAGTTTGAAGCATTAGGCTTGTGTGAAGTGGACTTAAGTAGTATGAGGACATACCTTGATAAAGTGTGGTAGGTAGAAAGCCAACGTTAGTTAAATGTTTGAATTAGGATCTTTGTTGATCATTTGAGGGAGGAAGGCTTAGGAGATTAGATGAGAGCCTACAAAGTAGGAGGAGATTTCGAAGGCTTATCGAGAGCCTTGTGAATGGGATGAGTCCCTACTTAGAAGGAGAAGGTTAAGGGGTTGTGATTGGAGGCTCTAATCCTTTCACCCTATCCTTACCTCATGCCCTCTCTCCCTCTCAACTCATTACATAATCCCTCATTCTTCCCTCACTCATCCTCTCTTTCCTTCGTGCTCCTTAAGCACCCCATGGGTTATAAGTGTGGGTGTGTGGGAAGCAAGATAGGAGCACATGTGTGTGCTTAGTTCTTAGATGAAGAGCCAAGGCTATTTAGCCTTGAAGAGGGATTGACCTCTTGTTAGAAGTAGATTGGGTTTAAGGAATTTGGAGTTTGATTGTAAACTTCAACTTGTTGCATTGAGATTCATATTGAAGTGAGAGAGTTCAAACTTGTTTAAACTTGTGGCATTTAGAGTGACTAGATTGTACTAGGTGCATTACTTGTAGTGTTTTATTAGTTATGAACTTGAGCAAAACTTTATAGTGAGAGATTTGTCAATTATGGATGATCAGAGTGTTCAATGGGTATGAAAATTTGAGGGATTGTTTATTATAAAGTATGGGAGTTGTGGTAAAAATTTGAGAGCTTCAGTCATTGGGATGAAAGAGTTATTAAAAGTTGAAGGGGAGGGTGTCTAGGAACAAAGCAGCAAGGTTTGAAAATATGTATCTCTTAGAGGGTTATAGATATGGATACCAAAATTTGACACTACCTTCTGAACTTATATATCTATCTTGTGTCAAAATTTTAGATTGATTGGACGTAGGAGTTGGAAGTTATTAGAGTTTTAATGACCGGATGCTTTATCACAGCATTCATACTAAGTAGTTAGAGTTAGAATTTCATGCATAACTTTTGCATATGAACTTTGTTTGTGCCAAAATTTGGTGTGGAGATTTTTGATAAGGTACTTAACAAGTGTACCAAATTTCACTTGAAGAACATAAGTTGGGTGGGAGTTATACTATTCTGAAATTTAGTAGGAAGACATTGATAGAGATTTACATCAAGAAGAACTTAGAGAAGGAAGGGCAAAGATAAGTATATAAGTATTTTTTAATACTTGTATTTAAAGCCTATGTGCTCATGGAATCCACAAGCGAAGTGTCATGTACCAATACGGAATCAACCACGATGACATGTGATAGCACGGAATCAATAAGCGAGAACTCATGTAGTAGTGTGGAGTCGACGGCAAGGACTCGATTCACAAGAGGAATATCTTTGAAGGCATGCGTGGCCAAAGCGGCCGGGTGGACATTAGAAAAGGCTAAGGATATAACCTTGCCCGACATTAAAGAATGTAAAACTACATAGTGTGGTGTTAATCAAGTTGTGTATATTCCAAGGGTAGATTGGAATTATATATTGGGTTACAAAGAGAGAAGTCTCTACATGTCATTATAAATTTTTCCACTCGGGCTAGGACGAAATCGAAGGGTGGAGGATTTTTGGTGACAGGAGAGAAGGGAGTTCCATCATTTTTGTAGGAGATGGCATGCACCGGGTCAGTGTTGGTCCGAGGAACAAGGTTATGGTTGTAGTAATTGTAGGGGAAATCATCCCTCGGACGAGTGTCGTCAACCTGATAAAGTCATTAGCATGCCTAACCCGGTAGTCAACCCACAACAACAAGCTAGAGACAACATGAGAGGGGCTAGGCCACAGGGCGGACCTCCTAATGAGCTTAGACCACCTAATTTGTACTATGACCATGGGAATGCGAGGTAGACATTCCACCCTCCGACGGGATTGCAGATAGCAAATGGCTACATTCCTATTCAGAATAGGCCAGGTGGTCCACAACAATTCGACACTAGGAGGCCAGCTCCTCCTACCGATCCGGGTCCATCTAATTCTCAGGATGGCAGGTTCATGGATGGTGTCACGAAGCCACATCATGATGAGTATATTACTTACCAAATGGGTGTTGGAGACGAGCAAGGTCAATGGCCTCCACACACCAACGCCATCACCTATGAGTTGAGGAGTTTGGATGATGAGGTCATTCATGAAGCCCCGGCATTAGCGGTCACCACTGGAGCTATGCGGGGAAATATTGAAGTAAAGAAGGATGTGGTAGGACATGAGGAGTACTCCTCATATGAAGGTCCTAACCTTTCAGATTTGGATAGAGTAGCTAGGAGAGCCACTAGGGAGTTAGAGAAGGAGAATGAGATTGTTCAGGATAGGGAGAGGCCAAATGTCATTCATGATTTACATGGTAGTGAGATGGGAGAATGAGAAGGACCTAGCATTCCTTTGGATGAGTTTGATAGAGTAGGAAATACGAAGGTTGATAAGCCAGAAGGATACGATTTGTGGGCCGATCTTAGCTCACTCAAGGCAGATATTACTTTTGGTCAATTATTGGAGATATCACCCATGGCTCGTAAGACTCTCAAGGAAAGGATGCTGGTGACTAGGATGATTAGGAAGGTGAAGACTAGAGTGGCCGTTAGAGTTCAATAACGAGGAGGGGGACGTGATGTGAAGGCAATAGAGATAGAAATTATGATGGTGGACAATGTGGTTCCCAATGTGCTAGTTGATGGAGGTAGTGGGTTGAACATCTTGCCGGAGCACACCATGAAGAGATTGGATCTTAGTCTCACGGGTCCATCACCTTTCATCATCAACATGGCAAATCAAACTCCGGCGGTGTCTTTGGGAATGATTAAGGATTTTAGGATTAGCATAGGAGGGGAGGAATATGTTGTCACTTTCCATGTCATCAAGATGCATTCTAACAAGGATACATTTCCCATTTTGTTGGGTAGGCCTTGGTTGAGGATGTCGGATGCGGTAGTAGATTGGGGAGGAGTCAAGCCGTCCATTACTTATGGCCCTAAAGACAATAGAGTCAAGGTTTCCATAGGATCACTAGGAGGTTGGGTGAGAGAGAAAATCTCTTCATCATCGGATGATGAAGAGGAAGGCAAAGAGGAAGGTGAAGAAGAATACAAGAAGAATGAGACATTGGTGGGAGTTGTCCATTCAGGCGGACGAGGGACCATTATAGATTCAGGGTCAGATAGTTTGGGCCCTAGTTTCTATTATTTGGGCGATAATGGGAAGTATGCACATTGGTTGAGAGACTACCCCGAGTCAGAGTATGATATCATGATGACGTCCCATTATGCATGTTTGAGTGATGAGAGGCTTAGTGCAAGAGAGGAGGAATATTCTTTGTTGGAGCCGTGTGAGGTGCTTACCGAGGAGGAATGGATTAGAGGAGGACTGATACCTTGGGTAGATAGTGTGGATGAGAGCGATGTGAATTTAGTACATGTGGATGAGACTCAAGATGAAGAGGCTGTCATTGAGGCTGTAAGGTTGGAGGAACCTTTGCACTTCAAAACCACGTCAACGGGCATAGTGGTAGGTCAAGATGTCAAGGATTATCCTAAGGTACCTCCGGATTGGTATAGAAACAAAGATGAGCAAACACATGTGTCGGAGGCGGATTGGAAGTATGTGGATGTGAGAATGAAGAATGAGAAGGTTAGACAAATGAAAATGGGGTCTAAGTTGGGGGAGAAAGAAATCAAGGAATACGGCGATTTGGTGGATGAGTTTAGTGACACCTTTGCTTGGTCGTACGATGAGCTTAGGGGGATTCCTAGAGAGATGGTGGAGCATCGCATTTCCTTGATTCCGGGCGCTAGGCCAATTAGACAAAAGGAGAGAAGAATGAACCCACAATTATAATTGTTGGTTAAGACGGAGTTGGAAAGATTGTTGAAGGCCGGGTTTATTAAGCTGGTGGAGATTACGGATTGGGTCTCTCCAATGGTTTTGGTGAAGAAAAAGAATGGGAAGTTGAGGGTGTGCGTGGATTATAGGAAGTTAAATGCGTGCACACAAAAAGACCACTTTCCGTTATCATTCATCACATTATTGTTAGAGGAGGTAGGTGGTCATGCGAGGTACACATTCATGGATGGATATGCGGGCTACAACCAAATTTCTATTGCCCTTCAAGACATCCACAAGACGGCTTTCACTACTCCTTGGGGGACTTTCGTTTGGGTAGTTATGCCATTTGGATTATGTAATGCTCCGGCCACATTTCAAAGATTGGTCATGTACATCTTCACCGACTTATTGTTCAAGTCCATGACCGTCTTTGTGGATGATTTTAGCACTCAAAGTAATGCAAGTGACCATTTACAGTGTGTTAGGGAAGCTTTTATTAGATATAGGAAGATGCAGCTAACTTTGAACCCGGATAAGACTTTCTTGGGTGTGAGTCGGGGAGTGTTACTTGGGTATGTGGTTAGTGAGAAAGGAAGGGAACCGGATCCGGAAAAGATTGAGGTCATAAGTGGATTGGCAACTCCAACCAATGCCAAGGGGATTGCTAAGTTGCTAGGCCATTTGGAGTGGTATCGGGAATAAATCTCGGATTACGCTAAGATTGCAGTTCTTATCACTCAGTTGCTTAGGAAAGATTGTAGGTTTGAGTGGACTGAGGCATGCCAAAGGGCATTTGAGGAGTTGAGGGATAAGTTGAGCACTTATCCGGTTTTGAGGCCACCCGATTGGGATAAGCCTTTCCATGTGTTTTGTGATGCTAGCAATGTGACGGTGGGTAGTGCACTTTGTCAATCCACGGGGGAGAAGGGTAAAGATCAACCCATTGCTTATGCTAGTAAGCAATTGACACCGGCTGAGAGGAACTATTCTACCATGGAGAGGGAGTGTCTAGCTATGGTGTTCTCGGTCAAGAAGTTTAGGCATTATTTCATGTGCAATCCGGTTTTTTTTTTGTGGATCACGTGGCTATCAAATACTTGGTCAACAAAGCGGAGCTAAGTGGAAGACTAGCTAGGTGGATTTTGTTGCTAGAGGAGTTTGACAACACGGTTGAATACAAACCCGGTCGTATGCACTTACAAGCTGACCACTTGTCTGGGTTATCAGAGGATGTAGGCATTAGTCCAATTGATGATAGGTTAGTTGATGACAATCTTTCGTTGTTACCGCACAACCCGAGTGGTATGCCGGTATTGTAGAGTTTTTGACAACTCAACAGTTGCCAGTGGATTGGACCAAGGAGGATAGAAGAAAAGTTAGAGTTAATAGTAGGCACTTTGCAGTGATAGGCCATAGGTTATTTAGGAAGGGAGCTGATGGATTATTGAGGAGATGTGTGTCGGAGGTCGAAGTGCCCTCTATCTTAGCCGCATGTCATGATAGTGCATGTGGGGGGCATTTCTCTAGGCAACTTACAGGTCAAAAGATTCTTAGAGCATGTTACTTTTGGCCTACCTTGTTTAAGGATGCTCATGAGTATGTGAAGCGTTGTGACGCTTGTCAGAGGTATGCGAGGAACGATCTCCGCATGGAGATGCCACTCCATGTGTCCTTACCCTTAGTTCCCTTTGAGAAATGGAGAATCGATTATGTTGGCGAGGTTCACCCCCATTCCTCAAAGGGCATGGCTTACATTGTTGTCGCTACTGAGTACTTGAGCAAGTGGGCGGAAGCAAAAGTTGTCAAGACGGACACAGCTGCACACGCAGCCACATTTATGTACGAGAACATCATCTCGAGGTTCAGATGCCCGAAGATTCTAGTGAGTGACAGGGGAACTCATTTTTTGAATTCCTTAATTCAAGAAATGACCAACAAATTCCAAATCGATCATAGAAAAACCACCCCTTATCATCCGCAAACTAATGGTCAGACGGAGCGCGTCAACGGAATTTTGGTGAGTATCCTTCGTAAGACAATTCTTGACTCGAAGAGGGATTGGGATGTCAAGTTGACCGCGGCATTGTGGGCTTATCGAACGGCCTTCAAGGTGACAACTCAAGCAACTCCATTTTCATTGGTGTACGGATTGGAGGCCACCCTCCCCATTGAGTTCGAAGTTGCATCATTGCGGGTGGCAGTTAATTCTCGACTCACAGATAGCCAGTCCTTAAGAAATAGATTGACAACTCTTGAGGAACTTGATGAGAGGAGACGGACGGGAGCTCAATACATTGAGGCCATCCAAAGACGAAGGAAGATCACCTTCGACAAGCGATACAAGAAGAGGGCACTGAGGCCGGGAATGATGGTGTTAATCCAAGATGCAAGGAAACTTGAATTTCCAGGTAAGTTTGATGTAGTGTGGTTAGGACCTTACCTCATTCGCGAGACATTTCCAAACAACTCTTTGCAATTGGAGACATTGAATGGGGAGAGCTTCCCGACTCGAACGTCAGGCAGTCGATGCAAGGAGTACAGGGCTCGAGGTGACACTTGCCTTCAAGCAAGAGATTTCGGATCCATCCCCCGATGGTCGCCAATTATGTGAGCCCAATATGGTGCTCACATGTGTTTTTACCGCAAAAGTTCATTAGACTGTTTACTTTGGCATTTCTCCAATTACTCAAAATTATAAAAAGAGTGAAACTCCTAGGTTGTGATTTAAATTAAGATTGAAGTTGTGGGGGCGTGACTTTTGGGTTGAAGGTCGAATGATTAGCAGAGCGTTGATTAGTGTGGGGGTTAGGTATGAATTAAGGTGTAATGGATTTTTAGTGTGGCTTAGGCCTTGTTTGATTGTTCGTTTTAGAGTTGTATTGCATCCCTTTAAGGGGGGGGGGTCTTTGAATATCTGGATTAGGCCGGAATTCTGGGATCCAGGGAAGAGCTCCCTGGATCGGTGGTCTCACTTCTGGTTGTGGAGACAGAGTTTGAGATGCGGCTGCGGCAGCTAGCCGAATGTGGATTTCTCAGAGTTTGAGATGCGGCTGCGGCAGCTAGCCGAATGTGGATTCTCAGAGTTTGAGATGCGGCTGCGGCAGCTAGCCGAATGTGGATTTCTCAGAGTTTGAGATGCGGTTGTGGCAGCTAGCCGAATGTGGATTCTCAGAGTTTGAGATGCGGTTGCGGCAGCTAGCTGAATGTGAAGCTGCAACCTGGAGAGCGTGAAGCTACAGAGTTCGGCGAAGGGCTGCGGCCAGGGAATGTGGATTTCACAGAGTTTAAGAGGAGGCTGCGGCAGCTGGCTGAATGTGAGGCTGCAGCCGAAGGATTATGAAGTTGCAGAGTTCAGCAAGGGGCTGTGTAATTGGGAAGCTCAGTTATAAATTTTTATTGTGAGACCAGGGGCCTCCAGCCATGTGGCAAGAAAGGGGTTAGGGGTTAGGGGGTGGTAGGCTAATGAGATTTTAATCAAACCCAATGAGTAAGGGGTTACCTTAGGGTACTAGTGGTTGGATTAGCTGGGAAGTAGGATATGCATTAGGCAAGAGATTTGAGGTGGACGAAGACATTAGCGTAGTTGTGTGTGATGATTATCATAGGTGCATAAGTGTTTTTCAATACTTATGCCCTGTGGGTTGAATAAAGAGAGAGTGTTTTGCATTTAAATTCATTGGGGCATGAGTATGGGGTCTCCAAGGCCAAGAGTCGACAAAGACATGTGAGCCATAGACTTCCACTTGGACCACAGACGCATAAGGGTGGGGGTTTATGGCTCACATCTATACCTCTACATGTTGTATATGAGGCATGCACTAATACATGTGCACCATCTTAGTGCCAAGATCCATCAAAACCTCCCTCCTAGAATAGATCAAGTTCTAGGGTTTAAGTCATGTGGATTTGTGACACAAAAGCTTATGGAAATGGGTTGCAAAACATAAAATACACATATGCGTTGTTGTACGTCGTAGAAGATCGGCCACATGATGTGGACATGTGTACTTTCAACACATGTTGTAGAGTGTGCAATCCTCAACCACTTGAGTGAAACTGTGAATGAGAAACCTTTAACACCCCTTCAAGCCCAACGTTGGAGCCGGTGACACCTGAGAACACAAAATCCACACCGTAGAGGAATCAAATGGCAGTTGCCATGAAAGCAATCCCAAAACCTACGTTGTGTTGTGCAACCTACGTTGGCATGCCAAAACCACCACCACCATGACCGCATTGATTTGAGCTATCAAAATCATTGCACGACACATAAACACCATTGTGCATCGAACTACAATTTATTTTACATTTTTTATTCATACTCGTTGACAAACTATGTTCGAGCTTTGAGCTTGTGATCGGGCATGAAAGCAAGACAAGAACTGTAGTGAAACATTGGAGTGGTGTACATGGAGAGTTGTATGTAAATGATACCTGAGGATTTGGTTGTGGAAGAAGTTTATAAACACACCGCAAGGCTGAGGGTGATGTTTCCAAGGATCGTGCCCAACAAGATTGGCAAAGTGGCGACCACTTCCACCGCAATGCCCACACCCACTATAACGTCGAGTGCTATCGCGGTCACCTCCGATGGGATACTGCAGGTGCTTACAACCACCTTCCTGAGTATGTCCGGCACTGCACATGTGAGTGTTTCGAGAACATTGTCGACGGGGACGTCCACGGTGAGACCCACCCCTATCACAATGTTGTTCACCGTGATAGGCTTGCAATAGTTGTTCGTGCAAGACACATTGTGACTGCCCGCCTGAGCGGCCATGGCCATGGCTGCCATAAGCGTGAACATGAGAGCAATCTTGGCACCGGAAGCCATTAGAAGAAGCAAGTGTTGGAAGTAGAAAATGACTACGGTGGCAAGTTTGAGAGCTGTGCACAACTGATTGCAATGGATGATGAACTCCGAGACCACGGCATCTTATATACGCTCATTCTAGGTGGATCCCTCCACGTACTTTCATCCACCTCAACAAATCAAATCATGTGAACATGCCTGCACATCCGCTTCACGCGGCCTCCGGCTTTACGATCATGGTGTGCGGACGCAGACGATAACTGAAGGATGTGCCTCAATGCTTCTTTACTTCATTGCTATATCCCAACCCCACCAGATCTTTTGCATGGCAAGAGTAGAAACACTGCCCTGCAGTTCAGCAGGTTCTCACTGGGCATGCGGGCTTGTTGTGGCCAAATTCCAGCTCCATCAAAAACCTTGGTAGTTGGATTGTGCAACATGATTATTCATCCGGAGTCCTTGGGAATTACGGAATGCTCATTTACTACAAGCTCTTTGAGCACGGAAGGGTTTGACATGTGATTGATTTCATAGTGACAAAAGGTTGTTTACCTGCTACCGGACGTCGTTTTGGGTAAAACACTTTTCCATCACGTATGGCTGTGTAAAGTGAAATCAATCACATGTCAAACCCAAGACAACAAGACAACAAAAGGCAACTCCAATGCTCACGTCCAAACTACCTCTAAAACAACTTCAAGCCACCATATCTCATATGCGCAAGCCAATCTCCATTGAAACGACATTCTATGTTGTAATCTTGAACTTTGTACATTAAACTTTGCAATGAATACATGCCATCAAAACAATGAGGTGGTGCTAGGAGCTCCAGAAGGGAAGATGCATGTCTGAGTTCTTGACATAACAATTTACTAATTGCAGCCAAATCTTTTAATTTATGACATTTGCTCATGATTAACACGTGGTGATTAAAGACCATTGATGGCTTCACAAGTTGCAATTGATTTGGTGAAAAAAGAATATATATATATATATATATATATATTGAGGTAGCTACATGCAATTGAATGCAATTGTTTTTGAAGCATAGAACTGGGATGCACATCCAAAATTCAAAATATTTTTGGACCCTACTATACATGTGAGGGGGATGTTATTTTTCTCTAGTGTGTACAAAAGGCTTATGAGAATTTTAAAGTTGAGGTAGATGTACAAAGGGGTTTCGACATTTTAGAGATTTGTTTTGACAATAGATGTGCTAATTTCATCTGATTCATAGCCCTAGATTCAATACCCTTAAATTAATATAAGTTGCACCCCGTGATAGAAAAAATCTTCAATGAATTTTTTATGGGAAAGTGAAAGTGGATCGTAAGCTAATAAGGATCTATACTTTCATGATATAGATTTTATGTATGTAGGTGATTATGACATTGAATTAATAACCTATTCTTCCTCCTCGCTTAGTTTGGGGCCCAGGTACTTCACTATTTCATAGGTTGTGTATATACATGTGTTGAAGTTGTTTTTGTTTTTTTTGTTTTTTTGTTTTTTTGTTTTGTTTTTGTTTTTGTTTTTGTTTGTTTGTTTGTTTTTTGTGGGGGGTGGGGTGGGGTGGGACTATTTATCCAATGTGTTTATTCTTTTGATACCCTATTTTTTCTACTTCTACTTTGCCCCATTGCTCTGCACCCTTTTGTAGTTTAAGCTTAAATTTCCTCCTTTTGAACTTAACCCTATGTTAATTCAAAGAAATGGCTCTTATGTGTTGTTTAAAATCACCTAAACCACTTGTAACTAGTGTGAATTATACGGGAGAGTTTGAATTAGATGACATGAGCAACCATGTACAAATCTTCATCCAGTTGTGTACATCTTCATGTAGACCCTCTAGAAGGTTTGTAGCATCCTAAATACAATGCCCTATATGTAGTTCTTACAAAATAAGTAATACATGACATTACATGGTACCATATAATATTTATGATTCAGTACGTGAATAGAAATGACGCGATATTACATTGATTATTTTTCAAATTGCTTGCACAAATAAAGAGTACCCTATGTTAGGTCTCACCCTATTTCTAGTATTTTGCTAGTAAAGCACCCGGGGTTTGGGGTAACGGGTGCCACTATGGTGTACTTTTACTTAACAATATAATCAATGTCCACAACGTTCTACAACATAGTCTACCTGCTATGTGACCCTGTGTTAGGCAACATTATTGACACTAGTTGACTTTAGCCTAAATATCATGTAGATGCTTGAAGGGTTGGGACAAGGGGGCAAATCTATGTGATAAGGAACTATTCACGAACCTCATTGGCATTGGCTAGGTAGTGTATAGTGATGTGATCATGTGGAAATGGGACTAGGGGAAAAATAAGGGGATGTGGAGGCTTTGTCCTAAACTGACATTCTAAGTTACTACGCCTTAAAGTCCGTAATATCAGCCTCCATAATGTCACACACTCTCTAATATCCCGAAGCCCTAGGCAACGGATGTTTGTAGTTCAAATCTCACTCCTCATTGTCACATTTCTCTCCCTTATATCACAAAATTTGTCATTAATGCAAACCACCAAAGAAGTCAACCCACACCCTCGCATTGCGTCATGTGTCAACATGTGGAGTGTCTTCTTCTTCTTCTTCTCTGAATGTTGGTGCATGTGTCTGCCACATCGCCCGGGAAGGCCAAGTAGAGTGGACCACACTAGCGTAGGTGATGGGACAACGAATTCAAATTGTCCTCACATCTCCTTTGTGTTATTCCATAATGTCACATGCTACACTAATTCTATAGTATCACGCATCCATGTTAACACTACAAAACTCCGTAATATCATGTGCACTTTGGTTGCCACATGTGTGATATTACGGAGTTTAGAGTGTATACTAAATATGATATTTAGTGTCATATGGTATTTTATGTCACTATGGTACCTTTTTGGATGACACTTCTTATGAATAAGTGAACAAATACCTCTATCCCATGATTCACGCTTAATAATGTTATGTCCATTTGAATCCCTAACTAAGGTAGGAGCACCTTAAACCAAGACAACACCCAAAACCAACACCCTCAAAATCTTGCATAAGAAGTACATGTTGATGTGAGAATGTTCACCATGTAGACATCAAGGCCCCTAACGGTTTAGGGTGCCAACACAATTTTCACTTGAAAAATTTGTATTTATTTCAATATTAAAGGGACCCGGGGGAGATTGCAATTCACATGGTCTCTCTTTTTTCTACCTTGGAATATGCTTTTTTTCTTTTGTTTCATATGGCTGCCACATGTACGCCAAAGACCTTAACCAACCCATCGACTCTTCCAGATTGAGGGACGATCAAGTCATTTCAACTAAGACAACACTTTGATTTTGTTTTAAGTTATTGGATGCAAATAAGAATTTTCATTTGCCGAAAAACTCAACAAGTACAACCGAGACACCTCGGAAATGCCAAGGCCACTTGGAAACGTTTACTCACGGGGTTTTGTTAGGAGCTCGAAACAGCACCTGAACTTCGAGGAGCCTTGGGTTGAGCAATGTGGCGGGAAGTTGTTTGGAGTTCGTTGCCGCTTCTGTTACAGATTTGAAATGACTTTGCTGGGGTCTGGTTTCTGAGCACCAGGACAGATTGCGAAGCTGATCGAAAATGGATTGTGGGTTTCGCTGCTCCAGTGCTCGTAGCTCAAACAATCTGTGGGTTTAGTGGATGAGGTCTCGACTCGTTTAGGTACGAGGGGTGTTGTCATTCAATCTTTCGGATTTCGGAGGTAGGTTTAGGACATCTCAGGTTGTTGTCAATTCAATCTTTCGGAATCCTGAAGTGGGTTTTAGGACATTTCAGGTTTTTGTCAATATAATCTTTCGGGATTCTGAGGTGGGTTAAGGGCATCTGAGCTTTTTGTCAAGTCAATCTTTCTCGGATATCCGAGGGGTTTAGGACATCCGAGGTTGCTGTCCAAATTCTTGTTTTTGAATTTCGGTGGCGGGTTTACGCCATCATGGTGATGGTATGTGGTCATCCTCATCCCCTGCTAACCCACGTTCTGCCAGACACCAATCCTCGAATCTCTCCCTCAACCACCCTGCAATTTTGCCTTTCAACGAATTTGAAGCCTTGTAGCCTTCGCCGAATTGCCCCTACACATACCTCCAGAAGGAGAGGAAGAGCTCAATGTACGGACCCAATTGCGTCTCTGCAATCCCAGGAACATAGGAAAAGGGAAGATGGGGTTGAATCGGTCGCGCCTATTGTGAAAATGTGCGGGATTACGAACGCAGAGGATGCCGCCATGGCTGCCAGAGCGGGAGCCACGTATGTGGGCATGATTGTTTGGCCCAAGTCCAAGAGATCCGTGTCGGTGAGTCTCGCAAGAGACATAGCTGCAGCGGCCAGGGAGGGTGGCGCAGAGCCGGTGGGCGTCTTCGTCGATGAAAATGCGGCGGAGATCGAACGAGTGTGTGACGCTGCCGACCTCAGCATTGCTCAGGTAGCTTACCTGCGCTCCTTGCTACAAAAAGTGCGAACCAGAATTCGATTCTTGTTTAGGTCAAGGCTCGGAGCATTCATGTGGATTCTTCCTCTTTTCCATAGTGGACTGTCTCGGCTCCGAAATTACAGAAGCAGCTATAGCTTCCAGTGATGCGCCTGGGAATATATGACTGGCCCAAATTGGAATGCAAATTCCTGACGTTTTCAGGGGACAATGAACTGTAGAAATAACATGACCATTGCTGGTGACCGGTATAAGCGTTTAAGGGTCTTCATGAGAGGTCATAGCTCACATGTGCTTACATTCGCTCCTTGCCGACAAATACTCTTGGCTTCGAAATTACAGAAACAGCGATAGCCCAACGGATTGGAATGCAAACTTGTTACGTTGTCAGGGAAAAGTGATCTGTGGAAATATCATGACCATTGCTGGTAGGGTTTAAGGGTTCAAAGGGTGATGCTGCCCGCCTCAGCATTGCCCAGGTAGCTCAATCGTGCTTAGATTTGCTCTTGCTGCAAAATATGCGAACCACAATGCATTTCTTCTTTAGGTCAAGGCTCTGAGCACACATGTCGATAATTCGTTCTCTTTTCCACAGTGGGTACTCTTGGCTTCGAAATTACAGAAACAGCTATATCCCAACAAATTGGAATGCAAATTCAGGGAATAATCAACTGTATGAACATCATAACCATTGCTGGTGACTAGTTTAGGGTTTAAGGGATTCAGGAGAGGTCGTACTCTACCGAAGAAGACGTTGCTGAAGGTCCTGGACAATTGAAGCTGTGGTTTCTTTCCATCCTTGCAGTGATGTGCCTGGGGATGTATGACTGGCCCAAATTGCAATGCAGATTTTTTACGTTTTCAAGGGAAAGTGTTACGTTCATAAACATCATAACCATTGCTGGTGACCAGTTTAGGGTTTAAGGGTTTATGACTTTCAGGAGAGGTCATGCCCTACTGAATAATATGTTGCTGAAGGTCCTGGTCAATTTAATTGAAGTGGTCACTTCACATGTTTCTGTCCATGCTTCCAGTGATGTGCATGGGGAAATATAAATGGTCCAAATTGGAATGCAAGTTTTGTATGATTTCAGGGGAAAATGAACTGTAGAAAGTCACCAAAACATCATAACCATTGGCGGTCTCCCCTTTAGGGGGTTAAGAGTTTCATGGGTGGCCATATCCTACCTGATAACGTCGAAAGGTTTCATACCCTGCTGAAGAATATGATGCTGAATGATTTGGTCAAATGAAGCAGTCGTTCCACATATTTCTGTCCATGCTGCCAGTGATATCCCTGAGTTTATCTGGCCGGGGTGATAGCTCTAATAAACCAGAATGCACATTTCTTGCGTTTCAGGTAAATTGAACCACACGAAGTCATCAAAACCTCAACGACCATTGCTGGTCAGCACTCAAGGGGTTCAAGGGTTCCATGGGAGGTATTACTCTGGGGGGCCGGAATGCACATTTCGTACGTTTCAGGTAAATTGAACTACAAGAAACCTCGACGATTATTGCTGGTCAGCACTTGAGGGGTTTAAGGGTCCCATGGGAGGTAATACTCTGTTGAGTTTTAGGAGGTTCAAATGTGTGATGGCATATTTTAAACGAGTAACATAGAAACTGGGTTGTGTGCCTGGTGTGTAATGTTGGGTCATGTGTATGCATGCAGTTGCACGGTGATGGTGCGAGAGATGCCTTCCATCAAGGGCTACCCAGCTTGTTGAAGGTCATATATGTGCTGCACGCCAACAAGAACGGAGTTATTCAGACACCTTTCCCTGAGGAGGAAAGCCCTCTTGTGGACTGGGTGTTGGTGGACGGCTTACAAGGAGGAAGGTGGGAACTTAAGAAGTTGAGTTGTTGGATTGATTCTTTTGCAAATCGTTTGCATCTGAAGTCATAGCGGTGAAGCAACTGTTTGAGATTGAGAGACCTGCTTATTTTGGTTGCACAATGTGCAGTGGTGAGAAGTTCGACTGGGACAAATTCCGGGCACCAGCTATGAGGAGCAAGAGAGGTTGGCTTCTAGCAGGGGGCCTCACCCCAGACAATGTAGGACCGGCCATTTCCCTGGTCAGACCTGTGGCAGTTGACGTCTCCAGTGGCATTGCAGGTCCGGACGGGATTCGCAAAGATTTTGACCGCATCCGAGCATTCATGAAGGCAGTAAATAGTGAGAGCCTTAGTGGAGTATGACAGTGTATGCAATTGTTGCAGACTCCACTGCATTCAAAATTGATAGGTTTTCCCTTGAGCAGTTTTGCAGACTTATCTCAACAGAAGGGTATCCATGTGGAGGTCCTTGTATGTTGAGATCTGTACCGCATGTCGTGTAGGACTGCGACGTAAATGTTTTCTTGTGGATGCAGTAACCTTCTGTACCAATTGTAAATGGTTCTGTAAATCTTACAGCGTGAAAACAGTTACCAATTGATCACAGGTGTGTTGTGGGATATGAATTCCGCGTCCAGTATGAATCCCGTGAAACCATTTTGGACCGGTATGGGTAAACTTGTTTCTCATTTCTAAATGTAAACTGGAAAAATTCTTCCAGAATTCACTCACTTTTTGTCGAACCAAGTCACTTGATCAGTAAGGATTTGACTGGACATTATCCTTTTAATGATCCGGATCAAAAGTGTAGTACTTGTTTTGCTTTGAGCATTCCCATTTCTAGGAGCCTTGGCCCACTATTCTGAACTGCTGGGTGCAGGAAGATGATTACCAAGACCTAATCTGACATAACGCAGCATGACTACAGTATTTCATTCAGTGCCGTGTTGTGCACAGATCACTGCCAAACTTGTTCCAAACAACCAGTGGCACCTGTATGGTCTTACTTATCTGAAGCCAGATAACCTCAGTGGAAAGTGGGCAACTTTTATTTCAAATAAAAGTCAGCAAAATTATGAATATGCACCACGCTCACAAGCTGATCCAATTCCATATGTTTGAAGTCCAAAGTGTACACATAGCCAAATGGTATACCTCAGAGGCAGATAAGTCAATTGTCTCCTCTAGCCTTCCGAATGTCAGACAGGACAGCATCTCTCAAGAGAACAACATCCGTAACACCTGAAACCATATGATATCCTAGCTCCAGCAATGTTGAGGGTGAATCAGCACTTGTGGCAAAACCACCCAAGAAAACTTGTGTTCCCTTCAGAATCCTTTCAGCATTTCTGGAAAGATGACAAAATATTTCATTCCCTTCACAGCCTCGGGTTGAAAGACAATCCTTGTCAAACAAATCTTTGTAATCATTGAGAACAATAATCCTGTAAATTCAATGTCTCTTCAACAGCAACCTGCGCGGACTTGGTCACATGTGCAGTCATAGAGGAAGGTAATGACTCCAAAGAGGGAATGTTTTGAAGGAGCATACCTGAGCATTTCTGTGGGTCTCTCATCATTAGGCATTCGCAACAACCCCATATCAGAGCGCAGATCGAGAGGTCCCATTTGAATACAATCGACGCCTTCTACAGCAGCTATTTCAGCTATGTTTTTGGCAGCTTCTTGCGACTCCATCTAAATATAGTTCAGCATGTCCAGATCAGTGCCGTGATGGTTAGCAAGTTTTCCTCATCCACCAAATCCACAGTAGAGTATAGTATTATGATCTAGGTAATGGATGGGAGTAGCCTTGCCACATGTTGTAGTAGGCACCCAACCTAACGAACCATGGCAGCATCGAGGTCTGTAATGGGTGTCCACTGCATCCAACGGCAGGCCAACATGTCTAAATTACCAACCGTAGTGGTGAGGCGATGGCAAGACAGGTGATGACGTGCCTCCTCATATCCATTTGGGAATAAGACAAATCAGCAAGATCGCTTGGCCTCACCTCTACAGACATGGATCTCAAGAAGTGGATTGTGCTTGGTTGCAAGAGCTGGATCCACATGTTGTGGATTGTGCTTGGCCGCAAGTGGATCCACATGTTGTGGGTGTCCAAATGGGAAGCATCGGTTAGCTGCTTCCAATTACTTAGATCATGAATGGGGTCCAGATAGCAATCAGCTACTGCACACCTTGTACACCTATTACTGCGGTTTAGCATTTGGAGTCGAACTCTGCTCTAGCTTTTTACGAAGAGCATCTTTTTTGCCAAGTTATGTTATGTTCCTTAATGTGTATACTATCTATTTATGTTATCTAAGTAAATAATTGATATCATCGGTAAACAGCTATAGCAACATGTAATTCCAAATGGTAGATCCCAGTAATAGGTGCAAAAAGTGCAGTGCTGGAAGGGACCCAACCGCTTTATAGCACTTGCCCAGTTGCACAAATCAATGAGTCTATATCACACATGTCATTCAGCTACTGCTGGGGATAGTTGCATGTCTAGAGGATTCAAGATACTTATGCAATGAGTTCCTAATGTGGGCCTAATCATTTAAATTTTTTTGCAGAGACAAAATGAACCTGAAATTCGAATTGTTGTTAACTGACAACAGGATGGGTACAGAGAAATGGGTGCAGCTAATTTGCACCTGGCACATGATGAGGAGATCATCTTCACAGCGGCTCAAGTATGATGAATCGAGGCCATACCGAGCAGCTCGAACAATAGGCATTGCGGCTCCCCGTATACCTGCGGGAGGGTACCTGCATGCCTTCACTGCTGCTCTGGCCTCATCAGCAGTGTTTACCATGGGAATCATGATCCCTGCAGGCCCCATGTCCAAAGCTTTCTTGGCCCAGACAGGGTCATTTGCAGGAATACGAATAATTGCAGGAGTGTTGGTGGAAGCCAGCACTTGCAGAATAGAAAGAGTGGCCATGGTGTCTCCAGGACCATGCTCCATATCCACCACCACAAAGTCGTAGCCCCCCCAACCAAGAATCTCTGCAACAACAGGTGAAAAGCTCACAGAAAATGCTCCATATAGTTGCTCACCATTCCTCATCCTCTCCTTTAGCGTGCCCTTCCCCTGCAAATCCACATAGAGAAATTAGTGTTCACAACCAGACTAAAGGAGACCATTCATCAAAATGAAACAATGTGGTCTGCCACTACAACCCCCTCTAATAGAAAGGGATTCCCAATGTGACATGGGTTTCTTATTAATGGGGGCACTAGAAGCGAAGGAAAAACTAGTATTCTATCGCTCATCGGTTTGTTGAACCATGTGAACCAAGGGGAGGAATTGCCACTTGCCGGTGACATGTGGAAAGTTGCCTGTAGCAAGTGCACACATACAAAAGAGCAACCATCTTCTAAAGAGGATATCTCCTTTGCACTAGTGCAATCGTCCCAAGTTTATACTTGAGCCCTGTGGCCAGGGAATACTTGACTTGTGGCAACACCTGGATCCCTTGTTATTCCTTTTGGTAATCTTTGTGGCATGGAAGAGATGTACCAGTGCTAATGAATTGGTGTGGGACCCAACAAACCAGACATACAAACAAACACACGGTTATTAACATTGAGCGCCTCATCAACCATATCCACTGAAGCCAGTAGGAAAATGACTCCCAAGTAGATTAGTTACCGCAACACTTAGATCGATTGCTTGAGAAATGGAATGCGGTTGTGTGTACACATTACAAAGGAGCAACCTTCTTCTAAAGAGGGCAATCTTCATCTTTGCACTAGTGCAATCATCACAAGCTTGCGCTAGAGCCATGTGGCCGGGGATTATTTCACTTCACCTTTGCCATCTCGTGGATCCCTTGTTTCTTTTCCGTTTTGCTCAAATCTTTCCGACATGGGAGAGGGGTACTTAGTGCTAATGAATCGATCGAAAGGGGACCCAAGAAACCAGACAGACAGACAGACAGTACGTAACAAATAGAGCACCGCAGAAACCATATCCTCTTCTATGCACACCTTCTACTACTCAACCAGTTGGTAAATTCCTTACCCGAGAAACCTAGCACACCAAATATACACAAAAGTGAAGAAGCAACTCCTCCAGTAGCGCCCTCCACAATCACTCAGAAAGTGCACGATCAATCATCCAGCCTTTCTACTTTGAGCCACAAAATGGTATCATCTCTCAGCAATGGCTGGGGAGTACTTCACTTTTGTCATCATGTGAATCCCTTGTTTTTTGTTCCTTCTGCTATATCTCTCTGGCATGGGAGGGGGAACTAGTGCTAATAAATCGATCGATAAGGGACCCAACAAACCAGACAGACAGACAGATAGGAACAAATGGAGCACCGCAGCAACCATATCCACTTCTATGCACACCTTCTACCACCCAACCAGTTGGTAAATTCTTTACCCGAGAAACCCAGCACACTAAAATACCCACAAAATTGAACAAGCAAATCCCTCAGTAGTACCCTCCACAATCACTCGGAAAGTGCACGATGAATTAATGCAGCCTTTCTACTTTGAGCCACAAAATGGCATCATCTCTCAGCAATGGTAGCCACTCAACCCAATTTCCTGACCCATGAAACTTAATCCCGAAGAAACGTGAACAAGCAATTCATCGAGCAGCACCCTCACGATCAGTCTAGACATAGAGCATGTAAGTATCCACGATCAATCGGAAATAATTGCGAAAACACGAAGTAAGCATTCCCCTGGGCGAAATCTGTGCTTACCGACGCTGTTGTGGTCGTCATATTCGATGATGCATTCGCCTGTACGACCTGCGTGGCCGTTCTGCGAAACTTTCTGATCTGCGGAGTCCAAATGCGTGATGGAGAGTGGGAAGGAGAAGAAGCACGGGGGCAAGGGCGGAGCAGCATAGAAGGTCGAAGGCCGAGCGCATTGTTAGGGATCCGGGCGGACACTCCGACAGCCATGGACGAAAAGCATCGTGAGTGCAACATCATCATCGACATCGCAGAAGATTCTTTTGTGGGTTTTCCGTCTCGACTCTTCTGCCAACAACTACCTTATTGTCGGTACAGTAGTTCCGAACTAAGTTTAATCTCTTCCAATAAACCTTCGCGGTGGTACTTAAACCCAGCTCGAGGAGCCCACCGTATATCATCCGGCCGAAGATTCTCAAAATCATGAAGGCAAACAAACAAAATGCGTGCAAGTCTAATGTTAGTAAAATCAACTCATCCGAATCAAATGGCGACAAATTTTGTGAGGTTCCTGCGCCCTCCAACTCCATAGAAGATTGCATAAGTAGTTTGAAGTTAGAAATCTTGGCGCATGAAGACAAAGACAGACTCGTTATTAGCTTCAAAATTCAGTGATCTGTCAGAGGAAATGCACCTCAATATGAATCTCAGAACCATACGGAAGAAGGGCTACAGGATCAGTTTCCAGGGGAATGGAGAAAACACATGGAGTCATGAACCAATCCCCACTCTGCAGAAGTCAAGACCTAGACCACATTAATAAGGCACAATATTCTACTGAAGTGTGAAGAAATTAAGCTCATGGCCACTGATGAGGGGTTTTGATTCGAGTCCCACAAAAGCTAGGTTAATCTGTGATGACATTCATGGCTCCCAAGAGCCGTTTACTTATTTTGCATATATGTGAACTTCGTATATTCTGAGATCCCAAGATTGATAAGGAAGGGCGCATGCAACACTAACGCACTGAACCCTGATGAGTTTTGTGCTGGAAGCCCATGGGCAACTAAAACATGCCAAAAAGTCGAATGCTACTGCATACAGCACAGCAGGTGGCCACATTTGAATGGTCAAGTCCAACAGGTGACCTTATTCATCTCAAATTGCTTTTGCCATCCCACAAACAGAATTAAGTATGTATGAAAGTGTGATGTGGTTCTCATTGAACTGCATTGCAGCTTTTGATATACAATAGGCCACACCTATGCTATCAGATGTCCAAGAAATCATGTACACTTAAATATCCCATCAAGACGATTCAATGTCTTGTCCAGAACAATATGCTCCTATTAGGTGGAAGATGAAAAGTGAATTTAGATCATTTCATGCAAGGAGCACTGGACTTGCACTCCTTTAACCCTATATTTATCCTTAAAGAAGGTGGAACGCCTAACAGAAGGCACCACAAATAAATCCATTGCCACACCTGACATACACAAAATTCACTAAAAGTCACTGCTACAACCAAGCTTGCACCTGGATACCTGATTTATGCACCAATCTGCTGCTACCTACCAACCTTTTAAATGTAACTTACAGTTAGAAAAGTACCAAAGGTTCTCAGTGAAACCTTCAGGTTCAAAGATCTGCGTAACTTCAAACTTCATATGCCTCCCTGACACTAAAGTAGAGGTAAGTTTTCACCGAGCTTCAGCAGAAACTGGCAATTCTAAGCTTCAATTGATTATTTACTTACTTGCATCAAACCCATTCCATCCAGCTTAAAACCAGAATGGAGGCCACCCTAGGGCTGGTTGCTATTGCTTCACCACTACCAATCGTATAGCTTAATTTCCAGGTTTTAAAAACACTCAATTGGGTTGTGGGTTATGTAATGCTGCTGTCGTCCAACCTTTCCTGAAGCTGGCTTGCAACCTTCACATCCTTCGCTTCATCCTTCTCTGGTTGGGGAACCAGTTGTCACTTACAACTGACAAACAGACACCATTTGATTGCATTTGAAGAGAACAGACTTGAAAAATCATAACATGAAACCAATGACAGTGGCCACCGGTGATTTTGAGGAGTTTTGCCAGTTCCTTCATGAACGGCAGCCTTTCAAGAAAATTCCTCCACAAAAGAAAGAGATGATAATGTAGAGCAGAACCACAATGAGACAAGTCAAAGTTGCCCTGCAAAATAAAAACATGAAGTGCATCTTTCAGTTGCACAAAAAGTTACTGCTTTCAACATAAACAGCAGCACATTTTTTTTCAACTCCCCACTAACGTACCTGACATATCAAATTGCCCACCAACCCCTTTATAGAGGCACCATGTACCTCAACTTGCATGAAAGTAAATCCACAAACTGCAATCTCCTAGTAAAAATTTGTATCAAACAAAAATACAAAGCCCAAGGCAGCTCCCAACATTCACCTAGAATGAAAAAATAGTCACCAACAGAAAAAAGCTCTCAATTGAGACAAGAACTTACAAAAGTTTGGCATTTTTAATCCACATAGCTTGCCGTAGTCTTCGAGACTGCTTCTTGAAACGGAATGTGTTGTCTTGAATAGTGGAAGTCTTATCAACCAACAACTCAATGCGATCCCCCCTCTCCAGCACCTTATCAATGTTCTCAACCATAACAGCTCGCACCTGTTCCAAAAAGCTTCTAAGGTCAGAAAACTTTGCAGGAATTAAGACCAGACAGTCAACAGAGCCAAACCAAACATAGATCATGCTGTTCCATGCAGTATCTGGCATGACAAACAGTTACTAAATTAGCAAGAAGGGGAGCACATCATCGTATAACATCATGGAAGGACTCTGGCAAATTCTGCCGATATTGTAATCTGGCATACCTCAGCAATCTCTCCTTTTACTCGGTTGATAGCATCAGCATTAGGATTGCTGGAGAAGTACTCCATCTGCTGGTGTAGAACTCTTGAAAATTCATCATTCATTGCATAGGCAAGGGCAGTATTTGCAACACGCCCATAGGTTTTCATGAACCTCATATGGATATCCTCCAGATAAGCAAAGGGAATTCGTCCTGCATGAAAAACCGTCAAGAGACTTTAAACTGTGAACTTCACACATGAATCATACAATCGTGTCCAATGAGCCTGTTTGTAAATGCAGATAACTACACACTGCTCAAAAAGATTAATCATCGAGACAACGGACATCTAGCAACAAACAGCTTTGACAAACAGATGAAACCCTAATTGTTCAGATTTTAAACATTTGCATAAAGTTAAAACCTACTTAAACGTTACGATATGAGGAACCAATTAAATCGAGATGCTTCGATTGTTCCACGATCTGACAATCCCTGACAATTTCTGATCACAAATGCCCTGTATGCAGAAGTAGGATAATCAGGTCTGATATCTTACTGCCGAAGGTGTCACTGGCCATGCAAAGAAACGTCAAACCCTCAGCCTTCATAATATGGAAAATATGGCGGTCTTGAGAATACGAGACACGGCTGTCTCCTCCTGCAGGCAACTTCTCCAGAATGCGTCGTGCAATGGTGCTCGCATTTCCTGACGCAGCACTAAATTCTGCGAGGACCACCGTACCTCTGGCCACAAGCGCATAGAGGATCGTCATTTTCTCAAACGCGTCGCCTGCCTTCCCCTGTCACAGAAAGAACAACATTCAAATTCACACCATAGGAGTCATCGAAAACACAGCAAATACACCACCTAGGCCAGGTTAACCCTTCCGAATCCCACAGTCCTAAAACTGAAGAACAATGATGCAATTTCTTCACAAGGAAAATTCACTTCTGTTCTAAAAACTCCATGCTACCTATCCAAGCAATTCCACATACATATGCATCACTTATGCATATTTTCTTACTATGCCACCGACACACGGAGCCTAGAGGGACTGACCGAGCAATTTGTCAGGAAACAAATTGCCAAGCACGTGATGCACACACCACCAAGACACGAGGACTTTATCTATTGCAAAGTACCGGATCGAGGTTCGCAGGTTGTGGAGAGAGAGGTGCAGCGAGGGCAAGAGATGGCGTGGCGGAGGAGGGCACGCAATCCTAGAGCCCGTACAAGAATGAAGAGCGAAAACGGGGGAGCTAGGGTTTGGAGCGCAAGAAGGAGCTTCAAAGCGAAAGGAAGGGATAGGTGCATAGCTTGCTACGTGGGATAGGTGCTAGTTTTGAGATTCCACGTAGGCTTGCTTACTTGGCAGCACTACGTGTGATGCGCCAGCTCATCAAATTTGAAGGTCAGCTCATCCATTGGTTCCCAACCACTTTTGAATAAGGTTGAGGCATCTGTAGTGTATCTTAAGTCTCACTTGTCTAGCAAAAATGTCACCAAATAGAGGTTACTTCTTGAAACATTTGACAACATAATTAGATTCTAGAATTACATAACATTATTTAGCTACATGGTTTGTGTTTCTTTCTATATTTAGTATATGACATGGACCTCTACTATTTGACCTTCATGGGAAGAGACTTAGAAATAGGAAGAGCTTGACGCTAGTAAGAGTAATGAATAATGCTAGTATAATTAGTAAGAATATTGTGAATAGTGTTGGCATATTCAATGATAGTGCTACTATGAATAGTAACTTTCAATGAATAATATAGGGATGAACAATGTTTCGTGTGAATAGTGTCGGCATGAACAATGATTCTTGTGAATAGTGCTAGGAGTATAACTCCACCCAAATTTCCCAAGTGTCAGTCTAAATGCATGAATAATAAACAAATATTCTTACTTTGTCTAGGGGCCCCACAAAATATAATTGACAAATTCTAGGGTCATGGAACTGACCCACATGGGTGGATAATGTTATGTTGAGTTGGTGTAATTTAACTTAATATAATCCCAAAATAGACATCATGAGAAGTAGAAGGACTGTGAAGAATATATTGTCTTATTTCAAAGGTGAACACTTTGGACAGGCACAGACAATTTGGCTCTCATCTATCTCTCCAATAGGCAAGCCCCTAGAATCCCACATTGTTGGTTCAATATCTCATGCTAGACTTAACCCCTAAAGGACCAGGCGTCCAATTTTGGACGTTTTCGGTATTTTTGTGTAGGCCATAACTCAGAGATCTACACCGATGTGAATGAAAATAATTGTAATGGATACGCAATGGACAGAGAAATGTAGCCCAGAAAAATTCAAAAAAACGATAATTTGGTGTTTGCAAATGTGATGTAAATGTTCAAAATGCACTATTTGGCACTATACAACTGCTCGAAATTGTTCAAAGTATCCAATGAACTTGCGGCATGGTTGAATCTTGGCAGCCTTTATGTGGCCCCATTTTTTATTATGTAAAGGGTGCGATGTATGGGGGGAGGGGGTGGCACGTACATAGAGGGGGTATATAATGACACCATAGCCATGAAAGAGGGTGGTATGGGGCATGCAATATTGAGAATGAAATATATAAATGGTTGTGGGCCACGGTACGAAAAGGTGGGATAAGAATCTCCATTGTCCACACCAGCGTCCGAAAAGTTTTTGAAGTTATTAAGGTTAATTGCCTACCTCTTTAAAAGGGCATAGGCTATTTCCCTCATGGCATAGGTTGCATCCTACAATATCAAATTTTTGTAAGTTGAAAACCTTTTGAGTTTTTAAGTTACCCGCCAATTGCCTTCAAAACTAATTTTTAGCAGGTTAAAATCTTTCATATCTTTTAATGTTGTAGGCTTTAAATTCAAAATTTGAGTACTAAGTGGTATCCTTGGCAGGAATTGAACCTGGCTAAGCCCTTCACCACGTTTGAAGGCCAAGGATTAACCAACTCTTTTTTAAAGAGTTGATTATAAGTTATGAAAGGTTGCTAAAATTCAAATGAGTTTAAGGGTGAAAGTCCTCACCATCTTCTGATTCAACCTCTACTCTTCCTGCAAGATATTTCTCAGGATTAGTAAACAAGAATCGAAACTTTCTTGAATCCTTCCACAAAGATTCAAGAGAGAGAGAGAGAGAGAGAGAGGCTGAGTGCTTCTTCTCGGTGGTGCAACATCGCAACTGATGAGAGAGGAGCTGTGATGAATGGTGCGGTGATGGGGCTTGGGCTGTGGTATTTGTAAAGATCGGCGGGGAGGGAGTCAGGGCTATTATTGATATCCGCCTATGTGCCACCCAAGAGCCCCGAGTATTAGCCTAAAGATATGTACTTAGGCCAACTAATTTCCCAATTTGAAGAAGGATGAATGGCTAAAATCCTCTCTTTTAAAAAATTTGTAGGCAAAATTTCCTACATGTTTTTTATCACATAAGTTGATATCCTATGTTTTTAAATTGTCCATAGGCTCTTTGTCCTACACTTTCAAAATTTTATAGGCTAAGTCACAAATTTTGTAGGCTGCATTTGTATTAGCCTTAGGCTCTTGCCGGACGCTGGTCCACACCCTTTTTCCTTGTGTGCCCGCCATCCACAACTTCCTAAGTAGTTTAAATTACATTTAAATTCAAGAATGACATCATAAATTTGCAAAAAAATTATGCATGCCCTTATTGGTTTTTGTTGCATACATCCACCATACGGATTTCAGTGCAGTTTTATACATGTATATTATTTAAACAATCGCAATATTTTCATTATTTTGTAGTTGTATATAAAGCAAGGCCCATACAGCCAGCAAATTAGATTGAAATGATGGTTTGTCAGCACTAATAGTTGCCCAAGTCCACGACTTTCAATGTCGTTGCAAAATGTTGCCCAAAAAACGAATATAATAATGGCAAGACATGTTCAAAGTGGTCAGGCAATGTTCGGGCAACTCAAGAATACCATCGAACCATCGAAAAACATATCAATCTTAATGGACGAAATTTACATAAAGGGATGGATATTTTTCCCTATCGTACTTGATAAAGCTAACAACCATTCCATAAGGTTGGAAACCATCAAATGTTTGCCACGCTCTATGCACCATCCCATACATGACAGTGGCTCGAATTTCCTTCAGATCCGTCCAAATCATGCTTGGTCTTTTAGGGGTTAATATCCTCGAAGCTTGGGTGGAGTTTCCATGGACTCCAGCTCAAGGCTTTGTGTTTAAGCCCCCGGTAAACCACCCCTTTAGGTGGTTGGTCTTTGATTGGCTACACTAACTATTGTATTAAGTGCACTTACTATTTGGAGTTACACAACACTGTATCTTTTTAATATCAATGTAATGTTTTTACCAAGTAAAGATGTTGATGTTCAATATTGTCCAAACAACTAATTTCACTCTTGTTGGAAAAAGATGAAAATAGAGTAAATAGTTATAGCATTGCGTATTTCCAAATACTAAGTGACATTAAATGCAATATTTAGTGCAGTTAGCTCAAATGATTTTTCACATACATGTACATATCCAAGTTTGAAATGTCCGAATCTAGAGGGAACGTGTTTTGAAGCATCATTTGACAATACTTCCAAGAATTTGGAAGCATTCATCTAAGTTGGCTCTCATAACCTCAACAGGTTGAATCTTCATGAGGAAAATGGTGTTCATTTAAAAACCACCTACCTACCTCGCACATTTCAATAGGGTGAGGGTGCATGCGTTCCATCTTGCCAAGAATCTTTATGGAAAAAGTAATATAAGTTAAAGACGTTCTAGACTTGTGAGTAGTCTAGGTGGCGACATAGGAGATGGCCACATAGATATCCATGTAGACTATGAGCCCAAATTGATGCCCACATGTGTTGTTAACAATTGTAAAACATTACAAGTAGTGTTTTGTTCATTTATGATTATTCACAAAAATATAAAAAGAGTGAAGCTTGAAGAAAGCTAAGTTTGAAGCATTAGGCTTGTGTGGAGTGGACTTAAGTAGTATGAGGACATACCTTGATAAAGTGTGGTAGGTAGAAAGCCAAGGTTAGTTAAATGTTTGAATTAGGATCTTTGTTGATCATTTGAGGGAGGAAGGCTTAGGAGATAAGATGAGAGCCTACAAAGTAGGAGGAGATTTCGAAGGCTTATCGAGAGCCTTGTGAATGGGATGAGTCCCTACTTAGAAGGAGAAGGTTAAGGGGTTGTGATTGGAGGCTCTAATCCTCTCACCCTATCTTTATCTCATGCCCTCTCTCCCTCTCAACTTACTATATAATCCCTCATTCTTCCCTCACTCATCCTCTCTTTCCTTCGTGCTCCTTAAGCACCCCACGGGTTATAAGTGTGGGTGTGTGGGAAGCAAGATAGGAGCACATGTGTGTGCTTAGTTCTTAGGAGAAGAGCCAAAGCTATTTAGCCTTGAAGAGGGATTGACCTCTTGTTAGAAGTAGATTGGGTTTAAGGAATTTGGAGTTTGATTGTAAACTTCAACTTGTTGCATTGAGATTCATATTGAAGTGAGAGAGCTCAAACTTGTTTAAACTTGTGGCATTTAGAGTGACTAGATTGTACTAGGTGCATTACTTGTAGTGTTTTATTAGTTATGAACTTGAGCAAAACTTTATAGTGAGAGATTTGTCAATTATGGATGATCAGAGTGTTCAATGGGTATGAAAATTTGAGGGATTGTTTATTATAAAGTATGGGAGTTGTGGTAAAAATTTGAGAGCTTCAGTCATTGGGATGAAAGAGTTATTAAAAGTTGAAGGGGAGGGTGTCTAGGAACAAAGCAACAAGGTTTGAAAATATGTATATCTTAGAGGGTTATAGATATGGATACCAAAATTTGATTCTACCTTTTGAACTTATATATCTATTTTGTGTCAAAATTTTAGATTGATTGGACGTAGGAGTTGGAAGTTATTAGAGTTTTAATGACCGGATGCTTTATCACAGCATTCATACTAAGTAGTTAGAGTTAGAATTTCATGCATAACTTTTGCATATGAACTCTGTTTGTGCCAAAATTTGGTGTGAAGATTTTTGATAAGGTACTTAACAAGTGTACCAAATTTCACTTGAAGAACATAAGTTAGGTGGGAGTTATACTATTCTGAAGTTTAGTAGGAAGACATTGATAGAGATTTACATCAAGAAGAACTTAGAGAAGGAAGGGCAAGGATAAGTATATAAGTATTGTTTAATACTTGTATTTAAAGCCTATGTGCTCATGGAATCCACAAGCGAAGTGTCATGTACCAATACGGAATCAACCACGATGACATGTGATAGCACGGAATCAATAAGCGAGAACTCATGTAGTAGTGTGGAGTCGACGGCAAGGACTCGATTCACAAGAGGGATATCTTTGAAGGCATGCGTGGCCAAAGCGGCCGGGTGGACATTAGAAAAGGCTAAGGATATAACTTTGCCCGACATTAAGGAATGTAAAACTACATAGTGTGGTGTTAATCAAGTTGTGTATATTCCAAGGGTAGATTGGAATTATATATTGGGTTACAAAGAGAGAAGTCTCTACATGTCATTATAAATTTTTCCACTCGGGCTAAGACGAAATCGAAGGGTGGAGGATTTTTGGTGACATAGACTTGCTTACTTTGCAACACCAAAAACTCGATTCAAACCTGATGATAACTCTCAATTATTTCCACCCAGCAGTTCAGTTAAACCACAAATCTAAATTGAAAAAAACTTGCTTTACATTTTGTGAAGGAGGGAGGAGCCAAGAAAGCAACCTTAAAGTGGTAAATTTTGCATCCAAATATCAAGTTTAAAGTCCACCATTAGCAGCAAGCCTATAAAGATAAAATGTTGACAAACAGAGGACATAACATTATTCAGATCCATATCAGCGTTCTGTGGGACTTGCAGTATTTTGCAGAATATTCCATGATATTTCCCACATTCAGTCTGAATGTGGGAAATATCAGGGAATATTCTGCAAAATACTGCCAGTCCCACAGAACGCTGATATGGATCTGAATAATGTTATGGACATTCAAATGTTGGGCACGACATTGTTTAATGTGCATTGTTTCAGATTGAATTTGCACTAGCTAGGGCATCTCATGCTTATATTCTCAGGGCCACATGAACAAAAGCACATCACTTTATAATGTGTATGGGGCTCTTGTGATGTGTGAAGTGCTGGATTAATTCTCAACTCAAATGTTCAAGGTTTATGAGTTTTGGGTTTAGGGTTCCAACCAAAATCTGAATGAAAGAAGGATGAAACCATGGGTTTGATCCTTCTTTGAGAAAACTTTCCATCAATAGCTCGTTAGCTCGTCATGTATCAAAGCCTATTTTGAAAGTTGGGTGAAGCTTTTGGGACCTCCTCTTCCCATCTCTCAAATTTTGAGGGAATTTTAGGATCTAAAATCAGGTATGCACATGGGACCCACTGCCCTAAATCTCGGATCAGCCTATGCAAGGCTAGCTTGGTCCAACTATCCTAGTAAGGGTGAGTATCCATGTAGCCACTCGCCCACTTGATTCTAGTAGGACTAAGGACAAATGTAGATGGAATCTAGTGGGGTGATGTTTGTATATGCCAACCAACTATTGCTATTTCAAGTGTCTGATGTTTGTATGTGTCAACCAACTATTACTATTTCAAGTGTTTAGCGGGCGTGTGGAGGTCTAGTGGCCCAAGGCCACAACCCTCCACATTCTAGTGGCCACTAGAATGTTATTGTTTGGTTGCTTTTATTTATCTACACAAGAACACTTGTAATCCATTATTATCTATAATCTAGCAGGCAAGCTGCCTACATGGAAAGTCATCCAAAGACAAGCCATAAAACTAATTTTTAATAGCCCAAAACCACTCCTTGTGTATGACAATGCAAACATTAAGAAAACTTGGATGACTTTGTGTTGATTTTCATAAACTCGGGGACCTTATGATAGAAATGATCGAATGTGTAATCCTTGGACATTCCTTGTTAAACCCAAAAGGTAGTCATCTTGTCATCAACAACAACAACAACAACAAGTCCTCCTCGTACATCATCAAAATACAATACAATTGAATACTACTCATACTACTTACCCTCAGAACTCACCAAAAAACATCAGTATGGAGACTTAAAGTTTTCCACACTGGTACTCCTAAGCTCCTTAGCACCTCGGATGGTGAAATTTTGGGCGGCAAAATGTCCAAATTTTAGGTTAATAATGTCCAGGGAGGGGGGGTGATTTGACATTTTGGTTGTGAGAGCATTAGTCTTTTCTACACCACTGTAAGCACATCGAACTTGATAGTTTCTCTACCCAAACCAACTTTCATAGAGCGTAGACCAGTCTGATTGCAAGCAACCTTCACCTAAATGTAAAGCAAAGGCTCATGTGCCAAAATGTGGGAGAAAGGTTGCTAAGCCAAAAATGTGAAAGAAATGCTCATGTGCCTAAACCACTGTGCCAAATGTGGGACTACATTGCCAAAATGTGAGAGGCTATTGTGCAGAAAGCGAGAGAAAAGTTGTTGTGCTGAAAGTCACAACGAAGCACCGCCACACCAAAAAAATTGCAAGAGGAGAAAAGGGGAGAAGCAGGACTCTGATATGGAGACAAAAACAAAGGTTTTATTGTTGAGATGGGAGGTTTTAGGGGTTGGCCCTTACAGCAAATCACTATCCAATTACATTGCGACTTAACCATAGAGTGTGGGCTTCGCAATTCTTCTCTGTAAAGGTGTGAAGGATACATGACAAATATCCATTTGTTGTGCTCATCCTCATGATAAATTTGGTTGGTGAGTGCTTTACGCTTGATAACGCCCAAGGAGCAGGGCATTTCTTTCACCATAAAGATCTAGGTCAAATTTCCATTTGTGATATGAGATACCCTTACTTTGCATAATGTACTCCACATATTTTGGACTACATTACGTTTCTCCAATCAATTAGAGCTATTGAAATCCGTTGTTGGGCCTTTCCATTCGATAATGCATTGGGGGGAGTGCATTAGGGGGGGGGGAACATGGACATTTATGCTCAGCTACCACTTCGCACGGTGTCCTAAGGGTGAGTTTCCATGTGGGCAGCTCATGCACCAGATTCTAGTGAGAATAAGGACAAACCCACCCAATTGTAGATGGAATTTGGTGGGGTAGGATTTGTATGTGCCAACTAGCTACTTTCGTCTTCTCAAATCCGGGCTCATGTACTAACCTCCTCCTCCAAGTTAATTTTATTTTCCTCCTCTTAAAATTGGTCTTCGATCCTTCAGTTACTGGCACTTCTAGGTTAAAAAGTGTTTTAGTGGGCGTATAGAAGTCTAGCAGCCCGTGTCCATGGCCCTCCACATTCTAGTAGGCCACCAGAATGCGGTTGGTTGGCGGCTTATGTTTATCTACATGATAACACCTCCAACCCACTACACCCTAACCTTCGTAATGTCACCCTTCGTAATGTCACTCCCTCTTTTATATCCCAAAATCATAGGGAACATATAATGTTCTTAGTTTAAATCTCCCTTCTTGTTGTCACATTTTCCT
The DNA here is from genome assembly GCA_964035585.1 of Polytrichum formosum. Taxonomy (NCBI): domain Eukaryota; kingdom Viridiplantae; phylum Streptophyta; class Polytrichopsida; order Polytrichales; family Polytrichaceae; genus Polytrichum; species Polytrichum formosum. The sequence continues at coordinate 18,481,826 of OZ037941.1, read as the reverse complement.
CCCATCTATCATAGGATTTGACATTAGAATAATCCACCAGAGAATTCAAGCAGCATGCTCACATGCATCACATTGTCATCATTGTCATTATTGCAATGTTGACTTTGTGTAATTCCACAATGTCACATGCTACACTAATTCTTTATTGTCATGCATCCATGTTAACATCACAAGCCTCCTTAATATCATGTGCACTTTGGTTGCCACAAGGGTGATACTAGGGAGGGTGGAGTGGGTTATCTAAAGTCTAGTGGCAAGCGGTCTACATGGAAACTCACCCTAATTCCCCATGGTGCATATGGCAACCACATAGGGGGGGTCCAGCCGGGGCCCAGCTAGCCCGGCCAGTGCACCCCCCTCCCTTGGGAGCTAGGGCCGTCCATCCAAGGCAGATGGGACAACGTCCCAAAGGGCCACAACTGACTGGATGCAGAGCTTTTGTCCCATCTGCCCTGGATGGACGGCCCCAACTCCGGGGGGCCCGCACCGGCCGGGCTGGCTAGGCACCGGCTGGACCCGGTGTGGCCCCATAGCACTCTCCTTCATGCCTTACATATTACTTATTGATACTCGAACCCAAGCCAGGTAACCGCAAGGTTGGTAAGGTAGAGGGAGGGCGTGTGCTGGAATGCTCCAAAGAGCCTGTGCCTAGGTGGCGGAACATAGGGACCCCAAAGCCGTGCAACTCTCGTTGTGTTGTGCATCTCTCCTTCCTTCTGAGACCTTCTTATCCGCTTCCTCGTCGTCTTCCTCTTCCTCCTCCTCGCACAATTGCTTGGGTTCTGTGAACGCATTTGTAAGTTTCCTCTGGCAGGATTGCATGTCCGCATCCTCTTACATTGCTATTGTGTGATTTTGTTGCGCTGTTTTCTCGTTGCGGTGGTGGAGGAGGTTGAGTTTGGCATGGCTTAAACCCCTGGGGTGCAGGGGCGTCAGGGTTTATTGGCGGTGAGCTGGGGTTTCGGAAGGTTTAAGGGGATGAAAATTGGGGGTATTGGCGCGTAGGAGCAGGACTTGTTTGTAGAGTGAATTGTGAGTGGTGGATTTGGAGGAGGGGAGTTGCAGTAGGTTGGTTGGGGCGTATATTTTGGGGCCGAATTCGGAGAGGGTGCACTTCGTAAACCATGGCTGCGAAAAGGAAGTCCGGGAAAGCGTCGAAGTTTGCTGACGATGCCCCGTGGAGAGCACCGCAGGGAGAGAAACCTGTTCCGAGAATTTCCAAGGATGTGGCATTTCCCGTTCGCCAAGGTCCCAATTTCCAGTATGCCATGAGCATCATGAAGGTTTCCAAATTCGATAACATTTATTATTGTCTTATGCTGCAGGTTGTATTGTATAATCGATGATCTATCCAGTTGTTAGAGAGTTGAGATTGCAAGTAGAAGAGAAGAGATGTGTCGCCATATCCCAATTGTTGCATGGCGATGTGCAATTAGGTACTTATCAAGCATACAGGATTTCACCTGTCCACACCTGGAACATATTCTTATGAGCCAGGTGAATTCTTCCAGTTTACATCCCCGGTCTTGCTTTGTGTCCAATTCCTCACAGAGTTTATTACACATATATCCTCTGAACACAATTGCAGTCATTAGAAGTAATTTGGCATTGCCAAGCATACTGGAGTGAATCTGGACTATTGCAATGGGCTTCCAGTTACCGTGGTGAGGGTGTTAGACAGTTACTGAATTGCTGTGTGTGGTGGCAGCATCCAGATCCCATTGGGTATGGTCTTGCGAAGGAGGCCTATGTGGAGTCAGCCGGACCCGACTGCATTATTCCAGGGCAACGAAGGCCAATTAGGGTTCTAGGGCTTCAAGTAAGACATCGTCCTTCAGCAAAGTATCCTACATCCTTAACTAGGATGCAGGCTCTTTGGTTTATTGTGCAAAATTTATACTCGATCTTGTGTCTGTTTCACCACTTTATTTTGCAGCCTTTATGCCTTGGTCGGACCTTTCAATTAAAAATACTCTGTAACATCTGCACATGGAATCTGTGCATTGAACATGGTGTGGTTGGTTATGCAGATATGGCCGTTCCCATATAAGAATGCCGTTAGTTTTAAAGCTTTAGAGCCAATTTGTCGCGAGTTGAAGACTGTAGGCAAGGTGCATTTACTCCCTCTCCTTCACTCATCCACCTGCAATGCACTTGGCCACCAACTATGATAGTTGGTAGATGTGTAGGGAGTGTCTCCTTCTCTATATGGGGTGTTTCCACATACCGAACGTGTGAATTTCTTAAAATACCACATCCCTAAATGTTGGTAGAAATCTGGCAGATCTCCTAGTGCTCATCATGTTGTGATACCCTTTCTTTCACTCTAACAAGTACAACAAGTTGTCTGATTTGGTCTTCAGCCACATGTTAGCTACATAATGTTTATATGCACTTGATGGAAGAGCTTCTGAACTAATTGTGTACATGGTGGTTATATTTGGGGTGTGGAATCAGCTTCTGGACAAAGCATTTGACCTCATGCAGGCGCCTTTCAGTGAACGGTAACTCTGTATGGAGGTTTCGTTTGTATCTACACAAATCCGCTTGGACTATGATGACGAAGAACTTCAAAGTTTTAGTTTCAAGAGGATTGTAAAAAGTAAAATGTTGATATCACCAGCTTTAGTGTAGGATAAAATTAGTGTGCCCAAAAGGGTTTGTTTGAGCAATTTCAATTGAATTGGTGTTGCATTCACATCATTGGAAACTGGAGTCATGGTTATACAAGATCTCACACAAAATATGGAAAGTTAACTATGGAAGTGATCATTGTGCCAAAAAGTTTTAGAACTTAGTTTGCATTCAAAGCCTTGTGCACAACACATACCTTCTATTTGCTGCAGCACATACCTTCTAGTTGCAACTTGTAACCTTAAGCTGCCTTGCAACTCAATAACTTACCATCATGCTAATTGCGGAATTGCGCTAATTGCATAAACTATGTGGTTAGCAAAAGTAAGCATGCGCATGCCTCCAAGGTGAGGGAATTCTTGCATCTTAGTGAACCTATTACAGGCCTCCCACCCTCCCTCCCATAATTTGATTGATATGGAAGGGTACAAGAAACAAGATCTGACCTATGACATCCTAAGGAAACAGTAGGTTTAGAGGTTATTCCAGACTCTTGGATTTTTTTACAATTTGGTTGTGTCCAATATGTATGATATGTTTTAATACCCAGGAAACAATTGAATAGGTACTCTTAAAAGAAAAACCAAAATGCAGATTGATATGCATCTCAGCTGCATACCAACTAGTTTACCTCAGAAAGAGATTGTATGTCTTGCTCCAGAAGTACCATCCTCCATGAAACTAATCAGAGCTACCACCAGAACCTGCGTTGGAAATCTTGCAACTACACCCACAAGGGCGGAGCTAGACACAAATTATGATACTACTACATGTGGGCCACTCTAGTTTGAATTGGTGATTACTGGGATCACGCAAATAGTTCGCAGAACCTGAAACCATTGTTTGTATGAAGATAAGAGAGAATTATTGCATACAAGCATACCCTGCATTGAGGACCAAATGTTACTGTTCTTAGTTGATTTAACAGCAGGATTAGCTCCAAAGACCCTGAATTAGTCTAGTGTGGCACAACTATGATGAATTAAGCCCAAACCTACAGGAAACGTGTATTTTTTGGCATGGATCATGGATGATATGTATTTCATTAAATCCATGATATGATGTCCAATTCCCTTTTGCCCAGCCTTATATTGTATCGTCAGGGATTCAGTGAAGAGGCATTGACCAACTTGATACAGCAAATTTCCATTCTGGAAGAGCCTGTATTTCTTCACAACCATGTTTCCCATATTGAACTGTACCAAAGACTGCTTCTAATTCCACTGGCAAAGCTCAGGACATCCAAACCTAATCTAACTTGAGAGACCACATTTGCTTATTCAAAAGCTCACTAAATTGACGTGTGTGTTTGTACATGCATTGCTGGGGTTTAAAGAACCCTGGGGAAGGGATGTGATCGTGATTGTGTAGAGCTAATGTTCCAGATAGAATTTGTATGATTACCACTTTAAAGTATGTGTTGATGTATGGGAATCGGGATATGTTGAGGCTATAATTAGATGTCTACAAAATCATTCCTAGATCCACAGAATTGTTTCATACAAACAACACCAAGCTAACTTATCCTTTAGAGTGATGCTAACTTGGATATCAATGAACCCCTCCCTGAATACCCACATTCTCAACATGCTATTACATATAAGCAGAGGAAAACGTAATTTTTTCCTTATGTCCTGTGGCATCAAGTCAGCAGCACTTCCTGATTTTCCAATTGTCAAAATCTGAGTGTTATGACGAAACATGCAAGAAAATCTTGTTGATAGACTTGTCAACCTCGTATACCTGAAGTCTGGATGGACCTAAATGTAAACTAAGAATAATGTTGAGGTAGCTGAAACCCTGGCACAACGACTTTGTTCGTGAGGAAAACTCCACTGATAGGCATAACATTCCAGTACATAGTTAAATTGAACTCACGCCCTTGCAAGTCTTTACCCTGCAGACATTTAGAACCAACATATGAGTTCAACTGTACTAGTGAATTCTCCCAAACAAGGGTATTCATCAAGTATACCAAATATGGACTGAACGCAATTCAAGACATTTGAAGACATAATATGCGTCCACAGTGTAAGCTTACTTGGAAGGGGTAAGTGAAAGGTCCATCACGTTTCATCCTTCTGATGAGTTTTGCAATAACTTCTTCTTGAATTTTGGTGTCTTCTTTCCGCTCAATGATAGTGTCCCACAAAGATACCTGCCAATAAAGACCAGATTGGAGATCAGGACCCAATGCTTTCACTTACATTCTCAGGCTTACAAGCAAAATCTATGATGTGCCAAGCTTGCCTAGAAGAAAAACCCAGCACAGTGATTCTGGCAAACCTGATTAAAGGCCGTCTCTGGGGTTGAGTATTCAGCTGCTACAAACACAAAAAGCTGCCAAGGAAGTGGATATCCAGTCAAGGGACGATGTGACACTCAAACCCAACACCTGAAGAGCACATGCTTGTATTGACAAATACACATACAATGCAATGACTGTCAGACAATATGTGCTTCAACAAGCTAACACAATACTTTTATTATATCCTTGATCATAGTAGCACATAACTAAAAGGCCCAACCCTCCATTCCATCCACCAGCAAAGACCTGTTCATATTATAAGGCTCCAACTTCATTGAGTTTCATAATCATATTTGGATCCACAAAGAATTCATAGCTGCAAAAATCAGCATTTGGTAAATCTTTCATTCCTCCAAAAGATGTTGCAGACAATATCCCAAGTGATGGCTTGCTGTAAACACCTAGTATTGCAAGGGATAGCAAAGTACCTGTTTAGTGTTCCAAGTAAACACAGAATCTAAGTCTGCCGTGATGTTCAATCTCAACGTCACCTGAATCAAATATTCGGAAATTCAATTTGGAACAAGAAAAAAACATATAAAACCACATACATACACAAATGCTTCAAAGCGTGAATGCTGAATGGAAAAGGGCTTAAATCTCTAAGCTAGGTATCTTTGATAGCATCAAAATTCTAAAAGCTTTACAAACCAACATAAATGAGACTCAGGATTACTACTTATGACTCAGAGAGAAATCTACCTTGTCCTCTCCATTCCTTAGTCTCTCTAGTGAACCCATATTCAACACCTGCAACAACGATTGCCAACATGGAAAGTGTCAATCAACATGTATGTTTCATCAAAAATCATAAACTCGAAGCTCATTGAGTGCAAATTAGGTCAACTGATAGGGCACTCCTTCCATCTCTGCAATTTACACGTATAGAAAGATAGAAGCAGGTCTTGCCTCCAGCCTCAACAATTGGATCTAAAACCCTAACAAATTGCTCCAAACCTTGCTACAAGCACAGGAAACAGAATAGAAGGCAAAAACGAAAGGGAAGATGAAACCTATCCCTACACAATCTCTCATAAGGAATCAACAACACGAGGTTACGGGGGACAAAGGAGAGCATGCCTGCAAGTCCACATAGGGTGTTGAGCGATGCAGAGTATCGGTAAACGAGGCCACCGCACACAGGGCAGCCAACACTGTGACGCCCAATGTGAGGACTGTGTTCAGTCTTAACGACCACGAATACATATTTGCAGGCCACCGATGATTGCCCTCACCTCTCTTTAAGTTAACACCTCTTTCCTTGTGCGAGTGGTGAAAGAGCAGGAACGGAAATGATCCCCAAAGCAAGAGCCTCGCCCGGCGAAGAAGAAGAAAAAGAGAAGATGCGCAAATTAGGTCAAGAGTCAGAGTTTGGTTCCTTTCGTCATCCTCTCTCAACTGGCCGGGACTGAACACTGAAAGATTAACTTACTAAATGCCACAGCAAGCTTCAGAGTGAGAGCCGAATCTACTAACCTAAGAAAGAGGAGCAGATATTATTTAAGGGAATTGTTAAATCTCCCTCCTTATTGTCACATTGCCCTCCCATATATCACGGGTTTTGACATTAACTAACCCACCAAAGAATTCAAACCACATGCTCACATGCATTACATTGTCATTGTTGTCTTTATCACAATGTTGTCTTTGTGTTATTCCATAATGTCACATGCTACGCTAATTCTCTATTATCAAACATCCATGTTAACACTACAGACCTCCTTAATATCACGTGCACTTTGGTTTTCACAATTGTGATATTAGGGAGGTTAGACTGTAGTTTGTCAAAATGATCACATAGTCGCGTCGTGTGGTCACATGATCTGTCAAATTTTGATTTCTCATGGCACAACAAAGAGATATTAGCTCTATGTTTAAATCAATAAACTGGCCAACTTGGATGACAAGTCAAAGCCTAGTTGGCACCTTACATATCGATTGTGCTCATATTCACTAGTGTGTGGTCGATACAATAATCCACTCTCTTAAATGGTTATGTTTTCCAATTTGAGTCCACTTGGACCTAACTTAGCATATTAAATACACTATTAGAGTAGGTGGTATGAGATTAAGGTTGTAGCCACTTACTCATTATGATTTTTTAATAAATAAAATAAATTTGGAAGCAAATGAGTTTTGTCATTGCCTCAAAGAATACAGTTACAACCATGACACCAGAATCCATGTTGATGAGCCGTGCTCATGTGGAGGCCACACACATTCGAAAATGCCAGTTTCAAAATGGAGTTTGGTAAGCCAAGGTAAAAGAATTCCGGCCTTCACATGTGCCTAACTTCGAGGAGCTTGGTTTCAAGGCTGGTCCCTCTTTTATTGGGTATAAATGTCCATTTTCAACTCTGATCCAAGATGGTGGTTTTGCAATGCTTAAAAACCTCCATTTCTAATTGGAGTTGGAAATGGACGATTTTAAACCAAAAAAAGAGGGACCGACTTTGAGAACCAAACTCCTCTGAGTCAAGCACATGTGAAGGCTAAAATTCTTTTCCCTTGGGTTACCAAACTTTGTTTTGAAATTGAAGTTTTCAAACATATGTGGCCTCCCCTTCACACTAAAAGATTATTGATGTGGTAGCAAGAACATGCGTGGGAGAAGGAGAGAGAATCCACTAAGTTAATAAAGAGAGGTAGTAATTGATTGGATACGTTTTCATGAATAATAACCCACTTATAGTAACCTAACTTAAGATGTTAAACATGCAATTAAATTAGTGCAAGGTGGTTAACAAATCCAAATCAAGGTCATAGCCGTTTCCTCTCTTTTTCAAATTTAGAATTTGTTGAAAGAATGTGAATTTATTGTTGCATTAAAGAATACAATTACAACTAGGACACTGGACCCATGTCGATGAGCCATGTGCTCAAAAGGGGACTAGGCCAAAGGCTCGACCAAGGGATAAAAGTAACAAAAAGAGCTAAAGTATCAAGTACCCAAGTCAATTCACACCCACCAAGTAGCCCACATACGGGCTCCGAGGGGTTGCGTACCAATCGAACCACCTAGTGCCCAACACCTCGGTCATATCAACTATTATTATGGTAATCGCTGACCTTAAACCGAGCTCTAGGGAACAAATTAGAAATAATGTTCCCTAGGTGGATGACATGTCCGTAGCTCAACTAACCTCACATTAATGCATTTAATGACGTGGAGGGAGAGAGAGAGGGGGGAGGAGAGAGAGGGGGAAGGAGGAAGAAGGAGGAGGAGGCCCATAGGTCTCGGTTCAAGGCACATGAGACCTTGCCACAACGTGTTGGATGAGATTAGTTCTTCGTTTAGGATGTCTCTTGACATAGTAAAGTCAAAGTCAGTCTACGGCTTAGTAATGTTGGATTTCTTACAACCTCTTACTTGCTTGTGGATAATTATAGAATGCTCATAAGTTGTATTAGCATTGACGTCAAACTTCTTTAGGTCTATCATAAGATACCCTAGGGAACATCTTTAAAAAATCATATCTAATTCAAAATTAATTTTAAAAATTTCCAAATTTTTGAAATAGACAAATATTTCATTTTACCTTGCATGAAAAATTTTAAATCGTTCATTAGGTCATTGTGAAAATTCACCAATGTGTAGCTCTCGGTCATAGGCCAGGTTACCATAGCAGTTGATTGGAGTAGCCAACTCCCATTTGCAAACCCCGATCGACCCCCCAAAAGTATTAAAGTTTTTACAATAGTAATTTCTAATACACGTGAAAAACTCAGTACAAATACATAAGTCCATTTTGGGCCTATCATTAGTACATATACATTTGTTTTCTATATAATTTATCGTTTGTAAGAGGTTTAATTTCATAGTCACCCACACATGTCATTTAGGTTTCTAGTGAATAGTCTAACCCCCTAGGCATCAAGTGAATCCAGTCTATTTGAATCCTAAGTCCATTTGTTGCCAACACCATTATAATACCATTGGGATACTCGGATCCCCCCTATCCTCGGGATGCCCGGTCCTTATCGGCAGACATTAAGTACCCCCCTACGAACTATGGGGGGGTCAGAATCGGGCCGGGGCAGGCCTCTAGCGAAATTTCTGAACCCGACCGAAACATGTTGCCCGCCCCGCCCAACTTCGAAAAAAACATTGCCCTTGCATTCTTGAAGGCCGCTTGACCACAAATCCCATATTGAGTGCACTTCATCGTCAAGGTCCAAAATCCAATATATATGTTCACTTCCATTGAGTAAATAAGCAATTGACTGAGATTTCATTATCAATGTGAAACCGTCAATCAAACATGTAATTAACTTGGAAGTTAAAAATATTACAAAACTCTCACTAGCACTGAGGTTATAATTTTTGTGGCTTACAATTTGAAATTGTCTTTGTCATTCTAAAATGACGGTTAAATTTAGTGCGCTGATTTAGTATGTATATTTTATAATATTTTAGGTAATGCCGTCTACTTTCACAAGTATTCATATGCAATACATAATTAATTATTAGAATTTATTCACTGGAATTAACTATTAGAATTAATTCACTGGATTAAGTGTGATTGAATATAATTAAGTCTAATTAATCTTCATTCATCCTAATTATTCCCAAATAAATCAGAAAGTATGCTTACCTAATTAAGTAAACCTAATTAGTTACAAAATGTACTTACTTTAATTAAATAATTTCTCGAATTAATTCCAGTTAATTAATTATAATAAATTTAGTAAAATAATTTCAGTGAATAATATAATAAATTTACTGAATTAATTATAATAAATTCACTGAATTATAATAAGTTACTACATTTACTAAATTTATTATAATTAATTCACTAAATTATATTTACTAACCTAGTAAATAATATTTAGAAGATAATTATATTTACTTAATTTATTATTAAATTTACTGAAATACTTTTAATAAAGTCACTGAATTATAATATATTTATTATACTTAATTCAGTAAATTTAGTAGATAATTTCAGTAAATAATTTCAGTGAATTAATTCATTTCAGTGAATTAATAAACAAATTATTTATTATAATTAATTAACTGGAATTAATTCGAGAAATTATTTAATTAAAGTAAGTACATTTTGTAACTAATTAGGTTTACTTAATTAGGTAAGCATACTTTCTGATTTATTTGGGAATAATTAGGATGAATGAAGATTAATTAGACTTAATTATATTCAATCACACTTAATCCAGTGAATTAATTCTAATAGTTAATTCCAGTGAATAAATTCTAATAATTAATTATGTATTGCGTATGAATACTTGTGAAAGTAGACAGCATTACCTAAAATATTATAAAATATACATACTAAATCAGCGCACTAAATTTAACCATCATTTTAGAATGACAAAGACAATTTCAAATTGTAAGTCACAAAAATTATAACCTCAGTGCTAGTGAGAGTTTTGTAATATTTTTAACTTCCAAGTTAATTACATGTTTGATTGACGGTTTCACTTTGATAATGAAATCTCAGTCAATAACACTATATTCGGTAATCGGAGACTTTTTAATGACTTTGAGACTTTTTAAGGACGTGGCTTTCACATTTGTAGGAAGGAAAACACTACAAATATACTATGTTCCCAATTTTGAACACAAGTATGAGACACAAATGCATGAGACACACGCCGAAATAAGAAAATGGGATATATGAAAACAATTGCGTATACAAAAATGGTATCATATTTATTGAATAGGATTGAAATACAAAATACAAGTGGAATATCCAATATTAGGCCAAAATCCTTCAAATATAATCGATCACCAACCAGTGCATTCGACAATTAAATACATATTAATATGATTTATACGTTTGGATCGTCAATACGACGCACTCCTTTTATTTTTGCGATAGCCTTTGCGGCCGTCTCTTTTTCTTTTGCTTTAATGGCCTCCATGGCTCTGAAGATCTCGGGCCCGCGGCTGTAACCTTGTTTGTTTGTTGGTCCGGAATATGTGCCGTTCGTCCATATTTGGCGACGCGCTACTGAATTGTAGGACGTGGTGTTGTAAGTGGAATACGAAGGCGTTTGCGAAACGGAATGTCTTGCACTCTTCCGAAGGGCCAAACAACGATCGGACTCGCAAGAAGCGGTCTTGAGGGTTCCCCTATCCAATGAAGAAGTCGAGCATGGACGGCCCACATTCGAATACGGTGGGGTCTGAAACAACGACCACAAAGTCATACAATGAAGCGGGTTGGTATGAGTGAGCACAAGTTACGGATGCAAGTCCGAAAACCCCAAGAAACACAAATGCACTAATACACGGAAACCAGCAAGGAAAAACTGGAGAAGGCCAAAAGTTGGGCACCTTGGCATTGGGGGTGTTGGATTGAGCTTCGGGGACATCGAGGGGGGCAGATACAAGCACGACAGGGACGTTCGTAAACGTCGGGACATCAATCCGGGGTTCATCCATGCAAAGGCGTCTGGTCGATCGTGGGGCCTTCGGGACGGAATATTTGGATGGTGACGCATCGAAGTCAATAATACGAACGTGCTTCTCGTTGCGGAGGGGAGATGGAGACGGAGACGGAGCGCGGTTGTGTTTTGCTACCTTTGCAGGAGGGCTATCCACGACTCCATCTTCAAACCCAGAGTCTTTGGAGTAATCAACAGCAGAGGCGGCATCGACGGCCGAGAATTGGAATAGTGAAGGCATTGCAACGTTGCTCACACCAAGGGAAGGGGAGCCGGGGACCGACGGAGATGCGGACGGGCCATTGACGACACTTTGGGACGCTTGGTGAGGCAACTAGGACACAAAAATACATTACAAAGAAAAGGGGGGAACGGTTAGATATAAACACGGAGAATCCAAATACAAGTCCAAAAATGTTCAAAGTTCTCAAATTAATTTATTGAGTTTGGCGTACCCGTACAACATCCTAAATACTTCATCTCGTGGACCGAGAGGCCTATTGCCAATGGGGTTGGAGAGCACAAAATCCGGGACACTTCCGGGGTGACATGCAAGCCTCCTAATGTATGGACCTAGCTCATTCTCTAGGAAGGTGTCGTTTCTATCGCCTTTCCAAGGATCCGGGAAGGTGGCGTTGCCGGGGGGGTTGAGGATGCTCTTCGCGGGGCTGTCGTCGACGAGGAGAGTGTTGTCCGGCGTTGGCCAAGAACCGTGGGGCACCCCCTCCAACATGGGGACGCCGACCCAGAGGTTCTTCCTGAGGACCTTCAGGAATTGCGGCCCGCCGCCTCCTGCGACCTTCGGTACAATCCTGCCACTACGGTCATGGAGCTCATCGCAGTGTTCTTGACCGAGAAGCAAGCAAGGCATTGCGAGTTCTCGGAAAAGGAAACCGGCGATGGCCTCCGTGTTGTCCATGAGCATAGAGCTCCAGACGATGACATGAGCCAAGCCAAGGACGTCACGGAGGAAGCGCCTCAAGCCGGGTCGGGCCCGGACGGCCTTGTTGTTAATGAAGGTATCCAAGCGCCCACCGTAATCCATGTCTTGTGGACTACGGAGGGGCCCCCTGGACGCGCCATGCGGGATGTGTTTGGAATGGCAAAGCACCCCATTGAGGTCAAATATTATGAACGGTTTCCTCATGGGCCGATTTGGTCTTCCAAAGGGGTTGCGAGCTATCTCCGACGGACCCTGTGATGAAACATTTTACCTAGGTGAATGTTGCTACTAACGAAAACCAATTGACAAACATTTCATGAATTCAACAAAGAAACAGAATGTCAAAATTGTGCGAACTATGTAGTTCGAAAAGATTTATTAAGGTAAATGGTGATATACAATTTTCAAAGGACATCTATCGATGAGCCCAAGAATCTAGCGCTTTCTCTGCTGAATGCCAATGGATCCTACGCTACAAAATTTGCGTCCACTCGCGGGGGGGAGGCCGGAGTTGAACTCGTAAAAATACACCGCCACGAAGGTGACACACAGGGAACATACGGACGCGCGTCCGCAACGAGGGAGGCATGCTCAAAGGTTGGTTACCTCGTCATCGGCGAGATCCGCGCGAGCAGTGCCTCCCTCAGCAGGACTCGTCACCATGGGCGCAGCTCCCGGACGCGCGTCCGTAAAGTTGTACAGTCCATCTGTGTCAACCAGCAATGTGTCTCCAGCTGCTTGAGAGGCTTGGGTGCCTGCGTAAGCTTCCTCCGCGGAGTCCTGGCTGCCCCGCATATGTACATCTTCATCCTCGAGGGGGGCGTCGGATTCATCGGCCTCTATGTCCTCGTGGCTTGTTCTATCGCGTGTCGGGCTCTCCTGCGACTCCTCCACATTGTCGGTGTGTCGCGCAGTGTCATTGCCCGCCCTATTTACATCCGCCCCCGAAATCGCGAAATCGGAGGCGCCCGCCTCTGTGGCCCTCTGAGGGGGTGCGCCCCCTCCACTGAGAATGGAGGGCAGCTCAGCAATGTTTCGGACGCGCGTCCGTAAGTCTTGGACGTTCGACGAGGTAGGTTGGGGGGAGGGATCTGCTGTGGGCGCAACCTGGGCAAGGGGTGGGACGTCCAACGCGGGGGTTGCATAGGCATGCTCTGGTATGTACATGGCATGGCTATGAGATGGAGGCGGCATGAGCTCGGCGGGCATCGGCATGCCGGCCTAGGGAGGTGCATACAGCAACGGAGGCCTCGCCTGCAGGCTCTGCATCATGGACATGAATTGCTGGCTCTGGGCCAGGAACTGTTGATTCTGAGCCATGAGATCGGCGTGCCTGCGAGCGGATTCCAACCTGGATTGTTCCATCTTAGCTTGGATGGCCGCCATCTTCTTGGCGTGCAGCTCGTTTGCCTCCCGAAGCCGTTGGTCAAGCTCCTCCCTCATTCTCTTCTCCATCTTCTCGTCCAATTCGGAGACGGACATCGGCTCTTTCTTCACCTTGCCGGGCTCGCTAGGCAAGGCGGAGATGGCATTGTACATCTGGACCTCGTCCTCGTCTTCATCGGAAAGGTCCAAGATCGCCCCTTCAGGGTATTCGTTGTAAGGGACTTGTTTCTCTCCCGTCGGGTCTCACGGTAGAGAGAGAGGTCAGGCCTCAAGATCAGCTCCAACACATCCCTGCCCTCCATAGCTAGGAGCTCTGCCTGCTGAGACTCCCCCCCGGAAGAAGCTGTGCAGCCGGCTTCTGTCGCGAGCTCCACATCCACATCTGCTCTAACCCCCGCAGCATGAGACGGACCCGCAGTGGAAGGAAACCCAACACGCGAAGTGGGAGTCCCAAATGGCGAGGCACTGGGACCATGAGGGACCCTCAACGGAGTGACGGTAGGATGCGGCTCCTCCGTTTCCATTGGATCCGCGCCCAGGAGGAAATGACATGTTGTGGGATCACGAACAAGGCTCGGTAAATCCTCGTGCGCCCTGGGCCGTTCAGGTGGGTGGATGGGATCCTGCTCTGCGTCAGTGTCCGTCTCCATTTCAGGCATCGCCTCAATTCGCGAGCCGAGCGGCAACACAGGCTGGGGAGGTAGCACGTCCACGATGTCGAGGATGCCCATTTTGGAGGCATTGACCCTGTGGGCCTTTGCATCGTCGTAGTCGCCGACATCCACAAACGAATTCACCTGCAGCCCAAGCATCTGGAACATAACAACGAGTTAGGGGCAAATGTATCAGGGGACATACAAATGAGGCCAGATATGACAAAATGTAACAAAATGAAATAGTGTAATTTTACGGACGCGCGTCCGTAAAATTACACAGCCAAGAGGTGTTGGGGAACAATGCATATGAATATAAAGCTTAAATTTACGGACGCGCGTCCGTGAATTTCCATTGGGGGCAGGCAACTCACCAATGCTGCATACACAAATTTGGTGCCGCCGAAGACGTTGTACACAGTCTCGCTCATAACGGTCAAAGCCTTGAGGATCCCGATGTAGAATTCCATGCGAAGCTCGTACGCCGGGTAGATTGTGTACATCGTCTCCTCCACGAGCTCCTTGGGGTGTGGTGTGGGTAACGAGTACATTTTCTTGAACACAGCAGTAGCTTTCACAGGCGGCCGCCCAGTCGGCGAAGACTTGTGCGTCAAGAAATACAGTTGCACGGCTCCCACTTGCTTGACTCCCCTGGCCTCTTGCACAGCTGTGACCCCTTCCGTCTTGGCCGGGATGTACGTGTTGTGGTAGAGGTCGTAGTCGACGTCCATCTTTGAGTTGTAGAGCTCCACGACTGCTGCGGACTTCTCTTGCTCTACAATCCAAAGCCACACATTTGGCTCGCGGAGGGCCGGCGACCGAAATGCCTTGAAGGCTCCAAAGAACGGCTCGTAGAAAGGGGTTCCGGCAGCCCCCTGTTTCCAAGCTCCGGGGATTGCATGGAAGTCGAAGATTGCAAATGGACACCCCCGGGGGTCGTCTCTCACCGAGGCTCTTGAGGCGTGGGTGTCCCATTTGCCGAACTTCAAGGGCGTAGCAACTGTGCAAAATCTTGCAACCCCCCCAAACTTGGCGTTCTTCTTTCTATTGAGGAAGTTCGAGTACATCATCGTCTCCCTCTCGTCAATGGAGCCCTTCTTCTCATTCTTCCTGGATCGTTGGGCTAGGAAGGTGGAAGCCTCTCTTATCAGAGCTCGCATGGAGAGGCTATTGATGTGGTACTCGTCCTTCAGCCTCCTCCAATTCTCCCACACGATCTCCCCGTCGGCATTGGTGAGGTTGTAGGCGGGCAACAATTTGCTGATCTCCCTTATGGCCATGGTCTTCTTCTTCCTGTATTCGCACCACTCCTTCATGTGGTACGTGGAAGGCTTCATGTGCTTGGGCCTCTTGAGGAAGATCTTTGGGTAGGGCAGAGTCCTTCTTGGAGTTTCGAGAAGGACGTGTGCTGCCGCTCGGTACATCTCCGAATCGAGCAACCCTTGGAGCGGACGGAAGAATTCTCTCAAGATGGGTGGTATTTTCAACCTGGAGTCAGTCTTGTAGGTGTTCTCCGTGTCTGGATTGACCAGGTCCCCGTGGTTGTGAGCATCGAAGAGTCTCAACCAGATTGCCCATGTCTCCTCTGATGCAGTGATGAGTTTGATCTCACCTTTTAATTCCTGCACCGTCTTCGTGCCGCTGGTCTTCATGTCAATGCTGGATAACTTTGTCAATATGGCATTGCTGAATGTCTGCAAGAGGGAAGAACATCAAGGAATCAGCAAAGAGAACATTCAGACAATGAAAGCATTCAAGGTAGAAGGGCCAGGGTTACGGACGCGCGTCCGTAAAGCTATTATAATGGCCTACCTGCCATTTAGGATTTTTCACAGTTGCGTTCTCCCTTTCCTTTGGTGGGCAGTCGTGCTCCACCCATAAGGTCCTCCCAGCCACGATGTTGGCTGCCCATGAAGCCTCAAACTGCCTCACTTTGTTGCCTTGGCTCATGAAGGCAGAGATAGCGATCAGTTGGTTCGAGTCCTTGGAATGCACGAGAAATGCCTTCCAGTATCGAATCGCCTCTTTCCATGGGCTTTTCCACTCATCGTTTTCGAGGAGAGCTTTTGCAGCCATCACGCTGTGCTGGCTGTCGACTATGTAGAACTCTCCTTCCTTGAGGATTGGCCAATTCCTCTCGTTCACTTCAACCGCCGGGTCCTTGGGCGTTACACAAATCGTTTGCCTGTCGAACTTGGGGTTGTTCATAAGGTTATTCATTTGCCACCACACCCCCTGTTCTTCTTTAGCCCTCGTGTTCATACTCTCGGTCCTGGGGTGGCACTTGTAAACGTCCACATCGAACGTGAAATACCTGCCCAGTGGCCAGCATCCCTTTGTCTTCTCGTCGAACTCTTGGAATATCTTTGTCGAGAGTTCGGCGTCAGGTCGTTGGCCCTTTTTAAGGAGAGGGGCGACAGCAAGAGACGAGCTGACGTCTAGCCCCTCTGTGAGCCCAGATGACTCCATCAGCGAGTGCGACCGTTTGCTTCGTTGTCTGCTCCCAAATGACGCACCACTCTAGGACGGTCTTGAATTGCTTGGGACGGGCTTAGGCACACGTTTTGTTTGCGCAGTTGTGGAAGGTTTCTTCTTTTCTTTCCCTTTTTTGGCCTCTAGCAATGCGCCATTCACTCTTGTGACATTGTTCAAGAGGCGTCCTAGCCGCTTACCCGTCCAAGGCGCATTGCACGCGTAGTCTTGGAATTCCTTCGCGAGATTCAAACAACCCGCATCTGGACTGTTATTTTCACACTCGTTTTTGTTGAAGGGATGGTACGACTCGTGCAAAATGAACGTTATTCTATCCTCCTTCTTCTCGAGGTCAATCACGACGTAGTCCCCCTGGGCTACTGCGCACTCTATTGTCCAAAATTTTAGCCTGACCCATTTCTCTGGTTCTTCTAATGGTGTCCTTAATTGATACGAAAATCCGAGCACAAATATATCTTTTTCATCTTTTTCTACAATGACTGTCCAATTGTCTACAGTATCTTCCTTCGGCTTGTAGTGGTCGTTGTTGCTTAGATCTTTGATTGCGTCTGGCAGTGGAGGAGAGAGAAGCTCCGCGAACATGTCAATAGCGGGTCTCTTCGTGGATGCCATCTGAAGAATAGGACAAACAGTAAGTTAGTGTAATATTCAAGGATAGCGTGCCTAATTTACGAACGCGCGTTCGTAAATATAGGTTGAACATTAGAGGAGAGGATTTCTTTTACATACATTGTTGGGTATTTAGCAAATATCATTTAGCACTATATTTTAAGGTATATATATTTTGCATTGATGTAATTACAGGAGTCTACTTTATATTATTCAATTTAATCAATACTGATCAGAACACAAAGCACATACATTGTCTATTTACGGACGCGCGGCCGTAAGCATGGATAAGATTAAAATATTCTTTCATGAATTTAGTCGTGCGGTAATTAATTTATGCATTGCATTGCACAGTGCGTACAATTCCCAGTGAACTTGTGCCTCTTTTATGAAGACTTTGAGAGGGTAGCATGACTGGGTTTTATTATGACATTTAATCGCCCCATATGTTCATGGCGTAGTGTTTTTTTATCTCTAATTATATTGTTTGGACGGCTTTTTACGGACGCGTGTCCGTAAGATATTCGGCGGTATGAGGCCAACAGATGGACAGGCTATTATATGATGAATATATTTACAGACGTGAGTCCGGAATCTGTGTCGGCATATTGTTCAATGGCCATTAGATAAATCGGCTATTATTCAATGTATATATTTACGGACGTGCGTCCGTAAACTCTGCACATATATTGTGCATTAGAATTGCATGTCTTGAGCAAACATCCCGAGTTTACGAACGCGCGTCCGTAAACATCACACTATTTCGTTGCTCCGCATTTTTCGGGCATTGTTGGGTTTAGGGCACTATACAATAATCTACAATGTTTCTTACCATGAAATACGATTTGGCTCTCTTGCGAGTTGAAAGCAATAGCTGACTGTGCACTGCATAGTGACAAATTAACACCAGCAACATATGTTAGAAACAATGAATCATAGAGACATCTGTACGGAAATTATGAGACAATGATTTCTACAATGCACATTCTTGCTGTTCTGGAGCCTCGATCTTAACAACTCAGTCTACTTCTTCAATCTGCACTCTTATACCTCAATCTCATTCCTCAATCTTCCAACGCTCGACTGTTGAAACCCCAATCACAAATTCTGCAAAACCTTTCAAGCCCTTTATTGCCAAAGGCATATCTTTGAAATCTCAGAAAGTTGTGGACCAACTCAATGCTCTCAAAGCTCTTGCAGGTCTTAAAGCCTTCAACTCTCAAATCTCAGATGTCAATTGCCCTTTAGAATAATGAAATGCCTAAAACTAAATGATTTTTGGAATATGGCCTTTTATCAAGCTACCAAACAAACCCTAAATTGCTTCAAACTGAAACCTCACATGCTCTCAATCTATATGAAGCACACATGCTTTCAAGCTAACAAAACAAACTCTAAACCCCAACAACCCAGAAGTGCAATCATACGAAAAACAAGAGCAATGTTACAGCAATACTTACCTCTTGTAGAATGCTAGCTTCCACACTACAACTCCTCTTCTGAACCCTCTCAAGCTCTCAAGCTCTCAAACTCTCAAACTCTCAAACCTCTCAAGCTCTCAAGCTCTCAAACTCTCAAACTCTCAAACCTCTCAAGCTCTCAAGCTCTCAAGCTCTCAAACCTCTCAAGCTCCCAAGCTCTCAAGCTCTCAAGCTCTCTAGCTCTCAAACCTCCCAAGCATCTCAAGTTGCTTCAGAAAAGAAAGCACAACTCCAAACAAAATCCTCACAATACTCACTCAAACACACTCGCTCACACCCTCAACCAACACACACTCTCTCAACAAAAACCCTAGCGCAAGAATGCTACTATGCACACGAAAAAATTCGCCAGCACTGCCCAACACCAAGCGCACAACGTTGGAAATGACGCTGGTGTGAGCGGGCGGCGTTGCTTAGGGTTGGGGAGAGGGGGAGAGAGGGCGCGGGCACGTGGCACCTCTTGGGATGGGGTGCATGGGATAGGGGGATGGGGCCATAGGGGGATGGGGATGGGATAGGAGGCTGGGATGGAGGGTTGGGATGGGAAGGGGGGATGGGATTCCGGGCTGGGATGGGATGAGGGGATGGGGTGGGATGGGGGGCTGGGGGGGTGGATGGGATGTGTGAGCCTCATTTTTTGGCTCATTAGTTCAACTATAGGCTTAGAATGGAAAGCTAGGATGAATTCCATCCCAATCAACTAATATAGTTGAACTATAGGCTTAGTAGGAAGTTATAACTATTAGCATGGCCATAGGGGCCTTTAGAGGCGGTTACAAAAACTATCGTCTTCCTCGCCCTCTAAGTAGGCCGGCGAGGAGGAGAAGGGCAGACATTTCTTAGATATCTTTTGAGCGCATTGAATAAACAATAGTCTTGTCTCCCTCAACATCGGAAGTGTGAGGTTATAGTTAAACTATTTTCTGTAGCAACACCGCAGTGATTGCGGGTTGCCACTTTGTGTGGAAGTTCATTGTTGTTGTGAAATAGAAATTGTTATATGGCCGAGAGTGAGCCGAGTCGAGTTCTGAAGTAAGAAGAAGTTAATTGAAGTGTCACTATAATCCGGAGTATAACTCTTGCTGAGCGCAAGTACAATTGATTGTGTGTGAGATTGTGAGTGCAACTCTGTCAGCGAGGAAGTCTGATGTATAAGAGAGTTGAGAAGACAGAGTGGATATAATTGTTAACTATGGGCGGAAGAAGTTGAATGTCCCATGACCGCGATCTGAGTGAAGCCTCTTGAGTATGATCGACTAATTTAGAAATAAAGAATTGATTCAGAATGAGCGATGGAATTTCTAAGAGGCATAATATCGAGAGACTTGTGAACAATGAATCGAGAGAGAAATGTATGCACAGACCTTTTATGTAAAGTAAATCGAGATTGGAAGTGAGCAATGAGTGCGACTGGAATCGAGAGTTTGTGAGTTAATGTAACTTGCGAGATATCAGAGTTGCTCACTATTATCTGTGGAAGTGGAACTGCAGAGAGACAGAGGAGTCGAACTATCTTCTGGTGATAAAGGAAACGTAGTCGAGTGATTTTCCGTCTTCTTGATAGGAAAGAGAAGTCAGGCTGCTGAGTGTTAACTGAGTGAAGAGCAATCATGGACTATAGTGGAGTTTAACTATAGCCTGCGAGGAGACGAGAAGCCAAGTGTCGGCTTAGTGTTATCCAGTACATTGCGTAACTATGGCCAGGGTAGGAGTTACACTATAGGCTGAGAGGTATAAGGCCAAGGGTCAGCCCACAGGAAGAAAGGACTATCGTTTACATGTGAGGACAAAGGGTGAAGTCGAATGAATATTGTTCAGTCTTATGAGATTATTGTTATATCTTGAACGTAGGCGGATAGTGTTGCAATTGAGTAGAATGGAATTTAAGAGAGAATCTCTCTATCAACTGAAGTGATGAGAGTTCATTTCTGATCAGTTGATTAGAGAAAGGTGTTAAGTTGTAAGAGGAATTGAATGTAATCAAAGATAATTAACTTTGGATCATAACGAAGACCTAGGCATAAGTTAATTGAAAGTATAATTACTATTAAGTCAAGAGGATAGATCTTTGAGTATGCAATACGAAGTAATCCCGTACAACTATTATCTTGTGTGTTCCCTGGTTGTTGTTGATGCAGGTTGTGCAGGGCCGCCAAGATTATAGCTTGACGTGTTGGTGTTAATTGCATAAGTCGTGAGTAATGATTAAATCCGAAGATAAGAAATAAACACTTTGTCTTGTATTGGAATTAACGTTGACCAATTAATGAAGGAGTTGTTGTGATTTGAAAATGCATTGGCCAATGGTTACCAAAGACAATTGTGATACTCAAAGACTATTGTTCTCGAAAGACTATTGTTATACAATCTCATGACGAGATGGTTACTACTGTGAGAGACACACGTACCCCACTGAATGAGAAATACAGTGAGAGGAAACCTTGTGAGAAAGGAGAGTAAAAAATGAATAAGAGATGTTTTAGAGTGAAGATAGCATACCTATTGTCTGATTAATGAACTATAATGTGACAGATGCCTGTAATAGACACTAGTTAAGCCTTCCTTGAGAGTCTGTACCCTGGGTTTTAATTTGTTTTAAGCCATAGCAAAAAACTAACTACAGGATGGGATGGTGGGCTGGGGGGGGATGGGATGGGATTGGGGCTGGGTTGGGATGGAATGGGGGGCTAGGGGGCAATGGGTTAGGGCGACACTCATTAATACAACACTCGTTTACACGACACCCTCAATATTACGACACATTTTTTTGTGACCAAACTTTTTAGTTCAAACTGCCTCTTTTATATGACTACGACACTTGATAATGCGACATTTAGAATCCCCGTTTTGTCATATTAAAGAGGTAGGTCATGCTAAAATGCCTTTCATTTGTATTATGTACATCTAACATACATCCATTTTCACTTGGGAACTGCTTGGGAACTTCACTTATCATTGGGAACTTAATGATTATTAGGGTTTCTAGTGTAGAATGGACATGGTTAGGGTTAGAGTGGCCTCTTGCCTAGTATGTTGCCTTGCACTCATGGTGATATCTTTTACTGATGCTATACGTCATGCATCATTGTTATCTAGTTTCTTATTAAAGAACTCTTTATATTTTGGTGATATTGAAATTATTAGTTTTCCAAAGTTAGTAGGGAATTTAGAAAAGATGATAGTTGCTAACTTGGGTACTAGGCAACACGAGAGATATTTGGACTCCTATATCAAGAGATCTTGAGAATATTTATATTTGTTTGGAGTTATAGGTTATTATTTCATACCATCTATATTGCTTAACCTCGTGGTGTATATGTTTAAGATCATATTACTTAAGTTTTCGTATTCCCTCAATAATACGACATCTTTTGTGTTTCCCAAACATGTCGTACTAAAGTAGGACACTTTGGATGCTTTGATGCGAGTATCATTATGCAACATAGAGTTGGAGAATATGGATTGGAACGCAATATTTAAGTTAATATGGTGCAACATGAGGAACCCCAAACCCTAAACCCATAAACCATAAACCCATTTTGCACAGTTGAATGCCAAGTGTGAAGGGTGATACTAACGGTGAAGTTGTTAACCATTATTGTATCCTAGCGTACCCCTAAAAATACGCAAAGTGACATACATTTCCCCTCCGACATCTTAATTCCCTAAAATAAAAGCAATCCTAGACTATGCGCGAGTCACATTGTTTGCGAATACATGCAAACCCACTACCACCAATCCCTCTTGTACATTAAACAACCTTCAAGATTAATTCAATCTTTGCACATGTAGGTCTCATCTTGTATTATAGCCTATAAGTAGACGCAAAATGTTGGTTAAATTGGAGTATTGTTTCCATGTTGGCATGTATTGTTGTGTTAAGTACTTTATTATAGAATATCAATATGAAATCCTCAAAACCTTTCATCAAAACTAATGGTTTAAAGCAAATGATTGAATTATATGGTTTAGAACATAAATTTCTTGAATCTTAAATATTTTCAAGTTGTCATTGTTTTTATAATACTCCTTGAATTCATTATGAACTTGAGGTCAACATAATTTATTGACACAATTCGATCAATGCGATTTAATGTTTTCGTATTTTAAACAAGTTTGCGTGACAATTCTTTGTTCAATGCCACCTACTTTTTCAAATTTTCACCACTTACACCGTATTCTAGAATTATACTTTGTGAACATATATTTGCTCGACTTTTCGAATGTTTATGATGTTTTTTACAAAATTTAAAGTTACTATATTAATAAAGGTTTGAATTATTTGGCCTTTACCATGTTTGCACCCCTATGTCCTCATGTTTGTTTAGGGTATAGGCGGCTATACCATGGTCTTAAGTCATTTAACACGTATATGTGAAATAAAAATAAACCCCAACACCTTGGTCTTAAATCGAAATTAGCCCAACACCCAATAATGATACAATGTTTTGTACCATTGCATACAAATGTTTTGTTTGATACCAAATACGAACTAGTGTGAGTGTAAGAGTTGGTATTGTTGAGTCATTGCCGTACATAATATACATAAGGTACTCAAAAATGTTTTTTCTCACGTATAGTACATAAAGAAGGCTCTTAGTTTTTTTGAAGTAAATGTTGATGTACTCAAGGGGGCACTAAGGATTCGAGAGGAAAATGGCAATATTGATTTTAATTCAACCCAGACCTAGGACAATAGATGTGTTGCTCTCATGGCGTCTAGGCGTTGCTAGTTTGTGTATCTATTAATACAATTATGTATACGTGTGTATAGGTGGGTAGATTAAACGGGTTTAATGGTAGGATGGTGGTCAATGTAATTGCAATACTAAATGCAAGATGACATGAGATAACATGATATTGTGGTGAATACAACTACATTGTATGCAAACCAATCAAATATTTGCTATTTCAATTTTGAATTACATATATTCTTATATTCCACGTACTATTGTTGTTGTTGTGGTCCATTTGTCCCATGATTCTATAATTTTTGTCTACTCATTCTACAATAAATTCTTAATACTAGGCATTCCAATATTATAAACCACCCCTAAAAAATGTATAATGCTCATATATTATTGGCCAATAGATGCCTTTGGTTTGTCTCTATGTGGACTCATGCTCTATGGATGCTCTCCGCCATGAATACATGTTCCATTGTGAGCATGGCCCATGGAATATAGCAACCTTAGGTTTTTATTTTTAGGCTTTGGTTGGCGGCTAGTATCCTATGTCGAAAAACGGATCCGAGGAAGAACGATCACTACTGAAGGGGACATCCCCTCACCAAGGGACTCTTTTTGCATCTCAGATGTGGGTTGCGCTCCCTGGACCCTTCTAGTATGCCGGATGCTTTTCTCGTCCAGGTACGGACCCCGATGCAATGGTCCGGTTATGCCGCCGCAAATACCGGAGGTTTACGGACGCGCGTCCTTAAACCTTAACCCTCCTGGCGAGCATAACCTCTATATTAGCCCTAAACATTGTGTTTGAACTAGTAATGAGGTTTCCGTCAGAGAGGTTTATGGACGCACGTCCGTAAACCTACCTCACCCTATGCACCATAGTAGAATATTTTGACATTGTGAAAAAACCAGTAGGTATATTAACCTGTCCAAATTCGTGTTGTCATGAGCCCTGGGTATACATGTAGGTGTCACCTACACCTCTTGATGCCCTGAACCTGTAGGCTTCTTGGTCAACACTGAGTTTCTACATACAGATGTTTACGGACGCGCGTCCGTAAACCTATGGGCTATAGGTTACCAAATCCTTTACGCCTGGCAGTGACCTCTCTACACAGGAAGAGGATTACGGACGCGCGTCCGTAAACCTCTGCCTGTTCAGAGAGGTCACTGCGAACCGTAAAGGCCTTGGTAACCTATAGACCATTTGCCTGTCCAGAGAGGTCACTGCGAACCGTAAAGGCCTTGGTAACCTATAGACCATCTTCCTGTCCAGAGAGGTCACTGCGAACCGTAAAGGCCTTGGTAACCTATAGACCATCTTCCTGTCCAGAGAAGTCACTGCGAACCGTAAAGACCTTGGTAACCTATAGACCATAGGGTTAAGGACGCGCGTCCGTAAACCTATGGTCTATAGGTTACCAAGGTCTTTACGGTTCCCAGTGACCTCTCTGGACAGGAAGATGTGTACGTAAGCGCAAACCTAACCCTATGGTCTATATGTAACCAAAGCCTTTACGCCTGGCAGTGACCTCTCTGGACAGGCATAGGTTTACGGACGAGCGTCCTTAACCTTATGGTCTATAGGTTACCAGAGCATTTACGCATGGCAGTGACCTCCCTGGACATGCATAGGTTTACGGACGCACGGCCGCAAACCCCATGTCTATGTCTGCAATGACAGTGTTGCCACATGGAGTTAATCGGACGCGCGTTCGTATACCATTGTGTTTTTGTTTCCACGCCATGAAAGCCACTATTGCCCGTATTGTGTTTTTCTTGATAATATGTGTTTACGCTATCCATGACATACACTTGGACCTATGCTTAATTGGATATTTTGACATACTCCTAATTTGGCTTTCTTGTAGTGGCCATGGATTCCGACGTCGGTGATAGTGCGTTCGAGTTGTCTTCGGATCCATCAACCTCTGCTAGCGATTTTGAATCTGTCGTGGAACATGGAGCCACAAGTGGTGTTGCCAATGTAGTCGACGACATAGTAACTGGAAGTTCTCGTCCGGACGTTGCTATTGGGTTTGTTGATAGCGCAGAGGATGATTTCCTTCCACCATGTGAGGGTTATTCACGAGAACAGTGGGTTGATCTTGATGTTGTCCTAGTCAATGGCTGTGGCGTTCCCGTGGCTGATGGTGTTTGTAGGAACTCGGATCCTAAGGATTGTATTGATGCATATCCCCTTGGGGAGGAAGATGTTGGGGTGTGCATTTTAAATTCTTTCCACCCATTGGAAGTGCCTCCAGGTTGGAGATTCTCTCTTCGTCGATGGCCGTTGCGAAGTGTTCTTCATGATGGTGTCAGCTTGTGGAATCATTCCCGCCGTTATGGGGAACTACAAGCAGCTTTGTTGGCCACAATGCATCCTAGAAAAGGTGTACGGAAATATGATTCTTGTCGTGTGCCTCGGGAACCCACGCAACGTCGTTGACATCAAACATTGGAAGAAACATCTATTAGGTCCGTAGCAACAAAAGATTGTTGTGCGAAGAAGTGTTGCCAACTATTTCCACGTGACAAAATAAAATCTTTGAGGCAAGAGATGTGGCTTGCGGACTTTCGAATGCGATCCGCAAAGAAACTTGAGGTTCATCGCAACACGCACTTTGATGCCGAAGGTCGTAAGGTGGTGACCTTGGAAAATATAGAAGTGTGTTGCACGGCGTGGTATATTATTCATGCAGTTTCAAAGGCTGATTTTTATAGGTTCCAGAACTACTCGTCCCAAGGACGGCGTTCTCGGTTCCATGGCAATTTTGGCACGAAGAAGCCTAGGGAGGCAACACTCCAAGCGGCTGCAACACTATCAACCATCATTATGCCATTAGCGGATGCGATGCCACACAAGACCAGGACTCTGGCGTCGGGGGAAAAGGTTGTTCAGATGGTTTTGCCAACATGGACAAAATGGAAGAACATACTAATGGATGTTAATGAAGTTGGCGAAAAAGTGGGATGTGGACCAATTTCGTTGTCAAAACTGAGTGTGATCAAGAATCAACAATTCGCGGAATACATTACGAAGAGACCTGGGGACAAGTTTGCTAGGTGTACTGCTTGTGAGAAATACAAAGGCCTTCGAGACGCACATCCAATAGGGACTGAGTCGCACAATAGACATCAACGGAAATACATTGAGCATGTCAACAACCAGGAGGCACACCGTCAAGACTACTATAAGAACCGCGCACTATCGATAATGAGGCCGAACGAGGTTTTGACGATCATTCATGACAAAATGGACCATGCGAAGACTGCGTGCCCATGTTATGCACGGAAAATAAAGGCTACAGATGGATATTTTAAACTCCCAATAGCTGTCACAGGTTCGTTAGTCTTTCACATTATTTTTTACGCACGCACATACACATTTGTACGGGTTACGGATGCACGTCCGCAAATGTGTGTTCATTTTTGTCAATTGTTTGTGGGAAAATCCAATTTGTTTCGCATGGATGATTTCGGAATGTATGTCTCATTTGTATGTTTGAACGTGTTTATCTAAACTCAGGTATGATCGCACATGGCCATGTGGACGTCAAGTATGCACATTATGGCTTGGACTTCTACCCTGGCGATGCCAACCATACAGTAGGGTCTTTTGCAAAACTTCTACGGGATCTTGAGAGGCCACCAACATCATCCTCTCGTGCTCTTTTCGTGGGATGTGGAACAACACCGATTTATGAGGCAGTGCTAGAGGGGAAGGAAGTTTGTCTATCTTCATTGCAAGAACCGCCTGAACAACCTGTTCTTGCCAAACCTTTGCTTCCAACTCTACACGTGCAACTTGACAATTGTACCAAGGACAACAAATGTCGATACGTGTTTTGTTTTTGGTCTTTGCTCGTAGCCAAAGGCATATTCAAGGAAGTTTTCCTGTCTTTTTTGATGGTTGGCCATACGCACGATGACATTGATGCTTCATTTGGACGTTGGAGTATGAAGTTGCACGAGGAGGATTTTCCAACAATTCCTCTTCTAATGAAATCGTACATGGATTTGGATAATGTGCCAGTCATTCCGCATTTGATTGAAGAAGTGCCCGATTTCAAAACTTTTATCAAACCATTCATTCTTAAAGGAGGTGACCGATTGGTAGGCCATACCAAGGCTCAACAATTCCGATTCTATATGCGTGATGACGGTCTGCCGGCCATGCAGTTCAAGGCTTTGTGCACTTCACCGAATTGGGGTCCAGAGGAAGGGATACTCGTATGGCGCCATGTGAGCCCAAATTGATGCCCACATGTGTTGTTAACACTTGTAAAACATTACAAGTAGTGTTTTGTTGATTTATGATTATTCACAAAAATATAAAAAGAGTGAAGCTTGAAGAAAGCTAAGTTTGAAGCATTAGGCTTGTGTGGAGTGGACTTAAGTAGTATGAGGACATACCTTGGTAAAGTGTGGTAGGTAGAAAGCCAAGGTTAGTTAAATGTTTGAATTATGATCTTTGTTGATCATTTGAGGGAGGAAGGCTTAGGAGATAAGATGAGAGCCTACAAAGTAGGAGGAGATTTCGAAGGCTTATCGAGAGCCTTGTGAATGGAATGAGTCCCTACTTAGAAGGAGAAGGTTAAGGGGTTGTGATTGGAGGCTCTAATCCTCTCACCCTATCCTTACCTCATGCCCTCTCTCCCTCTCAACTCACTATATAATCCCTCATTCTTCCCTCACTCATCCTCTCTTTCCTTCGTGCTCCTTAAGCACCCCACGGGTTATAAGTGTGGGTGTGTGGGAAGCAAGATAGGAGCACATGTGTGTGCTTAGTTTTTAGGAGAAGAGCCAAGGCTATTTAGCCTTGAAGAGGGATTGACCTCTTGTTAGAAGTAGATTGGGTTTAAGGAATTTGGAGTTTGATTGTAAACTTCAACTTGTTGCATTGAGATTCATATTGAAGTGAGAGAGCTCAAACTTGTTTAAACTTGTGGCATTTAGAGTGACTAGATTGTACTAGGTGCATTACTTGTAGTGTTTTATTAGTTATGAACTTGAGCAAAACTTTATAGTGAGAGATTTGTCAATTATGGATGATCAGAGTGTTCAATGGGTATGAAAATTTGAGGGATTGTTTATTATAAAGTATGGGAGTTGTGGTAAAAATTTGAGAACTTCAGTCATTGGGATGAAAGAGTTATTAAAAGTTGAAGGGGAGGGTGTCTAGGAACAAAGCAACAAGGTTTGAAAATATGTATCTCTTAGAGGGTTATAGATATGGATACCAAAATTTGATTCTACCTTTTGAACTTATATATCTATTTTGTGTCAAAATTTTAGATTGATTGGACGTAGGAGTTGGAAGTTATTAGAGTTTTAATGACCGGATGCTTTATCACAGCATTTATACTAAGTAGTTAGAGTTAGAATTTCATGCATAACTTTTGCATATGAACTCTGTTTGTGCCAAAATTTGGTGTGGAGATTTTTGATAAGGTACTTAACAAGTGTACCAAATTTCACTTGAAGAACATAAGTTGGGTGGGAGTTATACTATTCTGAAGTTTAGTAGGAAGACATTGATAGAGATTTACATCAAGAAGAACTTAGAGAAGGAAGGGCAAGGATAAGTATATAAATATTGTTTAATACTTGTATTTAAAGCCTATGTGCTCATGGAATCCACAAGCGAAGTGTCATGTACCAATACGGAATCAACCACGATGACATGTGATAGCACGGAATCAATAAGCGAGAACTCATGTAGTAGTCTGGGGTCGACGGCAATGACTCGATTCACAAGAGGGATATCTTTGAAGGCATGCGTGGCCAAAGCGGCCGGGTGGACATTAGAAAAGGCTAAGGATATAACTTTGCCCGACATTAAGGAATGTAAAACTACATAGTGTGGTGTTAATCAAGTTGTGTATATTCCAAGGGTAGATTGGAATTATATATTGGGTTACAAAGAGAGAAGTCTCTACATGTCATTATAAACTTTTCCACTCGGGCTAGGACGAAATCGAAGGGTGGAGGATTTTTGGTGACACGCCAAGACGAAGATGGCAAATGTATGCTACCCGATGGGGAGCCAAAGCCTTGCACACCTATCCCCATGAGGAATGGACCGGAAATCATCAAAGGTATATCCGGATTCATTTAGTACTGGAAAGAATTGTGTGAGGAAGACATTACAAGACGCATTCGGGATACCCACGAACCATTGATTGCGTATTGGGATCGCATTCGCTCGGCATTGCTGGCACCTGATGTCGATACATGTCCATATTTGACACAAGGATTTTGGCCAGAAAGCCGAGTGACAATCGTGGAGTCTGAGGCCATGTTCTTCAGCAATGGAGACGTCCGTGAAGAGTTCGATGCGGACGACCATTACGTTGGCCCTGCTCGTAATCGTCCGGCTCCATCATTTCGTGTGGCTGTTGATTGCTACGAAGGTTACATGGTCCTCGTACGAGCAGGAGATGAGGAGCACCCTAAACCGATTTGGTTGGTGAAAGCATTGTCGTCACCGAATTTTGTCCCAACTAGCCCCAATTTTCGTCAAATTGAGGTGGAATATTGCCGTCCAAGCACCAAAGATCAAAATGTGCTTCGCACATATTTAGGTTGGGACACCAAAAAGGGTTTGAAGTGGACAATGGACTCGGCGTACGAACCAGTTTGGATAAACACGGATACCATACTTTGTGCTTGGAAGCCACGCAAAGGTTCCAAATCGGAGACAATGACCATCCCGCAAAAACATATAGAATTTGCTAAAGACAACTTGGCACGTATTGCTGCCGCAAAAAACAATGTCCAAATTGGAAATGAAGCTGAAGATGAAGATGGGGAATGATAGTGACGCAAGTCAGGACCAAAGTAGTTTGAAATATGTATTCGCCTTTTCATGAAATATATGACATTGGGGTATGATACCATATTAGACACACTTTATAGAAATTTTATAGATTACAATTATATTGCATGATTGTATTAGTTTACGGATGTGGAAACCAACTTCCCATGCGCTATCAAATGTTTTTTATATGTTTTTGTTACGGATGTGGAATCCAAATTATATATTCCAGATGCTAATTTGCAAACTCTCATGAACAATGTCAAATTATTTTAAGTATTGGTAGGTTTGGGATGTGCCGTCCAATTCAATAAGACATTTATGTTTGGGATGCGCATCCAAGAGTCTATAGTGATAAAAACAAATGGCTATTTATGGAATCAATAATTTTGTTCGCCACAAAACTGACAAGAAAAAATGTTTTTGAATTTTTGTTATTGAAATATCATGTTTGATGTAGTTTTGATTATCATTATATAATTACTATATTTAGAAACATACATATTCATTGCATATGGATTTCCAAAACATTATGTTGTCATTGTTCCCTATGTTCCCGATGTTCCCTACGTTCACAATATTCGCATCCGAAACTATGGGTCAAATTTATTTTGAGACTTCCCAAAGTCTCCGATTAACGAATATAGTGTTCAATTGCTTATTTACTCAATGGAAGTGAACATATATATTGGATTTTGGACCTTGAAGATGAAGTGCACTCAATATGGGATTTGTGGTCAAGCGGCCTTCAAGAATGCAAGGGCAATGTTTTTTTCGAAGTTGGGCGGGGCGGGCAGCAGGTTTCAGTCGGGTTCAGAAATTTCGCTAGAGGCCTGCCCCGGCCCGATTCTGACACCCCCCATAGTTCGTAGGGGGGTACTTAATGTCTGCCGTCCTTATCTGCACCCAACATCAAATTTCCACTAACATTCATCCACAACATCCGTTAGTTTTTCCATTGTAACCCCTTTACATCCAATATTTATCATCCATTTGTCATCCACACCCCAGCTTTGAAATGATTGTCCTCAAAATAAACCATAAGTTATTACTTTTGTAGGAACTCCTTTTAAGACCTCGACCCATATCATACCTATATCTTCTTCTTCTTCTTCTTCTTTCACGTATTTATGTATAGTCTAAGCATATTTGGTGCCTCACTATCCCAAATAAATTAAATAAATTGAAACATCAGGCATTCCGACGTGAATTTGAGCCCGTTGGCCCTACCCTTGCTCAAGAATCCTCTTGGTGAAGGATGGGGTTTACTGCTTACCTTGCGGTGGGTGGGCTCTTGGCTTCCTACCTACCTACCTACCTGCATGCCTTATTCCGTCGAGTAGAGAGAAGATTTCACAGCAGGAATCGAACCGCCAACCTCTCCATTCGGAAACGGGTACCTCTCCGCTATCACCCGGTAGTTTAAGGCCATCTCGGACCACTTACTATCCCAATAAATAACCCCCTCTTATGCACTCCCATATGGTTCCACAAGCCTCAAAGGGCGCACCCTCTAGGATATAATACTACATATCTATTCTACAATAGCTTTGACCGGTGCCAAATATTGGCTTGGAAATATAAACTTATTTTGTGCCCAGAGTAACAAAAGGAAAGTAAAATAGTGAGGCCTTGGTTACAAAGGGGACAATAAAACATGAGCCGATCCAACATGAAATTGTTATGCATGCACAAATGGATTAGTAAAAATATGTAATCATAAGATTTTACTATAATGTTTTTTCCCTGACAAAAATAAGAAAGTAATCAGATAAGAATAGAAATCATAGTAGATATTTTATGTTCTAAGTTTGATTTTTGTTTTCATAACATTATTCAGATCCATAACAATGTTTTGTGGGATTGACAATATTATACAAAATATTCCTGGATATACCCCACATCCAGTCTGAATGTGGGGAATATTTCATGGAATACTATCAGTCTCACATAACATTGTTATGGATCTGAATAATGTTAAGTTGTAATAGATAATAGTCAAAAACAATTTAAATACGATTTTATAAGTTATTATAGTTTAGGTCATCATTTTTGAAAGTAGATGACTCACCTAGCATGTGTTAGGGCCACTTCACACACGAGATTGAGGGCCCATGACCATTACATTTCCAACACTCTCATTGGTGGAAAAGGTGGAGCTGGTCCAAGTTCGCTTCACACTACGCTTGAGGGACCAACGAAGTATACATGTGATTGCAAGATGGATGTAAACGTCTACATGGATCCCTACATGGCATCGAATGGATGATGTTTCATGGTCACTTGGACTATTTCCAAAAACCACCTCGTGGAGGTAGGCCTAACACAAAACCGGGAGACCATGGCACTCTGAACGCTCACAACCGTTGATTTATTCTAGTTTATCATATGTGAGGACCCGCGTGAATAGAAATTCATTGAAATAGCATTTGGTTGAGGGCCTGGTCACATGTGACTTCACACTCCACTTAGGGTTTGTGACCACACGACATGATTTTGGAGGTGTGTTGGGAGGGCCTTTGGACACTTTCTTTTGGGCTCTCACAATCTCATGGTCACGGCTCTTGGCTCGTGTGTGAAGTGGCCCTCAGTTATCAGACTCTAAGTTCTTCACTATATTATTCCATATTTCTTACACGTGAACTGAAGTATTGGTCACACCTCTTAATCATTTACAAAACCTCTAAGCATGGATGCAAATAACTGTATAATGTCTAGAAATGTAGACCATAACATTATTCATATTCATAACAGTGTTATCTAGGACTGACAATATTCAACAGAATATTCTCACATTTGAATTGGATTTGGAAAATATTTGGGAATATTTTGTGGAATATTGTCAATCCCATATAACACTATTGTGGATTTGTATAATGTTATGACCATGCATTTCAAACTTACACTTGTCTCAACCCTGCTGCGGATCCAATCTCTATAATGTCATGCACACATTTGTTTTGTTGGCGGTGCTCTCACTTGCAATTCCATTACACGTTGGGTTCCAAACAATTTGAGGTTGTTTGTTTGGATCTCTGTGCCTATGACAAGTGATATTTGTAATTCTCAAAAACTTTCATATTGAAATTTCCATCATATTATATCATTCTTAATTTTTGTAAGTTTGCTACATATTGTCATGCAGCGAATAAAATTGAAGGGCTATACCCCTTATTTTGGGGTGCAGCCCTTCACTTTCCCTTCAACAGCTGGGCCAACCCTTCAAAAGGGACCGGCAAAAATTCCAGGAAACCTTCAAAGGGAAGGGCAGAAATTCCAGGAAACCTTCAAAGGGAAGGGCATTTTTAAAACAACCGGTCCCTTGGGCCTTCATACCCTCGGGAGATCCGGCTAGCTCATTTCCCTGGAGGCTCCGGCTTGTGGCTGATGCAGTCTTGCAGATACACTCATACCCTTGGGAGAACCGTAGATACCCTCCCACACCCGGTGAGAACTACAGGCCGCTCTTATCCTTGGGGCTTGGGCGACGGGAGAATGTTTTTCGACACAAAATTGCTTTTGTTATGTGAGCTCTATACATGAAATAAATATATGTTCTAATCATATTTCTTTTCGGATTTTGTTCCATGTAAATTACATCTCACTTCAATTTACAATATAACCTAAGATTCAAACATTACATTGTGCATTTTTGAAAAAAAAAAATTGTAAATATGTGAAGGGCAATTTTTGAAGTAACCCTTCATTTTGAAAGGCAAAATTTTAAGTAACCCTTCCCCATGAAATACGAGTAACCCTTCAAATTTTCTCGCTGACTGTC
This sequence comes from Polytrichum formosum, assembly GCA_964035585.1. Taxonomy (NCBI): domain Eukaryota; kingdom Viridiplantae; phylum Streptophyta; class Polytrichopsida; order Polytrichales; family Polytrichaceae; genus Polytrichum; species Polytrichum formosum. The sequence goes on along the minus strand of OZ037941.1, from coordinate 18,447,622 downwards.
ATGCACTACTTTACTTTTTCTTTTTCTTTTTGAGACAGAAGGCCGACAGGCCAACGCCAAAGCAGAGGAGGTAGTTGACCACCTGGCAAGTTTTCCGTAAGGTAGAGAGGAGATTTCACAGCCGGGATTTGAACCGCCAACCTCTTCCTTGTCATGCACTACTTTACAACCTGTCCAGGGTTTGGCTGCTTGTTTTGTGCCATTGCACGTCCCACACATAATAAGTGCTCTTTGACGACACCTAAAATCCTTGCCCCTTGGCTTTCGAGGAGTTGGGCAAGATACAAATTTTTGCCTTGCCTTGCCCACGGTCCACCGATTGAAAAAGTAGGCGCTAAGCTACCCCTACCCTATGCCCACATGGACATGGACACGAGATAATGAACGGACATCGCATATCAATGTAATAAAAATATGGTGGCGTTTCTTTTCTTTTCTTTTCTTGGTGACACAAAATTAACTATTTGATCAATACATTTGTTACCCACAAAATAAAAATAAAAAGTGAAGTTCCTACTTTTAAAATAATTTGGTATCGGATATTGTACTATGTGAAAGACTCATGCTTAGAATTCAGAATGTCCAACTAGTTGGCTCACCCTCAAATAAGTTCTTGTATGAAATTCATTATTCAATACATTGATTATCTTATTTACCGAGTGTGGTACTAATTCCAAAACACACTATTTTTCCAAGTCTTAAAATTAGTGAGGGTTGAACTTTTTTACTGAGTGATATAAGTACATGCTCATTTACCCCCCCCCCCCTTGACCATATAATTCAAGAAAATTAGCGCATGCTCTAAGGCGTTTGTAAAATGATTAAAAAATAAAAATAAATGCAAAGACATGTTTGCTAACATAACATTAGTTCAACCCTATGGTTAAGTTATGTTTTTATATTTAGCATCTAGAGGGGCCTCCACTATGTTACTCCTATGGGAAGAAACTTAGATAATAGGATGAAACCGATGCAAGTATGAATAACATGAATACTGTGAAAAGTATTGACACTTTCAATGAAATTTACTGCCGGAATGCTTAGTGTCGGTACATCAAATGTATAGTGTTAGGATGAACAATGTTTCCTACATCCTCTAAAACCCTAGATCTTATGGTGACATTAGTTTCATAACGTAGAGAAATTTAGTATCACCTTCACTAATTTCTGACATGCATGACTAACCCACCCTCACTAAATGAGATAATTAGCGTAGTAACAAGTGACCGGTAATTAAGTTGACTCTAACTTTACTGTGCACATTTTCCATGAGGGCCAAGACCTTTTCACAGTACAACAGTTACATAGTTGTTGGATCACGTCAAATTCAGCTCTATAAATTATCAGCTCTCTCTCTATATATATATATCATGAGAAGATTCCATTAAACTGTGAGTGCACGGGGGATGGGGGGCACTCTCATGCCCCGATCACACCAAACTTTCCGTCCAGTTCTGGCCATGAAATTGTTGGGGATTATGTTGAGAATTAGATGTTGGCCCACCACTTTTCACATTATTACAAACGGAGATGCCGACGGATGGTGTCAGAACTGGCCGGTGTGATCAGCCCCTCACTACGTGAGAGTTGGAACCAAGTTTGTGGGGGGTCTCCTTATTAAAACCCCATATGAGACCTATGGCAGTAACCCGGGTTACCACTGTAACGCGGGTGTGCACGGATTGCGATAGCTATCTCAAAATTGGTCAAAACCTGAAGAAAAGGGGCTCAAATTGTTGGGCTCGTCAAGCTCTATTCGCCCTTAGAACAACAACAATTTTTGAGACTTCAGTTTTTGAGACTCCTCCGTACTAGAAGAGGGCAAACTTTGACCATTGTGACATTGCTAGCAAACACAAGAGCAAACACACACACAAGAGCAAACACACACACAAGCCCCAAAAGACACAATGATGAACCCCGTCCCACATCCATGTTGTTGAGATTGCACTATTCGCAAAGTGCAAACCCAATGTTGGTCCTATTTTGGGCACCCTCCAGGAAATTTATTACTATTATTTTAAAAGCATTCACCCACTTTTTTAATTTGGTAGCCTGCCCTCCAGAAAATTAATTAATTAATTGCGTTCACGCACTTCATAAATTTGGTAACCCGGGTTACCGCCATAGGTCTCAAATATAAATCATGGGCCGCAAAATAGTCTCATGTACTATATGGGAATTTTCAACTCTTAGAGTACATTGCCTATGTTGTGTATTATACAAGATTCAAACGATTGGGAACAAAAACATGCAAATTTTCTCTTCTATATATGCACTTAATTCACAAGTTTTATTCATATAGTTATTGAAGTATGACATGGAACTAGGATGACATCTATAATTTGCTCCATGGATGATCACATGTGAACTGTTAGGTGGTTTATTGAGGTATGTTAGAATGGACTAAACTCCTAAGCTTGTGAGAGACCTTGGGGGGCATAGGCTGGGGCGAACCAACCGTATATTGGTACCTTACCAGGGAGGGCAAACGGCTGGGGATTCGTGGCACTCACTTAAAATCATCCATCCTAGATATCGTGGATGAAGTGGCTTCAATAAAAAAAAAAGCCCCCCTATGGGGTTGAGGGCCGATTCATTCGAATGTGACATCACTAGACATCCGGTAAGGTACCAATGTACGGGTTGGTTCGCCCTGGCCGGGGGCATAAGGGTACACTTACCTCTCCTTGCAAAATTGTACTCCCCTAATATGTAATTTCTCAAAACTAGGTGGAACACCACCTATTCCATGATAATGTATACTTATATAACCAACTTGTCATTAAATATCCTTTTGTACACACATGGTATTCTCGGTGTGCCACCCCCCCCCCCTTGCACGTTGGTGGTCTAACCCTCCAAACATCGATAATACTTTGTTTATTACCATTGACATGCATTACTTAGTTGATGAATTGTGTCAGCTACATTGACTTCATATTCAATATGAAGCATTGGGATTCCGGTATCCCGAAGGTTTTATTCTCGAATATAATGCGGTGCCCATGAATACGCTGGAATGTTATGGAGATCCAAAACAATTATTAGCATTAAAAAGCACAAGTTCCACTTTTTTCATAATTTTGTTGAAATCGCCATTAAAGTACTAAAAAAGTTCTTAGAAACCGGATGCAATTGCCGAATTCTGGATGCATGTGGTACATCATGATTTTGGATCAACGAATATACAAATGTATTCTCACCTATAATTTGGCTTCACCACTTCAATGATTGTGAGTCACCAGTTCTTCAGACTTGTAATTTTACAATGAAGTAAGATAGTTTAAAAAACCACTGCTTGAGCGCGGCCCTTGGAATTCAACCATGACCGCCTCTCATTACTGCCTGCCTGCCCGAACAAGACAACAAACCCTGGATTCATGGCTTCAGCCTCAAATTGATCCAATCAGTGCCCGGGAAGTTTTTGGGCATAGTCGGTCAAGATCCTAGTGATTCTAAATCCAGCCGGTTACATGTTGACATCTTCCGGTTTTGCTTCATTCATTGGAGGTATATTCTATAGATTCCTCTCAAATGATCGGTAATTCTCCTGAAGTCTCCAACTTCAACCGGTTATTTCTCGAACTCAACCGGTTCATCTGTAACTAACCGCCGGTTCTTCCCAGACTATGGATCCAATGACTGCGAACCAAGTCCAAAGACCAAGAGCTCAATCATGACTCTCCTCCTCACAGTAACATAACATAAAGGTCTTAATGTAAGTTAAGCCTGCAATCTGTGGTGTTTCCACATGTCAAGTGGATTCAAGCTGACTCGCAATCATTCTCCACGTTTACCGTGACTCACTGCCGACCTCTGTAACTGTAAGTGCTAATTTAAGTAGTAGATCATTGGCAGCATTTCAGAGAGCACACGAGTTGAATCAGGGCCACTTCACACACGAGACTGAGAGCCCGTGACCATACCACTTCAAGCACTCTCAGTCGTGGAAAAGGCGGAGCCGGGCCAAGTTCGCTTCACACTACGCTTGAGGGACCAATCGAGTATAAGGTAGAGGGTGCTTAAACCAACACTTTAAGCCATTGCGGGTACACGTGGCCATGTCACGGTAAAAAAAAATAGTAGATCATATTAGCATTTCGACCCAAAATAGTCTCAAAGCAAAAAAAATAAAATTTAATGGAAGTATAATATTTTATGAATTGTCAAAGTCAAAACTAGTATCTTCTTAATTCCATTAGCTAGGCCGGGCAAGTAAAGTGAGTGAGGAACCCGAGGACCAGCTCATTTATTATGTAATCTCAACCTTTACCAAATCTATACAATCCACCCTCTATAAATGTTAGGCTTTGGAGTAAAAATTTCCTAACATTTATAGTGAGTTAACATTGTAATAGTTATAAAGGGAGCTTTTTGAATGCTTAACAAATATAAATTCATTACAATTATGGAGGGAGAGTTTTGCAAAATTATCATATATAATATGTGTATCAAATCAATCTTTTATTTTTATGAAACAAAATAAGAATCAATAGTCCTTTGGACTGATTCTGAAGCATTTACAATCTTCAAATGCTTTTCAAATTCCAACAACATGCTAGCTGACTTTGTAGTGTCATTGGACCGTTGCTCCATGTATGTTTGGAGAGTCAGTACACATGATTGGACCTCACTAAACTTAACAACTGGTTTAACCTCTATTTGCTCTTCGCCTTCTTCATCTGAAATGGGAGAATTTGAATCATCACATCCTATCACATCCCACACCTCATCCTATGTGATCTCCATTGAATTGTTGAGATCAAAATCGAACTCGTAGGCTACATACTCACTAGCTTCCATATTTGAAACTTGGATGTCACTAGTAATCAATGAAAGTTTCTCAAGCAGGGTTGTTAACTCTTGCAATTCCTCGGCATGGCTCCAAATTGTCCTCACATTCAAATCAGGTAGAATAAGAAGTCCAGTATGCCTCCAACAGTGATATATGGTTGAAGAAGTAACTTTCACCCTCCAAGCACATTCCAACATCTTCACAACTTGATAAACATCAATCTCAGGGTCCTCATTGTTCATGAAGCAATCCAGCATGTGCTCAACAAGCATTTTGCGATATTGTGCTTTGAATGAGTTAATCACACCTGCATCCATGGGTTGTAGGTAGCTAGTGGTGTTTGGAGGTAGGAACTCCACAATGACAATGTGTAATTGAGATTCAATAGCACTGCACTGATGCCCTCAAAAATCATCCACCAACAATAAAACCTTGTCCTTTCCTGCAAGGCGCATTCTCCTCTCAAAATCCAATAAGAACTTTTGAAACAATATAGTGGTCATCTAAGCTTTGCTATTGGAATTCCAAAGAATGCCAAGGTTATCTAGATTTGAGATATTCCTCCTTGTAAATGCACGAGGACGAGCATACTTATGAATAACAAATGGAGGAAGTTTAGTGCTACCATCGGCATTTGTTGTCAAAGCAATTGTAATTCTTTCTTTCTCCAACTTCTTCCCAGACAATCGCTTTGTGGCAAACGTACGGTTTGGTTCTAACCTGCACATAATTAGCACAACACATTCACTTGCAACTCTTTCATTAACCTAACCACTAAACAAGTCTTGTAACTGTATTTTGCAACCTTTTACATTCAATAGTCTACAAGTGACAAAATAAAAGATGCAAAGCGAAACAATGATTCAAACCTGTAAAATAATCCAGTTTCATCCATGTTGAATACATCGCTAGGGTTGTAGGTTGCAATCTTGTCTTTGATCTCTTGAATTCTAACCTTTGTTTCTTTTGCATTATCTGCAGAGGTTGCTTCACCATGACGCACGAAACCCTTGATTCCATGGCGCTTCTTGAACCCGACTACCATCCCTTTGAGAAGTGATGCTCTTTGCTCCCTGGTGCTCTAGGAAGATGAGCATAAAATCTCTTTGCAATGCTACAGAGAACATCATCTGAAATAGTTGTTGATTCCTCTTCCATAAGAGAGAACCAAGCAAATGTAGCCCGCTCAACTGCAGGTGAGAGAACCTTGCATGCTCTCATTGAATTAGGTTTATCAGTAACCCTACCCAAATACAAAGCTTTGTTTTTCAAAAGCCTTGAAATTGTCATCTCACTCACAAATGTATTAAACTTCTCATTTGCCCAAAGTGTGAGAGACCGATTTGAAATAGGAGCACTTGCATGATACATGATAATCTCTCTCCTTTGAGCATTTGTAAACTGGCCTCCCATCTTAACACCCTAACACCCTAAACACACAATGAAAATGAAACCTATTTGTGCTAAACTTAACAAAGACTCTTTGCCTCCATTACTTAACCTGACATGTATCCTCACTCTCACTCCACAGTCCAACAGTCCAACGCTCAAGTTGCTCAGACGTTCCAATCCAAACCCTCACAACCTCAAGACCTTCTGAACCCTCATACAATACCCTCCACAATATAGTCCAGATGAATAATTTGATCACAAAAGTTAAATTTGGTGGCTTTTTCCACTTTGAAAGGTTGTGAGTCAATGTAATGGATGTCATCACACAATATTGGATGTATTTCGTAGGTTAACATTTATAAGTGACAAATTAACAAAGAGGGGAGTAAGTTATTGTTAACATTTAACATAGTTAACATTATAGTTAGCAATATGAGGGGAGTACGATTTTGTTAACAAATATAATGAGTTAACATTTATAAGTGTAACATTTATCGAGGGTGGACTGTACTAGGCCCGAGCTTGATGCTCTCAATAAACCCCACCATGCAAGGCCTTAAACCAACCCATGTCTAATCATGAGCCAAGCCTAGTGATGGAATAAATAGTGTTGGAATCATACCCATTTTAGAATCCGAGATTAGCAACTCAACCTAGTGTAAAGGCCGTTAATAATAATGCCCAACCCTAGTACCTACTGCATGGGGTGGTGTGCCATTGTTGCCAAAACCGTCACTTTGCGGGCCCGGCCATAGAATTAGCATGAGTGACGGTTCAAGATAGGTAGATGTTGGTGATTAGGAGGCGGTATAGGTGTTGGTTTAGGATGGGGTAACGGAATTAGCTGCCTCTACCTTATATTATGTGAATGCAAGATGGATGTAAAGTCTTCATGGATTCGTACATGTCATGAAATGGATCATGTTTCTTGGTCACTTGGATTGTTTTCAAAAGCCACCTCTTGGAGGTAGGCCTAACAAAAAACCGGGAGACCATGGCACTCCGAACGCTCACAACCGTTGATTTATACTATTTTATCATGTGTGAGGACCTGCATGAATATAAATCCAGTGAAATAGCATTTGATTGAGGGCCTAGTCTCATATGACTTCACACTACACCCGAGGGTCCGTGACCACACTACATGATTTTGGAGGTGTGTTGGGAGGGCCTTTGGACACTTTCTTTTGAGCTCTCACAATTTTATGGTCACGGCTCTTGGCTTGTGTGTGAAGTGGCCCTAAGGCCGTCCTAAGACACCTCCAAAATCATGTAGTGTGGTCACAAACCCTCAAGAGTATGTGAAGTCATATGTGACCAAGCCCTCAATCAAATGATGTTTCAATGGATTTTTATTCATGTGGGTCCTCGCACATGAAAAAAATATAATAAATCAACGGTTGCAGACCTTGGATAGTTGGCCAACTAGCATCACCTAGCTAAATTTTTCGGGCCCCTATTTGTCACTTAGCTTTAGCTAGCTAGGTTCACCGAACCTAGGATTCTTACTTAGCTTTAGCTAGCTAAATTTTCCGGAACTCTCATTTTCACTTAGCTTCGACTAGGTCAAAAGTTGTGTGACATGCATATTCATTCTAAACCAGAGAAAAATCCATTCAAACGAAACCAAACAATATATATTTGGTTGTATTGCTCTCGGTTGCCTCTCTATTTTCATGTTGTTGCACAAGGAAATTTAAAAGTTTTAAATCCACACGTATACATTGGTTTCCTCACTTTCAATTGGCACTGGTGCTACATCGCTCATTATATACAAGTGAGCCCAGCCATGAGCTTGACTAATCTACCTAGAAGATTGTTCCTAATTATGAGCTTGACTAACTAATCTAGAAGATTGTTCCTAATTAAATGCCCACTTAGGTTGAGCGGCTAACACTAATGATCTTACTAGATTCTCCTATGTGACTATTAGAAACAGTGAAGACAGTGCCATGTGTATTGAGATTTCTACACAAACATCTCAATGTAAAAATTGAGAGTTTCCAAAAGAGTTAGCTTGGAAATGGCCTACAGAAAATTGATTGCAAATACCATAATTGAAACCTAAATTGTAGCCTTGGACAGCTAATTAAATGGGTGTCAAGTTGGACAACAAGGTTTTTGCTATATGGGATCCGCCCTAATATTAAAAAAATAATGTATGTTTTAGATTCCAGCTAGCTATTAGCTAGCTTTAGCTAGCTACCTTTCCTCGCCGGGATTATGGCACTTAGTTTTAGCTAGCTATTCTTTTGAGGCATCAAATTCCTACGTAGCTTTAGCTAGTTGGAGCTTTTAGCTAACTAAATAGCTGGCCACTTAGTTAGCTGGCCACTTAGTTAGCTGTCCAAGGTCTGAACGGTTGCGAGTGTTGGGAGTGCCATGTTCTCCCAATTTTGTGTCAGGCCTACCTCCAAGGGATGGTTTTTGAAAACAATTCAAGTGACCATGAAACATGATCCTTTTCATGTCATTGTAAGAATCCATGTAGACTTTACATCCATCTTGCACTGACATACGATTTGGGCGAACCAACCCATACACTCGTTCCTTGTTGGATGCCTAAACCCTTGCCTCCAAGGATCCAGTATACGGGTTGTTTCGCCCCAGCCACTCACATACTCCATTGGTCCCTCAAGCCTAGTGTGAAGCGAACTTGGACCGGGCTCCACCTTTTCCACCACGAGAGTGCTTGAAGTGTAATGGACACGGGCCCTCAGTCTTGTGTGTGAAGTGGCCCTAAGTTCTTAGTGACACGACTACACTATTTTCTCTAATTAATGTGGGTTACCATTCAAAGTTACGTGTTGCTATTACTTTATTTATTTATTGAGAGTATCATTTTTTACCTAAATAACATAAGTACACTAAATATGATATTTAGGGTCATATGGTATTCTATGTCACTATGGTTACTTTTTAGATGACACTTCTTATCAATAAGTGAACAAATATTGTCATGGATGAGTTCATCCATTGCTCAAAACCCTACCTTTCTCTTGTCAGCAACTTGTGATGAAATATTGCCATGGATGATTGGAATTTGGATGAAAAATCACTTGGTAAGTGACAGTAATTGCAACACTATAAATCTATAATCCCCCCAAAAATTACAAGGAGTGACAAATAATCTTGGGTTAACATTTAGTGTTGGTGACACTATACCGTGGTTTATGATTAGTATTGAGCAAGACAATTAGAATTGGTTACACTAAATGTCATATTTAGTGTAGTAGTTAGTATGCACACCAAAGAATATGATATAACCTAGTTGGTAAGAAACGATAATGTCTGTAGAAAGTTATAGCAACACGTAACACCGAATGATAACCGACACTAATTAGCAAAACAGTGTAGAGTCTAGACTCTAGACCTCCTGCTCTCGCCAGCTGGGAACTTTTAAAGAGATTGTTGACTTCTTATTGATTGCAGATGTCCACTCCACTAATTACTTATAATAACCTGAGTCTGAGGTTGCAGACGAAATCTCGCGGGAATAAGAATCTCTATATAAGTTAGAGCCAGTGAGCCATGGCACATGATGAATGATGTGACACTTGTGAATCGGAAAGCTAAACATACATTGAATTTGAAAGATTTTTCAATAATCAAAGCGGAGGTCCTTTAAAATGCATTATTACACTGGGATGCGGGATTTGAAGCCAGCCACATAACCCTTTGTTGGTGTCGTCGTTTTGTGAGTTCAGGTTCGACTTGGTGGAGATCAGGAGGTGTGCGGTCAACTTTCCGTCAACTTTGCAGATTGATTGCAGTCTCCGAGTCTCTGGAACTTCTGGAATCTCCATCATATCGGAGCTTCTGAATCCTGACTCCCATTTGGTATGCGTGAAAGCAAATTGCAGATCTATTCATGCACTCTGTTGATCATCAGCTAGTGATCATTTAGTTTGTTTCCGGTGTCTGTGGAAATGCGCTTGTTCTATCAACACGTGGGGAAACTGGAGAAACTGATGCTATAACATGCTTGATGTTCTTGCAGTGTGTCGATGACTGCCATTCCTGTGAAAAGAAAATCATGGAATCTGTAACGAGGCCCTGAGGCTCTAGTCAAGTGATTATAGTAGGATATTGATCACACTCGGGAGTTTTAATGTTGGAGAGGATGAAAATCCAAGGGGTGTATTTTGTCGAGGGCGACGACTTGCACAGAAGTCACCTGCAAGCAAACGGAGGTGATTGCTCTTTTCTTGTTATCCAATTCATGTTCAAGTCGACGAGGATGGCGTTGGTTGTGTGTCGATTGCGTGTGCTTATGGAGGAAAAATTGACCTTGTCAAGGATTCATCTCAAGGATTTACAACTCCTTTTCAGATCTAAGTTGATACTTTGTTTTCTCTCTTCCTTGGTGAAGAATTAGCGAGAGGATGTTTCTTCCTGATGAAACTTGAATTGAAAGAGAGATTTCGGATGCATCAGAGAAACGAGAGTTTAAAATCGCTTGCGAAGTCAAGATAGATCTCCACCTGCTCTCGGAGTTTTTTGCGCCCTCTATATACCCTGTGAAGATCTCAACGGATTCATAGATGCAAAGAATAACATTTAGTATCCCCTTGGTTTTGGGTTTAAGGTTGTTGATTGCCAATGTACACCACGGAAAGTTGCAACAGGGTACTCGCAGAAGTAGACCCCAAATTATGACCCTTCTCTGGAGGAATAAAAACCAAAAATCTTGAGCCCCGGTACATTGCAATGCATTCGAATAAAATTTCATCTAGACATCCACAGCACATTTGCAGAGGTGCTCGGCAAAAATTTCCATTGAACTTTGATTTTTTTCCTCAACTTTTCTAGAGTTCACGCCTTTGGTTTGTGTATTCTAGACACTTTTGTATTTGCATAAACTGCGGTATGTGAACTGGTGCACCCAGTTTAGTTTTCATTTTATGGCATTACCCCTGCAGTACAGATCAGGTATAACTAATTCCCGTAATTCCAAGTAGCGAACACCTTTAGTACTGGTTATCCCATCACACATGATACAATATTGTTTTCAATGAAGCACTTAATTTTTCAGTGGATCTACAGGAACGAAATGGTGATCTGCTGTTAGGCTCTGGATCAGAATTAGTTTGACGCCCCAATGGAAAGAGGGTGCAGTTACCCGCAGCGTGGCGGTTGGGCATGGTTTCTCATGGTAGCCCTAGTGCCAGGCCTGCTCCTCTGTCTTGCTGTGGCCTTGTATGTCCCCTGGTATGGCTTTGTTCGCTTCGACAGCTTGCTGCACTCGGGAGATCAACAATGGATGGAATTAGCAGACTTGGCGAGGCTGCAAAATCAAGGAGATTCTTGTGCCGGGCGTTATATATACATCTACGACCTGCCCCCACAATTCAACACTGACCTTGTCAAGAACTGTTCAGGTGAAGAATCTTCGACACTGCTCATTTACTGGGTTTCATCTTGAATTGTAAATTAAACCGTTTTTATTTTTCTCTTACCCTTTCTGGGAGCTTTACAACTACGTGTAGTGGTCCAAGCTGTTGGAAATAAATGCCAATAAATACCTCAAGAATACAACTCCAAAAATCAACGAAAGGCACCGCCCCTCGTCAGCAAGAATCTGGAGAAGTACCAAGCGGTCAGTACACATGGGGCTCAATACGGTCTGTCGTCAAGGGAATTGAACAAAATCACTCCTCAGACAATTTTTGCTTGTAAAATCTGGACTGATTGGTACTGTAGCTGTTGTTTTCAAGTCAGCAAATAAGTTTAGCACTAAATGATTCAGAGGTGAGTGTTGGCTGATGCTTGTAGGTTCACTTGGTGAATCTGTAGTCATTTATTTCAACAAATTAGTCTTTGTCATGATCATCCGCAGAGGATTAGAATTGGGCAAATTTATGTGAAATGATGTCAAACGGGGGGTTTGGACTCATGGGGCTCTATGCGGTCTGTCGTCAAGAGAAGTAAACAAAATCACTCCGAGCATAAATTTTGCTTGTAAAATTTGGACTGAATGGTAGCTAGAGAGAAATATAGGTGAAAGATCTGTAGCTGTTGTTGCAAAGTGAGGAAACAAGACTTTCAGCACTAAAAGAATTAGAGGTGACTAGCGTTGACTGATGGTTGTAGGTAGGTTCACTTGGTGATTCTCAAGTCATTTTATATTAACAAATTGGTCCTTGTCATGATCATCCGCAGAGGATAAAAATTGGCCAAATTTATGTGAAATGGTATCAAACGGTGGGCTTGGACCTCAAGTAATACTCCCGGAAGAAAATGACGCCCTCTCGTCCATCTTCCAGCCTGAAGATGCTTGGTTTGTGACCGACCAGTTCACTCTAGACCTAATTTTCCACGAGAGGCTTAAGAAGTACGCATGTCTCACGAAGGATCCCAAAACAGCCACACTGTCATACATACCATTCTACAGCTTCCTGGATTTCTCCAGGACGGTGTTCACTTCTGAACCTGCAATCAACGAAAGGTCAAGCCGTGAGTTGCTGGCTTGGTTGCAAAAACAGGAGCATTGGAGGTCAACAGGTGGCCATAGCCATGTGCTTGTGTTGAGTAGAGTCATGTGGGACTACGCAAGGCCCAACGGATCAGACTGGGGAAACAGATTCCTGTTTTTCCCCAACGTTGCAAATGTCACCAAAATCTCCATCGAACAAATTCCTTGGTGCGACTCCCCATGGTGCAAGCACCGGATGGGAATCCCTTACCCGACATCCTTTCACCCATCCTCAAACTCCCACATCCAAGCATGGCAGAAGACAATTCGGACTGCAAAGCGGGAGACATTGGTCTTGTTCATTGGTGCACCTAGGGTTAACACACTCGCTGCATCACTTCGGGGCACTCTCCTAACCCAATGTGCAAATTCAAGTTCAAGTGCTTGCAAGCATGTGTCCTGCAATGAGATCAAATGCGCAGGTCGACCTGATGTTGTTATAGGCCAATTTCTGAAGTCGGTGTTCTGTCTGCAACCTTCCGGAGACAGTGCGACACGGAAGGCTGTGTTCGATTGCCTTCTTGCCGGAGGCATTCCTGTGTTCTTCGACAGGGTTACCGCTCCCTTGCAGTACTTGTGGCACTTGCCTTCCAATGCTAGCAGCTACTCTGTGTTCTTTGATATCGAGAGTGTCGTCAATGGTAAAATCGATGTCATTCGAGAGCTCACCAAGATTCCGCCAGACATCATAGCTAGGATGCAGAAGACTGTGCATGATTTGGTGCCGGGTATTGTTTACCGCAAACCAGGATCTGATGTCACCATCAAGGATGCGATAGACCTGACCGTTGATAATCTCTTAGAAATGTTTAGGCCTGTGAATCAGTCATTGATTTACAATAGATAACTTGATAGTACACTTTCAAGGTCCGGGTATAGTAAATGGACATTTGCTTAGCCGGCAACCCGCTTGAACGTCGTCATTAAGTTAGGTTCCATATTCATGATTCACGATTTGTAGTTGACCCCATTAGAATAGGTTTCTTATTCAAAGATGCCTGAGTCTGTATACGTAAGGGCTTCGTTCTTGTAGAAGTAGGTTGACTGACTCAATTCATATGAGAAGGAAATTGTAAATAAGCCCATAGTTTTGTAGATGCGGTCATGATTGATTACTGAGGTGTGATTCCCTTGCCTCACAATCCAACGAGGGATGTGATGTTTACAGACATGATGAATTTGTTCTCTGAATTTGGTTAGATTTTAGAGCGTTATGCATCAGACAATGTATATGAAACTGATAGAAGCATGATCTCCAGGAGGAGTTCGTATAATATTGTACCCATTTAGTGCATTATTATCGCTGATTCAAGTAGAGACCATTGTTGTGTCTAGTGTCCACAATTTCAGAAAAAAAATTAGGTTGCACAAGAGAGGTCACGAACTCTAGTAGCCTCTTCATCATGTATAAGTAAGGTAGCTGGGACTTAAGTGGGTCGTTTTCTTAATCGGCCCCCTATATTTGATTTGTATGTGGATCGGTTAGGATCAAAGAGAAAACATCATGAAAACACATGTTTAAAAGAGATTGGACCACGTCTTCAAATATTGATAATTATTAAACACTTAATAGTGAACACAATTAGGAAGACCTATGTTTCTAGTTGAGAAATCAACAAACATGCACTTTTGATAATCATAAATTAAATAAGGGGAGATCCAAATTTCAATTTGGATTTTACAAATGTTTCATTGTAGTTTTGTTGATGCAACACGAGTTTTGTTATGTAAATCTAATTGGTAGAAGTTGGAGAACATGAAAAACGAACCAAATAACACCCACATCCTTAAGGGATTCCTTCTTGTAGAAGTAGGGTGGCTCAATTGGGAGAAGGACATTGTAGTTTAGCCCATAATTTTTGTAGATGCGGTCATGATTGCCTAGCGAGGTGTCCCATGGGCCTCACAATGCAAGTCTAAAATACACTTGCAGAATAATAAGCATAGCTCCGTATTGAGATGTGCTGATACAATGGACATTCTAATCCCGGTGAGTTTGCAAGACTTATAAGTAATGCTTTCAGTTACGATATTCAGTTAAATTGACTGTGTTACATGAAGTCGTGGGCTCAAGCATGTTGATTCATCCTTAATGGCTTTAATATGGAGGATTGCCCATGGTGGCCACATCCTAGAATGCCTTTTCAAGTTGGGGAGCATTTCATTTCGAACTTGAGTGAAAGTGCTTGTAAGTTGTAACAGCCATGCCAAAGCACTATCTTCCAAGTCAATTGAATGTTCAACTAGTCTATGTTAAGGTAGGTGATATATAAAGATGGTCGTGCAAGAAGGCATCTCTGCCCAATGGTCCTATGTAATTTAGTAGCTACTAGCAAGTATCATAGAACATCGACTTAACAACTTGCAAGGACTGTATGCTTGAGCAACCTTGAAACTCGCTATGAATATTTAACCCTTTGCACACCCACTCATTCACAAATGGAGTATGAGATGGTTTGGGCCTGAGCTCAATAGAAATGCAACCGTTCGAAGGATGAGGCGACACTACAACAATACATGTGAAGAATCAATCTTGAGAACATACTTAAGGTAGCAGTGCCTTGAAGTAACACTTTTCTTTTGGCGACACCTATTTTTCATTCATAAGCCGTCAACAGGTGAGTGCAACAATGTCATTGAGTAAGTCATTGCTAAAAGCGATTACTCATATGCGGGCTACAACATTAAGTACTAAATAACACCACTTTGGCCATTCATAGTAGTGGTGTAAGAAGGATGCAAGAACACTTTAAAGAGAGAACCAACTTTGGCCAATCACAATGGCTAGTCGGGGATCTATCCACTCAACGAGGCGGTGTAAGATGTGATCCACAAAAGCGGGACAACACCTGCATTTAATAGAAGGCTCTCACCCTCAATAAGGTTGAATTTGTGGTGATTCTCACCTAGCATTCCAACATCCATGGACCCCCCTAGTGGAGAGTAAAAGACTTTGCAAATTCTTGTAGGTCACATATGAATTTATTTATGTGCTCCACCATGACCGCTCTACATTGACTTGCCAGAAGAATTAATCGAGGATGGCTCTTCAACACCATAATCCAAAATGGAGTGAAATTTTACATCATTTTTTGAAGTCCATCTTTTATACACCATTTGTTGATTAATTCTACTGGTTGTTTTAGAGGTGTGTGCTGACCTTTTTTTTCTAGCTACTAGTAGCCACTTTGCTACAGTGAAGTGAATTGATTTACACACACATGTTAAAAATTTGAATTTTTGCCTTGTAAGGTGCCATCTCCACTCTTTGTGGGTCAGAGGTTGGTGCCAACTAGCTTCACATGGGTGGAGTGGAGTCACCTTAAAATCGGGACCCACACATAAGCTCCATCATTGGGAGTAGGCAATGAGCTCCACTATGAGCCGTGGATGGAGCCCATCTTCCCATCCAAGGGCTCATGTCGCCTAGGGTACAATCCAGTGCCCTTTACAAAAAAATCCAGTGCCCTTAGGGTGTTGGAAATGGGTGGTCGGACCCGACCACCCATTTCTAGCACCCTAAGGGCACTGGAACACATCCAGACTCCGAGGCCTCACCTCGGGAAAGAACCCAAAAAACAGAGCAACCACAAAAAAAACAGTGCCCTTCACAAAAAAATCCAGTGCCCTTAGGGTGTTGGAAATGGGTGGTCGGACCCGACCACCCATTTCCAGCACCCTAAGGGCACTGGAACACATCCAGACTCCGAGGCCTCACCTCGGGGAAGAACCCAAAAAACAGAGCAACCACAAAAAAAACAGTGCCCTTAGGGTGCTGGAAATGGGTGGTCGGCTCCGACCACCCATTTCCAGCACCCTAAGGGCACTAGAACACATCCAGACTCCAAGGCCTCACCTCGGGGAAGAACCTACAAAACAGAGCAACCACAAAAAAAACAATGCCCTTAGGGTGCTGGAAATGGGTGGTCGGAGCCGACCACCCATTTCCAGCACCCTAAGGGCACTGGAACACATCCAGACTCCGAGGCCTCACCTCGGGGAAGAACCTACAAAACAGAGCAACCACAAAAAAAACAATGCCCTTAGGGTGCTGGAAATGGGTGGTCGGAGCCGACCATCCATTTCCAACACCGTAAGGGCACTGGAACACATCCAGACTCCGAGGCCTCACCTCGAGGAAGAACCCACAAAACAGAGCAACCACAAAAAAAACAGTGCCCTTAGGGTGCTGGAAATGGGTGGTCGGAGCCGACCATCCATTTCCAGCACCGTAAGGGCACTGGAACACATCCTGACTCCGAGGCCTCACCTCGGGGAAGAACCCACAAAACAGAGCAACCACAAAAAAAAACAGTGCCCTTAGGGTGCTGGAAATGGGTGGTCGGAGCCGACCATCCATTTCCAGCACCCTAAGGGCATTGGAACACATCGAAACTCCGAGGCCTCACCTCGGGGAAGAACCCACAAAACAGAGCAACCACAAAAAAAAACAGTGCCCTTAGGGTGCTGGAAATGGGTGGTCGGCTCCGACCACCCATTTCCAGCACCCTAAGGGCACTGGAACAGATCCAGACTCCGGGGCCTCACCTCGGGGAAGAACCCACAAAACAGAGCGGAGCCGACCAACCCATTGTAACCCTAATTATTTCTCGTCAGCATTGCAGTCCAGCCGAGCAGCGCATATGAATTCTAAGGTTTAGTCCTTATCTGTGAACGTCCTATTCGAGGTTGTTCCTAACCTTGCACCAAGTGGCAATTTATAATATAAAAAACAACACTAATTAATGAGTGGGTTATCAAATACCTGACTCTCTTCGACAATACTGAAGTCCACCGATAGTTGGAGCTCGGTCTCACACTTTGAGTGTGAAGGTGAAGTAACTTCTTGTTCGACAACTTGATTTTGTACAATCTCGACTGGAAGCTTCGCAAACTGGTTCGTTAACAACTTGACGGTACCGTCCAAGTTTGCAAGCCGCATTCTCTTAATCTCTGCATTTCTCATCCTAGCACGCCTAATCTGCTTTGAACTAGAGAATAGGGGTTTTCTCCTTCTCCTTCGCTTTGCGATCGAAGGTGTCACACCGTCTAATGGATACACAACATGCATCTGAGATACTACCTCATTACCAAACTCAGCTCATCTTTCTGCAATCTGAGAGGATTTTTATGGTGTTTTACATCTTGATTAAATCTCCACTACATTCCAATTTAATGGACCCCTTTAATGATTTACTTATAATAACGCATAATTGTTATTTTCATCCTTCAAATTGCGGCCGAGGGCAATCGACTTTACACCTAAACCTCTGATTCTAATTTGGATAGATATTTAATCGATCCAATAAATGACGTCGGTTGTGCCTAAATTCGGTTGCCACACATTCCACACAGCTACTTATGCGCTGACATACCTTCGATCACCCTTGCCCATGAATTTTACAGCTGCTATAATAATTTTAGCAAACAACCAATTATCCTACAATCCTCTAAATTATCGAACTCCATGTCTTTTCCCCTTTGGAACCTCTACATGTTCCCCTAGAAGAATTAACCCCTTGTCTACCCATTGTTTTCCGCAAGTTGTACGGCGTCCCTGAGCTCTCTCTTGATTCTAACCTTTGCCTTCTCTCTATACGCCTCTGTTTTTCAATAGTCCTCCTCAATTCTCGATCTGCTCTCGCTCTCGTCCGAGTGTTCATCTCTAACCGTATTGAAGCAAACAAATGTTATATATCATTGTCAAGTCTGTCATAATTAACATCTATGCGCCATCATTATGTTCCTATTATCTTGGATTTAGATAATTAACCTGCAGTTTCTTTAATTATTCCTCGGTTTGTATAGCCATAACTTGACGAGACTCTTCCAAATAAACTTTCCTATTCTCGCTTCGCCATAAAGGTGAATGCTCTACCCTTGCCCATTTCAAGCCTCGACTAAAAAAGAAACACTTTCCTTTAGGGTGCCCCTTAGGGTTTAGTTGGGTGAGGTGAATGGTGTTGCCCCGGGGAGTGCACTTAGTGTTAAAAGTTAGGTATAACGTGTTATTGTAGCTAGTGCAATAATAGTTTCTAAGTCTACCATGATATGATCTGTCAAGTCATAAGTCCATAGTGATAAATGATTCTTATAGTACCAACACAATCTAATCTCCATATAAGATGGTCGAATTAACAAATCAACTGTTCCTCTATATTCAACCCACCTATTAGCAATTTTTCTATGCATTCTATAAACCCTTCCTAAATACCAAGTGTTAGTGGTCAATGCTTTTGATTTTGCTTGGCCTTCCTTTTAAGAAAAAATTCGATCGTTGCCGTACCCTAGCAAATCTGACGCCGAAGGCTTTAGAGAGACCAAGCTCATAGCAGTGCATCAGAAGGAAGGAGCGAGCTAGCATTGTAGATCGAAAGCCAAAGCAATCAGCTTGCTGTGGAGGAACGACTCTCCAACCATCACGCACATCTCACATGGGCAGGTAGGAGGCATGTGGTAGCGTGGCAGCGAGCAAGGCAGGTGGGCTGGGAATGGGCAAACACATAGTGGGAAGTTATGTGTTGTCTTCAGACTGGATCTACGGGTTGGTAACTAAGCTTATGTATTTCAATGAAGAGGCCTAAGAGTTACTTCTTACCTACATGTTATAAGGGAATGGCCCTATGTGTAGATTTAAATTCTTATCACATTAAAAATGCGCTATGTATATTTACAAAATTGGCCAAAGTAATACCCTAAGCTTGTGTATATTTTGTGAGCCTACCTCACAATTAATACCCCTTGTGTCCACTCACGTGGTTCCATACATGATATTGTAGTGCACCCCTTGGGGGTGTTGCCACTTTCTCCTCCATTCTCCACCCCTATGGTCGCCACCAAGTCTTCTTTTGCACCCATCACAAGCCAAAAATAAATGCATATAAAATATGAATTTAATCTTGCACATTGAATGAAAATCGAAAATGACAAAATGCCCGTCACATGGAAAGGAAAAAATAAAATAAAATAAAACCGTCAAAAGAAAGCTCCCCTCAACCATTACCCATCAACCATATCCCATAATTATTGGAAGACAATGTTCCTATCTCATAATATATAAGCCAAGCTTTGACATCACATTGACTTAGGAGATATGAATAAGCTTCTGCACTTGCAAGTTTTATGCACCTTATATTCAAACAAGTTTACCTTGCAATCTCTTCACCTACCCCTCACCTATCAAATCCTATCTCTAGGATTTTCACATCCATTGCACTCAATGGTACTGACCAGGTAGAGCTTGGAGTTACTTGTGCACTGAGTATTAATTGCAAAATGTTTGTCTAGGTTCGTGTTTGTAAACATTTTGTCCAAGAACAAAATGTTTGTAAAATGTTCTGGTAGTGGAATCCGTTAACTTCTATGGAACTTTTAATCTTTCTTAGGTAGGGTGATTCCATCAAGACACTAAATATGATATTTAGTGTCACCAATTCTAATTGTCTTGCTCAATACTAATTGTAAACCGGGGTATAGTGTCACCAACACTAAATGTTAACCCAACATTGTTTGTCATTCCTTTTAATTTGTTTGGGGATTATAGATTTACAGTGTTACAATTATTGTCACTTACTAAGTGATTTTTCATCCAAATTTCAATCATCCATGACAAAATTTCATCACAAGTTGCTGACAAGAGAACATAGGGTTTTGGCCAATGGACGAACTCATCCATCATCCATGACAATATTTGTAAAGTTATCCATAAGAAGTGTCATCCGAAATGCTACCATAGTGACATTAAATATCATATGACACTAAATATCATATTTAGTGTAGTTAGCTATCTAGCTAGTAAATAATTATTTGCCCCTTTGTTGCGTCAAATGTGGGTGTGTGCCTCTACATAGGGGAAAAGCAGCTAAGTATGTTTAGTAGCTTGTCACTTGTTATGACAGAGGTATAATGTCGTGGTTTAGAGTAGTTGTTAAATACAGTTGTGAGCCTAAATCATGTATGGGGGGGGGTCTAGTAAAAAAACAAATAATTATTTGCAAAGACAAATATGGAAGTGTACATGTGTATGTATAAGTGTGAAATTTCGTTGTCAACAAATACATGATTGGTGTATGAGTTCATATTATGTCCAAAAGTAAATGTCCACAATTGTTTGTTTATATCAAACTAGATTATCAAATCAACCTTAGGATGGCATTGGGAAGTAATTCAAGGTTGGACAGACCAAGGAGGGATCCTCACCAACTCTCCATAACATCTTTATTTGATTCTCAAAGTTCACAGAGACATGAACCTTCTCAAGAGGTGCATATTTTAGATTGTTTTCTCTAGGCTATGTAAATTTTGAAGTTATTGATTATGTATATTTTAATATATAGATAGTTGAATTGTGAATAATATGCAAAGAATAATTATACTTTTTATTATCTTACTTAGAAAAATAATACCCTATAACTTTCTACAGTGTTCTTTCAATTAGTGTTATTTTCATATAAATTTTTTAGTTTTCATTTTTTTACACTTTAATTAATTAGGATGGCTTTGTACAAATTGCATCACAAACTAAAGTAAATAAGCACTTTCAAGTAGCGAACATTCACCTTCTGATGATGATTTATTGGACTCCCAAAAAGTTCAACAACTGGCAACCACAAGAGCTAGAGCACTAACATATGGAAGGAAGTTTAGACCATCTTGGAAAATTGGCATGAAATGGCTCATGCATATGAGACCACATGGTGGGCCTACACATGGTCATATGAAATGCCCTACATGTGAGGAATTTTGTGTTCACTCACCATGGGGTTTGGAAGAAGGTTGCAAAAGTATGGAGAAATAGTCCATACCTGACCATGAGAAAAACAATGATCATAAATCCACGGTGGCTAGAAAGGAGGCTCTTCATTTTCCTCCAAGTTGTTCGGTTTCTATTACTTGTCATGTATGTGCAAGTAGTTGTGGATAGCTTGAACAAATGGTTTCTTGATTAACTTGTTTTCAATAAATCAATTTTTTTTGTTCAAAGCATTATCCAAATGATGAAGAAGTTCGTATAACTACGTCAGAGAAATGGTTGGAGAGATCGATCATAAATTTTTGGATTGACGACAGTTGAAAGCGATGCAAGTAGAGTCGAGATTGTAGAAACTTTGAGGCATGAATGTGAAAACTAATTATTGTATGAGGCATGGCAATTTTGTGGGGGCATCAACGAAATGGCCACATCTCATGAAAGTTTGGCAAAAAAATACTTGCCATTCCCTCAAGTATTGCAATTTGTGAAAGGGGGTTTTCAAAACAAAATGCTATCAAAAGCCACTTGCGAGCTTCATTCAAGTTGGACACTTTGGATGCTTTGATGCAAGTATCATTATGCAGGATAGAGTTGGAGATATGACTGGAGGATGCTATTTGAGTTATAGAGCAACATGAGGAATTGAAGAGTTCTTAGTTTGGACTACATATTGTGAGAAGTTCAAACTTATCTACATTTATATTTGAAAGAATATGATTTGGTCTTCAATTTTGTGTGAAAGACTAAGAATTCCTCAAACCGTCATTTGAAATGTAGTTTTTGATGTTGTCTGTCACATTGAAAGGCCCAAAAAAAGGTAACCTATCACATGAAATGAAGGTGGACCCATCAAAAAACAACACCGGTCATCACCCTCTTGATCTCTCAACTTGTATCTTGTAACCTCTTTATTCATGTAGTGGTAATTAGTGGTGCCACTTTCTGATTGTAGTGGAGTTTAAGAATTTTAAATACCAAATTTCAAGTCTCAAAGTGGTATGCACTAATGGTGCTTGAAATCGCTGACCTCCCTCTTACCTATTTGTACTTATATGTGTGTGTCAAAGTGATATTTTTAAGCAATAATATTCGTTTTGGGTGTATTCTCTTATTTAAGTGGGTTGGTCAAGAATGCGGGAGTATAAGGCGGAGAGGTACATCCCAACTTGTTCCACTAAATAGTAAAAGGCAGCTTTTCCCACACTTTTTGGAAGATTAAAACCCTATAAATCATGCAATTATCTCAAAGATCGACCAACTGCTATTAAGCCATCAATGTGGAAATTCATAAGGGGGTTGCTACCAATGTTCAAGATTGAAGCCCTCATATGAGTTTCATTTTAAAGGGCTCTCAAATTTCAGCCCTTCAGTTGAAGGTCTGGTTCAAATCCAAGATGTCAATCCAAGAATATAGAAATGAAATACAAAACTCATATTAAACTTGTGCATGAATTATATGGTCCATGTTTCCAATACAATGTGAGGAATTAAGAATCAACCATTTAACTCTACTTCTTGTAATGACAATGCCCTACTCTTGTTAGTTCTTGTGGTGGGCAGATTATATTGATGACTTCAAGTGACGTCTTCATTTTCAATTTGGGGTTGCGTTTTGAAGGGCTGTTTTTGAGAGAGATATATTTTGAAGGACCAAATAGCGTTTGAAGGGCATTGAAGATTTCAATCTTGAACACTGGTTGCGGCTACCAAAGGACAAGAGGGTGTCACAAGTTTATCGGAATACCGATGCAAAGGTACTGACAGCATTTACTGGCCCATCCATGTCAGGAGCCTGCGTCGCAGCAATGGCCATGACCAGTCATGCTACTGACACAACTCACATCAGAAAGTAACCCTCTTCCTAGTAGTGTAACTTATAAGTTGTGATCGGTTTGTCATCATAATGACTTGGAGTATTACGTTCCTTCTCAACAAGCTATTCTTCAAAATTCCAGATAATCTCCCATGGAAGGAGTAGGCATACGCCCACTGCATCTGAAACAACATGAAAGAAACCCTCGTATACTTTAACCACTTGTGCACCATTTTTAGGGGCGAAGTGCGGCCAAATTCTGTCGCAATTGAAGAGATGATTTGGGAATTGGGTTGAGACGGTTGCAAGCCCGTACTGGTTCGATGTCTTCTCGAAAGCCTTGCTCAGACACCATGTGTGTGCTGTGTCGTGAATCTCGATAAAACTGTCATGAATCTGTGCACTTCCAAGATTTGAAAGCGTTCCTTGAGATGCGATTTAAAGAATCGGGGGCTAGATTTACGATACTGCTCATGGATTTTAAATTGGACGATTACCTTCTGCCCGAGGCGCACAAAGATCCTGTGGTGGAAGAGGTGATCATCAAGGCACGCTTATTAGCTTGCTTGTGAACAATATCTTCTCGTACGTGAAGGAGATGACTGAGACGGACAATGAGTGCAGTCTTAGTTAGGATTTTCATGAAGCCGGAGGGTTTGTTGCTCCCCGAATCTATGTGGAAGGTTGTGATTTGGTGAACTCGCACATTGGCTCACTTATGAAGGCAACCGCACAATAGTCCGTGACATGGCTCACGATTCTGGCACCCATGTCACAATTCGCACAATAGTCCGTGACATGGGTGCCGTGAATTTCCTATTATCAACTGCTTCACATCTTCCACATCAGATAGGGTTCTGAAACTTGCAGTCGTGGACTAGGTGCAAGGCAGTTGTCGGTTGGCAATGTTATCTTCTATTTGATAGCCAAATGGTATCAATATCCAGAATCCGTCTTTCTAGAGCAAAGATCGGGCTTTGTGTGCCTTGCGACTGATCAAGGATGAGAAGAGAATCAGTAGATAAATTATTGTTATTATTAATGTGGACTAGAGTCTAGCTCAAGATAATAGTATGTCATTACCATTATTAACTAAACATATCCAGCATGAAGGATATGAATTTGCACAATGTTTACAAGACTCAATGAGTCATAAGGTGCAACACTGTTTATTTTATTTTATTTTATGGGGATAGGGCTCTTCTGGAACTTCGAGCAGTCATGGATTGGAGTCTCATTATTTCCAGCATCCCTCCTCTAAGCCTGCAATGTTGCCGCAATCAAGTGAGCATATTCTCAGATTTATTCCAAACCTTTCGTAGTGTGCACTTGCCATCAAGGGCAGGACTTTCTTCAAAACCTTCCAGATATGTGTTGATATTGCCAAGGTTTCGCCTAAAGTGGTAGTTCTAACTTCTGAATCTTCAGGTTGGTTGGTTGCAAGTCATCCATGGTACTCATCATTTGTTCATCTCGACCCCAAGCCTTTGGATACTATGATAGATATGTACATCACCATAAAATCGAATCCCGTTTGTGATCCTTATTGGCAAGTGAGCTGAGAAAAGTGGCCAACTGGCTAGTACATTACATGACTTGGTAGGGTTGCTGGATCATTGTCTACTTTGTCATGTGTGTAGCTGAGATTATTATGCTTCAGAATTTTGACCCTGCAACTGCAATCGCCAGGTTTCAAAAGCAAAGTATATAAGTTACTCCTAAGAAATATAAAGTGATCTATTATCTTAATTTTAAGCCCCACTTTGATCGAGAGTGGGTCCTCTGACTTTTCATTGGTTGGTTTGCATACAAATTCAGTAATTTCTCTCCCCTTGCTGTTCTCAAATATTATTTCTCCATTTAATAGAATTTGAACAATAAACTTCAGACCATGTACAAAAAAGTGGCAAGAGTTGGAGATAGCCTGAAGCAAACGGATGTGATTAAAGTCTTAATTTTTAATTACTATCTATCTAAAGTCCGGTGCTTGGCCTCACTTCTACCTGTATGGGACTGGTTGCCAGCCAAGATAAGCCAAAACACACGAGGATGTAAGGGCTCAAATCGTCTGATGGGATCTTTGGTGCCTTGCTTTTAATCTAGTGTCAGTTGAAGTTCAGGCATATTAGGCAACTCATTTAGTGGTTTTGTCATCAAGTTGCTGGGTGCTTCCTTATTATCAGTTGCTTCAAACACCCTGCACTTGTTTGACCGCCTGGGCTTCCTGGGAACTGGTGCCTTTACAATTTTTGCTCCCGATTGGTGGAGCCGGGTTGCAAGGAGCTTTGGTTGCCTTGTCTTCTGATCAAATGCTCGTACACACACGTACCCTGCATAGATGAACAGACTAGAATCAATTCTTCGTCTGGGTATGTAAATGCATGCAAATGTTTGCGTCTACAACCGTTAAGTCCTGCACATGCTGATTTTCTAGACTGAAATTTTATTTACCTTTCTTGAAACAGCACTGTATCTCCTGCTGTGACATATCTGTTTCACCCAAACACATGAAGTTGTTAGAAACTATATGTCCAGAGGTAGGTACCTCATTTTCTTCAAATTCTAGGCATGTCGGCACCAACTTTAAATCCGGTATTAGCTAGAATTTGGAGGAGAAACAAGATCATTTAGTTATATTTAATATATGAACCCTCAAGGGGATCGCAGGGTTGAATGTATGAGTTTTGTCTGACCTTTGAAGAGACTTGTTACAGCAGTGCTAAAATATACAAAGCGGCGTCGCAGTGCCCAGAGCAGCGTCCTTGGCACTTCAAGTGGTTGTACACTACTTGCATGGTCAGCGAACACCTGCCATCAGATAATTGGATTTTCAAAGGATGTTGCGTTCCTGAGTTGGAATTTAGTGATCTGTCTGTCTGTGATGAGAAAAATTGACAGAACCTGGTTTTGAAAGCTATTATACCTCGTTAACCTGAAAGTAAGTTCCATTCAGTGGAAACCATCCCTTCATTGCTGTTCTGCATGGTACCTGTTTGCACCAACAAATGACTTCCAATGTTTTTAGAGCTGGGTAGCAGGTTGAAAAAGAAAAGTACCTACGCTTGGAAAAAATGATATTTGAGCTACAATGGGCTTAAATTTCTGGGAGTAGTCCTTACCAGGAGTGTTCCTCGTACTGTTTGTTCCTTCACGTTGTACTGGCATGATGCAAATGGGTTGCAAGCATCTTCATCGTCAATGTTGGGAATTTTCTCAGGGACCTCTTCTGTGGTCATCCATTGACAATTTCCAGGCAGGAGGTTTATCAATAACCAATATGTCCAGAAGAAAATGAATCAAAAATCTGAGTGAATATGTATAACTTGCTACAATAACAGTGTAATATTGTTCCAGAAGTAATTCATTCACATCAGGTATACGAATATGGGGAACCAATCTCAGGGATATACCAGGACTCCAAATCGCTAGAAGGTAGAAACATGGGTCATCTGCTTCTCTTTTGTCCATCTGATTCACACCCAGTACTCAACAACATGAATGCATTAACCCTGTAGCGGAGCAAGAATCACATTACAGGTCCTCAGATTTGGTCCCAGGCATCAGATTGACATGTCTACATTTTAAAATGCAAGTACTTAATTTACCTGTGCGATCAGAGGATGGTTGTCTGGCAATTCGTATCTGCAAAAATTGAGCAACAAAGCAAACCTCATTAACTTAAAGACCTGAAGATTTTGGTCTGCACCGCAGGCTGTCATTTAGTTCACATGTTTCTTAGGCACCCACAGGCTCAATATATAGTATGGTACAAGGAGGGTAAAGTTTTGAAAACACCTTGATTGATTCGTCTGGATTTATTCTAGAAGTCTTGCTATTCTTGTCAGAAAAATACCTTGAATAAATAAGTCCTGACTCAATAACTTTTTACCATATGTTTGGATTCACATCGATCTAATAGATCATAGAAGAGCAACAGTATCCAACCTGAAATTCATAACTAGTCCACCAACAGGAATTAAGAAGGGAGCTTGGTCCTTACACATAGTGTACTGTACGCAGGCGTTGAATACTCTTCAACTGAGGTGCAGGTGAAATGTGACCTTGTGGCGGTAGCAAGATAAGCTCTTGTGAAGGAATTAGAGCTGGAACTAACCCATCAACCCGAATTTGTGAGACAGGCTCATCGGGAAGATCTTCAATGATGACATCTGTACTTTTCATAGCCTCTAATTTCCATCCAATAGAAGGCTGATCTACATTCAATTCCGGATCAATTTTCTCCTCCGTGACACTCCAAGTAGGGGCTGATAAATTGTTACTATCAGGGTTTGGCAGTTCTGGTTCTACATTCAGATCAAGCAGCCCAATGCACTCTGGCATTCTTATCATCACATCACGTGTCTGTACAGGTTCTGTAAAATTATCAAGTTGTATGTGGAAAGGATAATCTTCAATGTCATGGACTACATCAATAATGATTGTATCCGGCGAACTGGGCTCTTCAATTATCGGTACACATGGCTGGATAGTGACAACACTGATGTTCATTCGATCTGTCAATGAAGTAGCTCTTGTTTCTTGATCCATTTTTGAGCCTGGATCTGTAGCGGGCGACTCAAGCATCAGTGGTGTATCCTCCCGTTTTTCAGGTCCCTTAAGATGGAGTTTTGCACTGCCACAAGTCCAAAGATCCTGTTAGTTGGAGGTATGATAGCCATCTGCAGCTTCGTTTTAGGTTTCAGCATAATAATTGATGGGTTTCTAGCTCAATGAAATAAATGACATTGATTTTAAAAAGCCAGGAAAGCCAAAAGCTTATGGGACTAGAATCACATCAAGATAGTGTCAAAAAAGCTAATTCCCTAGAGTAACAGAATGCAGAATCCATAAGGTAGCGGCTAATATCAACTTGATTGTCTAGTTGGAAAACTGCCTAGCACTACATTCTGCATTAGGGAAGGAAAAGTATCACTAATGGAGTTGTAGAGGGGATACACCAACCCAAAGCGTGCCTCATTCTCAACCACATTGTAATAGCAAAAGTGGTACAATTTGTTATCTCTAGGGAGTGGGATAGTGAGCCACCGGCCAGTTCCAATGGCTTGTGTATGGTTTGAGATGTGGTAAGCAACAAATGATTTTGTGTTGGGGTGGTGGCAATGGTTGCTTCAAGTAAAGCGTGAGGGATGGAAGGAGCAACACTGCACCTGGAATACGAGCTTGCAAAATGTTTGCATTCGCTCCGCATGGGGCACGCATTGCAATTGGGCTTACTTTTGGTGCAGAAAACCTGCTCATACACACAACAGGAATTAGTTTGAAGCAATTTCCAGTTGATCCGTTAGGTGGTTCTTCACATGTACAAATATCAAAAGCATCTTCTCGTGATTAACTTTGAAACTCTAGTATTTCACCATGTCTAATGGCTATGAGTGACATTATCTTGTTGTTGTCAGAGGCAATTTGCAATCACTCCAGGAAGCAATTCATAGGCATGGCGTCATTAATTAAGAGGACTTAGGTACCATTTGCCATCTTGCTACTGTAAAAGGTTTTTGAAATATTTTTATCAGATTCTGGATGGAGAAGGCAAAATGGGTGTTTGAAATTACCTTTCCAAACGTGATCATCTGGTAGTGAAGCTCATACCTGCCACAATCAGGGTCACATTGGCTATTAGTCTCAATCCTCATGTAAACTTTCACTTCAAGCTGTGAAAAAAATGCACAGCTCGTTCTTTCGGAATCTGATATTCTGCTTTTGCTTACAATGTCTTTTGATCAAGGTTGCAAAGCCGGGGCCACATATACTGCTGAATGCTAGCTTGAATTGGGTACCTGGAAAGATGGCCACACCAATTTTCAACCTGATTGTACAAGTAGGCTTCACAAAATCAGATACTCAATCATCAAGCCACAATGTCGAAAGCAGCTCCAAGAAAAGGTGCAGAAATTCTGTCGAATGTTAACGTCCCCCTTGATAGAAAATTATGATTTGTTTTGGTGAGATTCTTAATTCCTGTTATACTTCTCACCACGTGTCACAAAGCATTTTTTTTCCTGTTAGTGATTCCTTACTTTCTTTTCAAAACCAGCAAGATCCAAAGCAAACCTCTGTTTTACACATATTTGTGATCTGAAGCAGTTTAGAAGTAGTCTCATCTTGGCTTACAATTCTAGTAGGTGTAGCTGAGTTTCCTCAGGTAAAGGCTCAAGGGGAACCCAACCTAACCGGACGGCAATGCGTCCCACATTTGTGTCTACCTGGCCACAAGATCAGAGCACTATAATCAAAATTGCAGTCAAAGCCACTTTAGAGCACTACAGACAAAAAATTCATCTTTCCCCTGTAACCCTAATTCAGTTGAGGTATCGAGCAACTTACTGGAAAAGAAGCATGGTGGAGTGTAAGAAGCCGTATGCATTCAACACTCTTGAGCCCCAAGCCGCGTGCACTTAGCAGGAATGATCTGTAAAGTCGGAAAATTCCTCACGAAATGATACTTCATTTTAACCTAACAGAATGCACAGGAAATGTACAAACTCATCAAAAGCATTGGAAAGAAAAATTGCATCAACCTGCACAACAACTGATGCACTTACTTGGCGTCGTGAGGAGTGAGCTTCCGAATCCATTCAAGATCAAGGCTTCCGTAATCTCGATATACCCTATCAATGAATGCCTAACATTGGCATTGACATCACAATTAGGGATCATTTTCAAAATTACTGTCGAGTTTCAAAATTGAATTCAATGGATAATAGAAGAAGAATCAGCACCTTCAATCTCCCAGCAAGGACATTATTCATTCCACGGTCTTTGATGACATCTGAGACTTCATGAACATCTGCGATTCGCACGGCATCCCAATCAACACAATCAACCGTTAATGGGTCCCGGGCATAGTCGGGGTCAGATAGAATTTTTGTTCTGAGAGGTTCCCATTTCTCCTTCTGTGACTTCATCACATAGCCTGCCTCCCATTTTGCCCGCTCAGGCCCTGAAAGCAATCGAAAGGAAACTTTATTCATGTATCGGTAGTTGTTGATCCTATTCCTAAGCCTTTTTCTTCCGGATCTAAAGTTCACAATCACCAGAGGCTTCACTTGCTCCCCTGATGCTTCTCTTGATGTTATCAATTTTCCTAGCACCATCCGCAGGGTGGCTGCAAGCACCTTCTCTCTCCCCACTACCGTCAAGCACCTCAAATCTTCCTCAACGACATAGTCATATTTCTTTTGAATCACTGACAAGTTTCCATTCCAAGAGGAAAACGGAGAATCACCTGCTTCAATATTCTCAGCTAGATTTCTTCCTCCCAAAATCCCTACTTCAGCTGAATTAGATTCTTCCACGAATGCTATTTCCTCCATAGCTACCTGGGGTTGATTCTCTTGTAATGTAGTACAAGAAACACTTTCCACAATACAGCAGTCTGTTTTTGAGGCAGATTCTGCAAAGTCTGGAATAAGTACTTGACCCCCAGTATCCTCTATAGACGTCTTCACAACATCACATATTGCTGATGATTTCTCCACATCGTATTGCTCCATTGGCTGCTGTATAGATATTTCAAGAGGCGGATTATTGTGCTTAGATACAGCTTGGGGTACTGCAGGTTCCTCTGGCTGTGTCACTGCGAATGGCTTTGGTATTTTTTTTTCTGAAAATTCCTCCAAAAGATGCAGTAGAAAAATAACCTCACTTGAAGACCCCGAATCCTGTAGAGGACTAACAATTCCACCACCATTGCCTACTACGTCCACTTGGTGCTCAGAATTCTCCTCCACTGTGCAAATGTCAATTGTTGGAGCCTGCAAGGAATCATCAAGTGTCTTCTTCACAGGCTCTTCTAATGTTTCCTCACTCATTCTTCTTGGAATACTTGTAGCACATTCATTCTGATGACCTTTTGCAACCAGTGGTGACCCCGCCAAATCCGAAGTTTTCTCACCCTGACTCTCAATGGAGATTTCGTCCAACTTAAGTAACAGGTCGTCCACAATCTCTCTGATTGCTGTGTCTGTGCAGATATCAACAGAGTCATCCGAATGCAAGACAGTACAGACTTTATTCGAAACTTCTTCGTACTTCAGATCAACGTCAAGTTGCTTCTTCTTAAGTTCATCTCTAGTGGGTCTTGTTGCCAAAGGATGAGGGGTTTCCTGAACTGCTACCGGTTGCTCCTCTGCCGACTTAGGGGTTTTTTCCTCTTCTGCGGCCTCCCTGCGAGCTGGGAAGCGGGCTCGCAACGACATAAATGCCGTGCTGCAAGATACCACTTCAACGCATCACCATACCCTGAGCTCATAGACCAGGCGGCCACAATGTAGCACATTGTTCAAATCTCACCATGCTCAACTTAACTGTTCGAACTTCACATCGTTCATTTGTACACAGATGCATCAGATAATATCCATTCTGAGCTCCTCTAGCGTACCCATACGAGTTTCCAAAAACCTCCCCTTAACTTCCATATTGAGAATCGCTGAAATATTGGATGTGCTAGTTAAAAATTCTAGAGGTAATTTTGAATGTCCTTCATTCTGAGGGGTTTGTGTAAACCAATCATACCTGGATAGATAATCTGAGACATTCTGTGTCAGGAATGCACCACCGATAGAATCCATAACTGAGCCCCCCCATCTTGAGAATGTCCTGTCTCCTGATTGTAGAAGAACAATCATTCCATTGTTACTTGCAGAAAAGATTCAGGGACCAAGAGAATGACAAAGGCAACTAGAAGATTAACAAAGGAAACACATGCAGATGCCACCTCTCCTTACCTTGGACATGGCGCATGATGGAGATGAAGTGATGAGCACGAATTCTCCATTCCTGTCTAGACTTCTCCCACGATGCTTCGTCCTGCTGATCGTCGTCCACGGCACCACCTTTTATCATCAACCTCTTAAACATCTTCACTGTATCAGAGTCCAATGAAACTTTGGGCTTGTACCTTACCCGTCGTCTCCATTTCACAGGCTCTTGGTACATGACCATCTTTCTCTCCTCGCCTTTGTATGTCACAATTTGAAGCTCCGGTGAATCTCGATCGATTTTGGGGATGTTATAATCCTTGTCTGTGACGTTGAGGGCCAGGTCTGTGCTGTGAGCAGCCATTTCTGGCGAGTCATCTTCTGTAATATTTCTCGTCATGGCCTTCACCAGATTGGCTCTCTTCTTCATGTACTTATCCTCCTCCACTAAAGAAGAATCACATTGCTCCTGCTGCAATTCGTTCATCTTCAGAAATGGAACGGGATGCTCAAGAATGAAACTTTTGCAGGTAGCATCAATTGCAGCTGGGATTGGGGTAGAGACAGCGAGAGCTTTCATTGAATTAAAATCTGATAAGAGACACCGCCGCACCAATTTCGCAGGACGTCGACATGGTTCTTTGGTGGAGCCTCCCTGTACATTTAATCCACTCCCACTGCTTGTAGAAGAATCCTCTTGGAAAAGGCAAGACCGTGGTGATGCTGGTGATGCGGGTGATGCGGGAGGCGAATCCATACAATTTTCACTCTCGGGGAAGTTTGTGACATTCCCCCGGGGAGTTGATGGGGGATCCTCTGCTGGGTTCAACAAATCACACAATTCGGCCGTCTTCTCGGAATTTGAATCGTGTGTGCAGATTTGCAGCGGAGGAGATAAGTCAGGAGTGCTCTTGCAGAGGGTTAAGACCTGCTCATCTGGTGAATCCGCTTCAGAGAGAAACGACGATTGCACTTGGAGCTCCAAATGTTTTGAATGAATGGAGATTGCACTTAAGTCCTCCTCACTATCAAGAGACAACCGTGAGAATTCCCTCTCACATGCATCAGTTGCATGGTCGAGGCATGGACACAATGTCTCAACCGACTCATTGGCGTCATCGCTGGTGAAAGTGGAAAGGCACAGATCTTCGTCCAAGGAACTGGATTGCCAAAGAACCTTGCATTTTTCACATGCCTCATTCATGTGAGTTTCTCTCATTCCCCGGGTTTCAGTCATCTCCATAATCTTTCTTTCCCATGCTGTTGAGGGACATGTTGATTTTCCATGGACCACATCAATTGTTGTTGGACTCGAAGCGGGACATGATTTGTCGAGTCTGAACTTCTCCCTCAAGTCCCTCCATGCTGCTGCTGCCTCCCCTGAATAATCGACCGGTTGTACTCGCAATTGGCGTTGTGGAGGCTTTTTCGAAAGTGGGGTATCCGGTGCCATCTCTTTCATAACCTTCTTTGTTTTGAAAAACTCATTTTTCTTCACAGAAGAGTCGGTAGAAATGTAGGGTCTCAGAATCTCCAACATTGCAGCTTCCCCTCGATTCTGTCGTTTGCCCAAACGTGGCTTTCTTATTAACTTGTGCAATTGGAGTAGAGTTGGGGACTGTGGCCCTTGAATAGAAATTGGAAGCGACACCTGTGTGGCAATTGGGCCCTCCTCTGTCCTCGCCTTTTTAGGTAAGGCACTCGAATCCGCATGTGTGGGGTCTTGTACCTTGAAGTCGTAGGCAACATCATCTGAAGCATTCAAAAACTAGTAAGACCGAATAGAACTGCAAATAAATAAATAAATCAGATCATCACGGTGCATGTGTACCACAAACAAACAAACAGACTTAAGTGATCACATGCACCTCCTGCAAACTTGGAACTCTCCGGTTCAGGTGAAATTTCTAACACACTAACAGAAGAAACATATAGAAGGTCCTCTGCCTACCATTGCCTTCATGGTGAGGAGGCTTCGCCTTTCGTGGAGTCTTTGGCGTTTTTGCCTTGAATGGAGTCTCTATCTTCCTTTCCTTGGGAACTCTCTCAACCTGCACTTTGGGGTGGAATTTCTTCCTCCTGACCTTCGTCTGTCCTTTTCGAGGCAGTTTCTCCGGAAACTTTACAAACCACCAACAACATATATCGATATGAATTACCCAACGCAGCAGAGAGACGAATTGACATCATAACCCATGAGATGCTTATAATGATCTGTGCCAAAGTGAGAAACTCTACAGGATGACCCGGGTAAAAGGAGCTCACATTTTGTGGAGGATGTTGCGAAACTGGAAAAATTCTTTGCCGGTTGGATGAGGACACAATGTTTTCACCCATCGATGGGTCCGAAGTTGAGATATCTGTGGCTTTGAAGCTCCTATTGCCATCCTCAAGAGGGCCTCGCTCGTCTGGTAAGCAAGTCTTTCCATTTTGCCCTGTATAAAATACAGATTCAGCCAATCAGAGGCTCTGTGTATGTGCTCATTCATCAAGAAGCAAGTACAAGATAATATAATCTAACCTAATGCTCATCAGAATTCGCAAAGGTTAAGAATGCATGCACATTAAAATTTTGAATCGATTGACCTTGACAAGGTCTTCTTTGAACTAATTTCTTGTTGGGTTCTATGAAGGCAGACTTCAGACAGATACCCTAGTTATTAGAAGTTGCCCCATTTTCTGTGGCCAGACCCCTGGCAGACCAAAATTAGCACCCAGTTTCAGAAACGATCAGGCAGCAAATTCAAACACTGGATGAAGGAGCTCTTCAACTGCGGTGAAAAAAGACGATACCAGCTGTCAGTTGTTGAGAATGAGAATGATGATTGGATATGAATCCGGTGTCCAAAGACGCTGGCGGAAATGGCACTGTGAGCATATCTCGTGGGTCGACAGTGGTGATTTTTGTTCGACTACATTGTGAAGATTTGGAGCTACCAATGTAGAGGGAGACTGCCTTTGTTCTGAGAGGCTCCTGAGACGAGGAGACACAAAATAACATACGGCCTGGCCGGGAGGTTGCAAAGTGCCGTTGATAGAACACTCGAGTCAGATGGCTGACCTTGGAAGAATCCACAAGAACCTCGGTAATTCCCTTCTGACAGTATGATGTAAGTTGAATTGGTGGTGGCATTGGATGCCTAGAGGTGATGGACAGAGTGTACACGGATGATGGAATTGCCTCAGGTGGAGTTGCATTACCAAATGATTCGCCCACATCCTTTTCGAGGATGCCCTTGTGCGCTTTCGGAGGCAGGCAGAGCTCGTTCTCGAGTACTCGTTTCCTCTTCTGCAAATTCTTGGGAGTCTGTGGAGCCACCACCAGCTGGTCGTCGTGCATTGGCGAAGCCTCCTTCGACCCATCTCCCTCTTCCTGATTCCCATGCCCAGTTTCATCTGCAAGACCACATTTGGCATCAAAATTTGTCCAAAATGACGAATGAAGACAGACAGAGTTATCTTCCGTAGCAAGTACAACATTTGTAGCACAAACGTCCACGCAGATTATCAGCCACAAAAACAGAGGATTTCATGCTAAAAAACCTCGCAATGTAGCGACCACGTGATGTCAACCTAAATCACCAAGAGGGATATTGTACCCACTTTTAGCCAGGATAACTTTAGATTTGCCATTGCTTTCTGTAAGAATGAAATGATTTTATACCTATACTTGAATCTTCAAAATTTTCGGAAACTTGAGGTGAATCTTTCCGGGCATTTCGACTAGTCCTTGGGACCCAAGCTGCGTCAGCCAAACTTTCAGAGCTTGCGGATGAGAAAGTGATCACTTCCCCAAGTGCCGAATTCCCTTGTTGACGGCATTCTAGTTGGCCAGGCACCGAAACCACGTTGCCAAGTGCATCGATGACCTGCGTGTTTGAGTCGTACGGCGTGTCGGGGTAAAAGATTACCCAGTCGTACTCGGCACTAAGAGTCGACTGATAATTGCCACCAGCATACCATGTGTTTTCTTTCCTCACCCTCTGCGGGCGCCTAGCTCCTACACAGCTTGGCCCATCACTTGTAAGCTCAAGTGCTTTGGCTATGTCGTATTTCCCGGGCTTGCTCAGCTGGAGTGCTCCATTCTGTGAGCCTACTCCCTGTGCAGACAGACAGCAATTTTAGTGTACTTCGCTCACCTTAACCCTTTTAAGGTGGCAAACCTCAGTATTAATTCACTCTTCGACCTACATATGTGAAGATGCGGGTCCCATCAGGATCAAAATATATTTGCATTGTCAATGTCACAATGCAGGCAACTGCCTGGATGCAGAATCACCATAGCTAACTAACTCAAGACTCCTGCAATCCTGTATGTCGAGGAATCTTACCTCGAATGGCCCGTCATCTGTAATGTCATGTGCTTGGGCTATGTCGTGTTTGCTGACTCTGGGTGTGTTCAGCTGGAGTGCTTCATTCTGTGAGCCTCCTGTCTGCGCAGGCAGACAGAGCAATTTTAGTCTACTGCGCTCACCTTAAGCCTTTTAAGGGTCAAAATCCTCAGCACTAATCCCCTCTTCGACCTACATTGGTGAAGATGCCGGTCCCCTCGGGACCAAAATGTGTCCGCATTGTCAATGTTACAATGTAGGCAACTGCCTGGATGCAGAATTTAACTCAAGACTTCTACAATCCTGTATAACGAGGAAATCTAACCTCTAATGGTGCTGGCGGGGACGCAGAGACGCTCTCAAGCTCAGCCTTATTGAGCTGTGGTTTGCAGACCGGTATCTCGTACGAAGTGTCCTTTAGTTCTCCCAGTTGAGGCTGCGAGTCAATCTATTATGACATGAGCGCAGATATAAGGTTGAGAATATCATTTAAAAGCCCCTCCTAGAACCCCTGCCAGACGTAAAACATGTAAGATTTCTTTCTACAAAATAACAGGGTTGAATTGTTCACTTACCTTCAAAGTCGACTCAAGAAGGTCAACCACGGTAGCCAACTTCTTCGCCTTCTTATTTCTTTCCCTCCTCAGTTTCCCGACTGAAAAATCCTGGTGTTTTAAGACAAGCAAGATCTTTTCAGCTTATAATTCCAACACTCTACTCTCAATTGAACACATGCAAATGCCATGAGTCTTAGTATGTTTCCACTCTGGTTCAGGCCTTAATTAATAACCTGTAGTTGCAGATTCTCAGGCGCCGAGCCTCCATCGAGGCCCCTGCTCTCACCCACCTCAGGAGGTCCCTCGCGCTTCTGTGATGTGCAGGCTTTTCTTGGATTCAATTTCACCGATTCTGCTGTACTCAATTGAACCTGTTTCCCCCAATACAACTACACATGCATCAAGTCACTGTACGCCCATAGCGCAAATTCCTCAAACTATGCTCATACAAGCACTTGCGTCTCCAAGTAAGCCACCATTAAAATAACTGCCAGGCTGCGTGCTTACGTTAGATTTAGTTGACTTCCTACGTGCAGATGCTTTGAGGGACCCCATCTCCTGCGGCCAAGCACACCACAGCAGTACATTATGTCACAAACTAGACACCATCTTCCCCACCTAACATTGTTAACTTAGTGCCCAGTTAAGTGTACCAGAGACATTGCACGAAACAAAATTTAGAAGTCATGTAGAACAGCAACCTACCTGCATCTTCTTCATCTCCGGTTCCTAAGTTTCTCCTCGCCCAAACCTCCCAGCTAATTAAGTTTAACGTCAAAATGCTGCATTTGACTCCCATTTGACGCAATTTGGGATCGACGAAATGCCTATAATGCTAACCTACCAGTAATTATGTGCTAGCTACAACCAGATTTCTGTTCCCCAGGACAATCTTGCGGTAAGAAGCATTGCAACCTCAGAATTCTCAACTTAATTTTTCACGAAGGACACCGCTTCTGACACGGTACTACTGCACGTGACAATTTAATCCATCAACAAGTGCATCCTGCGAACTATATCACCACCACATCCTATGGCCCGATCGATGCTCACAGCCCTAAGACTCTCAAAACTCCCCTTCACAACTTTCTACGTAGTCAAATCACAACCGCCGCTGCTACTCCAACTTTGCAATGCTTACCCAATTCCTGACCAATTCTTGTGACACCAGCCGCTGACCTGCACTGTCAGCGCCCCAGCTAACTTATGATGAGCAGTACCCTCTGATCAATAGCTCAGAATTGCAAGATGATACTACTAGACTCCAGACGCAGCAGCACCTCGCCATTTCCCAACCAGAATCACAAAGCATCAATGAAACATACATTCACATGCTCTCCAAGTAATATCTCCGGAGCCCGTGCATGGTATCGCCGCAGCAGTATTTATGCACGTAGCGTGTCCAATTCAGTTCAGCTCAGCCTGCAATGGCGAGAAGAGGATTGGAGTGACGAGAATCATGATTATTGTAATCGGAGCCAGGAAGATATGGGTAGCAGCATGCCTTGACGATTGGGCGCCGAATCATGATAAATGAGATCTGAGTGGTGAGATTCCTGGTGCCCTCAAGCAGGCAGAGAGATGGCGGCTACACTAGGCCATTTTACACCTGTCACCGACTCCTCCCATTAATTCTATTTTTATTTTCCTCCATCCTCCCCAGCCTTTTCGCCCGCTCCCTAGCTCCCTCAATGTTTAGTTGCATGAATGCACGTATTGCATCGCAGCTGCCTCCATTGGACACTTTTAGCTCTGGACGAGCCACATCTCCTCCAAGAGCGAACACGCAATTTGTGCGAGTTGATTCACAAATCCGAATCATGGCCATAACTATGCTTGTCATCATTTGTTTTCGGAGTTCATATGATTCGTGCCTTATTCATTACCAAAGTGAAGATTCTCAAGCTTATTCAATGCTCATATTCAATTGCCTCCCCCTACCCCCTCCCTCTGTTGACTATTGAACCTAAAATGGATCAATTTTTTTGAGCATCCGTAAGCATGTATTGCACATAACATTATTCAGATCTATAACAGTGTTATGTGGGATTGACAATATTTTGCTGGATATTCCTCACATTCAGCCTGAATGATGGAATATTCCGCAAAATACTGTCAGTCCCACAAAACACTGTTATGGATCTGAATAATGTTATGCAGCCATGCAAAATCACAACTAAACATTTGCTCGATAAGTTCAACAAGCCTCCAATGGACACTTTTAGCAAATTAGTGCAAGATGACTCACTAACCCGAATCATGGTCTTAGCATTCTTGGCCATAATTTATCTTCAAAGCTCATGTGATTCATACCTTTTTCATTACAAAAATGCAAATTGAAGATTATTGAACCTAAAATGGATTAAGTTTTGAGCTTCTGTTCTTAGATTTGCACCTAATCATACACCATCCAAATATAGATGTTTGATTAAGAATAGTAGTTATTGAGTATGCATATCTTAATTACCATTGAGTGGAATAGGCCAAGCATTCTTTCTATGATGGATTCAAAATATGATGGCCACGACCTTGTACTATTTAGTGGCCATTAACCAACGTAAGTTTTTTTTATCATATAGGTATTATAATGCACATCCTTAGAACTTTGTAGACAATCTTTGGACTTTATGATAAATTTTTGAGTGAGGTGTATGTGTTTGAATGTGTGGTTCACTGTAAAAATTTGGGGATGGAGGGCATAATTCTTTCCTTCTATTCACATGAAATAAGGCTCAGACACAACTTAGGGTTTTCAACAAATTGGGATACACGGCTTGATTTGCATAATACCACATCCCAAGGGCCCCTTGAGGGGCTTATCAAGCATAAAAAAATCCAACCATAATGTTTTACATAATAAATATTGTCTAATTTTGGATGAAAACATCCCAAAATACACAATCAAATGTTATGATCAAACTACACC
Source organism: Polytrichum formosum (assembly GCA_964035585.1). Lineage (NCBI taxonomy): Eukaryota > Viridiplantae > Streptophyta > Polytrichopsida > Polytrichales > Polytrichaceae > Polytrichum > Polytrichum formosum. The sequence continues at coordinate 18,407,858 of OZ037941.1, read as the reverse complement.
AAGCTCACACCTATTATGGCCCACTCAAATTTTGACATACCATGATAATTTTGGTCAAGTTAACTTTTCTTGACCCACATCATTATAAAATCCGCATTATCATATGTTCAAAACTAGGAATATGGAATCAAGATCATTTATACAAATGTGAAATAATGTGGGTTGGAATTATAATCATATTATTGTACTAAACATATCAATTATTTGTTAACATTGAATTGTTTATATTTTAGTATTAATTCTTTATTCATTTAGAAGCCAACCTATTTCAGCCCATACATAAAATACAACAAACCACGGAATTTTCTACCCACACTACTTTTAACTCACAATAAGAGGTGTGAAAAGAGCACATATGTTGCTCACCAAATTATAAGATTTTCTAAATCCATGTACTTGGTCAACATTCTTCCAAATCATGAGAATTTTTCATCCATCACAAGATAGATGTGCCTAATTCATTGCCTCGTTGTAAAACGGACACCTATATTGAGAAGTGAATGGTCAATTGGTGTGGATCTAAGAACAGACATTAGGAAGACACGTATTGAAAAGAGATTGGATTTTATGCTCATAATTTATTACCATTCTTGACAATGCAATAGTCAACACAATTGGGGGGACCTATACAACCATGTAGTAGTTCAGAAATTTTCACTCTCGTAACAATGAATAAAATATTCATAGCAGCTACAAAAATATTAAGGAAAGTGGTTACGAACACGATCTGGATTTGCTAATCATCTCGCACTCACTGCGTGCTTTATATCCTACAACTCATGAGAGTAGGGGTAGAGATAAAAAAATGTTCACTTAAGACATGCTTACCTTAAAGGCAACAATTTGCATTAAAAAGGAGGTAACAATATAACTCAAAATTGTCGGTTGAGTTTTGAGGAGGTACATTGAGCTAGAGAGAGAGAATTACCATGAGTGCTCACAAGCGTACCACTCATTCATCTAACATAAAACTCCCGAAATAGCATGCAACCTAGAAATTATTATTTCTAGTTGATTTAACACCAAAATTAGTTTAAAAGCCTCATATTATCTATCCAAATCATTCTAAATCAATTCGGCCATAGACATATAGGAAGTCAAATTTTATGTTCGATGGACGAGAGGTATGTGATGATTCCCTCTCTCTAACACTACATGAGATCATATGTGCCCTTCAACTTCACTACCAAATTATGGCAAGTTTTTTTACGGTCCGGGTAGAAAAGTCATGTGGAGTGGGGTTACAAGTATCTAAAAAAAAACACTGAGTTGGCAATGTAAAAATAATGTTAGATATGGTTTTGTTCCTCACACAACACAATGAACACTTCAAACTCCATGTTTTTTAAGTCGCGTGGTAATAACATGGAGGCGAATTCTCGACTTGGGCTGCAACAACAACCCACTTATTTATAGCTCCTCGGGAACATGCTGGGCTTGCCCCATGTCTCTTCAATACCGCAGAAACCATTTTCATAGAGTATTAAATTTGTGCGTGTAAGCTACAGTATCTTGTGATTTAGAAGCCAGGTGTGGAGCTAGAAATAGTGAAGTCTTGGATGAGTACAACAGTGTGGGGAAGCTTAGGGCACCCCTTACCTAAATTGCTTATGAGATGTCGAGATTGCAATTAGTACATCGGAACTTATGATAGTTCAAGGATGGACATTAACTTTAACTTAGTGTGATGATTAAACAGGACTAAACTTTTTGCATCGGAAGACTGAGGATTCGACTGTTACTTGTTTACATATCCTCAACAATCACACATTTTGAACTTGACATATGAAGACGTCAAGTATTGTTGTATTATCAATTATTTTAAAAATAGTAATAAAAGAATTAGTAATTCCTGTCCTTCTAGAAATGAAAAAGAGTCCTTCTGCATTGAAGCTCGGTGATTACCAAATCTCTGATATGATTCACTTTTGCTCAATGTATGTGAGAGGTGATGGATTGTCAAATTGTTTGGGGAACTTTGTTAAAATCACTTTGCGTAAAGTCCTTGACCATATATTGAGCTCAATTACTAAAGGATAGGGGAGAAAACCACAAATATTGGGCTCTCAAATGGGTTTTGGACCATGCTAGCACTTATTTTTAGTGTAATTGGACACTAGACCTGGAATTAAATATCCTCTAATGTAGGTAAACATAGTTGAATTTAGGGCCGTGTGAGCCAAATCTACTTAATTTCCTTCCTTGCACATATATGTGAGCTCTGATTGTAAGAATTAACTAACTGTGGGTGTTGCTCGAGAGCGTAGCAGCAGAGCTCTGCTCCGTCACTGCCTTCTTGACGCAGTGCCCCTACACTCTCCCAAGAGGTCACGTGAAACTCGTGCCCCGATCACATCAAACTTTCCGTCCAGATTCTAGCTGTGAAATTGCTGGGGATTTTGTTCAGAAATAGATGCAAGCCTACCACTTTTCACACTACTACAACCGGAGATGCCGACGGATGGAGTTTGAACTGGCCGGTGTGATCAGCCCCTCAATAAGCATCCATGTCCTGCACAAACTCGTTCATGGAACCCTACCACTCCCCGAGGCTCTTGATTCCAGCCCCGAGATACGATATGAGGAGAGCCCTCATCCACCACGCCTCACTCCTACTTCCGCATCCCCACATCTCGCTCATCCCTACCTCTCGTATCTTTCCAAAGCTAAACTATTTGCAAGAGTTGGGACACCACAACAACAGACATGCTTAGACTGCCGAAGACTCCACATTGTTGAGGATGCTACATTACTGAAGACATTGTGGTCCTGAAGCCGAGGTCACCATGCTGAGTAGCTGAGGCATGTGGACAATGAGTTATCACAATATCTAGACACCAAGTTACCAAAACAACTACAAACAACCAAGCGCATGGGCAACCCCAAACAGCAAAGATCAAAACAGCTCCAAACACCGAGTACCCAGCATGCCCACACTCAGAGATGCAGCCCATCCCAAAGATCAAGATCTTGATCTAGATTTATCGTAGAGATAGACAACAAACTCTTGAGCAGTAGTTGAAAACAACATATCATGTCTGCAACTCACCAAATGCAAGTACATGGCTACTGTGCTACACAAATGCAAACAATGACACATTCATGTTATAATAGCAAAAAGGCACAACAAAGCCATTTGGGAATTACAAAAACTTTTTCTATCCAACAAAATATTAAGACACTACATACTTATAAATACAAGAACTTATAATGGGCTACCTCAAGAAAACACAATATCACCATGGCTATTACCATGCACTTGTGACGCACCCAAAGATGCCACTGCAATGCCAAGTTTAAACCAGACATACTATGCATCATAAGCCACAAACACAACCACCCCCACCAGCAAACCCCATAGCATAACTCACACTACAATTCATAAAATTTACATATTGTAATGATAGATTATATGCATAAACCCTTGATAGGAAACTTCAAAATACCAACCACTCATCAATAGCATCACAACAAGAGGATGGAGTGTTGCCCCACTCATGGTCTTAATTGCATGTGTAAGAGCCACTACGTGCACATCCCATCAATGAAAAGCTTGGCAACTAAACTAAAATTCCATGTCACAAATCAAGAGTACATTCAGACAATCAACACAATCACCACACCATATGCACACTCAATCCTAATCCATAAATGAAGACTTGAAAACCGACAATTTGGGGCAAACCTCCAAGACCTGTTGTAGATCATAAACAAAAAGGAAACATTAGAAACACAAACCTATGTTGTTGAACCTACATTACAAACTTGCAAAACAAACAACCCATCACAAGCCTCCCAAACATGCCATAACACAACACAACAAAAGTTTGATAGTGGCGTGCAAACTATAGTTTTAGCTCAATTAAATAATTGCTTGGGATAGGGCGTTGCTTGAAACTACATTTCTTGCATGTATTCACATAGCAACACCAGGTTATTTTACAATCACAAGGATCAAACTCAGACCAAATTACATGGAATTCACACTCACTCCCAACCAACATGGAGCTAATGGCCTAGTGTCCACTATTTACCAAAAACATACCCTTACATCCTACCTTCTAAAGTTATTATTTTCTTGGATACATCCAATCGACACATGTACCTATTATTGGTTATTTTTAATGATTACCGGTTACTAATGTAGTGTCTACTCCCTGCAAAGGGTGAAGTAGTTCTACATCAAACATCATCGTCCTCCAAGACGTGGCCATGGATCTTTTATAACAAACACTCTAGTCACTCCGGCCTCTCCCAAAGACCGCAGTTCTTCTTATTTTGAGCTTTGATTACAAATTGCAATTCATAAATTACAATTTTTATCACGTATTATATATTATGATCATTGGTGTCACACATGATCGTATTTTGTCTTCCTATTTGTAGTAAGTTTTAATTTAGATATAATTCATAGGTGCCTTCCAATGTTCCTAATGATCCCTTACTCATCCTACACTACATGTTGACCATATTCTTGCCCCATCGCTAACACCTTTGCCAATCCAATCCAATAACATAGTGATCAAAAGAAAGGAATGAAGAAATCGTCTAATTTTTTAACTCATTTACAACCAGTTATTACACTTGTGGTTCAATAGGATTTATAAACTTCACTCTAAGGCATGGTAATTGCACTTGTTTTTGACACTTTGAGAAGTGTGGATACTTAGAGTGATCCAATGTATGTGCCAAATATCTCTTTAGATTAGCCTTTCAAAGCAATGTCGGGGCCAATGATGCAACTGAAATCCGTTGAATCATGTCTCACTTTCTCACATAATGTTGTAGTCACAAATTTCTAAATTCGATGTGGTCATATTAAAACATTCATCTGTGCTACCAATCTACTAGGCCAATGTGTCCACCTTTTGCATGCATTAGGATACAATGCTTCTTGAATAACCTACTAAGTTATGGCCATATTTAATACCCCATGATTGTGAGAATATGTGACCACAAGTGACAATATGTCATAGTGCTTTAAATATAGTTCATTACAATATAAAATTGGCAACAATATGATCATGTTTATGTTGGAACCTCCACTCACTTGTCTCCAGTATGCAATGGACTTGCCAAGTCTTTACTTGATATTCCATTATTTAAAGAAGAAGAAAAACTATGTAATGTATGCTATGTGTCCATTATGACCTTAATTTTTTAGAATCTAAAATAGGTCAAAGACTAAAGAAAGTGCACCCACTTTGTATGTGTGCAAATTTAAGCATCACAAAGCTAGAACTATCATCCACTTCGAAGTTGTTAGTTAATTTTTGTGAAGAAAAACACATAGAGGTGGCATAAATGTTGTCATTTTTAAAATTGAAGACATGTGGACTCAAAACAAACATGATTTGTAAATGTGTACGAACCCAACAAGTCTAGCATTCACTTTTAAACACAGATCTGGAACAATGGTACATTGTTGGAACAAGTTTTAAAACACATAGTTCATTGTGGGCTCCCAAACCTTATAAGTCATAACAGAACACAAATTATAAGTGTAGATCTTGAAATTTTTTTTGTTGATCAGAGTGTTGGCAACCACAAAATAACTATCTGTTGTAGCCCGCAATCTTTCCCCTAATTAACTTACTCAATGAGCGTTGGCAGTTGCATGAAGCCTTGTTGGTAAGATTCAGGTTAGACATCTACTAAGTTAAAATCCGTCAGTGTGAAGCCAAGCAAAAATCTTTCCACATTTGACACTTCATAACATACCATTGATATTGGATATTTTGCAAAAACATATCAATCTTCAACTTCACGATGCTAGAAATGATTGCTTATTATACTACACTGATTATCCCAGTTACTGCATGTTACGATCCAGAGTAACACAGTGTAATAGCGTCTTACTCAGAAGTTCAATTTTTACTAACAAAAGTTCAATAGGTTGTTCGGACAACATTATATTGTACAACATAAATGACATTTCTTGATACAATATTACATTCTCATTAGATAGTCATAGCACTGCGTAATTCCGAATTGTAACACACACTAATTGGGATAATCAGTGTAATGTGAATTGTGCTGTGTAGAACTGCACAATGACGTGTCCTAAACTGCCTAGCTGGAATTAAGTAAGTCTAGGTGGCACACGATAAGCAGGGTGAGAAGGCTTTCTCATTGATTTACCTGTTTTACCAACATCAAGCCTTTGCAATTTATTTCATGTAGTGTCATTGGGTTACTAGGTGTGGGCTGTTGAGAGAAACACTGAAATCTTTCATGTTTGATTTTCTCAAAGTGAAATGGATCAATCAACAATTCAATTCTGGTGCCAATTGCTGAAGAGAGGGAATCATCACATACGAGTGTATCACTCATTCATCCAACATAAAAGTCATGAATTGGTATGTATCCCGGAGGTTACTGTTGAAGTTGAATTGACACCAAAAATGGGTTTAAACACCTCACATTAGTCTAAATCAAGTCGTTTGAGATGAATTAGCTAAAAACCTATAGGAAATAAGGTTTTTAAGTTGGATGGATGAGATGTACACTCATATGTGATAATTCCATGTCTCCCTTACTGTTGTGCAATTCATATTACTAGAGCCATGTCTTTATGTTGGTAGATGATCACTAACTTGCACAAATCCCTCTCTCCAATTTTATCTCTCCAATTTAAAAGTTCTTTCAGCAAATTTGTATTGCTAAGCAGTGATTTGTAACATTGCAACCTGATTGACAACATAAAAATCTACTCTAACTATTTCATTGAACGTAAAATGTTCTACAACAATATATATTTTTAATAGCAAACAAATGATTAAATCTCTCTAAATACCTCTAAAATGGATTTAGGGTGTGGGTATTGGCCATGGCCATGTACACGTGGCTTTCACAAACAACTTCAAACTTCAACCATATGGATGATGTTTGTTTGAAAGTACATGTCATGAATGCACCAAAGGCGCGCTCCCTTATTTTTGTGACCATGGAACATGGCACTCTCTTAGACAAATTTGCATCTTTTCCATAATTCAACGTGATTTATCACATGTTTCGACCTTTCACCTTCCAAAAAACACTGACATGTTTGTAGAGAAAATGTCATCACAATTTGCAAACAATTGTCTTGTTTCAAGAAGGTGCAGGAGTGTGAGTCACAAACTTGTCTTTATATGCTTCCGAACACTCTGAATGAGGAGAAGAATTTTTTTTGAATAATCAACAACACGAGGATCATGTGTTGATCACTTCTTAAGTGTAAGTTACAATTCAAGTATCGAGAATCTCATGGAACTTTTGAAAGGAGAGGAGTCTAGAACTGACGTTCCTTGCAAGTTCATTTGTCAAGGGATTCCAACGAATCATGAGAGTAGACGTGTGTTCCCCCATTAGAACAGCTATTTCCAACCTCATGAGGTAATCCACATTCACCCATTCTACGCTTCAATTCATTCCAAGTTCTTTGCAAATGCCTCAAAAAATCCATGTAACTTGCATTAGACCACATAGCCCATTTAATGCTTCAATTTTCATTTTCTTCTCCCCAAACGTTTCACACACCATCAGGGGCGAAGCCAAGATTTTGACTTAGGGGGGGTTGACCTCAAAATATGGAAATATCCAATGTATATTTTATTTTCAAATTTTCAATAGGTGGTCAAATTTGGTTATTTGTTGAGAGATTTGGACTCATCGAGCTGATATCCCCATAAAAAATTTGATAATGTCGTTAATATTCAAAGCTTTGGTAATGGTCTTCTCGATATAGATGATCATCAGATCGACCATCCAATCATCACCAATAGACATTGCCAATAGTAAGCAGATGCCTAACTTTCCTTCAATGAACTCATAGAAAATGTTGCGAAAAAAAACCGCAATCATTTTCCCATTACGGTTTTTTTAACCAGCCTGCTCTGCAATCGCTAAACGACTGCAAATGTCTTTTGGATTTACCAACTGAAATTTTAGGGATTTGGGGGCTTGTAATATACCGTTGGAGAGGTCTTGAAAACACCTTTCCAACGGTGTATTACACGTTCCCAAAATTTTAACATTGCAATCGCAAAACATAAAAGAAAAATATGTAATCATTTTGGCATAGTTTTCTACTAGTGATGTCAAGGGAACCTGAGCCCCCCCCCCCTCTGACTCCGCCCCTGCATACCATTGTTTACTTCATGTAATAATATCAACATCTTGGCAATCCAAATATCAATACCAGTATGGACCAACCTACAACTACTTGCACATTCCAGTGATCACAACCATTGTTTACAAGAAGATAAAGGAAATTGAATACAAAAGGTAAATAAATTTTGAATGACAAAGGTCGCATTGAACTCTAACTGTATACAAAGCAAAGAGGTGAAGGCCAATGACATGGTTGTCATTGTGGTTTCATTATGAAAAGGTTTTATTTGGAGCATGACGTTGCTTAGATCATTTATTATGAGATGAATCATTTTAATGCCAAAGGTGTTCTTATCCATGGCCTAGTTAAATGAGGGAACAAAACTCACACCAAATGCAGAGCACATGGGCGTAGGTTGGATTGAGTCATCTATGAATTGATGGCTCTGTTCAATATTGGTACCAAGCAATGAGGAAGTTCCACGAGTTTGTGAATAACAAGAAACATGAGCAATTTTCCATCAACGCGATCTTGACAACCGGGGAGATTTTGGACCAAACATTGTGTTATTCTTCCAATTTTTGGAGATGGTCCTGCAATGATTGTCAATAAAACAAACCCTAAAATGTCATGCAATGCATTCCCCAGATTCCGAATGGGAATGTTGAGATTGCATGTGGCCACTAAAAGGTAACATTTGCAAACATAAAATAAAGTTCATCATGATGCTTCACCTTGACCTTGCAGAAGGCATTATCATGCGCTGCTATGGATCTCTCACTAGAATGGTTGAAGGCGGACTACAAAACATGTTATAGCTCCAAGTTAATTATCATATGGATAATTTGATACCATCACATGAAACCATCTTCTCCCCCGCCTTGCAGCCAAGTCCCAATAATAATTATTACCGCAATTTTTGCGTTAACTTTACGAGGTCGTTGACCTCTGCATTTAGATGACCACGAGTAGAAATGAAACATTTAACAACCTTCAAAGCAATCAACAAGACCTCGGTTGTAACCTCTTCAGACACCTCCAGAGCAATGTTACGGACCTCCGCAAATCCAAATGACTCAACTACATGGTCTCCAATTGCGCATATACTGGTGGAAAGCTCGAGGACAAATAGATGAGATTGAGGCACATTCACATCAGCCATGTTAGGCCCAAAAAATTTGACAACACGTACGATGATGCCCAAAGTAGGGGAAATGATGGAGTCAATTGGTGGCACCTCATAGATGACCTCATAAGGTTGAGATTATTGGGCATTGTCAACAATTGTAACCTACACTCTGGCTCTAGACGACGGTGTTGTGTCCCCTCTCATTGTGGAGGAAGGAAGAGTCAATATATAGGAGTCACTAACATGCCAATCAAAGTCCAATTGATGGGGAAGTTCATGGAGCTCTCCCTCTAGCGTCATGGGATGAGGAATGCAAGTCAACATCATCAAGAGGAGGTTGTAACTTGATGGCTTCCCTTGCCATGTGGGACTACATTTGCACAATCTCATCATGGCTTGTGATATCCTTGTACTAAGCAAAAATATTGCCATTATCAGCAATTTTGAAATTCGTGGAGGGTGGGTTTGTTGTTGACAGGGTCCATTCTACAAGTCACAAGGCGTGGGCTTATGAGAGTTGGCTCCAACAATAGGAAAACTTGGATGATCTTATGTTCATGCACACCCATGTAATTATGCTATTTAATTTCCATGTCGAAGATTCTCACTTTCCCGTATTGTTTATGTGCTATGTAAGTTTGCAACATTGCAACATATCAACTACCAATACAATGCACATGTAACTTTAGAATGTGATTGGTGATTGCATGTTACAAGTTTGTTGGTGCCAAACCCCACCTTCAACAACAACTACATTGCTCCATTGCATACAACGTATGTTGCTATTGTGAGCACATGGTGTGCCAAATCAAGGTTAGACCACATACTGATGAGCATCCTAACACAAATAAAAACATTCTATGGCACATGGACATATTGGAGAGCTGACTAATCTTGTCTTGATAAGACTCTTGTTAGGATATGTTATCCTCTTGTAGAGTTATGTTATGTAATGTTATTGACAACATACATCCCTATAGTAGGGTCTTGCTAATCATTTGGTAATTTATTCAATATGTCTCATATTGGTGGTTCATACTATTCATAGAACCTATATAGCGCCATTTTCCTCACTAGGTAGTATAAGTACATATTTTCTACCTCTTGGTATATGTTCAGTATATAGTCATTGTATATTCTTCACAATACCAACTTCCAATTCATATATCTCATCCTTTCCTCATTCTTACTGTTAATGACCCCCATACTATACCACTAGGCTTACCCAGTATTTTTAGGAACTTAAATTCCATTTACTGACCCATCAAGAACTTGCAAGTTCAATAAAAACCCGATTCTTCAATGGGAAATTATATATGTCAGTAATATTTCCACATAACTGTGATTGTGTACACAGAAACGGGTAGGTATTTGTTCTGATTTGTATTCTCCGTTTTAAAGAATAATCAGAAATCCTTAACCCACCATATGGTTAAGTATTATTATGACATAACCATATGTAACTATAACTTATTCCATATCCAACATATCCATTCCTGTCCAATTTAGTTGTAGAGCTCAGAGGTTTATGAAGAATCCTCAGTCTCAGATGATTACTCCCCTGTGTTTTATTATTCCTGAATGTAGGCCGTTTGAACTTCAGTACAAACATTACTACACAGTAAGTCATCAATCCACTTTTGACAAAGTAGTATAACACTTTTCTTTCACAGTATCTTTTCTGATGTCTTTATTCTCATACGGTTACTATGGAGTGCTTACTGGCATAATCCATAGATTTGTATTCTCTACTTCTCTAGTCCTAAATTGTTCCATAGAGCATTACCAATATTTAGCAGGTAATTCAGCACAATTAATTTGTCGAAATAGTCAGTGACAGTGTTCTAGATTGATATACAGTAATAGCCAGGAAAGAATATAGAAAATATCCTGCCCATATTACAGTTTATTTATGAACATATAACATGTTTATTCGGAATACTGGTATATATCAATCAATATGTAAACGTAGTAATATTGTTTTTCTTCAAGAAAGAGATACTCATAGTTCAAATTTCAATGAGAAATTTCTTGTGAGTGTTGCTATGAGTGGACAATTCTCCGGAATGTGCATAGCACTTGTAGAAGAGGTCCTCACCTGTGCCCATGCTCCCCACAATTACCAAGAAGTAAGTTAGTAGAGCGTACATCAGGTGTATTCAGACCTTCTTACTTGTTATCGATGTCAACAAGCCTATACATCTTCCATGATAAATCTCGATATACAGTATTATTTGCATATATATGTAAGAATCTTGAAGTAACCAATAGGGAGATTATAAGTACATATAACTGGCTCCCTCATGTATAACTCCTCATATAGTGCATTTCTTGTAGTCATATTATTACATATTTCAGCACCTTGAACTCGCTGTTTGATGAACTCATCTTGCTCATCTTTGTAGCAACTTAGTTCGGGAGTAGAGTAATAACTATCTTTGCTATTCAACAAATTACAAGCAGAAGCTCTCTTAGAAAACACATAGGCTCTGTGAGTGCTTCCGGCAACTGCCTCTGCTGTAGGTACGAAGGATCACCGGCCAGCTATCTCGAACTTCCAGTGCCTCTCACCCCAGCCCAGTCTGTAAACAACTGCACCCTCAAACCTTGCGGCAGTCTTGTTTCTAGCTACTTCCTGGGCCTGGGATCCTCACAATTTGCTCAGCTCGGGTGATACTAAGGTGATAGACCACACCGATAGGCTGGTTATTTATACTACTCATCTCTGGTCATTTTTTCTTTTTTCTTTTTTCCGGGCAGCCCTTGCGTAATTCTTGGTGGCCCGTCCTTGCAAAATTTCAAGAAATAGAGAGAGAGAGAGAGATCACCTCGGGTTTAAGGTGTCAATGTTGGAGAGGGTAACTTGTTTCATGGTTGTAAAGAAAGTCAGGGGTCTCAAGTCCTAAAGAGGCCCATTACAAAGATAGTTCTTGCAACCACTTATTTTATCGGATAGAGATACTATTAATGGCATTGACTTTGTCCGATATACTCTACAAATATGATAATAGCTTCTCAAGACCCTTAGCCTTAAATTCTTAGGGGTTTCTCCTAATGTATAGATGACATGTAAGAATGCAAAAAAGGACTTCCATTATCATTGATTATTACTACATCTTGTAGACGATCATTTTTGGAGCACATCCATGTATGGTTACAATGTCAAGTATGACTCACATGTATGATTGTAGAAATCTTAATGAACGTAGGCATCTTGCTTAGATCTCACTTGAAACTACCAAATCAAATTATTTCAATCAAAGTTGATAATTATGCTGACCAATTGACACACGGTCAGGTCAAAGGAATTGAATTAAAAATGATCAATGTGGGTCCTAATGTAGTTTATGAGAATGTAAGATTCTTGGTCGGAGTTTGTAGATCATGGCATGAATATTTTGGAACACAACTCTAGCATGGCAATGGTGGAGGTGCTTAACATGCTTGAGTCACGTATTGAAAGTCAACTCAATGAGTACATGTATCTTCTTATGTATTGGTCAAGTTCACTTCTACATTGAGTCATGTACACTTACATATTACCTTTCGAGCTTTAGACAAAATAACATTATTAAGCAGTGTGCGTTCGTTCATCTGGGCCCTGAGAATATAACCATAGGATGTTGCAGCTAGTGCACATTGCTTAATAATGTATTGAGTTTTTTCCATACATGTGATATATACATATATATCCGTTACATTGATTATCCCAATTAGTGTGTGTTCCTATTGGGAGTTAGGCATTGCTATAACTAGTTAATGGGAAATGTAATATTTTACCAAGCAAAGTCATTTATGTTTTATAATGTCCAAACAACCTATTGAACTTTCATTAATAAAAATCAAACTCCCTGCACTGTGTAACTCCGAATAGTAACATGCACCGATCGGGATAATCATTATAGTGTTAATATTGATGGGCGTGGTGATGAAGGGTAAGGTTACCCTTCATGTTTTGCATCCCATGACTGATTCTTACGGTGTCCTCCCAATATAATGAACACTCGTGAATGTAAGGTGAAAGGCATTATCCCAAATTTGTTTGTCCACTTCAAAGTGAATGCAATAAGCATGTACCTTACTATGGAACTCGTGCCATGTTCACATATGAACTCGCTACTATGATCAAGGTGAAGCGTCCCTTATTCACACCAACACCAGAGATTGGCGTCGTGTTTCTCTCTTTGTCTCATTAGGTATTGGTGAAGTCCACTTGTACATTTAGTTGACGTGGACTTACATAATACCTTTCCATCGTTATATAAGTTTTGCCATATAGTTAGATGAAAGTCCATATATTGATGGGCTTTGTGGTGAAGGGGGTAAGGATACCCTTCAAGTTTTGGCAGCCCGTGACAAATGTGTTTAGGGTATTCTCCCTAAAAACAAATACTTGTGAGTATAAGGTGAAAACACCACCACCACACAACACACAATAAAATGGTGAAAACTACCTTTTGAAATTAAAACAGATTCCCGCATGTAGGGTATATATTTACATATGATTGTTGTTCGAATTATTGTTCAGAGTTTGCTCTTCACCTTTTAATCAACCCTTCATTACTTCGAGAATGTAATATGCATCATTGAGTTTGATATGAATAGTCGCAAAATATAGCATGTTATATATTAACATGAATAAAAAAAATTATGTGTATTAATCATGACGTTTACACAACATTATTTGACACCCTAGCTTTGTTGCAAGGGTACAAATTTCAAAGCATGATATTGCTGAACAGTCTTAAGGGATCTGATGAATGGCTTCAGTCAGTATGTCTTTGAGTGACGTTGAAAAGGCAATGAATCGATCTATGCCATCATGCTCTAGGAAAATGTGATCCCTGCACACGAACTCAAAAGCACAGTATTGCCTTCCACTTGTTATGTACAAGTTAGTCCAAGATAACTCTACTACCAAAGCCCACCTCCCAAAGGAGGCATAACACCTTAGGTTGCATCACGGTCAACTGTGATCGACATAAGGCTAATGGGCTCACATTCATGCCAGTACCTGAATACAGGTGTAATTTTTTTTATTTTTTTATTTTTTTATAGTCCAAGGTATTTAGAATACAAAACATGATATTGTCCTCAAACTTGGGGTTAGATAAGGTTTAAGTGGTCTTAAAACATACACTTTTAGCTCTCCATCCATTTTGGGGAGGATATGAAACATTCAATTAGTGCAAGATGGTTAGAAGTTCCAAATCATGCATGTAACTATTTTTCTCATAATTTTCATAGCCGTATGAATATCTTATTCGTTGTCAAAGAAAATTTTGTTTTCTAATTAAATGATCATATAGGCTCCCCCAACTATGTTGACTATTTGAGCTTAGAATGGTTAACATTTGTTTAGCACATAGTCCAATCTCTTAAAAAATACATGTATTTTTGGTGGCCATTGTTGGATTCACACTTAAACACATGCTACTCTAATACATGTTCCATTTTAGGTTTGCTTACCTTATAACCTCGAGTGCTTGCAAGGATATAGCTACCCCATGAAAACTAGTAAGCCAATCAAAAGTTAGAATACAACATACTTATTTGTAAAGTCTCTCAAAGAGGGACGAAAACGTGCATTTGATCCTTCTTTGAGAAAACTTCCTATTAAAAGCTCGTTGGCTCATAGTGTATTAGAGCTTGTTCTGGAAGTTGGGTGAAATCTTTGGGACCTCCTCAATGTCCGGGGAGAACCAATATTTAGTGTAATGGTGGCCGGTTGATTTTGTGAAAAGTCCGGTTCAATTGGGAAAGTGGAGGATGTGAAACTGGTGCTTTAAAAAAAACGGATTTCAACCGGCAACCATTTTGAGGAGGAGGATTTTTACCCGGATGAATTGTGAAATAGGCGGATTTTATCTGGTTTGATTCATCTAGGGCCGGATATCATCCGGTTCTATTGATGACATGGCGGATTTTAGAATAGATGCAAAGTAATGCATGTAGGACACCTTGGCCTGTCCTACGTCTAGGGTTTAGGTTAGCCGTGATGCCACCTTTCTTTCATTAGCAAGCGCGTCAGTGAGTCTGAACTCTGAAAGTGCGCCACTACGCCACATTCATTGTCTTCATTCTATCCGTTGTAGGCTTGTAGCAATTTGGTGAATGGCGACCAAGCGAAATTTTTGCTTCATTATTGCATTTCATTGTTGACGGTTGGCTACGGCAGACGTGACTACCTCCTCATTCTTGCTTATTTCGCTAATTCGTTGCCGCATGTCTTTCCTGCTTTTGTCGCATTTCGGTTCTACATTCCCTTTTGTAGCTCAAGCAATTTCTTCAATTTCTCACTTGCTTGCGGAAATCTCTTTGCGAGCAATTTGCTCGTCGATTGCAAAGCTAGGAAGTCGATGTCATGCGTGCTTCTTAGATCAGACACAAAGGCGCTGCGATCGAAGTCATTGAACAAGAGGCATTGTGATCAAGAGGTAGATTACATATTATTGTTGTATGTTGATATGTTCTTTGGACGTTGTTGTTGAATGGTGTATGTTGTTTGTAGATATAATTTTGCTACATTGGAAAACTAGCTTACTTATGAATGCCCAAGTTTTTGGCCGGTTGTCATTACAATGAAGAGGAAAATAGCCGGCACTTCAAAAAAAAAAAGGATATTGGCCGGTCCAAATTAATGGCAACAAGTTTGAAACCAGTAAAATCCTAAAAAAACTGGTAGAAGTTGTGAAGGGGCGGATTTTAGGTGGTTGAGCTCAAAAGTCTCCCGAACCCTGGACCTCCTCTTTCCACCTCTCAAACTTTGAGAAATTTTTAAGATCTAAAATAGGGTATACGCATGGGACCCATTGCCCCCAAATCGTGGATTGCATGTGTAAGGCTAGCTTGAGCCCACCCATCCTAGTAGGACAAGCTAAAAAGACATTTTTAATAGCCCAACACCACTTTTGTGTATGGTAATCTAAGCATGAAGAAAGCTTGAGTGACTTTGTGTAATTTCTCACAATCTCAAGGTTTGGGATTGGACCCATTGTTTCATATGCTTTACTTTATAAATCACTCTAATGAATTGTTTTGTGGCTACATAATTTTCTTTTTTCTTTTCTTTCCTATAGTTGATTTGACTCCAAAAATGACATCTAAACCCCGTGTTAGTTTAGTGGAACCCACTAGATATTTATTGTGAACTTCAGAAGGGCCAAGTTTTTGATACATAGTGCATAGTCATTCATGATGGGTGAATTTACATGGTCAAAAGTTCAAAATGAAGGGTGAGTTCATATTAAGATCAAGAACCAAAAGAATTTTGAAAATTGAGTATGCTCAAGAAGTTAACCGACTGTTATATTCCAAGGGCTCAGTGAATTAATAGTGAGTGTTGAGTAATGTTATGTGTTGTGGTCACTTCTAGCCTCACATACCTATTTCACAATTGGATTAACGAGTTAAATAATCATGTTTACAAATGAAAAGCCTTGAAACTTCAACTACTACTTCATTCAAGCATTGTGAATAGAAATGATTGTTTTTGGAGAGGCTTCGCTTGTATGCCTACAAATGGCATGTGCACATGTGATATGCAAAAAACTAAGATGTGGCCAACTCAACCCCTAAACGCCCAAGGATTTTGAGCAATTTCAAAATCTACTATAGAAAAGAAAAAAAGTTCCTCTTTCATGAAAGAGAACACTTCTTGAGACAAAGTTGTTCGTAAATGATCAATGCACAAATGTGTGCAATTGGTGTTCAAATGAAGCTTACAATGTCTACATTGGTATTCAAAAAGAGTTATCATCTGAAGATATATCATAAATATTGTTTAGACCATTTTTAGTATAGTTTTTTTAATCATAAATTTGATGTTCATAAGAATAGCATGTCATGAAAAAATGTATCATGTGTGTATCAAAAACCATCATTTGTGTTAATATCCTTCGGTCTTGGCTAAACTCCCACTATTTTACAAAAGTGTGGTGCAACTAACTTTGACAAGGCGTCAAAAAGAAGCGATTGACCTTATTGTGGTGGTGGTGCGTTGAATTAAGCCTTAACTCTTCACCCTACCCTACATTAAAAAGAAATCCAACCACATCAAAGCTACCCTTGAACCCCCGACATACTCACGAGGATGAAGGAGAGACCAAAACTAGTCTTTTAGACGCTTAGAGATCAATTATGCTTAATGTCCAATTACCATCACAAACGGCCACATAATGCACACTTGCCTTAATATCACCGATGGATATGAGAGTGGGTGGCAATATTCGTCGGATTCCATGCTTGCAATCATTTCTTAGTAGCAATCCAAAAAGCTCATTGGTTATAAGCACTTGGGAGTCACCAATGATTGGCAAATGAACAATTCATATCCCCACCTTCTATGTCCTTTCTTTGTATATGCACACACGCTTTTGTGGACCACACGACTTCTACATTATAAACGGGTGCTTTCATATCATTGAACCCATTATAGGACTAGGCGTGGCTCTAAGGGCCGATTCACATGGGTCCCAAGCAACATTTATGTGGATTTTTTTGATGTAGTGAAGGATTGGCACATATTCATTAAGAATTGGTGTTCTAGGGTGTACACTTGGGTCTCTAGATTAATTATATATTTGTGAATGTAGTCTTATTTTTCTGCTAAGTGGCTACAATATCGAGAATTTGGGAGGGTTAACATGACGAATTGCACAACAAAGAAAAAGCAAGTTGTCGTGTAAACTAAGATCGTTAACACAACAGATCGAGTGTCGTCATCAACATCAATTAGCAAAATAAACATAGCAAACTAATATGCTAAACAACCACCTCTTCAAGTTGTTGTCAAGTATGAGGGTTTCTCTCTCCAAACTCAAGAAACTAAGAAGTCTCCTTACAAAGCTTAAGAAACTCTGAAATTCACACACAAGAGTCAAGCTATCTCTCACTCCACGAAGGGAGAATCCAAGAGTGCAAGTGATGGAGAAAGAATGTAAAGGCTTTACTCATGATCTACTACACCATAGCCACAAGATAGCAACAACAAGCTCTCTCTCTCAAAACACACTCACAAGACTTGACTTGACAACAATGGCAAGTCAAGATGCCTTCCCCTCCACATAACCCCCCGTCCATGTGGATTTCATCCATAGAGTGGATGAACAACTAATTAGGACTCCTAATGGAGTCCATTACTCATCCAAACACACATGGACTCCTATTGGAGTCCATTTACTCCTAATTTGACGTGACTTAGCCCCCGATGTCACCTCATGTGACAGCTGTCGTGTAAACTAAGATCGTTAAACACAACAGATCGAGTGTCGTCATCAACATCAATTAGCAAAATAAACATAGTAAACTAATATGCTAAATAACCACCTCTTCAAGTGCCCCCCTAGCAGATAAGGAGCCCTTCCAATCAGCTAGGAACAAACACACTCATCGGTAGAGGTGTTGAACATGATGAAGTTGTTGCTACATCTGTATATATCCATGTTGGTGTAGTGGTAATCTAAGGAATTAAACTCATGGTTGAGGAAGTAACCCAAGAACTGTAGGCTGGATGCAATGTGAGCCCCATCCTTAATCGCCTTCAACAATTTATGTTGAATTCTTTGATAACTCTCCCAATGTGATTTTCAATCTCATAAAACTATCGACCAACTAGATAACAACTTCACCACTAAGACATGTGGCAAACATCCACAAAGTCCTCAATCATGACCATTAACGGCCATGGAATGGGAGGATTTCCGACAACGAGGACAAACCCAATTGCCAGAAGGAAGACTCAAAAGAGAAGGTGTCAAACATACCATGTGCCATCCACGTTGACATTGGTCGCACAATAACATTGTTGCAACTTCTTTCTTTTCTCCATACACATAACAAGGCAGACCATGTGGTACAACCGCCAACTCGGGATGCACAGAGCCGTCGATGGGAAGGTGACATGGAGCACAATTCTTTGAATGCTCACGACATTCCCGTCCATCCTTGCCTTCAAGCAATAATATACCACTTGGTAAAACATCTTTTACCCGCAAAATTGTACGCCCAGCCTTGACATCCAATGTCGTAGGCGCCTCCCATTGCAAATAAACATAATCCCCCTTGGAAAATTTACGAACCTGAGGTCGATAAGCTCCACTGCGGATCCGGGCATACCGTAATGTATCACGATGTTGAGCTATATTTAAGTTTTCCATGGTCATAGGCATGGCCTTCTGAAAGAACTCTGCTCGATCATGAAAACATTGAGCCCAAACATCTGGATCATCCAAGTTTACCACATGAGCCAATTTCTCTCGCACAGAACTAGGTAAAATTGGTTCCCGACCATACAAGAGTTGGTAAGAACTATAGGATGCTAAAGATGCTTGCCTGCTGAAACGGTAACCCATTGCTATCCATAGTAACATTAAGTCCCAATTGCGATGGTTACCATGAAACAACCCATACTTCCGCAAACCGCGCTTGACAGTCTGAACAACTCGTTTAGCTAAGCCATCTGCCTCAGGATGATCTCTGGAGGTTGTTCGATGATCAATCAAAGCCTTGGTACACAAAGCCTCAAAAGATCCAAGAAATTCTCTCCCTTGATCCGTTAACACCTCTGCAGGTGCTCCAAACCGTGCCAAAACTCGATCAAGAAATGTCATAGCTGCCAATTCTGAGGAATTTTGGGGAAGAGCCACGAGTCCAATCCACTTACTAAAATGCTCCACCATCACAAGTACATACTTTGCCCCACGTGGAGTGACAGTAAGCGGTCCGGCAAAATCCAAAGACCAACGATATCCCAAGCCCATAATAGGTAAAGGCTGAAGTTGAGGTGATAAAGTATTAAAACTTGACCTGACTCGGTCACATACTTCACACCGGGAAACATAAGTGGCAACCTGTTGATACATACCAGTCCACCAATATTGATTGCGTAACATAGAGTGTGTCTTTCGCACTCCAAAATGTCCAAGCTCCTCGTGCACTTGCCGTATTAAAGAAGCTCTTTGATCTGGCCTTGGAACGATGCGCCTCGTTCCGTCCGGCCACATACGAAATAACAAGCCGTTTGTCCAACGAAACCTTGTTATTCGGTGACTAACTCTATCTCGCTCCATAGCGGATAGTCCAAGGGGATATGTCCCTTGTTAAAGTTTGTGCAAGACCACATGGTCTTCCCACACATCACTAACAATGAGAGATTTATCGATCTCCTCATCTTGGCATTCCACAAGGATCTCAACAGCCAATCCTGACATAATTGTGAGATATGTGGCAGCATGCCAATCCGGCACCGCCTCACGATCACAATCTCCATGCCACATGGCTCCAATTAAATCCTCATCTGAAGGACTTGGATTGCGAGACAATCCGTCTGCATCCAAGTTGGCAATTCCTGCTCGGTGGACAACTTCAAAGTCATATTCTTGAAGTAATAATGCCCACCTAGCAAGTTTCCCGGTGAGTTTATCTGATTCCATAAGCCATTTTAAAGGCTGATGATCGGTCACCAAAGTAAATTTTTGCCCATATAAATAAGGTCGGAAATGTGCAATGGCCCAAACGGACGCCAAGGCCTCGCCTTCATAAGAAGAATAATTAGATTCAGCACTATTATTGCTTCTAGATGCATAAGCCACCACATATTTCTTTCCCTCTTCATCTTTCTGTGTCAATACCGCTCCCAATCCCACTGCACTCCAATCCGTGTGCAATTGAAAAGCTCTAGACACATCCGGGCGTCGAAGCACTGGCGCTGAACCGAGCCTCTGCTTCAACGTATCAAATATCTGTATTGTTCCCGACTCCAAGTCCATGGTTTTTCTTTCCTCGTGAGAATGGTGAGAGGTTTAGCAATCAAACTAAAGTTTTTGACAAACCTTCTATAATAATTTGCTAATCCTAGAAATGCTCGAAGTCGTGGTACATCACTAGGTGCGGGAATTTTGTGCAAAGCATCCACCTTCGCATGTTGCACACCAAGACCGCCAGGAACAATCAAGTGGCCTAAATAGGGCAATTGATCATGGAAAAACTTACATTTGTCATGATATAAACGGAGTCCCCACCGTTGTAGTCGTTCAAATACCGCTTGCAAATGTCTCACATGATCCTATGGACTATTACTAAAGATGATAACATCATCAATATAACATCTAGCAAACGGTAAACCAGCCAATAATTGGTCCATCACCCGCTGAAATTCAGCTGGTGCATTCTTGAGACCAAATGACAAAAATTTCCAATGATAAAGTTGATCCTTGCCATCTTTATCAATTCCCCAAAACGCGGTCTTCACCCGATCACCCAACAACAAAGGTAATTGATGATAACCAAACCTCAAATCCAGAGTGCTAAAAATTCTAGCAAATCCCAATGCATCAAACAACTCCTCTGGCATCGGCATTGGGTATCGATCCGACTTGGTCTTGCGGTTGATTGGACGATAATCACCACACATCCGTTTTTCCGTCCAGTTGCCAAATATATCTTTCTTTGAAGGCATAACCGTGGCACAAGCATACTCTCCATTGGAGAGTTCAATCAATTCTGCTGCCAATAATTCTTGACATCGAGTTTGAACACCCAACCTTTCAGATGTACTAAGTCTGTACGGCCGTCTGAAAATAGGATGGTCGTCCTCGAGTTGAATACGAACATATTTACCTTTATATCCTTCAAGATCATAAAGACTAAAGGCAAAACAATTACGGTAAGAGCGAATAAATGCCCGTACCTTTCGTGCTTCGGCACTAGTAAGTTTTGGCCCCACTTCAATTGGCCAATCGTCAAACTCCGTGGTTTTCTTCTCCATAGAAGGATTGTCACTTGGTGCCAGCACAACCTGTGATTGCTAATCCGTGGAGAGGGCAACACCTTTGTCCCCATCATTTGTACTTGAGATCAAATACGTATCCTCTCCACTACAATTAGACATACCAAAATCTTGGGCCAAAGCAGCAAAAACACGTTGAGCTCGAAGCTCTTCTGCAGCATGCTGCTTCAAAGAAAATAATGTCTCAGCATCATTGACCTTCATGTGAAATTTGGATTGTAGCTCCATTGCCCCCTTACTATTGTCCTCTGCCCTCATGGTAAGCAATTGGTCATGAAAATATTGTTGAGCAGCAAGACAAATTCCAATAATCCACACCATGCTATTGAGATCCATAACTTGTCCCAATAGAAAACATCTCTGACCTTCTTGAAGCCCGTGAGCAGCTGTGGTACCTGTAGGAAAACCCATGGCTCGTTCCCGTTCATCTACCGTAGGCTCATCGTAAGTTTGGAATTTTTAATCCCAAACCATGCCTGGTCCACGAGATCAAAATGCTAAAGACCGTGGATATGTCACAAAAGTCGGTAGTGCACCTCGCGGAATTCTCACCTTGTTAATTACTGCAAGTGGCAAGGTGTCATCCTTGGTAACCGCCAAGGAAACACGATGATCATCTAAAATATCATCCACCTTGCGATTCATAAGCCGAGGAATTCGAGCGACTGCCGCTGAAAGCATCTGAGGTGATACCAAATTGGTCCAAAACCAACGAGGCCGGTGAGCAAAGGATCCTAAAGATGCAGCATCCAGAAATGTTGGAGTACCCAGAAGTTGGTTAATGTACTCACCATTCTTCACCACTTTGTGCCGTGTATCATCCAATAATGGCACATTTTCCAAAATATATCCTGGCGGAGTTGATTGGTGGGCAAACCACCATTGTATCAATCGCATCAAATCCGCAAACAAACTAGACCTAGGGTCATCCAAACCTTGGCCAGTTCCTGCACGCGAATGGCCTTGACACGGCCATCCTGCAATAATCAAATCCACATGGCCCAACCTTCTCAAATCCTCATCATTAATCATAGTGACGTCTTGAGGGAGTTGACCACAACATCCATGAATAGCAGAGGCTGACAATTGTGTGGGATACCTCAACAACAATTGTTGGATGTGGTGTCGAACGGCTCTGTTGGCTGCATATCCATTATCCACATGAATACACCGCCTAACTGTAATCCCAGCCTCCAATATTGCAGCCAAACCTGTGCCAATGTCCCCAAAGATTTCTACAAGGACAATACCTTCAGGTGACGGTTGCCAACGAATGGGTTGGGCAAAAGAAAATGATGATGATATTGGAGGTGTCTCCCCAAGCTCCAAATCCGCTACAATATGTCGACAATGGTCGGATAACTCCTTAGGAGTATGCCATGGTGGAGATGGATCCTTGAAATGTCGAGCAGGAATTTCGATACATGGCAAAATTTGTTGCTCTGCTACATTACAAGTGTAGGCCAATGTTTCCTCCAACAAAATTGGTGAACAAGGCAAGTCTGAAACTAAACCACTACAACCAAACATTGCCTCCGCAACCATAGTCATAGAAGTAGCTGCAAATGCTACAGGAATAAATACCTTCCTGCCATCACTAGTAGACCATCCCGGTCTAATCCATGTCTCCTCAGTCCAATTATCCAAACCAAAGCCAAGTGGATAAAAAGCTTGCTGACCAACTAGTATATCATAGTTGGTTGTATTGGTAACAACACACTTCATTGTCAAATGAGTGTAGGTAGGTCCTGCTCCCATGTTAAAAATCAAACGGAGAGGTGTCTTGGTGTAACATGTTGCACGTTCAGTGCCCCCTACTGAAGTCATAATTGTGAATGGACAAGGATCTAAATTTGTTGGCATCAACCCCAGACTGTCAGCAAGTCCTTTGCCAATCATAACCGGTTGAGCACCATAATCCATCATAACTCTCAGTGGTGTAGCACGAATAGCGGGATTATCAATGCGTGACACGACAAACAAAGCTTTGTCATTCACCAGACGTACAACTCCAGGTTGTAAATTATGCCGCTCTCGAGCAGATCTTGCAAAAACATCTGCAAGATATGTTGCTCCTGCTACACAATGTGAAAAAGACATGTCCATTGATGGAATTATTGGAGGAAGAATATCAGTGTGCTTACCAAAAGCAATGATTGCCGCATCTGCAAGGTTCGCTCGCAAATTGGCTAAGTCATCCATCTCCTCAACCACATGCACGTCAACAATAGCTTGGAATACTTGAAGGGATGGCAAATCCGCCTTGCCTTCTAACATTCTCCCAGCTAAATGAAAAACTCCAGCAGGTTTGAAATCCGGAGCCATCAACTCCGAACCCGAGAAAATTGGCATATGAAGAATTTTATGTGCCAATACATGCATAACGTCCTTTGAAATGGAATCCCCATCTCTTAAAGGTAAAGAGTTTTTAGCCCCAACAGCAGTAGTAGTGTCTACCAATCCAAATGATAGAGGTAGCCGTGTTTGACCAACCTGGTCTGCTGGACCGACATGGCGAGGACGTGAAGCCTCGTTACTACCAGCACTTGTGGAAGCCACTGAATTTGCTAATGTCTGTGCGCGAGTAAAAGCTGCAGCTACCACCTCCAAGCTCAAGCACTCTTGGATTCTCTTTTCGTTGAGTGAGAGATAGCTTGACTCTTGTGTGTGAATTTCAGAGTTTCTTAAGCTTTGTAAGGAGACTTCTTAGTTTTTTGGGCTTGGAGAGAAAAACCCTCATACTTGACAACAATGGCAAGTCAAGATGCCTTCCCCTCCACATAACCCCCCGTCAATGTGGATTTCATCCATGGAGTGGATGAACAACTAACTAGGACTCCTAATGGAGTCCATTACTCATCCAAACACACATGGACTCCTAATGGAGTCCATTTACTCCTAATTTGACGTGACTTAGCCCCCGATGTCACCTCACGTGACAAAGTACATGCAACAATATACATATCAATGTTCAAACAATGGCTATTGCATTTAGAAAAAAAGTTGTTCATTGGCAATAACGAACATTTATTTGCCCAAAAGTTGGCTATTGCATTGAAAAAATAAACATAGCATATTGGTGACAATGTATATTTAATTGCCCAAAAATTGGCTACTGTGTGGATTTAAAAGTCGTGCCATGTTGATATTATTAAAAATTTGTCTAGAAATGGAGATTCCCCCAAAACATAGCCTTGGCCATTCTAGACCAAAATTTGCACCTTCTTAAACACGTACACTACATGTCTCAAACTAATTGTAGCTTAACAACAACCTCTGATTCAAGGAGAACACAACAGACTCTAGAGTTAAGGTTGAAGACCCACTAACAAAATTCAAAACAAGGCAAAGGACATGTCAAAGTGTCATTCGTGCACATATACCATGGCTCGTAACCCGAGGGCAATATCAATCTACAATAACTCAAACCTTCAGGTCCCACATTCGAAAACAAAAGCAAGGGTTCCAAAATTCAAGCAACTCATTCACCTCACTCAACTCAAAACATGGCCACTACAACAAAACTTCCACCCCAAGCAATATACAAAAAATGGAGGTGCAAATCCAAATATACATAGCATCATGGAACCATGTATATCATTATCAAGGATTGATGGAATCTAGATCACCAAAACTAGCAATCTTGTTGGCGACAGCGGTCTGAATGCCATTTTTCATGAACCTCCTTAAATGAAAAGTTCTCAAGCTTGAAAAACTTTGGGTATACACTCTAATGTAGGGTGCCATGTGTTCATTCAACATGTTCTAGAGTTTTGATTTAGAGAAAGAGACCGTAGAAAATATTTTATCATCCTCAACAAAGCCAAGTACTTGTACAATAGCTAGCTCAACCACTTTGAACCACTCCAGAAAGCTACTCCGAAGAACCATGGAGATGGACATGATTCTCCATAGCTTGGTTAGTGGGTTCAAAGAAGTGGGTTCTCAAAGCATCCGTTGCGATAGCTTTCATCACATCTTTAACAAGTTGCATTTATGGTTCGAAGCCGTTTGATCCATCAAAGGGGATGAATAGCAAACTCTGGTTTTTCATTCATTAGAATAGTGATTCTTCAAACATTCAACGTGGCCATCAAATAGGTCGTCAACGTGAGGTTGCAACCAATACAGGGGGTACACGACCCCGAATGCATCCATGATTGAAGACCCAATGAAACTTGGATGGAAGCTTAGCAATTAGACATTCGACAACATCTACAAAGACCACCATGCCACAAGGTTAGAACCTAGTGAGTATTTAGGGTGCATGGTACAGTAAGCCATACCAAAAAGAAAGAATACATATTTGAGAAGGGAAAGAAGGCTTTACCTTAGCATAAGGCCTTCATTGTATCCACTATGGACACGCTATGGAATTGAAGGCCTCGCTATTAACCCCACGTGTCACCCCAACTACGTTTGCTACAGTAGTTGGGTAGTGTGTTCGAGCACACTTAAATGCCACATACTCCAAAGCAACCTCCTTAACATCGAAGGCGGCAAGGACCCACAACAAAGTCATTGTGTCCCGATGGCAAGCTATGAGATCATCGAGTCCTTGGAATGAATCACTATTGAATGAAGATGAAGGGTCACAATACAACTCATACAATTGGCCTTGGCACACTTGATCTACTGCCAAATAATCACAAACTAAGATGTCTCTTTGCTGACTAAAACTCTATCAAATGATGAACAATTTCCAACAATGGAAAGGATCCAACAAATGCAATACGGATCAAGGTATCCACTAGAAGTTTGAAGTTTCCAAGGGCCACTTCCCATGAAGCACTAGTGGATGTAGTGTCAATAGAATTTGTGTGCATTTTGTGCACCAAGGTCCAATACTCCAACATTACCCACTTGAAGGGAGGTAATTATAGACAACCAACGAGTTTCCACATTTAATAGAATCTTAAGACCCTTAGTCTCCATAATATTGCTCAACTTTGTGAACTCTAGGTGTCTCTTTGGAGATCTCGTTGGGATGTACTACTTCATACGGGGTCCCAAGTCCTAAGTATGGCATGGATGCTTACATGGCATCACTTTTTGGAGATGAGGCTTGGGACTTGTGTTGAAAGTTGGGTCGAGCAAAAAGCTCGATCCAACTCTCATCACAAGTCTCATGAATATTTTTGCATAAAACATCAAGATATGACATTAATGAATATAAACCATAGTTTAAAGATTTCTTGAGGCCAAAAGTTGGGACTTGCTAACATGAGTGGGACTTGGGCCCCCATGTGAACTGGCCCTTAGTGTCAATGTCCTTTTTTTAAAGAATATTAATTAAAAGAAATATTTATTATTGGCAATCTAATATCAGCAACGAATTTCAAATGATGAAATAATCACATTTACATGTTGTGGTTTTATTTTGTAGTGGATATATGATTTTAGAAGGCTTAATTACGGTGGATGTAGATTTCATCCATAATTTGGATAGAACATGCTCCTATATTATGTGGTGAGAGCCATCATGTGGACTACTTTACAACTTATTTATTTATTATTAAAAAAAACACATGAAAACAACATTGACTGTGGTACCTTTATCACTTTGGCTATTTATAACCCGCCAAGTATTATACTTTCTATTTTTAGATTCAATAAAACCTGGTTTAAAGGAAAGATCAAAATTTTCTATGTGGCATATCCCTTAATTGCCTTCGAGTGCATTTCAGTGAATGGTTTTCAAGTTTATTACAAGTTTAGGGTGGATCCTAGATTGTGCATTTGAACTTGTAGGACATTGGAACATGTTAGAGTTAATCGCAAAGTATGGGGATCAATTGGGGTCGAATTGTCTTAATGGTCCCTTGTTTTAGTGTAACCGAACAGTTTGAAAGGGCTTCTTTGAGTTTTAAATGCCAACCATGTATTATTATATAACTAAGAATCTTCCCATTTTCTTTGCCATCTACTGCACATCCATCTCTTTGCTCCTCTCATCACTTGTGTACTCCTCATATAGAATCAAGTTTAGGAAAGAACTCAAAATTTTCTCAAAGTTTTTTTGCCCCAAAATGGAACAAAACAACTTCATTACCTAGTTTTATTTTTAGGTAACTAACACAAGTGCTAGAAATGGAAAATATGGGAGATTTCATTAAGAATCTTGAGTTGGTTCCCACTTTTGGTGACTTTACAGTTAACTTGATTCAATTTGAAAGTCAATCCCCACATTTGGAGTTCATACGCCCATTTCAAAGTGGGTCAAGGTTCATCAAGCTAATATATGCCATTCTCATATTCAACTTAGAACATATTTACCTCATATTTAAAGCAATTGTGGTTTGAGGGTTTAGGGCAAATTGATAAAGTATATGATACTTACTACAAACAAATTGCATGGACATGGGAGCTTTACTTAACACTTAAGTTCTCATCAACCATTTACAAATATCAAATTTATTTTGGAACATTGTTCCCCTTAACCCCTAAAAGCCAAGGCGGACACTTTTGCCCAAGGAGTCAGCATTGCATGAAAACACCAACATGCATGTTTATGTTATAGTTTCTATTTTTGAAAATGTGGACAGCTGGTTTTTGCTATAAACATTTATAACCTCAAAAAATCTTCCATTCATATGGTAAAATCTACAATAAAAGGTGCTAATTCTCTTTAATGAGCTTTTAAATTGTACCAAACTGTTACAAAATAAATTTGGACAATTTTTTTGGCTTTTAGGGGTTAAATTCAAAGTGAAAATTTATAAGACGTGCGTTTATTTGTCCTACAAACATAAAGGAATCCCGTGCTGGTTATGCATCACTCTAAAAATTGGAACCTTGCTAAAATGACATTTTTACTGCACCCCGTGTGGAGATAGTAAAACATGGACCACCTCCAGCAAAAGTTGGTAACACTTATCCCAAAACCTTGCTCAGACGACCCAATTTAAGTTTACATATGAGCTTGCGGTTGCAATCAACGTGAAGCATCTCTCATTCATGTTAGCCTTAGGTCTAGTGCCCTCCCTTTTGATCTTCGGAGCAAAGTCAAAAGCCACGATTGGTTGTAGGGTTGGTGTTGTAGTAGCAGAGCAGTGTGGTGTGGTAGCAATAGCAGTGTGATACATCCAACAACCTCCCTCACATTGCCTGACAATTTTTAAAAAGGTCTTCAATCTTTGAGTATGTTGAAGACCTCCCAACTTCACAATTGTTTTTGGCTTGGTTTTGCGATCTTGCTTTTGTTGTTGCTCGCCGCGGGATAATCTACTTTGTTGAATATGGTTGTCAAACTATGGTAGGGTTTCTAGAGAGGAGAAATAAGGCACCTCTTAAGGTTGGTGCAACTGAGTTGATGCTTGATTTGCATGACTTTAAGTGTGTAAGTTTGTTTAGCCCCGCGTGAACTCTCCAAGGATTGCTTTGTGTTGTTCCATCTTTGTTGTGTGAGTAAGCTTGGTATTAGGAGATTGGAGCAACAATGGAAGTTGTGGAATTCACTAAGATGAATTGCCTTGGGTACTTGCAGTTAATACGTGAAAGGGGTTGTTGTCCTATTCCAATAATTTTGAGATATTGGGAAAACTTTGCTTCCTTTGTGTTCTTGGTAAAAGAACACCTACAACAACTATATAAGAGAAACATGAAGGAAAATGATAGGGTAGAGACAAGTGGTGGTTCCACTTATGTCAACAAGTAGTCAAATGTTGACATCTCTAGTGATATGGAGTTCGAGTAGTGTAGTCTTTAGGATTTAGCTTGGCTCAAACTTCATGGTAGAGAAAGGAGATTCAAAGCTACATAGCATGTTGTAAACCTCAGTGTTGGGGGAATTTTCTTGCAAATGAATTTGCCCAATAGGCTTGGTAAACACATTTGCAACTTGATGGACCATAGAAATTTGAAGTATTGCAATCTCTTTGTCTTCAATTCTTTCACAGATGTAGGTGTTGAATTCCAATATGCTTCATGCGGGTATGGATTATTGGGTTTTTGACTAGCTTGATTGTATTTGCATCAATGCAAATGATTGGTGTGGGTCGCTTCGGCATAATTTGTAATTTGTTTAGTAAGTTGCAAGTCCAAACAATCTCCTTAGCTACCTTTAAAAGCAATCAATATTTCATTTCGCAGGTTGATAGGTCGACAATTCTTTGAAGCTTACAATTCTTGGCGTTCCTCTAATTTTGCCAATATTTCTGAGATTGACCATATGTTGTTTGGATCTTTTGGCTAGTTCGAGTTTGCAAATCCCTACAACTCCAAATCTTCTATTATGGGGAAGAAAAATCTTAGTTGATGAGTTCCTTTGGTATACCACACAACTCTTTTAGCAACATCAAGGTATGGCTATTGTGGATTGATTGTGAATTTTCTTAGGGTACTTACCACGTATGCTAAATCTAGTTGAGTGTGGATAAAAAAATATGAGGTTTTTTTTATCAAGGTAGGGTAGTGGGTTTTGTCCAATGTTGGGGCTCCATATGTGTTCGAAGTTTTATCCCTTCCTCCATGGGTGTTGCAGAGGAATTACAATCCTGCATTTTGAACCTAATGAGAAGACCAACCGCATATTTTGATTGTGCTAGTAGGATGCCTTTGCTGTCATAGATTAGTTATAGGCCGATGTAGAGAGACAACTTCCCTAGGTGAGACATTTTGTACTTCTACTCCAATGATTTTTCAATCTCATTCAACATTTGAATGTTGTCACCTACAATCATAATGTTGTCTACATATAATATCAAAAGAGCATGCAAGCCTTTTGGTGACACATAGAAGTAGAGATTATGGTATGTGTTCGATCATATTAGTCCTATGCTTTGTAAGAAACTATATATGTCATCGTACCATGCTCTACTAGATTGTTTAATCCGTAGATGGTTGTGTGTGATTTACAAACTAGAGTTTCCTTCCCTTGATCTCAAAGCTTTCAAGTTGAATCACATAGATATCCTCTTGGAGTGTCCTACTTAAGTATGTCGACTTAATATGATAAGATGTCGAACTGGCCAATTGCATTGTGTTGTGTAATGTGTAGTTTTTTTCCATAATCTTTTTCATATGTACAAGCCTTAACATGTAGTAAAAGAACATTGATAGATTTTGAAAAGGGCTATCATATGAGAATAGGAGGCAATCGTCAAGTAAAAATAGTTATAACTGCCTAGGATGATAGCCACCGAGCCTAGCTATAAGAAAGCAAGGCAATAGGTAGCTAAGAGAGCTTGGAAAGTGTAGGATAGTGCAAGAGAGCACGTGGGCAATAATATATATTGATGTTGAAGTAGCAAGGAAATGCTACAACCTTGAATAAATACCTTGCTCACAAGCTTTGGCATATGCACTACACTTGTTGTTGTGAATGCACTTTGATCTCATACAATTCCATGTTTCGCTCTAATTCTATGTGGAAACAATAGGTATAAATTTGTGGTATGGAGTGAAACTTTATAACTTCTCATTACATGCCTCGGCGAGGGTTTTGGTATTTACATGTAAGTCCACTTGTTGCTACTTCCTAATCTTTGCTAAAGTGGATTCTTATTTGCAATTAACTTTCCATAACTAGCAATGCGGTGCTCTTGGTCTTCCGAGCAAAGTGAAAAATCATTGTTGGTCGTAAGGTCAGTGTTGTAGATGTAAGATCAATGTTGTAATAACAAAGCGGTGCGGTGTGGTAGCAGTAGTGGTGTGGTAGTTCCAACAATATACCTTCATTCTTCTTTGAGAAGTTCACTCGAGGTCAAAGGACATATTGTAGCTCTCTAGCAGCTTGGGCAAAAAATAATTAAATTTTAAGGTGCCTAAATTTATGGGAAATTAATTTCGTTGAGTGTCCAAAAAAAGAAATAACATTCAAAGAGTGCCTAAAATCACAATAATGCAAGTGACACAGTAGTCTCTCACAAAGACCACTCCGTATAACTCTCACACAAAGCAAAACCTTGACATACAAGTAGAAGACAAACTTCAAGGTAAGGAATGTTGGTTTATGGAAGTATTTAGGTTAATCGTAGCAACCATATATGAAATCAAGAAAGCCATCCATGAATTATAGGAATGACTTGGATGAATGTCTAACTTATTTTAAATTACTTTTTGAATATGCCCAACTTTAGAATATTATTTTATGGGTTGCCTAACTTACTTTCGCACTTTAATTAATTATTATGCATAAAGGTGCCCAAGCTGCTAGAAAGCTATGGTAACTTAACTCAAGGTTGATGGGTGGCTTTTTTTGTCCCATCCCAAAAGGTAGTACACAAAAAGTGGACCAAGATGCACTAAGTAATCACATCAACTAACACTTTGCTTCCGCTCTCAAGATAATGTATTCCGACATCAACATCAAAATATTCACTTCCGCTTCAACTTCACTTCTACTAAGAATTCACCTCAACTTTATAAGAATATGATACACAAAGGATGACATACCCCTCTTAGTCCTTCCCTTGCTTGGCCACCGCAAATTAAATTGGAAAGACTTATGACCCCCCCCAAACAAAACTACACTAAATTGTACCATTAGTGTGAGCCACAATAATTCCCCAAAACCCAGATTAATTCTCAACTCACATCAAATTTCTAGTTTAAAACTAATGTAGGCCACATTAATTGTTTTTTTAAACTTTTGATTTATGCAATTATTTTATTTTATGCTATCCAAGTCTCCAAGATGACCTAGGAGAAGTTACCTAGGCCCATATTATTTCCACCATGATTGAACAATTAGATTGGCCCACATTCATTATTTCCACATTAAAACATGGCACACTAATAGAACAATTTAGTGTAATGACTCGAAATTGAACATGGGGAGCATATATAAGTTAGCTATTTGGTAAACTGAAGTAGATGTACCTAAACCCAACACACCAATAAGTTGGACACCTATACTTGAATAGTATGTGGTTAATTATAGATATATGAACGGACACCAAAATGTCACATGTTTAAAAAAATTAGACTATATGTTCAAAATATGCTAACCATTCTAAACTCAAATAGTCAAAATAATCAATTAAACATATGTGACCACATTATGTGCACGAGAATCTTCACTTTGATGATGAATAAGATATTATTCATATTAGCCCCAAGAATTATGAGGCAAACGGCTAGTATTGGGCACGATTTGGATTTGCTTAACTATCTCGTACTATTTGCATGTTTCCTAAGAAAGTGGGCATAAAGAAAAACTATCCCAATAACACACATTTCCATTTAGTCATGTAAACCCCACCCTTTATGAATGCACCATACATATGAGAAAGCATGACATACCATAACATATAGTACCATACCTTAACGTACCATACCATGCCATACCATGCCATGCCGAGCCATACCATACCATACCATACCATGCCATCATCCATGGTATGGCGTGCCATTCTTCCCTGAGCTTGGCGCCTTGTCTTGGCCTCCTCTATAGCGAGTCGGCATTGCACTGCAATTGCAAGCTCTCTCTCTCGTTACTCACTCACACCAGCTGCAACCCTAACTTATTTGGCACGATGATGGAGATGGCGGAGATCGAGGAGGCTGAACCTGCGCCGCCCGCAGCAGTCCACATGGAGCACGCCGTCACGGCCGCGGGGACTACAGCGTCGTCGGCAGGGAGCCAGGAGGAGAGCGCGGGCGGATGGGGGTGGGGCGGCTGGCGGACTTCAGCGTTCTCCGTGCTCAACGAAATCCAGAAAGTGGCTTCAGAAGCCGCAGAGGAGATTCAGAAGAATGTGAGGATCTGTCATCGCGCAATTCTTGATGATTACTTGTTTCTTTGATGAGGTTGACGTCTTTTGCTTCTTTTATGGTTTTGGCTTTGGCTGTGGCCGGGTCGGGACGAGGTGCGGGAGTCTGTGTTGTTGTGTGTTGTGGTTGTAACGCAAATTTGGATGTGAGGATCTGCCATCGCGCAATTGTTGATGATTAGTTGTTGTTTTGGTGAAGTTGATCTGCTTTGCTTTTTTTTTTGCGGTTTTCTTTGGCTGTGGCCAGGGTCGGGGCGAGATCCTGGAGTTTGGATAGGTGAGTGTTGTGGTTGTCACGCTAATTTATGAGGGTTTGATCGGTTTGAGGATCTCATTGGTCGTTCGTGCGATCCTGGCACGATCGGGTTTACTCGGTGGTTAACGAAACTATGACGGGTCGCCACATTCTGGATTTCAGAGGTCTTTTGTATTACAGAATTCTTGTAGACATTCGTATTTTCTCTGCC
The DNA here is from genome assembly GCA_964035585.1 of Polytrichum formosum. Taxonomy (NCBI): domain Eukaryota; kingdom Viridiplantae; phylum Streptophyta; class Polytrichopsida; order Polytrichales; family Polytrichaceae; genus Polytrichum; species Polytrichum formosum. The sequence goes on along the minus strand of OZ037941.1, from coordinate 18,373,666 downwards.
ATGTCGCATTTGTTGCGTCAACCACAAGCAAGCCCTCTCTGGCATCAGAAATTGGGAGTGCACTGTTCATGTGGTGCAGGTTAGGTGGCGTGTAATGGATTATGGCCCAGAAAATGTGCACCTACTCTGCCAGACATATCGGGATAGAAATTAGCAATTTGAATTCTTATTATTTTCTCTTCCTCTGGAAGAGCGCCAATGTCCATGGAGCAATCACTTTGGATATTGATAGATCAAGCATGTCTACTAATGCAACTGGTTGTGTTAGACAAGAACGTTTTGTTAATTGGAGCACTTCATGCAACATTTTGTTAATTCATGAATTTCTCAATGACATCGGACAAGAGGTCTTAGAATTGGCACCTTATCGAGGCTCGTTACCTCTCAGCAAAATACGATCTCCATAGCCCAGTTGTACGAGTGCAATTTCATAATATGTTTGCTAAGGTTGTTTTTGTTCTGGAAACGTATGTCGATGGTGTGCCTTTTTTCTGGAATATGTGCCTTTCGGATTATTGGTTAACCTGTAGTCATTGTGGCACTGCATGTTCACATTTCAACAAAGTTGATTTGTAGGAGCTGCAGTTGATGAGCACATTAGTTCTCCGGATATCTAGTTTTCATTGAAGCAATGTCCTGTGTTTGTGGATGGTACACTTAGCTTAATATAACTTAATGCAGTACATGAAAATGCATACCTTAATCCGCATAACTTGTTATCAATTTCTTTTTATGGTCTGGAGCTTTCCAGGTACATTTATACTCCATTCCAGACATTCAATGCTGTGTTTATTCTGTGTTCAGGCAGCAGCAGCTGCCAAAGGCATTGCAGAACTTCAGCAAACTGTGGTGGATGCTGTGCCTGGTGGAGATTTTGGTGAGGCAGATGCTCTTACTGAAGAGAGCAAAGAAGTGGACACAGCTCTGTCAGGAGAAATTGCTGAAGAAGATTTGCGGCGCAAGGCTGCCCTTCAGAAATTGGAGGGCGCCAGCGAAGACTCCTTTTTAGGACAGGTTAACGTTGAGCTCAATTTTGTCACATCTATTTGCTTGTTGTCATTTCTATTAATCTGGTAGGCTATGTGAGTCTCCATTAACTTTTCTTATTGTTGACTTCCTCCTACATGTAGGTGCAACAGCAAGGTCATCTATCTTTTATTGTGGATGAAATTGTGTTGGGATAAAATCCTTTCCAGAAGCCTTTTCCTGTGTGCAATCTGCTACTTGTTCAAGTCACTCTTTGAAGCTTTGAATGGTCTTTGACTTCGGGGCCTTGAGCCAAAATCAACTTAATATGTGAGAGTTGCATATAATGGGGACCAGAACGCTCTCTGTGTATATAGATTTATGTCAGCAACTCTGGTCCTTTTTTAATGCAAGTTACCAACTTTCTAACCACATCCACTTCTTTTATTAACAGGGTCTGAAGGTGTTGGATGACTCAGTGGAGAATTTGACCACTGGTGCCTGGCAAGCCCTAGGGAATGCATGGAAAGGAAGTGTCAATCTGGTGCACAAGTATGAATTTTCTTATTGTGAAAGTAATTCCTAGGGATCTGGGGTGGGTGGTCTTCAGATGGTTTCATTGAAGGTGTTGAATAGGTCTCTACATGACTGATTTATCTACAAAATGGTTGTGATTGCACATATTCAAGGAAAAACAAAGAAAGTATAATATGAAGCTTAGTTTTCCAAGTCAATCAGTCACCATATAGTTGTAAGTGATAGAACATGCATTATGGTGCAGGCTTGAAAACACAACTCTACATTCAGGTGGAGGTCTTGGGCCAGGAGGTCTTCTGCAGGTGAGTATTGACTTGGTTTCTACCAGGCCTGTCTTGTTAATTCCCATGTCTATTCATAGCTGAACATATTGACATTCTATACATGTATCAACCTCATTCTCCTTTTAAGTGGCAATTTTTCATTGTTTTTCTAAATGAAATTGAAAGCAATTAGTGCAAGACAGTGGGCTGTTTGCTGCATAGTGAGCGTCAATGAGACATGGGTGGATGGTTCTGTCATTGAGTCTTGAGTGCTATACTTGTCAAAGCCACAGGTGTTGGGGGATCAATGATTTTTTTTGTCAGTAGCTCTAAAAATTAGTCACTTTGTCAAGGCCACAGTTGTGTTTGGCACTGGTGAAATGCACTATCACTGACTTTGAAAGTGATGTCAAATCCAGAGTGGCAGGGAGCTTACTGTGAAGGGCATCCGAGCTCTAGAGTATGTTGGCAGGGAAACTTTGGACATTCTGGCAGCTGAAACTGGTTTTGAACTTGAAAATGATGAGAAGCTTATTGAGGAGGAAGGTAATGAAGGAGGAGAAAGTTTCACAGAAGATGTCACTTTTGACCGGTGTTTCTACATTTATGGGGGACCAGAACATTTGGAGGTCAGATCTCCTATCAGTTCAGAAACACTGTCTAAACTTAGTCCTGGGAAGGTTTCTTTATTGGCAATTGTCTGGAAAACACATTCACAATTGTGTAGTAAATAGCAGTGCAATCAATTTCTAAGATGAATGACACTTGTGCAACATGGTGATGATGGTCTGGACCATGATTTGGAAGGAAATGGTAGAGGTTTTTGTCTAGGAAGCAATGGTTTGAAGCAGGCTTGTTGTTGACCAGATTCACCTGCAGGAGGCCAATATCGCCTCAGAGACCTTTCCTTAGCCTGGTGACCTTGGGTATATCACAGGTGCAAGTAGTTTAATGATGGGCTCTATCTATTGTATGGACATTTGGACGGGTTTTGTTGGACAAGCTGGAAATGAGTCTTAGTAATTGCCTAAATTCAATATCAACAATATGAGACTTATTTGTAAGTTAAGGGTATCATTTCAGTTTGTGTGCGAGGTGGGTAGCTCAAAACATGACAACTTTCAGCATATAGAATGCTACACAATGTAGTTCTTTTAGTGAATGTTCTTACCTACAAGAGGTGTGGGATTTGCAGGAGCTGGAGGCTCTATCCAATCATTATACCATGTTGTGTAATCGAGCAAAAGCCAAATTGTCAGGGGAACAAAGGACCGCATTTGAGGATCAGTTGAAGCAGTTACAACAATTGTTGTCTTTCAATGGAGATAATGAGACAGGTTCTCCGGACTCTGGAAAGGGCAAGAAAGTAGCTGGTGCTGCACACAATGGAAATGAAATCAAAGCTCTTCGTGAATCAAGTGTCAGCCAAGCTGCAGGCATTGCTACTGGGTATGTGTTATAGCATCACATTTATTTAAGCAGCTTTTGCTTGTTTGAGCGTTGAATATTACCTTGTACAGAGACGAAACATATTTTTGTAGGTTTGTGACCAGAGTTTCTGTCACATTGTATTGATGCAGTTTCTCAGGAACACTGAAGGGGCTTGCGATGTCTGAGGTTCTACAGAAAACTAATGATCGGCTAGATGAGCTGAAGGCAGATGGTGTTCATGTGAGCATTCTTTTCATAACTTCGTTTACTTTTGCTCATGTTCCACTCTTTTCTTGCAATGAATTTAAAAGGGGCAAGTGTTATAACCTGTTTCCATCATGGATGTTGGAGGTAATTGGGTATTTGTTATGGATTCACATTCTGAGAATTATTTGCCTGATTCTTCAAAGGATGCTTTCGTCTTGTAACCAATTGCTGGAGACATGCAGAGGTTCTAATTTTGAGCTTTGATGCAATGTGATGTTCTTTTTCGTTTTATCTCATGTGTATGAATGGTTTTATTACAGCGGCTCTCTGAGCTCTGCACAATGTGCATAGGACATTTGCTGCTGCTAGGAAAATTGGTTCTTACAAGTGAAAAAGAAGAGGACGGTATAGGTTGGCCAGAGGACTGTGTGGAGAGAGGCCAGGTGATCAAAGGGCGTGCCCAAGCCATGATAGCTGATATTGAAGCTGTGTCTGAGAGCTTCATAACAGGTAAGTCAATGTAGACTTTGTGGATATATTGTAGCAATTAAAGGTACTCTGTATGCTTTCAAACTTGATATTAAATCATTTAAAATTATGATAATCTGAACTAGAAATACAATTTGGAGTTAAACTCTTCCAGTTTCCTTGCACTTGCATTTTGAGGTTGTTCTCTGACAAAATTTGGTTACAGCTGTTGGAGATGTAACAGCTGCATTTCAAGCTGCCATCAAGAGTGAGATTAGGATTGCGAAAGAAGAAGAGGAAAATGTCAGGCAAGGGTTGCAAAAAGAAGGCGCCATTGAAGATAGAGCACAGTCTCTTGACAGTGACTTGCAAGAAGTAGCAAGCATCGCCATTGAGAAAGTTCGTGATGGCCTTCAGTTCCTTTTGTATGTAGTTCTCTCAACATCCCTGAAAAACTAATTGGGCAGGCTTTACTCCTGCATGTCAGCTGGTGTGTTGGTGGGCTACTGCAATAATTTAATAGAGCCAAAGAAAAGTCATCACTTGCACCAAAATTGGAGTGTTCTAGAGACATCCTCCTCCTAATGTGATATAGTTGTATACTACAAACTGCCTGCCCTCATTTTTTTGGTTGTAATTATGTGGATTCAATCAGCAATTGCTTTATACCCTTCACCTGACTGTCATCAAGAACATGTGTGAATCCCTCCTTTTGTGAAAATTGGTGGAGGAGGGAAGTCAATATGATATGATCATTTCACAACAGTCTCGCTAGCTACTTGTTCTGGCTAAGGCCGAGGACTTCATTGTTCTTCATATTTGTGTCTTTCAACTGCATTTTGCACACATTGCCCAGAACAAGATTGTGGAAGCATCAGCTATATGTGAAATGAAGAATCTTCTGCATGTAGTTTTGTCACAAGGGGAGAATTCTGGGAGTAGGTGCTTTGAAGTTATAGGAAGGGACCAAGGGATGACCTCCAGGTATGTTGAGCACATGCTTGGGAGACGATGGTCAATAAGCTTAACTTTGTAGTTGTTGTTTTACCCTCTATCTGGTGATGGAGTATTACACTATTGCTTAATGCTGCAATTAGTCTGTGCACATGTGTCTGTTATGTGCTGTATTATCTTCCTTATTCACTAAGATCCTTGATTTCCACTGTCTGTGGCCAGATCTCCCTTGATTTTGTATCACAAGTTCAATTGGAAAAGGTGCAAGCAGACCTAATGGGAATGTCCAACCAATGTCATGCACTTCTAAATTGGCATGTTCACGAATTTGCTTACCCAATTTAGCTATAAGTAGCAAATAGGCAATTTTTTAAAAGTTTGTGCATCTTCTCAACCAAATTAACCATAACATTCTATCAGTTCCATGATTTTACACAATCCAATGAAGCCAATCTCTAAACTGCTCCAAGGTGATTTCCCAATATAAGAGGCTCAAATTCTTTGGTGCTTTTGTGATGGACCCGGTTTCCGCTGCATTCTTACAGTAGCGCAACAAGTACCAATAGCATAAACCATATATGTGACCTTCAATCATGAACGTGGAATAAAGTGATTAATCTCATGACAGTGTTTTTGTGATTTCCAGACACATGTTCAAAATCATGAATTTGGTCAAGATTTTATTGAATTGGTCTGGCTTAAATAGTTAACCAGATCAGGACATTGGTGAAAATTTGTACTTGAAGTGATGAATTTGGTCAAGATTTTATTGAATTGGTCTGGCTTAAATAGTTAACCAGATCAGGACATTGGTGAAAATTTGTACTTGAAGTGATGAATTTGTACTGAGCACGTGGGCATCCAATATCACTTCATACGAGATCAATTTCAGGATAAGGTCATAGACCTTGAGTATATTATAACCACATTGCAAACTGCTGATATTTTGACAAAGGCTTTACCACATGAACCAATTCAAATTGTTTCAAAAACATTTATAAATGGCTTCAAGACGCTCTTTGCCGCCATAAGGATCTTATCTAGACAGTGGGAGTTTGAACACAAGCAGTGGGAATTCCGCTTCAACATGAGACTACTTCAGTGTTACTTCCAGTTCAATGGTCACTTATTAAGTGGGAGATATGAGATGATACATCATATTCTATTTCGTGACCTAATTCTCATTCACTGAGTGGGAGTGTTGAACATATGCCAAGAAGATCAATAAGTATTAGTATCCATTGAATTGCTAGCTTGACGTTCATAGGAGGGTCCACCTGAGCATTCAGTGATAGATGCATTGCCATGTCATTACAATAGTAGCTAGTAGATTCAAATTACAAATCACATTATCCAACCTTTCACTTATCCACTTCTCGTCATCCAAGCTCCTTAACACATCATTACATGACCTTACGCTCACTACAATCATACTCTAGTTGTTGTATAGAACAAAAACATATTATTTTTCTTCTCATTTATCCTCTTCTTTTCATCCACGCTTATTAACACATCATCACATAACTTTGCAATCACTATATTCTCTTATTGTTGTATATAATGAGAACATGTTATCCATCATCTCACTTATTCACTTTTCTTCATTCACACACCTTACCAAATTAACACATAACTCTACGATTAATACAATATTACTCCAACTATCGTACATAACAAGAATATGAGAACACATATATCAATACAGTCATCTTGTTCATCTTCATCCCACAAACTTCAATCCCTCATGTTTTTTTCTCGATCTCTCTCCTATAACTACTAATTTTGTGTTTTTTTGCTCGTGTTCAAAATGGGAATACTAAAACATTTGTTGTGGATTTCTTTATTTGCCTTCAAAATGGTATTGTGGACTACACATCTCTATTGGCTAGGGTAAAGAAAGAGAGGTCACCTACTAAGAAGTTGAAGGTTGAACAAGAATCACATGTATTTTGTTGTCACATATTGCATTTTCGTTATTTCTAAGTTACAAGAGCAACACGAAACATTTTCATTCATTGTAAAGTGCTCTTACTATCATATATAACTTCTCGTTTCAAACTCCCTCTCCCCCTATAGTTGGTAAGTTTATTACTTGTTGTTACAACTTACTCTAATCATTGCTTTCCATTTATAAATAAAAGGTACAAGGATTGTACCCAAATGTTGCCCAATGCGCACTCCTAAACATGTGTGGCTACGACCCCTTCAACAACCCATAGTCATTTAGCTCAATGTATCTTGTCAATGAGGTCATAACAAGTTACTCCTTGAAGAAGGATTAGTTTTTCAAGACATACATGCATGACATATGTCCAAGTAAAATTCCTCATCATACATATCATGCCTTATAATCCCCTTCAATCATTTCAATACATCGTGTTTGGAAACCTACATACTTTCTTCATTTTTATTCCTTTTCAAATTTACTAGAATGTCTTCGTTTATAGTTTGTCACATTCATTCTAAATATAGCATTTCTACAAGTCTTGCACGTACTATGCGCACATTACATTCTTTGGCTTGTCCTCTAATCATTCATTTTTTTTATTGTTCTTGGCTATGTATGAAGGCAACACAAAAATCAAGATGTACCTTTTTGTGTTAATAGAGAGAGAAGAAAAAAGAAGAAGAAGATAAGGATAAGGGAGGAGATATTAGCGAAAAAGAACCACTGTTGGAGGTGTGGTTAGGACTAAAAAGTAGGAAGTTTAGATAAGAGCATGAAGAACATGTAAGTGTGGATTGAACAATGTCAGTAGTGACCAATTATTATGGAAGTCTTGTGGGTGGTTACCATTTTGAGTAAAGGAGTGAGGATGTTATTGGGAACCCTTACTGTGAATGTGTGTGTGTGTGTGTGTGTGTGTGTGTGTAGAGTTAAGGATTACCGGGTAGTTGGTGGTGTCGTAATAATTGTGTGGAATTGGCCATATCGAGGATCTTAAGCTAGATGCAAGATCGATATTGCTAACGAGGTGTGTGTCCAAAAGCACAAGTGTTCGGGATACGGATGGGGGTATAGAGTAGTGTTTTTATATGTTTATGGTAGGTGATAGCACCAAATCCTAGACAAGAGTGTTGAGACGTTCAGAGAGTTGGGGTTCCTAGGTGATAGGTGGTCAATGTGGAAACTGACTTTGGTAGTAGGGATGGTAGTAGTAACACTAGAGGGAAGGCGAATTGGGCCTAGACTCCAACCCCTAGAAAATCCCCCTTACAATGACCAAGTTCCTGACCAAGTTCATGCACCTCCTCCATGTTGCAACCCACAAATGCCACAATCACTTTCTCAAGCATTGCACCTAACCAAGCTCGTCCAAAAAAAACGGGCGCCACACTTAAATGTATATACAATTACCAATACATAAGGTTCCAACTTTCCACTTCAATAAACCATGTCCACCTTGCATATGGTTGCCGCATTATATATTCACATATTCTCAGTAAACAATATGTTAAATTCATTCATCTCATGTTTCATATTTTCCAATTCTCTCTTCATACTTTAACAATGACAAGGATCATATTATTCCATATTCTCAAAAATCAATGTTTATACTCTTTTCATTTCATATTCCATATTTTCACAATCTCTCTCCATGGTCTTCCAAGATCACAAGCAAGGTTTATGTTGGACAATCCGTTAGGCTAGCGCCCTGATACAAACAACATGCTCAATCTCCACCTACAAGAATACGCAAAGATGTGCTAAATTTGGCCTATTTGAAACCAACTTCAAACTAAACATAGTTTACACAACAAGCCAACATTACATAGCAGATTGTGTGGAGAAAAAAATCACAAAAATGTCTAAGTCAACCATGTTCAAGTTTCAATATTTTAGTTGGATGTCCTTCCTCATATTCATTATATTGGGTCCTTGGAAGGAGGACACATCAATAGTATTGCAGGTATCTGTTCTATGTAATATTTTTTTCCTTTCTTTTAATTTTCATTTATTGAACAAACAATGGATGTGGTGAAGGATTTGGGTGAGAGCTCGGTTTTTTTAAATTTTTATTTCAATTTGACATAACGACGAGGAGTGACAATGATGGGAACTAGGCCTTCAACCGTTTCAAAATGTATGTATGATACAACCTACTTGAGTGTCCAAGGGATATGTTCTCTGCCACGATAAAACTATATTCACCAAATGACTTGTAACTGTATTAATCTTCCTTCCCATACAAGCAATCATGCCCTTGCAATTGAATAGTTGGTATTTGTTCTTTCAAATAAAACATATGGGAGAAACAAGCTCTTACTTCATTAACACGTAACAATAAACCCTACCACTACATATGACCTAACACATAACTTAAGAAATTGCTGCCATGGCACATTTTCTTGTGTACCAAATTCTTGCAAATTATCACCTTCATGCATGCAGGATATAGTGTTAGACCTTAAAATAAAATCCTTGTCAAGACTTCGGAGGTATGCGAGTTTTATAAAATTGCTTACATTTTTAAACCCCACTCTCAATTACAAAAATCATCTCATACGTCTAAATTATCAGACTATATGTTTGGGTTGGCAATGTCAAAGATGTCAGTAAGTCAAGGATATATGAGTTTGGTTGGATCCCTGTGATCAATTTCAAGTACATAGATCAATTGGGTGGGATAAGCGGACGTTGGGTTTTCTTGAGTTATAGAAAATTTTGAAGACATTGATGTAAGTAAACCACCTTAAAAAACAACTATTGAAGCTCCTTTGAAGCTTGCATAATGCTTCCTTTGCATGTTCGATGCACATCCAATGTTGTATGATATTTCAAAATAAAATACAAATGATCTCTATGTGATAACATAAATCTTTTACTGCAAAAGTAAAGACAATAAAAAACATTTGTGGGAACACGCTTTTGTAAATTGAAGCATGAAGACTTCATTACATAAGTTGCAAGCAACTTGATGATTGTGCATCATTTAAGAAGACAACATTTTCAGAAGGAAGTGCAAATAGCCTTTGATTCAATCATAATTGTAATAAATGAATTTAACTTGTATTGAGCACCTACATTATAAACCGCTTTCTTTTGTTACAATTGCTTTTGTTAAAATAAGATAGAATTTGTGAGCCTTCCCCACCCACCAATGTGGTGAGCCTTTGGTCCTAGTGGCTCGTTTTGTTGATATCGAATGAGAGGGCAACATTTGGAAGTCATCCAAGTACCATCATATTAACAATCTCACACGTACAAATTCAAATATGTATTGATTGACCCATACGAATGTATACGGATGAACTTCACATCCACAAGTATCATCCATCCTAAGGACCCTTAGGGTTTGACGCTCTACAAGCTCGCTGGTCTCCCGCGTCTCGTTGTTCGAACTCGTAAGTAGATCGCACCAACAACACTGTACAATTGCACCGATCTCGAGCTCCTGGAGCTGATTTCTCTTTGAAATAGTGGAGGAACTCGAAATTTCAGTCAGCTGAATCGCTTTCTCTGTCAAATCCGTTCGCAGCTGCGATTTTCAGACATGTGCAGAGTGTTTGTCAACATGATTTGATCAATTCGGCATGGCGTGAAGTCGAGCCACAAAGTTGTGTAGGGGTGAGTACCACTATTCTCTCAGAAATCAATTCAAAACCTTCGAATCACATTGTTTTGAGAATTGTGGCTCAAGCTCTGTGAATTAGTGAGTTTCCCTTGTTGTGCTTCGTGAGCAACAGATTTGTGTTTATCAATCTTTGGTAATTGAAAGCCCTCTTAATTACCAGAAACATTGTTCCAGTTTTAGTCCTGATCCACTGTTGATGATGCAGTTGCCTTTGTGTTTGCCTGCTTTGGTATACTTGTGTGTGATTTATTGGGCTCTCAGCTGCTCACATTCTTCTGTTGATAGAAACACTACACACTGACACGGACATGGTGTTAGGGGTTGAAGGAATATAAAGTCAGTGGTGCAGTCAAACGTAGGGGGCACCATGGTTATGCGCACTCCGCTGCAAAGGCGAACACCCCTGACAAGCGCTGGTAAGTTTCTGCAGAAGTGTTTTTCATCAAGAGTGTGGTTTGCAAGATCTTCAAGCTCACTGAAGTCTCCTGGTGAGATTCCTCAAGGATTTAATGGACCTTGGTCCACATCCTGCCTGACCATCCAAGTGGTGTAGAGCCAGCACAGATGATGCTGAAAATGCCTCTCATCCTTACTACAGCATGGTTTTCTGTACAACTCAATATCTTAGCAAAGGACAATATTTGAATGCAGAAGTCAGGAATATGTAACATTACAGTAACTCATTATCTTCAACTGCAGTTCTGATGATATATGTGCAAAAATGGCATGTCCAGGTTTTGCCTTCATATGACATGTAATAAGCATTGATTGAGCATTGGGTAATTGCTGAATTAGAAGTGCATATGCTTTTCTGGTTGAGCTTCAAAGGACCATAGTCAATGTTTTGTTGAAAAAAGAAATAGAAATAGTTATTGTGTATCTCACATCAATATTGTCATGAGATCGCAACAGGTCCTCCAGAGCCTGGGCCCACCCACGGTGGAATTGAGAAGCCATCTCCAACCAAGAGACCTCGCGCATATCCAGACCCTGCTGATGATGACAACTTCCTGTCACGCAAAGCTCTTGAGGTTTACAATGGAGCGCAGAAGTATGGAGGTCAACAACCAGGTGCTCTGAAGGCCCTGCAATTTGAGGGTGACCTTAGGAGTCTTGAATTTGATGATGATGTTGGACAATATGGTCATGGGCCTGGCTATTTACTTGATTGTGAAAACCAATTGGACGATTCTCTCCAGTGCACCTATAAGTGCCGCAATATGGTAAGTAAAATTTTACTCCATGGCAGGACAGCTTGTATGTTGAGGATCAAGTCTGCATATGCACTTGCCTTTAAGGAATGAAGGTGATGGTAACAAAGAGCAGAAGAACAGGATAGCATCACTCAATTATAATCTCTTCTTCAACACGCTGCTGCCATTCCTACAAATCACATTGGTTGTTGAAGGAAATTCTCGATGACTTCTGGAAATTGGAGCTAAACCTATATGCAGATCTGGTGTCTGTGGTCTCTGGTGTTTATGTCTGGATAGAGTGTTAATAATGATGTTACATGCATTGGTCGGTGTAAAATAAAGGCTTGCAGGATTGTAATGCATCACTGTTTGATGTATGAGCAATGGTTTTATTGGCCAAGTGCCATATAGGCTCTAGATTGTTCTGACCTTTCAAGGAATTTCAGGTGCAAGCAGAAGTTCTGGAAACATTGGATAAGAGAGAGAAGCAGGTGGTTGAGCTGGAGAGTGCCCTCAAATCTCTTAACTCCAGGTTAGCAGCTGCAGGTATGTACTGTAAGAACTCATGTTATATAGATATATCTTATATTTGAAACCATTGTAAGAAAATCAATTTGATATGCCCAATATGTGCCATTTGAATGTTTCATTGCCAGTTGTCCTTGTGGATTATGTTATTGCATCTACATAAAAATTGCATACATTGTAGGATCTCACCTAATTTAGCTGGTTGTTTTCATCAATGGAAGTCTTTCATTGTAGGACTGAAAGATTTCAGGAAATCAAGTGATAGCCACGATAGATTTTTACTATCTCCAACAACATATGCAAATATCAGCAATTCTGGGTTCTTGTGAATACCAGAGGCACATGAGATGCAGTTATTACAAGGTCAAAAATCACTGGATCAAGTTGTGGCAGCTTCAAGTGGTCGTGAGGCATCCTTGCATGCACATCGCATGCATGATAGTGAGAGGAATGATCAGATGCTTCGGACACAGCTCAAACGGTGCCATGAACTTCAGGTCAAAATCATTCTTGTGTAATCTGTTTGGAATGAGCATAGAATGAGAATCCAATTCCTAAGTTTGTAGGAAGCTGAGCAAATGTCTGCACTATTGACTCCAGATAGAGATGTTTTTCTTCACAGAGTTCTGCTATCATATTTTAAAGCTGTAGGATGCCCAGAATCCCAGATGTAAATCCGCTCCTAGTCATATTCTTTTTTGTTACCCAGACCTACTGTGAGGATACCTGGTTGATGTATAACACTATGAATTGAACTCATATGCTTTGCTGCAAATTTCAAACTTGCAATTTATGTTTGTCGCATTCTGTTTGAATTAAGGAGCTCAGTTCAGCAAAAGGCCCTGGGTTTCTTTCCACTATACATCATAAGTTCTGGAATTTAACGAGTAATTGTCATTGCAGGCAAAGCTGCAGGAAGAGATGCGGCTAAAGGCAGAGGCAGAGGCAACTGCTATGGAGGCAGAGGCACGAGTGATGGACATAGAAGATGAGAAGCAAAAGATGCAAGAAGCTTCAGCCAAGGAGATTATGCAGCTAAACCGAGAACTAGGGAGGTTACGAAGGGATAGTGACTACACTTTAAGGAGAATGAAGGCTGAGGTGAGCTCGCCTGTTGGTTGCATCTGAAAGTTGCCACTTTGTACATGTTTATGGTGACATGTTCTGGCTGTGGATGCAGGCTATGGAAGTTTCAATCTGTGGAGGCTTCTAAAGTCAATATTAGAAAGTGGGCAAATATACGTTCACAATGCCTTAGATGCAAAACATCTCTGCATCTGGATAGAATTTCATTGCCAAAAGGCTACTCTATCCATGTTGTGAAAGACTTGCAACATCCCAAAGCCTAATATGGTTCCTCCAGCTCTCAGATTGTGTTTGTGGCAATGTGGTAAATCAGTGCTGATCATTAGCAGTTTGTGCTGTAAAGACTTTAGAGGCACAGTTACTTCGGATGATTCTAGAGTTTGAGCATTTTTCTCCTCCTCCATAGAGTCACATCTTAAATTTTGTGTTTGTTATTGCAGAGTAACACGACAATGGACCAGTCTCGTCTAGCCACAGAGGAAGCTGAGAGTTTGCTGTTACAATTAGATGAAGAACAGAAATTGCTCACCAAGGTTTGTGACCTTCAGTATGTGTTAATGGTACTCATGACAATTACTGGTTTCAACTTCTCCACAAGGTAGTTAAGACTAGTTACAAGTGCAACACCTTCTCATTATCTTTCTGCAGGACTTCATTTGTGAATGATTCAGCTCTTGCAATAACTATTTCCCATAAAATCATGAAGAAATCGGATTTGGATTCGCAGGAGCCTTTTATTGAAATTTGACGATTGGTGAACTGCAGACAGTCGAAGAGAAACAAGAGTTGGAGCACAAGCTTGCAGATGCCTTAAAGCTCCTTGCAACACACAAGAGTGCTCCTGAAGAGTCGGACACCCTTATCAGACATCTTCAAGAAGAGCTTAGACAGTGTGTAAGCATTGTCAACACCCATCCTGCATGAGATGCTCATCTTGTTCTCATGTAGTAATATTTCTTGCTACATAACTTTAGGGTGTGTATTATTTATCTCTGGAAAGATCACAGATTTGCCAAAGGATGTTGAAGGAGCCTCAGATGGTTATTTGGTGATGTTTGGTTGTTATATCTGGTGTATGAAATACCCAACTCAGTAGAGATGAGGGTCAAAATGATTCATGGGTTGGACCTGGATTTGATTGGTCCAGTCTGCAGATGTGGCAGAAGCTAGGAAGTTGAAACAAGCTCACATAAATGCTTCCCTTCTGAAGGAGAAGTTAATTGGTGAGAAATCACGGGCAGACAGGGCAGAAGCAAGCCTGGCGGGTCTTGCTGATGTGCAGGTGAGAGTTAACGAAATGGAATCTGAACTTCAATGCTGGTCTGAGGTGGTTGAGAAAATTCCAGGGGCACAGAGCCGTGATGATATTCTCCCCAAATTTGCTGCGCTACAGAGGTGGGAATCCCAGCCAGTCAACTGTTTAAGGAACCCGTATTTCCTTCCACAATTCAATGATTGTCCACTTTTGGCCAAGTTATCTGTGATCATATCAACTTTGATACATATGAAGAAATTTTGTTGAATTTCATGTCTTGGCTGACGCTTGACTTTTGCAATGCTGAGTTTTCTTATCTAGAATCTGCACTTGGGGAGCTTTATCCTTCTCGTGCAGTATCCTTACTGACATCACAGTACAGGGAGGCTTTGGCAGCAACAGCCAAAACTGGAGAGCTTAATGCTCAAGTGGCTGAGCTGAAGATAGCTGTTGAAAAGGCAGAAACTCTGAAGAAACAAGTAGAGGCCCAAGCAGAGACACTGCGTGAAGAGGTTGCAGATGCTACAATGAGTCTGAAGAGGCTTGAACGTAAGGTATGAAATCATCCAAATCCAATCTTAACTTGATGCTATGGAGCAAGTATGAGGTGCGGTGGTGTGCAGGCATTGGTGTCACTGTTTGTTAGGTTAGGTTCTTACTAAGTTGCTCTAACCTGTACAACCTTGGTCATTGGGGTAGTTTGTTCCTTGTGGAAGGTGAATACTGTATGTGTGGCAAATCTGAAGTGATGCTCTTGAAATGGCGTCTTAGCATACTTCTCTTTGTGATTGGTATTGACATTGTCTTCTTTCTGACTTGACTGTGTATCAGGTAGGCATCATTAGTGCAGAGAGAGATGGGTTGAAGAGGATTCTAGAGTCGTATGACAAGGAAGAAGCTGTTATTGCCAGCCACCGAAAGCCTGGTGAGCCCATGGCATCAATATCTTTACCTTCTAATTTCAAGGACCAGCACATAAAGGTAAAGAAAATCCAAGACTTTTCTCTGGTCCTTGTTATGTAAAACGTATATCAATAGAAACTAGAATGGTATAGAGTAGGTTTGTCTGGTTTGAATGATTTTCTTGTTAATGATACTTGCATGATTAATCTGCTATACCATTTTTTTTGGTTTGGTATGAATAAAATTGAATAGGATCTACAATTCTTCCAGACTACAAATAGCTGGCATCAATATGTGCAATAAAGATGATGTTCAATATTGTTTTTTTGTACTGAATTTTGATGACTTGATACCTGATGTTTAAACTTTGGAAGGTTTTTGTGTGAAATTGCATATCATAGATTCTCCTTGATGTTTAGATGCTTGTGATGATCTCTTTAGGTCACTGTTTTGTCTTTAACCTTAGTGGACAAATATGTTCTCAAAGGTGCCAAATTCTGGAAGTTCAAATTTTGAATTATTTGTAATTACACATGATTGAAATTCAAAGCATTATGTGCAATAGGTAAGAAAATGCACTGTTTGGAACCACATAGCAACTAATACCACAACAAATATTGGTCTTTCTTCTGTTTGGAAGAGCTGCTTAGCTGAATTGGGCTATTCAAGGTGGGATCAAGGTGATGCATATATAAGCAGACATGCAATTTTGCTATTAGAGTGCCTAACCCAGTTGAGTCTTCCCAAGCTTTAAGGTTGAAGTTGTATTGGGTACTATGTGTTAAGATTAACAATGTTTTTAAAACTGCTTTAGGAACTTTCATTGGCGCTAACAGAGGCTCAACAACATGCAACTGAGCTGGAGGAAGCACTCCTGCAAAGCAATGACAGTAGCAGAGAAAAACAACAGAAGATTGACAGACTTGCTGAAGAGGTCAATGAAGCATGTGAAAAAGTGAAATCCTTGGAGTGGGAAGGTGATCGACTTAGAAAAGAACTGGCAGGCTTGGAATTAAAGGTACAGCTGATTTCAGTTTTCATGAATACTTTTTTTATTTAACATTGCTAGAGAGGTGTCTGCAATCTGAATCAAAAATTTGTTGCTGATAAGAAACTGGAAATGTAGTCACATACAGAACATAACCTTCAGCATGCGAGATATAGCTTTTCTTCACACAGAAGTTCATGATTATGCAAACTCAATCTTGTTGGTCTTTTAAGAAGATTTCAAACAGATGACATGCTGGTGCTTAAAATGCTGATGCTTAAAATGCTCCGTCCTCTCCTATGTGAACTCTGCTGCTACAATGTGGACATCACTTAGTCACAGGAGCTCAAGCTTACAATTTCCAGATTCCAAGACAGATTTGTGTTCATTTGTTTGTCTAGGTTAGTAAGGAATAAATCCAAGAAACTAGGATTCCTTCATATACACATCTTTGGAAAGGATTTTATCCTCAACTGAGATGATAAGTTAAATCTGGCTAACAGTTTGGAGTGGCTCAACAAACTGAGATTCTTAGTTTACTCCTCAAAAACCTGAATGTGCTTCAAAATCAGAGTTGAGATCTCTTGGATCAGGTTAGGGAAACATCTGTGGTAAGAAATGTTGGTGTGGAATGCCTTGCTTGTGATTGCCTACAATAATGGGGGTTTTCTTCTACAGCTGGGAAGGGGCGAATTCAACAGAGCAACTACAAAGGTTCTACATCTGATTAATAATCTTGAGTCAGGCAAGTGCTTCATGTACCGGCTTTGAACAACAGAAGTTATCTATTATGTAAATGTATTTTAATGAGATGTGCTAGCCTATCCTTCTTATATATGTCATATCTAATTTCTTTTCTGGGTCACTCATGATGATATAGAACAAGGCTGTGGAGCAGCAGATATTGAACAGGAATTTCTCTGAGACAACCGCAATTTAACCTGGTTCCTGTGTCCTGTTCAGTATTTCCACCATTTTGTTTTGTCTTGCAAGCATGAAGATTGTTTCTAGGAACAGGAGTGATGGGTCATTGATGAATAAGGCACTCTATCTTGCTTATCAACTGGAGATCACTATGGAATTTTGTAATGCAGGAGATCACAGTTCCAAGGATGTGCCAGTTAATGTAAACAACAAAATCCAGTCCCAAGAGATTGCAGCCTTGACCAAACAAATAACATCATTGGAAAAGCGACAAGATAGGTAAAATTTTCTCACAGTAGTAATTGATCCTTTAGTGGAAATTTCTTTGTGACTTTCTACTACATCTTCCACTTTCAGGACGAAAATTGTGGTCAGTAGAATAGTAACTTGGTCTGTAGGTGGCTGTTCTGGGAGGGAGATTCTTGAATGCCCCTTGTCTATCCTTGAAATGATGTCCCAGCATCACCTCCTACCCTCAAATCCAAACCTCTGTACCGCTCAATATTTTTTGGTGCATACTCATCTAGGCATCTTCTCTGTAACCTGATCAGGATATCATTGGCTCTTATCTAATAAGAGTGATAGTGAGCAATGTGGAGGGCCTTATCATGTATGTGATTGGGAGTCTTTCTGTTGCTGTCATCATCTTCCCTATTGCTGTTAGGATTGGCTGACAAAGTAGGCATTGGTATCTGCAGGTATCGACAAATTTTTGCAGATAAGATTTCACTATTCAGGGAGGCATGCTATTTGCTTTTTGGTTACAAAGTAAGGGCAATTTGCAATCTCTTACTACTCACACCCTATCATGTGTCTTCATTGAGTCCTTCCATGGCTCTCTTAATGCTTGCACCCTATGATGTGTCTTCATTTTGAGTCCTTCCATGGCTCTCTTACTACTTGCACCCTATGATGTGTCTTCATTTTGAGTCCTTCCATGGCTCTCTTACTAGCACCCTATCATGTGTCTTCATTTCAAGTCATTCCAGGCTTGAAGTTCAGGATATCCAAGACTTGGAAGATTATAATGATTTATTTATTTATTATTTATCAATAGTTTTTAAAGCAGTCCTACATGCTCTAGATGTACATATTATGTAATAAGTACATTGGCTTAAAGGTGTCAATTATGTGCAGGTGCAAATGCATGAGGAGAAGGACTCCTCAACGCAAATGCCTGTAACAGTGTTCACACTGCAGTCAATCTATGCACAAAGTGATGATGACAAGCTTCTGTTTCAGCTCAACTCAGGCCGCATGGACATGCTGGTGCATAATCAACTCTTTCTGATGTGTTAAGGGAACTGCGATGTGATGTTTGCAAGTAGCAGCAGTCTATTTGAAATGACGGATGTTTGTATTCCAATTGTGATGACGGTCTGGTGTGCGTGAACGATTAATGCTAGTACCTTCTCTGTTTGCTCTAATTCTCTTGGTGTTTGGCTGATGCTAAAGAAATTGCTTTAGCTCTTTGCAATTTGTGAAAGTGCCAAAGTTTCTCTGTCCTATGTCTTTCCTTCAAGTTCCTGATTTGCGTTTGAGAATTGTGTGGGCTGCAGGCAAATGATTACACAACATCTCCAGAGCTTGAACGACAGGTATTCTCTCCCCTCTCAACTGCTATTGATAATCCTCATTAAACTACTCTTGCCAACCTGTTATTCAGTTGACTGTTTGCAATCTATGAATGCTGACTCCTGCACTTGGCCCTGTGCAGGTGAGAACATTTCTCAAGAACTTCAAGTCTATTCCTGCGTTCATGGCCAACCTCACCATGGAGCTATTTAACAAGACTACTATAGGTTGAATCATCTCCACTTAAATGTGGAGGCTTTTGCCTCTTATGTTCCAGGATTTTCACTCAGAATGTGGCATCCATGCACCACATTACAGTTGGTCCTTGATCAACTGGAACATTACAGAAATGTGTAGGATATGCATATGAGTATCTCTTGCAAGAACACCTTCCAAATTGGAGAGGTCACATTGAACATATAAATCAGATATCTGTCCAATTTTCATCTGATGTCATTGATTTGACATTTTCTATGATTTACTGTTGTGCAACAAAGGTCCTTCTACATGTGATTCAACAGGTACACTATTCTATTTAGTGTTGGGCTTCACTGATTCCAACTTTTGTCACTAATTTAGTCATCTTGATTTAATGTAGTGCACACTATAGTATAACACCCCACATTATTCTACAAAATAGAGATATCAGTGTAGTTTGCAAAACTTGACATATCAAAATCTAATGTGGGCTTATGCCCGCAAAATACACAACCACGAAAAATAATCTAAAATGCACCACTCACATCAAGTAGTGGCAGCATCAAGGCATGTCAGGCTTTCTTAAGATATGGAGAGATATTGTGCACTTTGAGAGTGGACTGCATTTAAGAAGTCGCGATAAGACACTGGTGGCGGAAACTAATGCAATGACGCCCTAATTTGATGACACATAACTTTTCAATGCGTGTAAAAAAATATGACGCTGAACTTAAATATGTAGTTTATAATTCAGCATTGGTCATTCATCTCCTAGTCAAGGCCAGTCCTTCCAAAACTCCTTCCAAAAATTAAGTACACTTTTGCAAGGGATTTATTGGTTTGATAATTTGGGTAATAACTTCAAGAGCTCTTTAAAATATAACACTCCACGACCCTGCAAAGTTTTGACTTTGTCCTCAGTTTTGTTGGGATGCAAAGCTGCAAATGCAGATGTTTTTATTGCAGACAAGCTACTTTTGCAAAGAACACTAAATACAGTCCACCCTCAATATCTATTAACACTTTGGAGCAAGGAAACTTGTAATATTTTGACACTTTTCGGGGGTAGCATAGACGATTTGTAACACCTATGTGACTTTGGAATTAAAAATAATAACGCTTATATAAATAAAGGATAAAAATACATAACATATGATGAGATTCTTGTGCACGCCAAGATCCTACTTGCTTTTGAAGTGTTCGAATATTTTGGATCAGAGGTGTAACATCAATGATTCTTTGTTCAAAAATTATTTCAAGGTCACCAATGCACTTTTCATCATCCTTGAATCCTACTCTATCTACCTCCACATCACCAATTTGTACATTGTCAACTTCTTCAATGGGTTCATTGTCAATTGCATCATCTCTTTCATCGAGCATACCTATTATTTCCTGCTCAATAAGTACATAGGGATTGTTTAGATCAAATTCTAGTTCATAATTGATGAACTCATGTGCATTCATAGTGGGTCCAGTTTCACTCTCTACAAATACCAATGCCAATAGTTCCAGTAAGATAATAGGGTTTTGGGTTTTGGGGCATTTTTTTGTCAATTATATCCAAGTTATAAAATTTCATAGCCTCACTTTCATCCAAATTAACACTCATCGAGGTGAATGTGTTGAAGAGGGGAGAAATTTTTAATTAAAAAAAAACAAATTCTCTTAAAATTCAACAATTAACACTTACTAGTGTATTTTTTGGATTTTTCTTGGGGAGCACAATTTTCCTAAACACTTATTGGGGTAACACATATCCAAGGAGGATTGTAGTCCCTAATTTTCTAAAGCCCACACTAATTCTCATGATGAAAAGTAATGTGGTCCACATAATTTTCAACCCATGCTAAATTCTTAGTAGAAATTTAATGTGGGCCACACTAATTGTTTTTCTAGAAAATTAATGTGGGTGATTATTTTATTTTGTGCTACTTTTATCCTGAAACTAATACTTAATTTGTTGGTTAGAAGTGTTTATGAGGACTTAGGGGAAGACTTGGGTCTTGGACCCATATTAATTCCACCTTGACTAGAAAATTAGTGTGACCCATGCTAATTATTTCTTCCATGGTAATTTTCCACCCACATTAATAGGACTCTTTAGTGTACTATTGTTGATGAATAAAATACCAAACAATGTATGTTGCTTCATAGTTTTACCATAGCTTCATATTTGTCAATTGGCCATTGTGTGGCTAATTTTGGAAACATGCATGGTAGTAGGTGAATTTGATGTAGTGGACTTTGGTGTTCGCAGTAAATTGTGTGAGAAAAGGATCGTGGGTTTGGAGACTTTTAATGAGAAGAATGTCTAGCTGAAGGTTGGTTGGGCACATGCTTTGGGTAAAGAGGCATATGCATGGGAGTAGCCAGTGTGGGAGGGTGTTGTCGTTGGGAATAATAGGTGAAGATTTACCATTGATGAGGCATTTCCAAAGAAATGCTATTTCATGAGTAGGCTCATATGAGCTTGCTCATGAAACAAGGGTCACATGTCCGTGGCCATAGGGTATCCTATGGCCATTTTTTTTTAAAAACCATGCCCAAAATTATTTTTATGTATGGATTTCTAGCAAGAATTTGTATTTTTTTTATGGATGTGTGCCAAAAATATTTGGAGTTTGCCCTTGAGTTTTTTTGGGGTGCTTGAAAATTGCAAACTTTGAATTGGAATTATACGTAATACACCCTATACACCATGTGCTTTTTATTTAGGATAGTTCAACACATTGCATAAATTACATGGACATTATGGATATGTACTATATATTCCAGACACATAACAATAAATCACGAATGGAATAAAATTGCTACCAATTGAAAGAAAGTATACTATGGCGATTCAATACCAAACATCCAAGTTTAGTATGATTCAAACATGGCTCCATGACATATGTCCACTTGGACCAAGGAGTGTAGACCAATGATGTCTACAAGACTCACATACAACCTAGTATACTAGAGTTCACATTTGTAGCTCTGCCAGATGGTGTTGCATGTCTCCAAGGCTTAGTGCAACGTATTGGGTAAATCTTCTATTATGTAGTTGGGTTTTCAAATATATGAAGTTATAGGTGATTTTAAATTCTTCATATTTCTGGTGGAATGCTTCCTCCATAATACATTCCAATAATTCATACATATGCTTGAATAAATGCAATTTTTTACACCTCATAATGTTTTGGTAAAAGATTCTCTATCCAAGTTTTTTTTTCAACATGAAACAAACATAACAAAAGATGATTTTTCTCTTTATACTTTGCATGATTCATTGATGTTCTAACACCGTAAATCTTCATGAGTAATGTCATTTAAGGCATTAAATTTGTTCATGCACTTATTGTTAATAATAACATCTGAACGTACATATCCCATCTTATCAAAAACGATTTTTAACATCAATCTCAAGGCCATATTTTCTTGGCGGCTTTAAATGTCAAATGAACATAATATAAAAAACGTGAGCATTCCCAAACCTCGAGCATTAGGGCACATTGCTGCATAAAGGGGCAAACCATATTGGTTTGTTTTGGAAGTAGAGTCTGGTGCCCATGTAGAAGTAGGGCTAATTTGAAGTCCTAATTCTCTCAACCACTTTGTTTGTATAATTAATTCAAAAGGTTTTCTTTTGGCGTCTTCATTGGCAGGATCATAAGGTTGATAAAGAAAATGACCTTAT